>CM061142.1:2091449-2691449 GCA_030789695.1 Scilla litardierei | reverse complement strand
GCTGGACCCGGCAAAAAAATTGAGTTGCCGCCAAACTCGGAGTATTACTGTAGCAGACCGAAAAAAACCCCGCGAAGACCCCAGAAAACCCCGCCATGCGTCCGATCAAGTGGGGGATATATATCCCGCCAAATTTGGAGATATATCACCATTCTCCTTGATTTGTGCCTTCACTACAGATATGGCTGAGAAATCGTGTCAGTGGGACGAAGAAACCTTGCAAGGCCAGTCTTCAGAGGGAAGAAGAGATGGTGACGTAGATGTTAACCGTTCCCTTCATGATAGGGGGGATGTGCGGCCGCAGTTGCTTGAGACTCCTCTAAGGGATACGTGGCCATGGGGAGGTCTCATTCCGGCAGGCTATGTCCCCCCGGCGTACGAGGGGGCATTGCTGTTGAATCCGCCCACTGACGTTCCATCGGAAGGTACTAGGGGGAACCGTCACTGACCCTTCTTCCCCATCTAGGGCGGCGAGTCTACATTGGTGGATAGGGGGGGTGGCCAGTCGGTTGGTGGAGAACTCCATCCTTCCCACTGACCAAAGTGTCCTGGGTCAAATTGACATTCAAAGGCTCGCTAACTCAGTCGTTTATGGCAGTTACTAGGTTAACTACTAATATCGTCTCTTTGTGTTGTTGCCTTACTCTTACAGTCTTACTTATCCATGATTCCCTGCAGACATCATTGGTCGGGGCAGAATTGCTTTGCCGAGTGGTACAATTGTTGATTGCCGAGCGGAAAAAGTCGGTTTCATTCGAATCTCAACTTAAGGATTTGAAGGAGCAGCTGATAAAAGAGAGGGACCGCAGATCTCAGGCGGAGTGGGAGGTTGCGAAAGCTAAAGATCGGGCGACCTCAATGTCAGTGGTTCGGAAGAGCTCTGAAGAGCGATGGTACGTAGAGAAGAGCAGTCTCCTGGCTCGTATAGCCGAGTTGGAGAGAAACTCGCTTCCTCCAAACTCGATTGAAGACGTGAGGCATGAGGCTGAGGCGAGGAAGTGTCAGCGATCTGGTCGGGAGTCCGGTGGAGGATCGGCCCAAACGTAGGACGGTTTGGCTACCAACGCGCCCTCCAGCGAGGCGTCTGTGTGAATCGTGGCATCTTAGTACACCAAATGTTTTTTATATTTTGAGAGGTGAACATGTGATGGTTTATGCGTTCGTAATGAACCCCGAACATTCAATTGGCAATGAACACCGTCTGGTGCAGTCTTTTACCTCTTGTTAGTATAAATATCTGTTTGCCAACCATTAGCGATCTTCATACACCGATTGCTTAATTTCTTGTGGCTATTAAAACTATTAGCATACATCCATCACAGAAATGGACATGGATGGTGTGAAATATTGAAGTTGCCTGAGAATATACTTAGTGCATGTGAATTGCGTTAGAATTGAGCTTAGCATCATAATGTACCAGATATACCATTTTTTCTCATTGTGCACACCGGTTACACCTTTTACCTGATGTGTATGGATGAATCTGATTTGTCAGTGTGTTTCATTGGAGTCATTTTCTACAGCATTCACATAGCCTCTACATGCATCAACATTGTTACGTATAGAGTTTTCCTTTAAACGAACCTGGGATATTGGACTTATGCCACAAATTCAAGAAGACCAATCGTCAAGGAGACAATGATTCAAGAATACGAAGAGGTGGAAATCACTTCATGCAACATAAATAACACATTTAATGCAGTATACCATAGGTCTTCAACATCAATAACATACCAAAGCACACAATTATGAGTTCAACTCTTAGCATTCTCCTTTATGGCCGTTGTGCGCGGTGAGCAAATTTTTAATGATGTAACATAAATTGCTTAAAGCGCACAACGAGCAAAATTACGCCAGTCTTGCGAATTTAGCAACTGAATCCCATAACATAAATGTTCAACGCGTACAACAAGCAAAGCAATGATGGCGCGTTGAGTTCCCGTTGTGCAGAAATCCCATAAATTTTGTTCACAAATCCCAAAAATTTCAGTATATTCTTTCATTATAAACTAGGACACTACATTTGCACAAAATTATACATTCAATCATCTGATGATATAGTAAGTAAAGTGGGATATTTGCCTACATCTTTACAGATTAATGTCTCGAATTGTCGCATCCTCTCTTCAAGGCCTTCCACCCATCCTTTGGCCGCAGGCAGGCGGTTAGCCTTCCAATGCCTTATTACCGGTGGGACCGGGCTTCTATCTTTAAGTTGAATCTTTACAAAGTGATTATTATTTACAAAACCCATGGTGAAGGGACCACGTTTCGTACCTTGGTCTGGTCCTGATCTTAACGGAAAAAATGAAAGACATTGTTGCATTGACAGCAGATGTATTACACAGTTATAACGACTTGAGATTATATGTCCAACTTCTGGGAATGTCATCCAATATTGCTTTGGGAGTGGTCATCCATATAGTTAATTGACACTTCCTGTTCTTGTGCACTTTCCTCACCCATCACCTTTGAGTACACATCATAGTGGTCACGCAGCTCTTCAAGCAACTCTCTTATGACCACCTTCCACTGGTCCTCTCCTATCCCTAGATGTGAAGATAAAACCATGTAACCATAGTTCCCATCCGGCTTCACACCTGTGACGTTCGATATATATTTGGTGATTGCAGCGGAAAATTGATCAATATAAGGTATGCCTCCTTGAACAGTTCTAGCGTCCTTAGCTGCATAATTTGCTGCTGTAAATGAAGCTGTAGCAGAAACCACAGACATACTGCCAGATGTCGTGGATTTGACAGTTGGTTTCTTTCTAGCAAGTTGAGGAGGAATTGGTGGGGCAGACGTATTTTTGATCCTTTGGGACCGTCTCGGCTGGACACGGCCGACGCTTTCTTGTTTCGATGAGACTTCAATTGGAATTTGAGCAGAGCAACTAGCTGCATCGGCTAAGACATGATCAAAATGAGCAGGATCAATGGGGGTGGCCGTATCTTCATTTGTCAAATTATTATCCCTTTTCTTCTTCCATTGAACACGACATTAACTTGCGGCTCTGTAATCAGATTTGTCGCTGGGGTAGCTAGCTCCTTCAACTTAATTAACAACTCCTGCTTCATCGGCCCATCAATTTGAGCATGGAGCTTATGTATGCGCTCTAATTCAGCATGTATAAGCCCATCTTCTTCAAACATCAATTCCGTCTTTAGCCTCAATGTCTTGCTGCTTCCAATGAGAATTTACGGCATCTAAGAGAATGGGGCGAGTTTCCATTGTGAATTCTCCAATCTCATTGGCACATGGTATACCATAAATCATTCTTGCTAGACAATCACATGTGCATTCGTTCGTTCCCATAGAGTCAGATTTATCAGCTTCCACAGACATTATCTTCAATGCCGCAGCGGTTGTAAATCCTATCAGCTCCCTGAACAAGAACCCATGCACATTATGTTGCAACATGATCTTAGATTTCTCGAATGATGCCTTGATCTCGATATGCTGCTCCTCTAATGATTCATGTATGGTTGGCCAAGAAGCAGATAAACTGAAAGCCGATGAACCCAATGCCTTTTTAAGCTTAGAATGTTCAGGCTGGGCTCTTTTGGTCTGCGCTCTGTTGGTACTGACATTTTCAAAGTGCAGATTGCCATCTGTCCATACAGAAATAAACTTCTCCTTGTACTTGTCCAGCCAAGATGTCTTCACATAGCTCACGGCCCTTATGTAATCTTTGTACCCTGTCTCCAATGCCTTCAGTTTAGCAACATACTCCTCCTCCTTGCGTGCCCCCACCAATAAATTCCCGCTAGAGATGAAACCTTACCATTTTTCTTGATCTTCAAAAGAGGGCTGACAATTTTTGGCAATATGTTTGGATATGTACATTCTACATAATTGGTGCACCGCAAGGGGAATACATGGCCAATGGCATTCATAAGTGCTGGCTCCAGTGCTGTCAAAATTACACGTGGCATCCTATATCCATGTAGCAAAGAGCTCAACTTCTCCAAGGCCCACACGTAGTTATCCTCACGTACGGCCTCCGTGTAACAAAATGCAGCTGCGAACTGAATATCTGTGGATGTCACCCCATACATCTCCATCAATGGTGGCCTATTGCGGTTGGTCTTCAACGCGCAGTCCTTAACCAGAATCTCTGGAAATTTTCGTAATAAATCAACCGACTGCGGATGTGCCCAAAATATAGACATCACTGCATTTGTCACTTCGTCCACTTCATGATACATAATGTAATTACGCTGTGTCACTAGATTAAGGAATAGCTGCATTTTTGCTCTCCAGGTTGGGTACACTCGCACTCATGTCGGGCTACCAGGGCGGGGAGTAGACGGAGGTGTTACCATAGGCTCCTGACGGGCTAGCGCGACGGGGAGTCCTAGTTCTTACCACCCGCCTTACTGGGTGAGGTCCCGGTCCCTTATGCCGTACTCAAGGCCTAGGTTTCCAACAATGAATACCTAAATAAATTAATCTAAATAATTTTCACTCTCAGTGTTTGTTTTTCTTGCTGTGTGTACTGCCTGTAGTGTGGACTCTGTAAACCCTTAGATAGATCCTTGGTGCGGTTGAGTTTTCTTACTGGGCATGCTGTGACGTGTCCCCCTTACTCGGTACATGTCCAGAGACGACGGGTCCTCAGCCTCAGCAGAGTCACCAGGAGGAGGGCACTTCCCAGTCTGGGTCACATGGTAGCTAGGCTGTGAGTGATTGTCGTGGGTTTTGGGTCTTGAGGGTGAGTGAGAGGAGCTGTAGTTACTTTTGTACCCCCTCAGTTTTTGTACACCTGGGTGACTACTATTGTACTTTCTGGGTTGTTCAGTTCCTGTGATGATGTCATTATGATGAGATTAGTAGATACTTCTGTGGGTGACGTAGACGCTCCTGATATTTGTCTGCCGCCGCTTAGCTGTACTTACTCCGTTGTGTTGGAACATTTACTTTTGTACTTATCTGTAGTACGTGATTCTTTTAGGCTGTGTTGTTCTAGCTATTACAGTGGCATGCATACTTTTCCCTGATAACACATTCACGCATGGCACCCCGTACTGCGGCCCGTCACTCCTGTCTTTCGTATTTTGGGAGATGGGGCGTGACAGGGATCCATGCGGTCATGTGACACGGACACGTATGGCCGCGTAGAGGGCCAAATTGAGGAGCCAAAGCCGCAAGCCATGGGGCCGTGCAATTGTAACTGACGCGGCCACGTAGCTCTCTGAATCTTCGACCCAGATCCCTGCCACCCAGAGGTTTTTGCAGCTGTTCCATTTCATTTGATGCGACCGCATCGATCTTGCTACAAGAAGACTTCAACGCGACCGCGTCGATTCAATCAACACGGCCGCATCATCGCGATTGCTGGAAGCTCAATCGATCGATGCAGCCACGTGGTTCCATGATGCGACCATGTCAAACCATCAAACGACAGCTGAAGGGGCCCCCACTAGCGTCGGGTTGACACAATCGTGCCGACTTCGACGCGGCCGCGTCGAGATGGAATCCTCCCCGAATTTTTAGGGTTTATGAGCCTCTATAAATAGGAGTGGAGTGTGGCTGAGTGAAGGAGGCCGTTGGGGGAACGTGATTTTGCCCTAGTTCTTCCTCCTTTTCAGCTTTTCTTAGGAGTAGGACCAAATTAGTGTAGATCTAAGACTTCCCTCTTGATTGTAACTAAGGATTGACAACTTTTGGGTATGATTCAAGGAGATAAGTTTATTTCTTTCTCTCTATTTTGTTAAATCTTGTTTATTTCTGCTTAACTTGCATTTTAATTCTTTTTAATTGATATTTCTTGGGTTTGTGACCATTTCTTTCACATGCATAGTTGAATCCACCGTATTATCTTTGTGAGTCTCATCTTGTTCATCCCACTACATGTAGATAACAACACCCCTAGATCAAATTGGTACTCGACCACTCCTCTCTGCGGATGACCCGTAACGTGCTACGACGACAGCCGTGCACTTGCGGTTTACAAATGTTAAAACGATAACATCAATATTCTTTACATCAAGTTCAAGGGAACTAACGACAAGCTGAGTTTTAAGCTCATTTTCTCTAGCCTCCCATTTCTTCTTTTCCTCGAGCAGCATCTGCTCTGCTTGCTCTTTTGAGGCCCATAATTCATCAGCTTCCGCTGAAAGATGAGCATCCCTCTTGCGAGACTCGCCAAGCTCTCACCAAAGCTTCTTCTTCTCAGATTTGCGCATGTCAATAAGAAGTCACCATTGCTACAGCTTGGCATCCCTCTTGTCAATAGCCAATTTGGCCAACTCTACCTCCCTATTCAGGGTGGACTCAAAATTGGCCACCACCACAGAACGAATGCATATCTCCGTGTTCGCCTGCAAGCATAATAGGGATACCACTCTTAAAACACTTGACCCATGTGTAGAAAGAATAAATATGATCATTACCTGAACACTTCCTAGAATGGCAACTGTCGATAGCCTTTCATGATTGACCCTCGCCAGCACGGCCCACGATCAAATTCTCTGCCAGTCGACATGTAGTGCCACAATCTAGGAGAGCTGATTCCTCCTGCCCTACTGGATGAATTGCACTAGATAGCTCTTCATCAGGGAATCTGATTGGATCCAAAGCCAATCTGTTCTCCAACAAGACCGACCTAAATTCAACAGGAATGTCTTTAGCAAGAGGCTCTGGTGGAAGAAAACCTCCCCAAGGCCCTGAATCTCTATGCTAGGAAGGCCCCTCAGCCAAAGATGGCTCCCTCGGAGCTTTATCTGGTGATGGGTCCCGACCATGCTCGAGTTCCCGATCGGGTTTGGACACATGGGCTGGATCTGAGGTTTCGATTGAGGCGATGGCCTTGTCAAGCTCTTGCAGTGTAACGACCACTTTTCGTTGTACGTTGTTCGTGCACGTGCTTTTGTCCGTGCACGTGTTTGTTTTGGACCTTGTTTGTTTGTGAACACTTTCGTGTGATATGTCGTTGTGAACGTCTCTGAGAGTATTAAATAGTGACACTATTTTGGAACGACGTTTCTCGAGTCGTTTTCCCACAATTTAAACTTACTCGATGAGACGTGACGATTCTCACTCTTGACGGGAGACGTTTCTATTTTTAGTTTCGTCGTCCGACGTCGAATTTGAGATCCGTCTTCTTAGTTAGCTCACTTTCGTCATCACGATCACCACGATATTTATTTTATAATTTTTGGAGTTTATTTGACCACTTTTATATTTTTAACAAGTTTTATATTATTTTTAATAATTAATTTATAAATTATTTTCGGACAAATAAAATTTATTTGAGTTTTAAACGTTTTAAAGAATTTTTGAGCCAATTTCCAGCTCATTTGAACCAAGTCAAATCCTTGGGTGGGTTGGAGAAGTTGAATTTCAAATTTTAAATTATTTTAAACTTCTAATCCTATTAGATTTAGCCTTAGACCAATTCAACCCATCTACACTATATAAACAACCCCTAGGAAGACCCATTTTCGTAAGAAATTAGCCATAGCCTCTTCCAAAACTCAAATTGGACGTTGCGACGATTCGTCGCAACCAGCCCCCGCACTGACCGAGAGAACGGCCTTCGTTCGCCCGCTCTGACCGATAGCCAAGCCCGCACCCGCTGCTGTCTCCACCCCGCTCCCCGCTCTGACCGAGGATTCCTCTCGGTCAGACCGAGAGGCTTCCCCGCTCCGCTCGCATCTCCGCACCGCTGCAAGCCCCCGCTCAGCGCCCGCCTTGTCGCCCCGCATCCGCTAGCGCTTGACCGAGCGGATCGCCCGCCTCCGCAACGTTGCAACGTTGCAGCGCCCGCTCCCCCGCATCCAAGGCGCACGACCGACCACTCCCTCCGCACCGACCGAGAGCACCAAGGCCCGCACCGACCAAGCGCTGCACCAAGCCCGTTCCCCCGCAGCGACCGATGGTCGCCCCCGCATTTGGCTGTGTACGACCGAGAGCAAACGTCGTAACCCCGCATCCGTCGCACCACTTGCCTCCGTGGGCCCCCCAAGTTCTCCAGAGTTATTGTGGGTCCCCCAAAGGTCCCTAGGACTACTGTGGGCCCCACCTAGGTGCGTTCTCTTTGACGACTTGCCGCGTACGACGTCGTCGCATGTCGTAGCCCGTCGTCGCACGTGCTAGCTTTGGAATCTGGAATCGTCGCCCGGGTTGATTGCTCTGAAATTTCCAGCGAGGAATCTAATTGGAATCTGGACTCGGAGCGCATTCTCTCATTCCAACCCCCGGCGTCGCTACCCGACGCCGGTGTAGCTTTTGCGTCGTGTTTAGGTAACGCTTTGCACCCCTAGGACCCCCAACCCAATTGCATGCTAATCAAGACTAAAATTGATGTTTTTAAAATGTTTTAAATGTTTTAAATTCACTAATCAAGATTAATAATATGGACTTTAGGCCGGTGGACTTGTGCACGTAGGATAATTGTGATTTTTGGACTCATTGGACGGTGTGCTCAGACGATGTACTTGCAGGCAAGTGAAACTTGCCAACTCTTGTGTAGGGCCATGTTTTTAGGCCACTTCCTTGTTCCTAGCGTAAAAGAGACTAGTCAGTGAAATGATAGCTGGCTAGACGCTTACTTGATCTAGTTTGACAACGAAACTAGATCCGTCTCCTAATTGATCTAGCTTGACAACGAAGCTAGATCCAACCCTTTAAACTTGTTGTTCATGCATACTAAACTGTCACGTTTACTTTCCTTAAACTGTACGTACTTTTAACTGCCATGCATTGCATCTTACATGTCATCCAAATTGATTGTTGCATCGTAGCACACGCTACAAAATACTTGTACAAATCCGTGTTTCCGTGTTTCTGGCTAGGTGCACCCCTAGGCCATACTTGTTTAAAACACTTCCTGGCTCGTGATCCAGAAGCGAGCATTCCAAGTTCGGGGGTAAGGCCCTGGCTCGATACACGTGGAGGGGTAGGGATAAACGGTTACTTAAGCTTAGGAGTGGCCTGATCAGCCCTCTAGCCAAAAGACGGAATCCCTGTGCATGAGGTGCTTACTTTTCTTGTCTTGTACTTGTCTTGTGAATGATTCATGCAATACTTGTCATCCATGCCATGTTTAAATGCCATGCTCGTACTTTACCTTACTTTACTTTACTTTACTTGTTGCACTCATACTTTAAACTGCCATGTCATTGCATTCATGCTAGAACTGCTAGGTTGCTTTACCTACTTTCAGTTTCCTTGCACAAGTCTCTTGTAGACTTGCTGACATGTGCCCCTTGCTCTTTTGGGTGTCACATGTTAGATCTTGAGCCAGAGACCGTTGCTGAGTACGTGGCGTTTTTCTGACGCTGAGCCTGAGTCCATGTTTGCCTAGGAGGAGTTTTGTGGACACCGGAGACCTTTCTTGGTGATTTTGCTGAGCTTATTTTATTTTAGGTTCTGCTGTTAGTTGTCGGTGCGTGGCACCTTTGTTTGTACGCTGTACTTTTGTTGGCCATGTTTAGGCCTTTAGGCTCTCTTTTATTTCAGCCTGGTGGCTTTTCTGCGATGTTGGAATTTATATTTATGGATATTCTGAGATTATTCTTTTGTCTCATTTCAATATTATTATCTTTGTTTCGTTCGCGTTGCAAGGACATGCAGTTTTAAATTTGATTGACGCTTATCGGACTTGCAGCTTTGTAGCTTCAGGTCTGAGCGGACCTTCTCACGCTTCGCCTCCATATTTTTGGGAAGCGGGGCGTGACAGGTTTTGTTGGTGGCCCATGCAGGTCAGTCTTGCAATTGCGAATTAACGAAACAACGATAATAACGGAATGTCCATTAAATAAATTGCAACATCCGAGTCATAAGCACTGAGTCTAGTCGTTTTCTTAGGACACTAGGTGATAAGAAGACTTAGTTAGACGTCTGTGCTTGCTACTTAGAGGCCCCTGATTGATAGTTAGACCCCCTTCTAGCAATTGACTTAATCGTCGTAGGAGTTACCTTAGTGGTTCATGACTACCCCTGATCATATTAGACTTCCAGAATTTCCTTCGGTCGTTCGCTTTTGGGTTCATCGATTTCGGACCAAGCTGAACGCATTTCTTTACCGTCTAACCTTTAGAAGTCTTAGCGCATAGTTTTTAATCTTTAGTTGGTCGACCGTAGGAGTTCCCAATAGATTCTCCTGATTCATATCCTAGGCGTATGTACGTTTTGATCACCTGACCAATTTCCTTGCCTCGATTCACGAGATCGCCTCATGACGATCGTCGTCCATTTTCGAACCTCTCCATTACGAACCTTGAAACTCTTGAAAGTATTTTTGACCCCCTCCTTTCCGAAGTTTAACCTTGTTCCAAATCTTAATGTATATGTACTTATACTTCATCCTCCTTCGTTGATTTAAAATTTTTTAAAAAAAACTTTTGTCGGAAATTTTGAACTCTAGCTTATAATATCTTTCCAGCTTTTATCTTTCGTACTTATGTAAATGCGTTGCCCCTTCATATATTAATTTTATTCTGGACCGTACTTTTGCTTTGCCCAATTCGATTTATAAGTTTCCTTCTTATTTGTGTTATACGAATGATGCGTCGTGCTTACTTTAATATATTTTCAAGACACATGGAATTTCAGCTTACAACAAGTTGGTCTTTGCTCGTCGTTCTCGCTATTTCAGATTTTTGCAAAATTACTATTTTTCATAACCACTTCCTGATTTAGACCCCCATGATTTGATTTTAAAGACTTGCTATTCGATTTCGATAATTCAACTACTAAGGTAATCTTATTTTTCCGTGCATCATACATACTTTCAACTATTCTTATATCCGTGCCAGACTTATTGTGCTCGTATATTAAGAACCTTATGTAAATTAGGTTCTCATTTCTGGCAAACCCTGGTTCTCTAAAAAGTAGTTTCAAAATTGATTATTCTCAATTTTCAATAGCCCAAAAAGTTTTGAAAGCATCTAACCTGATTTTAAATTCTTCCGTTACTTGATTTCATTCTTTGACTTTCCAAACTTTTTTGACAAACATTATATTAAATTACTGACGTATAAATTTTCTAAAACCTCGTCCTTAATATTCGTGTAAATAATTTTGCTTCCTTTTATAATGATTTTTAAAACCAATAGACCATTTTCTCTTATTATGAATGTTCGACTCAAATTTATTTTGAACGGCTCGTTTTATCGATCTCCAAATTTTTCTTTTCAGACTGGGATTTCAACTTTTGAAGAACGACAGTTTTCAAACTCCACGTATTTTAGCTTATGCTATTTAACCTATTATCTTTCTGTATCCTATTTAAGCATCTCTACATCTCCTTTTCCCTCAACCTAAACATCACCATTGAGTCAATGTTTCGTCTAACCAAGCCGTCTCCTCGTATTCGTCCTATCTGAGCTCGTGCTTATCGATCCTTCCCTCGTCATGCCCTTGACCTCGAACTCTCTCTAAATTGTTTAGGCTTTAGTGCTCGTCAATGACTGTGTCAACCCTTAATTGTTAGTAGGACCTTGGACTTTGTGAGGTGTCGTAGTGCACGTACCTAAGTTGTGTACGTGGGCTTGAATGAGTGTACCCCCCATAGTATATTGATGTTTGCCTATTGAGTGATATATATATATACTCGGAGTTATTCGTGATAGTATGAAGTTGTTGTGTGTTAGTAGTTATAGATTTTTGTGTGGATAGCTATACTATACTAGGGATGCTTGTGTATATAAGAGTTAGCGTTGGAATGTCTATTGGAGTGTATGCAATTAGAGAATACTTATAATGGCTGAAATAAAATGATTGGTAAAGCTATGTATATGCTAGGTGTGATGATAATGGGTGAACATATAGATAAGTAAGTAGGTCTATTGTGTGACCCATATATTAGTACGAGTGAGTATGTGCTTGTAGGTAGATATATATGGTGCTTATATGTAAGTAGTTATGTTTTGTTGCAGGAGTATATAAGTGATATACATATGGTAGTAGGGTTATAATTTTGATTGGTATTGTTTGCTTTCGCGGGATGTTGCATGCGTGCATACCGTGAGGTATACACGACTATTGCACATCTTAATTTTGTACGTATAGATGTGTTAGTATACTAATTATAGGCAGTAGGCTATGGTGTGAATATATATATATATGTTACATGGGTGTGACTATACGATGAATACGTATGCATGTATTAGGGAGTGTATTATAAATATACGTGTGCTGATGTCTGTATTATTATTATTATGGTATATAGAGTGATTGAACTATGTAAGTATTACCTGACTAAATATTAAGTGTGATTGACCTATGGTATGCATATGGTTGTATTGGTAGATATATATATATATATATATATATATATATATATATATATATATATATATATATATATAGACACACACACACACACATATATATAATGGAGTGGTATTGGTATATGTATGAATGTCGTGTTACGTATATAGAATATTCTAATATGTGTATTGAGTCTCACTCAAGCTTGAGTGGGTATACTCCAAGTATATTGAATGTATGTTTGTAGTTTGAATATAGCAATGCTTGATGTATGTATAGTGATAGAAGTGTTTGTGCCTGGTTGAGTTACGCACATGATTGTGGGTCGCTACGCCAGTATATAGTTATAGGTGTTGGTCTTGTGGTATAGCTAATTACTAAGGACTTGCCCGTGTGAACATATGTGTACTAGCTAAACTAGGTGTGTAGATGTACTAGTAATGTAATGGTATGATTGGTATGCGTAAATGAAATGTTAGCGTGTATGGGTGTGCACCATGCACGGGTAAGTATGTGCTTAGTTATAGGCATTGATGACTATGATAGATGTGGCGTGTCGTAAATACAGTTATAGGACCGTACGTGATGTGAATATACGGTGAACTATTTGCATGTATTTGAATGACTATGTATTGTGAAACTATAGTAGTGGTGAATATATATATATATATAGTGAAATTTGATTTAATAATGGTATGGTGTGACTATATGTGCTGAGATGTTGGTATTGGATGAATATTAGAGGGTAGTATACCCTTGATGTTTGTGCATAGGTAGCTATCTATACGTAGAGCAATGATTGTATTGGCTAAGTGTGAGACTATCCTTATGTGAGTATCTGAACTATTGTTTTGTACTAGGTAAGTAGTAGTTATATAAGGGATGTATGTTTATATATATGATTGAAATACATGTATGCAGTTGACTGACTATAATAAGTATAAATATATGACGTACGTGAATGTATATATATACGTGTTGGTAGTGTTTATGTTTGACTACCTAGTGCGTACATGAGCACTTGTAATGACTATACCTGGTTGAATTATTATATGACTTGATTGGGGTAGTTACTAGAGTGACTAGCTATACTAGGAAGTCCGAGGACGGACTTTATTCTAAGGTGGGGAGGATGTAACGACCACTTTTCGTTGTACGTTGTTCGTGCACGTGCTTTTGTCCGTGCACGTGTTTGTTTTGGACCTTGTTTGTTTGTGAACACTTTCGTGTGATATGTCGTTGTGAACGTCTCTGAGAGTATTAAATAGTGGCACTATTTTGGAACGACGTTTCTCGAGTCGTTTTCCCACAATTTAAACTTACTCGATGAGACGTGACGATTCTCACTCTTGACGGGAGACGTTTCTATTTTTAGTTTCATCGTCCGACGTCGAATTTGAAATCCGTCTTCTTAGTTAACTCACTTTCGTCATCACGATCACCACGATATTTATTTTATAATTTTTGGAGTTTATTTGACCACTTTTATATTTTTAACAAGTTTTATATTATTTTTAATAATTAATTTATAAATTATTTTCGGCCAAATAAAATTTATTTGAGTTTTAAACGTTTTAAAGAATTTTTGAGCCAATTTCCAGCTCATTTGGACCAAGTCAAATCCTTGGGTGGGATGGAGAAGTTGAATTTCAAATTTTAAATTATTTTAAACTTCTAATCCTATTAGATTTAGCCCTAGACCAATTCAACCCATCTACACTATATAAACAACCCCTAGGAAGACCCATTTTCGCAAGAAATTAGCCCTAGCCTCTTCCAAAACTCAAATTGGACGTTGTGACGATTCGTCGCAACGTTGCGACGTTCAGCCCCCGCACTGACCGAGAGAACGGCCTCCGTTCGCCCGCTCTGACCGATAGCCAAGCCCGCACCCGCTGCTGTCGCCACCCCGCTCCCCGCTCTGACCGAGGATTCCTCTCGGTCAGACCGAGAGGCTTCCCCGCTCCGCTCGCATCTCCGCACCGCTGCAAGCCCCCGCTCAGCGCCCGCCTTGTCGCCCCGCATCCGCTAGCGCTTGACCGAGCGGATCGCCCGCCTCCGCAACGTTGCAACGTTGTAGCGCCCGCTCCCCCGCATCCAAGGCGCACGACCGACCCCTCCCTCCGTACCGACCGAGAGCACCAAGGCCCGCACCGACCAAGCGCTGCACCAAGCCCGTTCCCCCGCAGCGACCGATGGCCGCCCCCGCATTTGGCTGTGTACGACCGAGAGCAAACGTCGCAACCCCGCATCCGTCGCACCACTTGCCTCCGTGGGCCCCCCAAGTTCTCCAGAGTTATTGTGGGTCCCCTAAAGGTCCCTAGGACTACTGTGGGCCCCACCTAGGTGCGTTCTCTTTGACGACTTGCCGCGTACGACGTCGTCGCACGTCGTAGCCCGTCGTCGCACGTGCTAGCTTTGGAATCTGGAATCGTCGCCCGGGTTGATTGCTCTGAAATTTCCAGCGAGGAATCTAATTGGAATCTGGACTCGGAGTGCATTCTCTCATTCCAACCCCCGGCGTCGCTATCCGACGCCGGTGTAGCTTTCGCGTCGTGTTGAGGTAACGCTTTGCACCCCTAGGACCCCCAACCCAATTGCATGCTAATCAAGACTAAAATTGATGTTTTTAAAATTTTTTAAATGTTTTAAATTCACTAATCAAGATTAATAATATGGACTTTAGGCCGGTGGACGTGTGCACGTAGGATAATTGTGATTTTTGGACTCATTGGACGGTGTGCTCAGACGATGTACTTGCAGGCAAGTGAAACTTGCCAACTCTTGTGTAGGGCCATGTTTTTAGGCCACTTCCTTGTTCCTAGCGTAAAAGAGACTAGTCAGTGAAATGATAGCTGGCTAGATGCTTACTTGATCTAGTTTGACAACGAAACTAGATCCGTCTCCTAATTGATCTAGCTTGACAACGAAGCTAGATCCAACCCTTTAAACTTGTTGTTCATGCATACTAAACTGTCATGTTTACTTTCCTTAAACTGTACGTACTTTTAACTGCCATGCATTGCATCTTACATGTCATCCAAATTGATTGTTGCATCGTAGCACACGCTACAAAATACTTGTACAAATCCGTGTTTCCGTATTTCTGGCTAGGTGCACCCCTAGGCCATACTTGTTTAAAACACTTCCTGGCTCGTGATCCAGAAGCGAGCATTCCAAGTTCGAGGGTTAGGCCCTGGCTCGATACACGTGGAGGGGTAGGGATAAACGGTTACTTGAGCTTAGGAGTGGCCTGATCAGCCCTCTAGCCAAAAGACGGAATCCCTGTGCACAAGGTGCTTACTTTTCTTGTCTTGTACTTGTCTTGTGAATGATTCATGCAATACTTGTCATCCATGCCATGTTTAAATGCCATGCTCGTACTTTACCTTACCTTACTTTACTTTACTTGTTGCACTCATACTTTAAACTGCCATGTCATTGCATTCATGCTAGAACTGCTAGGTTGCTTTACCTACTTTCAGTTTCCTTGCACAAGTCTCTTGTAGACTTGCTGACATGTGCCCCTTGCTCTTTTGGGTGTCACATGTTAGACCCTGAGCCAGAGACCGTTGCTGAGTACGTGGCGTTTTGCTGACGCTGAGCCTGAGTCCATGTTTGCCTAGGAGGAGTTTTGTGGACACCGGAGACCTTTCTTGGTGATTTTGCTGAGCTTCTTTTATTTTAGGTTCTGCTGTTAGTTGTCGGTGCGTGGCACCTTTGTTTGTACGATGTACTTTTGTTGGCCATGTTTAGGCCTTTAGGCTCTCTTTTATTTCAGCCTGGTGGCTTTTCTGCGATGTTGGAATTTATATTTATGGATATTCTGAGATTATTCTTTTGTCTCATTTCAATATTATTATCTTTGTTTCGTTCGCGTTGCAAGGACCTGCAGTTTTAAATTTGATTGACGCTTATCGGACTTGCAGCTTTGTAGCTTCAGGTCTGAGCGGACCTTCTCACGCTTCGCCTCCATATTTTTGGGAAGCGGGGCGTGACATGCAGGTCCCACTCATCACAGATAATATGCTACCTCGATTTCTTCTTCTTAGCCTCAGCCTTCTACACCCAAGTCGAGAAACGCAACTCCTTCCTTGTCTAAGGTTGAGTCGACTTGGGGTCCTCGTCAATTACCAAAAGGCATAGCCTTGGACCCCTCACCTTCACCCTCCTCCAAATGACCCATGGGAGGAGAGGGCAGTTTTTCCTCAGCTTCCCTGATTGAGGCATCGAGCCCCTCCTGTAATGCGAGATCCACTTGATACTCCAAATGCAACCATACATGCACAAGGTGAAGCAAATTTCAAGGAGTGGGACAAAAAATGGGTCAAAGAACTCACCTTTTGTCCATACAGTCTGACGCAATATTGGGTCAGTCAGAAGCCACTTCGTCTTCTTCTTTTCCTCAAGCAATACTTCAACATATCAGCGACCTCACTCTCTTCCTTAGAGAGAGATTTATCCCCATTCATTCCGAGCTCAGGGCTTCCCCACCGAGTACCAAAGCTCGCCTCACCTGGAAACACCACGAATACAAACTCGTCTTTCCATTTTGGGTTCGAGGTAGGAAGGTCGTTGAACAGCTTTCTGCCTAGTCGAGCTGTTATCGTGTACCAATTTGGATGACCGGGGACACTACGAAGAAGAAGTTAAACAACTCCATAGTTGGCTCAATTCCATTCAGCACACATAATGTGATGAAGCAAACCAAGATGGCATCTGCGTTTGGCATTAGCTGATAAAGGAAATGCCCCAAAGACTTCATCACACGTAACATGAATGGGTGCAAGGGAAATTAGAGTCCATGTTCAAAAGCCCTGAGGGAAACTTCGACCTCGCGGTTACCAGGGAGATGAACCCTCTCATCCGCTTGGGATAGCCGGATACGGTAATCGCTCCTCATATACTTCTCTTGTTATTCATGGATCTCATCAGCCACCACTTGAGAGGCTTGAGCAGAGATCAAATCAGGTACGATGGCCTCACCCTTATCCTTCTTAGGGGTGGAGGCCAAAGTTCCAGCGGAAGCACAAGGAGAAGAAGCCATACCGAAGGATCAAATTTTTATTCGAAGAGGCTAGATACGAAGAAACTTTACTTTCTATCTCTCCAACGACGTCTTATCAAGGTAAACATATACCTAATGATGATCTGAATCGATCTCATCCAGTAGGTACACGTGTCAAAGATTCGAGTATCCCCGCATAATAAATTTCGAATCAATACGATGACCGATCAGAAGAGCAAAGGTTTTGGCGCTTAAAATCAAATACTCCTGTCTCAACTGCCATGCCCCATTAATGAGACATCACGTCACTGACCCCAACAGGCAGATTGTATGTGCTCGAGTGACGGAGGCCATTCTTGAATACTTAGGCTGGCACTCGAAGGAAGGGTCGTATTACTGCCAGCAAGCCCACCTGAACATTTCCTGGGCCCACTAAGCCTGCAAGGCCCACAGACGTAGCCAAGCGCCGATTTAGTCAACACAACGTGTCATCTGTCCATTGAGCTTCCACAGCTCAAGGAGGTAAACGTTAATGGCACATAATTGGCGGGATGTGTGGGCAACTGTTATCCCTATTGATGAGGGAGGATCATGCCGCCATAACTGATGACCATTAGCTCCCTCAACGTCACTGAAAGGACTCCGAATTCTATAAATACCAAAAAGACAATCAGAGTAAGGGATCTCCGAGGTACGAGAAATCAACACTCCTACATTTTGCTTTCCACATCATATTTCTTCCTCCAAATAGCTTGCGGCGACTGATTCAAGGCGAATCTCTGTGATTCGATCTTGACAGCCCATGGCTCTTTCTAAAGTTACAGATTCGAACTTAAGCATCGGAGGGGACTTGGGTCGGAACCCAAATCCGACCCCCCCCCGACGCTCATTTGAGGTGCAGTTAACCAAAGCTCGACCCAATAGGAGGGACGAACGACAACTCTCAACACCAAATGTACAAGGTTCGACCCAACCAGAGGGTCGAACGATTCCCGTTCCCAACTTCAAAGACATGTGTGCTCTCGATCCACCTTTAAAAGACGATTATTCTCCAAATTAACCAAGTGTAGTGGTTCATAACCCCATCTATCACTTATTTAAGAAACTAGATTATTATCCTAAATGCTTAGCATCGGCCTAATTTACGCTTAAGAGAGAAACTTGATAGGGCGCCTACACCAATGCCCCTAACAATTGATCCGCCTTGCAGATTAGTTTCTCTAACAGAGCAGTGCAATATAACCCTAATAAATTTAGAATAGTAAACTCAAAAGACTAGCTAGCGGCGTTGTCTTCTTCTCCTATATTCTTCCATTCAACCAAGAAAATCAAGAAGAGAGTTCATAGATCCAATGGCGTCCAACGACGGCTTCAGGTACCACCTCGGGCATACAACCACATGCATCTTTTTCTACGACGACGGCGACCCCATCCCGCCCGCGGGACACCGCCTTAGCGTCTTGAAATGGGGGCCCATGGGACTCCAAGACATCGTCCTGCCGGCCAACCACCACCCCGAAGCCACCGTGATCTACTCCTCTTGCGAGGGACTCATTGTCTGCCGCTGCGACGCCGCCTCCATGTACCACGTGGGCAACCCCTTCGTTGAGTACGACGACAGAAACGTCAACGTTCCCCGCTACTACGACCTCCCCGCTCCTCCGACCTTCCACCATCCCCCCGAGACCCACGTCGTCCTCGCCGTCGTCCTGTCCGCCGCCTTCCTCGTCGTCTGCGCCCACAAGAGCGGCAACGTCTACACCTTCGAGACGTTCAACTCCGCTTCCAGCCGCTGGGAGTCCTACAGTGCAAGATCGGCCGACCAGCTACCTGATGCATGGATCGTGCGCCACAGCGGGGTTTCTTGTGGCAGAAGTGCGTACTGGCTCCTCTGCGACTGGACCCGTGTTCCGACCCACGTGGTTAGGTTCTGCTTCAGAGACGACCGCCAGCCGCGGTCGCCGTCGAAGGCGTCTTTCTTTTGTCTGCGGCCCGAGCTTCGTGTCGAGGCGAGAATGCAGCTGGGGAGGGCCATGGGACGCCTGTGCCTGGTCGTTGTCGGCGGGGCCAGCTCCACGGTCGAGCTCCTCACCCTGAACGAGCGTGCTGGTGGCATCGGGGACGTATTGGAAAGATTTGAGATGTTCAACGTGGAAGTGCAAGGGGGAAATGGGGACGGTTGGATCGCGAGATGGAGGCAGGAGGACAGGACCATCGTCTGCCGGGAGATGCCGAGGCTGATACGATTCGACAGCTTCAAGGTGGAGCTGCTGTTTTGGGTGCAGGGGCGAGTGCTGCTGCTGGAGAACAGCACCGTTGATCCACACGACTATCGGCTGACGGTGTTCCCCAAGAACTTTAGCACGCCCTCCTCGATCACCGATGGCCATCCCCATGTCTTCACCACCTCCCTGCCAACAGTTTTGTGAGGCGTACGATCTCACTACTACAAAATGGACCTTTAACAGCGCTTAAATAAGGTCTTTAATAGCGCTTTACAAGCGCTGTCTATCTCGCCGCTGCTAAAGGGGGGGCGGGTTTTAATAGCGCTTTACAAGCGCTGTTAAAGGGGGCCTTTAGCAGCGCTTGTTTGTGCAAGCGCTGTTAAAGGCCCCCCTTTAACAGCGCTTGTTTGTGCAAGCGCTATTAAAGGGGGGGCCTTTAGTAGCGCTTGTTAGTGCAAGCGCTGTTAAAGGCCCCCCTTTAACAGCGCTTGTTAGTGCAAGCGTTGTTAAAGGGTGGCCTTTAGCAGCGCTTGTTTGTGGACCTTTAGTAGCGCTTGTTAGTGCTAGCGCTATTAAAGGCCCCCCTTTAACAGCGCTTGTTAGTGCAAGCGCTGTTAAAGTGGGCATTTAGCAGCGCTTGTTAGTGCAAGCGCTGTTAAAGGTGGACCTTTAACAGCGCTTGTACTAAAGAAGCGTTGTTAAAGGTGGACCTTTAACAGCGCTTGTACTAAACAAGCGCTATCTATTGGGACCTTAGACAGCGCTTCTTTAGTACACGCGCTGTTAAAGGTCTACCATAGACAGCGCTTGTACTAAACAAGCGCTGTTAAAGGTCCCAGATAGACAACGCTTGTTTCAATTCATTTTATTGTTTCTCCCTACGTTTTATATTTAAATAGATCCATTTAATGTTCAAAATGATTAAATAAACCACCAATAACATTAAATTACAAGAAACAATCATTACAAGAAACAATCAAATTAAATTGCTTTTATTCAACAATCACATAAATTAGACAATATGCATTGATATTGGAAGATGATCCGTAATACAAATAAGAAACATTATCACATATAAAACTTATCAGTCATTATCCATTAAATCACTCCTTGAACAATACATTTCCCGACAGCATTTCCCGACATCAGTATATACATTCCAGAGCAGGTTCCATCTCAAAAATCTTTTTTGCTGTTTATTCTCCTAATTTGTTGTTCTTGTGTATTCTGCTCGCACCTAATAAAGCACCCCACATGCTGGCATCTGCTTCCATCGGCATCTCCCTCATAAGAGCTCGTGCATCCGCCAATCGTCTTGCTCTCCCCAGAAGATCAATCATGCAAGTATAATGCTCTGCCTTTGCAGACACGCCAACAATTTTTCAGGTTAACCACGATTCGTATAGTAATGGAGACTGCATAGATCTGTATAGATGAAAACCAAGTAAATAATCATAATAAATAGACAGAGAATTAGAATATTGATGGAATAATTGAGAAACTAGAATAAAGATGTTTGAACTAACTGTGTAATTCTTCATCCTCTGGAATATGGTTCTACTGGTAAGAACAGCACCTTAAAGCCTAGTAGCCAATCATAAACGAATCATAAACCCTGTAAGATTCATACTTCTTTCCTGCAAATGTATGTATATAATTAGTACCAATATTAATGTTAGCTCGAACATAAAACATGATGAAAGAAGAATATAACTAAATATTAATTTAAAAGGGGCAACAAAACTTCTAGGTAAATTTAATAAGTAGAGGGGAAAACAACAGAAATTATGGACGAGTGAAAAACATTGCACCATGGGTGCATCAACAGGATCATATGTACTCCCAAACTTGTGATATAGACCCAATAATCTTACCAACAAGAGGAGAAAATCTTAGGCAGCAAGGAGAGCAAACTCTTGGCGTTAGAGAAAGTGAGACCTTTGAAAGATATGTAAGAACGACATTGAACCTAAATTTCAAACCGATGCTAAGGAATATACTGTGCTACAACGAGGGTAAGGAACTCTTAATTGCCACTTCACTTCATTACATACTAGCATTGAACATATTGAGATAAGAAAAGAAATCTTCTATGAATCCCCTTGGCTTCATCTCATATTGATCATAAAAATATCGAAACACTGGTTTGTCTGTGTACATATTACACTCAATTTTAATGGATCCTCACAGTGGCAGTATATGTAACAATCAATTGGTTAATCCAATCCACTGAAATTCACATAAAATTGCTCTAAATATCAAATCTGACACAGAGCGAAACTATGGAACTAGATGCTATGCAAGGAAATGGACACACACAGATGATATGCAAACTATTTTTATAATTTAAATGGACGGCTAGGAAACAAAATAAATCTACTGTAAAATACAATGATATCATGATAATGCAATGTAACAGACTTACGTAGCAACAAAGCAAGGTTTGTATCTGATATAATGATTATACTTCTTTGTTGCAATGCAGGACACATAATGACTATGCTATGCTAACCTGCCATATTAAGTTATGGTAAAAATAATAAGTGAGGTGTGATTTATGAAAAAAAAAGTAATTAATTCAATGAGGTGGCTGTTGGTTTTTCGTTCCAAATTGCTGCAACTGCAACATTTGTTGTGGCAAATCATAGCACATCATTTGCCATGTGTTTTCTCTCTACATTTTATAGCTACATCTACATATTTTTAATATGCCATGTTACACAAAAAATACATGCATGGAATGAAAATTTATCTGCATAATGCAACTGCTCTGTTTCCATCTAACAAAATAAATTGAGGCACAATCAATACAATCCAAATAGGTTATAAGCTTAAACATAATCAAGACACAATCAAATGTGTGAGGACATTATAGACTAATTCAAATATTAATAGGAAAGAAAACTGAGAGCCATTAGATTCAGTACTAACAAGAGACACACTTGCTCAGTTTAGTGAAAAAGAACCAAAGGCAACATCATAAGATTTCTGACACTTATTAGGTGATGCCAATATGTGATTAATTATGATATCACAAATATTAACCAGAGAAATATCCACACTCATATTTAAAAAACACCTAGTTTACTATCAGTGAAGGAAAAGAGGGGTAACTCAAAATTTTACTAATAGATGTTTGTATCTTACTAGTTAGTAACGATGATAAATATTTTTGATACTTAATAACATTTAAGCAAGTCAAACAAACTTTATAGTCACTCATATTGATTACACATTAGAGTACACAACAGATTTATAACATGATTTATAAAATACATGTGAAGGTAGGAATTCTCAAACTCATCCTACTCATACATGTGAAGGTAGGAATTGACTCAACCATATGGTAAAAAAAGCTATGCATTAAAAGAGTTAAATGAGTGTTATGGAATATTGGAACAATCCATTAGATAAAACGGGTTCAATATAAGGGTTCAATATAAGGTTACTGGACTTCCGTAAAATGTTATATGCTTCATAACAATAAGATTTGAAATGCGTATAGTATTGGCTGCATATTAAGAAAGATTATATCATAATGCAAATTAAGAAAGTTTAATAGACAAATGAAGAAATGTATTCAGGACAGCAGAGATCACCATTCACCTTCTTGCCATTTTCCACAAATGAAGAGTATGGCTCCTTAAGTATTTGACAAAGTGGAAGATTAGGAAAAAGTTGGTAGAGAGCAAAAGCTGCTACTTTATTCTGTGCTTCCTGCAGTGAAGCAAAGATAAACAAAGCAAAGATGAATTTCATTGATTATCAAATAGATTAAATGTTTATCTTATCTTTTATCTGCTTTGTTATGCTAAGAGAAAAGAAACAAAATGGAAAAGAAAAGAAAAAAGAAGAGCATGTAAAATGCAATCTTGTTTTATTACGGCAATCTTGTTTTATTTATTTTCCATTTTGTTTTATTACGATTAAATATATGCCTGCTGAAATCAGAAAAGTCCCCAATAATGTTCCATTACGGCGTTATTTTTGCCCGTGTCAAAATGCAATCTTGCAGCAACATATTATGCGAAAACAAAATTTACATATAGAATTGCAAACTTTAAGGATAAATACCTCAACAGACTCAGATACTTCATCTTGGTCAGGAAGCTGGAGAGTAATCAAGCCTCCAGCCCTCCTATTCTTGCCTTACCCGGTTAGCCATACGTAATATGCTAACAGAATAGAGAAATGTGTTCTTTTGCAAATAATTTGGAATATTTTGGTGCTTCCCATCCTAATTTCTGGCAAATTTTTTGAAGAATGGCTTTGGGAGCAACGCCAGAGTCCCCCTATTACCAAGGAAAGGGTTGTACATGTATTTAAACAAGGCTAGAAAAATAAGTACAGAAAATAAAACAAAAGGGGTGCAACTACTGAAAAGTACTGTGAATAGTTATGGCCGAATACCTTCTTCCATATTTCATCAACATTCACCAAAGTGTGGCCAGATGCCAGTTGTGAAACCTTTTTTTTTGCTTCAATACTTCAGAGGGCAATTGCCCTATAGAAGAGGAGTCTTCAGAAAATAAATTATCAAGTTCCAACTCATCTTCCTCTTCTTTCGCTCCACCCTCTGCATTCTTGGCTTTTCTGGATATAGATGATTCATCTAGAGTTGCAGTTACTACAGGTTCACTCTCCATTGGTGCCAAATCTTCCCAATCAACTGCAGTATCTGATGGTATTGATTCATAAGATACACAATCTATGGGTTCGTATGGCATCTCATTTTAAATTAAATTCGGGCAGTCATCTTGTAAATTTGATACCAATAAATCATTTGATAGGCCCGCACAAGAATAGGCCAAGGAGCATCTCAGAAGTACAGAACAATAAAAACATTGCAACTATATAAGATAACCGTAATAAAAACAACACCAAGAGAAGACATTTCTTGCTTGAGCTTCTGGATAATATCACCAAAATGGTCCTGACTTTTCTTGGCTTTGTTCTTTTTTTCTTCCAAAGCTCCCAACCTTGCATGCTGGTATTCTTCAGCAATTGAAGTGGCGCGTACGATTGGATCCTGAACCCCTGCCTGGTTGATGACATGCATCTGTCGTTGAGGGTCTGGTTGATGACATTCACTGCTGGTTGATGACATGCATCAAGACCTCCTATATGAATTACATGACAACCGACATGACTAGTAACATCATCAACATCTTCGGCGAGGTGTTTTTTCATATTTGTACAGTTACTACATTTGTATTATGAAACAGAGACTCAGACTTTCCTTTTAAACATAGAAGGAATTTAAACAGAGACCCGACATACGGCTTCTGAACCTAAAGCAACTCAACTGATATCTGAGTGTGATGACCTGGGCCAACCGCGCCACATTATAACATCAATTTCGTTGGTTGTCATCTTTGACTTTGATACCTACTATTTTTCTTGAATCAAGGCAAACCAGCAAATATATAGGCAAAAAGTACATTAAAGCTTCAGTACAATCACAACAAAGTTCACAAATGTTACAGTTCATGATGCCCAAAAATTCAATAAAGCTTATAAACAATAGACCATAAAAGAGACAGAAAGTTGGCAGAAAAATTGCTGCTTACAGATGCACAGGTTCGAAGAGAACTTCAAACGAATAGTTGGTGGGCAAAAAGACCAGGCAACAGAGAAAGCTGAATTCGTAGCAGAACGAATCTATGAATAAGCAAAAATTCATAAATAAGCAAATATTCGAAAAAGCAAAAGAAAGGAATCTATGAACCCTTGCCATTTTCATAATAAGGAACCGGTCTTTGCTTCTCATTCGTCACCGTCGCCTTCTTCAGACCCACGGCCACCGCCATCTTCTGATCCATGGCGGTCTCCTCCTCATCCCTCGCTGCCTTATCTACGGCGGTTCTGTCGATAAGGGCAGAGGCACCGGCGCCGGCTTCCTTGTCGCCTGAGAGGGCAAAGGGGTTGTCGAAACTAGCCATCGTATACCCCTCTCTCCCCTAGGGGGTTTAACGACCCCAAAATCGGATGAAACCCTAACCCTAAGAGATCATCCCTCCATCTGATCTCAAAAATCGATATAGATCGATATTGGATGAGAAATGAAAAAGAGAGTTTTCGAGGGGACGAGGGTTTTACATGGGATATTTGGAGGCGTTGGTTAAAGTAGCGAATCTATTATCGGATCTTTAACCGTGCTTGCAGAACGAAGCTATGTTTACTATTTTATCTTTAACAGCGCTTGCAGAAAGAAGCGCTGTGTATTATCTGTGCATCTAATAAAGAGCGCTTGCAGAAAGAAGCGATGTCTATTATCTGACCTTTAATAGCGCTTGCAGAAAGAAGCGCTGTCTATTATCCGTTCTTTAATAGCGCTTGAAGAAAGAAGCGCTGTCTATTATCTGTGCCTCTAATAAGCAGCGCTTATAATTGGCAAGCGCTGTTAAAGGTGTGCTATTAAAGGTCCCTTTTGTAGTAGTGTCTGTTTCATTGGAGACCTTGGTTTCACCTCCATTCTTGATTGATTCTGTTCATGTATCAAGAATAGCTGTCGTCCTTAGATATGCAATTTGCATTTGGACGTTCTTGATTAGTTCTTGCACACATATATCCATTGAATGCAGTGCAAGTCCAAGTTAGCTGTTGATGGAGCACTAATCCTACTTTGTTTCTTTGTTACTCTTGCTAACGTTCCTCTATGAAAAAGAGGCTAGTGTGGTCTCAAACCGAACGTTTAAGAAATGCCGATGGCCCCAAAAGCTAAAGCATGTCCTAAATGATCGAGAGTAATCACCAAAGGCGGATAACCAAAATGCCCATTCGAAAGTGAGCATGCTCCATCGCTGCCTCCATCCCCACCCTAATGTTGGAGGAAATCAAGGCGCAACAAGGTTGGTTGCAGTGATAGTTTGCCGCATTTCAGGAGCAAAATGCCCAATTGATGCATCAACAAGCCCACCGCAATACTTACTATTAGGTTATCCAGTAGCATCTAGGTCAAGGGTTCAGTGAGTAGGATGAATACTCATTCTATGCACCTCATAGTAACCATCTCATGAATAAACCACATCGACGAATTGTATGCTTACAAGGCTATAACTCCAAATGCTGCTAGGTGTCCGTCGGCTAGTATATGTGTGTAGGTGTTAGACACTAATGTTCGGCTCCCGGATTCACGATCCGGATGTGCGAATCACCGCAAATGCACGGTGCGTCATAGTGCTTATAGAATGTCAAACTCAGGGGAGGCGATCGCTTAGCGCTTAGCTTTCTGTGGAAGGAGGAGAGTGTGTTGTAAGGGTTGTCACGTTTGGATTGGTTGGTTGATTGTGGGAATCGAGAATTAACTAATTACTAAACGTCTAAGGCCTTCGGGATTTCCTACTAAGCCTTTCGGTAATGGATTTTAGGTCAAATGGTCCTCGTCGAACGATGGATTAGGGTAGGAGTGTCACATCCAGAGATGGGAACGGACGTTTGACATCCGTCGCCGCGCTCGTCTAACGCATCCCTGCACATGGCCGTGCTTTCGCGGACGGCTTCGTACGGGAATGCATGCATTACGCTTGACACTCGGCCGAGTGAGACGGCTCACTCGACCAAGTGACGCTGACACGGCCAATTCCAGCCTAAAGAAGAGAAGTCAATGTACTCGGCCGAGTGGAATTTCCACTCGACCGAGTGGAGACAGAAAATTCTTAACAGAACAATGTTTTTTGAAGCGATCTGCAGAAGACACCACTCGACCGAGTTAGCAGGCCACTCGACCAATTGACCTGAACATTACAGAAGGCTGAATTTTTAAGGATTTCCATAGATCTGCCACTCGACCGAGTGACAACTTCACTCGAGTGAGCCGACAGCCCAGTTTTGAAACTAGGGGTTTGCAGCTTTCTGTGGGTATATTTGTCAGGATGTTCTGGACTTTTTGAGTTAGTATAAATAGCTAGTTTTGAGAGCCGTCAAAGAGAGAGACGACATCGTTGTAGTTCTTAGGAAAATACTTGTTCTATCTTATTTTTTGCTAAAGGATTGAAGTGCAAGATCTTAATTCTCTTGTTATTTTGGAGCTTGAACATCATTGGTTAGTCAAAACTTTTGCAAGTTCTAATTTTTATGATATATTTCTGTTTAGATCTATCTTTTGTGATGATTTCTCTTTCATATCTCAATTCTATTGCTTTTACTATGATGAATTGTGAGTAGTCTCTTTACTCTAGGGTATAGGGATGAACCATATGTATTTAAAGTTCAATATGTGATATTTATTGAATTCCCATGTTGCTAAACTTATTTTAGGGTTAGATTGTGATCAATTTACTACGGGTAGCTAGAGATTTCTATTGGATCTTGAAAGCTCGAGAGAGGAACTTGATCTATAGGAAGCCCTAGATATTCGATTTAGATCTATAATCGAGATTCCCTAGAGTTGGTGCGCGAGAGCGACCGAAGCTAACATCTTTATTATTTTTCTATGATTATATTCGTTTGTACGATGGTAAAACGAATATGAACCATCACGATCTAGATTCGAACTCGCGTTGCACGCGGGCGAACTTGAGTTGGAGTTGAATTATATTTTCGATCTTAATGCTAGTAGTTTGAACTAGACTTGCACGAGAGTGAGTCTCTAGTTTAGATTACTATAGACTTGCGTAGCGTAAGAGCGTGCGTTGGTTCACAACATAGTTGCGACACGTTCATCCTAAACCAAGAGTAGTGATATGGAGATTCATATTTCGCATTAATGCTTGAGATCTATAATGGGGATTCCCAAACCCTATGCACTTTTATTAATTACATTTACACATGATACTTTGCACACTTGTGACACCAAACAATTCTTGACTACTATTCCATCTATGCTTAGTAATTAATATAGATACCAATAGTTCCTCCCCGTGATTCAATACCCACTCACCACTTAACCGCACGCTCGTGGTAAAACTACATTGTTTTGGGAGTATATCTAGAAGTGATCAATCCACGCCCAGACATGTGTAACACATCGAGGAGGCTTACCGTCTGCTGCCATTCGAAGCCACGAAGGTCATGCCTCCGTTCGATGGCCACTTCAATCAAACCAGACCTTCCATTGTCCGTTACAACTCCTGGGCCATCATCGGGAATGTTGGGATCTTACTGAAAAGTGATGGCGACGACCTCATCGGTGGCCACGACGCAGTGATCCGCCTGAACAACGTAAGGATCCCAGGCTACAGCCGCCACCCGAGATCAAAGATGAACATATCCTTCGTCAACAGCAACATCCTCTACCTATGTGCCAGGCAAACGAGTCACGTGTGGGAGGAGTTCTCTATGAGGAGCGGATCTCTGGGATGATGCTTGGGGAGGTGACCCTGCCGCTGGAGCTGGAGGGAGTTGAGGGGAAAGCTTGCACCTTTCACAATGGATGGATTTCGAAAGACAAGGAGAATAAATGATCATCGTCGGTGCTGCACATGACAAGAGTACATGGCAACACTATCACTGATCCAACCATGTCTGCTGATCTCGCCAATCCAGCCAAGCCACTGACGTGGTGTCGCGAGTGAGCTGAGCTCCAATCTCCAGGCTCGAGGCCCATCCCAGCATCCGAGACTTTGTGCTGAGCGAGCTGAGTTTCGATCTCCGGGCTTGAGGCCCGTCGAAGCATCTGACCCTTCGTGCCGAGCGAACCGAGCTTCGATCTCCGAGCTCGAGTCCCGTCCGAGCATCCGAGAATCCGAGCCTCCTTGCATTAGCCGAGCTTGGTCCCTCCTAGTCGAGTGATAGGTAGTTTTTATATTTGTTTCCACGTTCTTTTTATTCACGCTTCACTCCACTTTGCCTCCTTTTCTGTTCCATTTTACCACTTTTTGTTCCCTTTTACACTTGTGGTCTCTTCGGTGCATTTCTTCTACCACTGCCTTGGACTCTGTTTTAAACCGTATAAGGATTTTTTTAGCTTGCATACCTTCTGTTCTTGCCCCTCCATCACGAAGCCTTCAGATTGGCACATGTAGATTCTTCGTCAAGCTCTCTGTGTAAGAACATCGTCATAACATCCAGCTGCTCCAGCTTTAAGTCCAAGCTGCTACCAAGACCAACAATACACGGATGGATGTGTGTCTCACCACAAGCAAGAAGATCTCATTATAGTCTTCTCCTTTCCTCTGTGTGAATCCCTTAGCCACCGGCCGAGCTTTATATCTCACATCGCTGATGTCTCCTTCCTTTACCTTGTATACCCACTTGCAACCAATGGCCTTTCTGTCCTTAGGCAATTCTACCAATTTCCAAGTGTCATTCTTGTAGAGGGATTCCGTCTCCTCCTCCATCACCAGCCGCCACTCCTCCTCCACTCTCCCAGCCTCTCTAGTGCTCTCATAGTCCTCGATGACCTCTGCACCTCCAGCTGATCTTGGGCAGGAACCTAACCATGAGTCTGAATTTGATCGGTCTTTATTTGCTCTCTCTCAGTAATCGGGTCTTAGCCTGTCTTAATTTCTCGTGTCTCTATCTCCAGGGTAGGTGTCTCAACCTCAGCATCGACCTCCGTAGGCCTAATTCCACCATCTGAATGATTCATCACCGGCCTAACCATCGACAACTCGTCAAATGTGACTTGCCTACTGGTGAACGTCTTCTTGGACACATGATCTAACAACACGTATCCCTTAACTCCTCCTTCGTTTCCAAGCAAGATGGCATTCCTGGTCCTCAAATCTAACTTGACCTCCTTCTGTAAAGAATAGGCAGGACATCTGAATACCCTCAAGTATGAGTAGTCACTAGTCTTCCCTGTCTATATATCCTCAGGAATTTTGAAACTAATCGTCGATGATGATAGTTTATTTACGATATGCATGTCGGTAGTCACAACTAAACCCCAATATTCCTTAGGAAGTCTAGCAGTAAGCCTCAAGCATTGGCACTTCTCTATCAGTGTACGGTTCAATCTCCCTACAATACCATTTGACTGTGGATCTCCAGACGTAGTGTAGTGCTGTAAAATACCGTGAGATCTGCAAAATTTTTTGAACCCCCTCGAGGTGTACTCACCACTGTTGTCTGATCTTAAAATCTTGTCAGCTCTTCATGTCTGCTTTTCAACAAAGGCTCTCCAAGCCTTGAACTTCTCGAAGACTTGACCTTTTGATTTCATCAGTTAGATCCACACCTTCCTCGAGAAATCATCAAGGAAGGGTACGAAGTACTTTTCTCCCCAATGGTACGTACAGAAGTTGGCACCCATATATCTAAATGTACATACTCAAGTGGCCCTTTGCTTCTATGCTCTACGATCCCAATCGTGTCGTTGTCAACTTTCCTTCTACACGCTTCTCGCAAAACTTCAATCTCTCCTCTCTGGCCTGTATTGGTTTCCTTTTGCAAAGTACATCCAATGACTTCTCACTTGGATGTCCAAGGTGAAGATGCCATAGCTTTTCTGATTCTTCACCATATGTGCCATGAGAGATGCTGGCCTCACCCTCCACGGTGTGCCCCTGCAGCGCATATAAGTTATGTACTCTCTTTCCTTTCATCACAATAAGAGAACCTTTGGACATTGTCAATAGATCACCTTCTATTACCATCCTGCATCTAAGTCCAACTAAAGCTCCAATAGAAATCAGACTCTTTTTCAAGTCTGGTATGTGACGCATGTCTATAAGTGTCCTGATGACCCCATCATGCATTTTGATATGCACCTCTCCAACTCCAACTATCTTGCAAGCCATATTATTCCCCATCAGAATGTTGTCGCCTTCTCTAGAACAATATGAGCTAAACCAACTCCTATATGGACTCATGTGGAAGGAGCAACCTGAAACCAAAAGCTATGAGACCCCTAGATCTCCTGATGTAGTCGCCATCAGAATCTCACCATCATCACTGCCCTTGCAACCGATTCCCACTGAGGCAGAACCAGAAGCTTCATCCTTGCCTTTTTTATTCTTCTTTGGCTTAGGACAGTCTCGTTTCCAATGTCCTGTCTCCTTGCACAAGTGACACATGTCTCTGTGCCCTTAGATTTAGATCGAGAACGACCCTTGTCCTTCCTAGAACCATGGTCACGTCTGGAATCCTGACGTCTCCTGATGAAGAGTGTGTCCCCTTGATCACTGCTTTCTCGTCCAGTCACCTTGACACTAAGAACCCAGAGTATACCGCAGACTCTACCTCCTCCAGAGATAAATATTCACGTCCATATACCGTGACCAATAGGTCGAAGTAATCCGTCAAGGAACATACCGATATCATCGCCAATTGTTTGTCCTCGAAGTTCACCCCATACCGCAAATGAGACACAATCTTCGTGAAAGCGTCAATGTGATCCTTGACGTGGGCTTCCTCTCGCATCTTCAGCACATATAATTATTGCATCAAATACAACCTACTCGTCAGATTCTTCTTTGCATAGAGCGCCTCAAGCTTCTTCCAAAACTTCTCTGCAATAGCCTTTTCAAACACATTTCTGAGCACTTCATCTGAAAGTGTAACAGCCTGTTTTCATCAACACAACTATTACGTATTTAACCTATTTTCAAATTTTTTTAAAACTATGTTGTAATGGTTTGTCAGGAGTTTTACGATTTCAAAAAATTCTTATAAAAATATTTTTAAGCACGAGACTAATTATAATGTATTTCAGTATTTTCATATTTCCTCAAACACTCAAAACAATTTCGATAAAAAATTCGTTTTCAATAATTACCGTTTTGGCTTAACGAATTAATTTTCTATTCAAATATTTTCAAAACGTTTTCAAACTTCTACAGTAGTATCCTATGATCATTTAGGACTCCCCACATTAATTTCGTAATTTTCTGATATCATCAATAGCGAACCCGCAGACCTGCTTTCTAAACGTTTTGGCCTAAAACTAGTATCTCTGTAGCTCAAACCCTGAAACGGTCTTCGTATTCGCAATCCTCACGATGATACGATCCCGTGGGTATGTTTTCATAATTTTTCGGACACGTTTACTAATAGGGACAAAATCGTAATTTCGATTTTGTATTTTACTAATTTCGTTCGCTAATGGGGTTTTACTTATTACTAATTACCATTAACCAAAAACCTAACCAATTAGGTAACCCCAACTTTAAGCACCCACGAGGTTCACCTTCCAACATTTTTTCACAACACCTACCAATCCCAACTACCCCTTTTTATTATTTATTGATTTCTAACCCTATAAATAACCCAACTCAGGCTTAAACTCTCTCACTCAGCTCACAAACTCACACCCACAGCAAGTCACCCACTCTCTATCTCTCTCCACCATTAAATTTCGAAACCCAGGAGCATCACTTGCTCTCTCCCGCTCTCTCTTCTCTCTCTCTCTCTCTCTCTCTCTCTCTCTCTCTCTCTCTCTCCCCCGCCCGTTTCCTCTCTCCCTCCCTCTCACTCCGGCCTTGACCCGTGCCCCGACGACCTGGACCTCCGCCCTCCCTCGCCGCCCCGACGAAGCCCCGGAGACCCCGCCGTCGCCACTCTCCTGCTTCCTCGCTCTCACCCAGCAGTGACCGTCGCTCCACCGCCCACGTTCCGCCGTAGCATGCCGCTGCCATCACCCATGCTCGCACACCGCCACCAGAGCTCCGTCGCTCGCCGCCTTCCGCGCCCCTCTACCCTCCGCCGCTCGCCATCGAGAGAAGCGACAGCAGCAGCAACATCAGTTGCTGCCTTTCGCCACCGCCGTTTCAGGACGCCGCCGCCGCCGTACCGCCTTGCCTCACCGCCGCCGCCGCCGCCGACCGCCGTACGTCGCCGTCCCCGTCAGCCACCGCCGAGCCCCCCAGCTGCTGTTGAGAGAGTCGACGGAGCGCACGTAAAACTTCGATGGCAAACTCGTAATTACGAAAGTAAATTCATTTTTTCGTATTTTATTAATTAATAAATAGGGTTTTATGGTTTTAAATCCATAACTTGAAATATAGGCCCCAGAAAAATGTGAGACTAGCTCCAGAAAATCGAAAATAATATTCTGGATCCAATGGAGCTGGTCTCATCTCGATCAGACACTTACTTTTTCCAAAAACATTTTTTAACCTAAAGATTAAATACGTATAATTCATTCTAAAATCCGTACCTCTCTGTTTTCACGTACACTGATACGTGATAAAAAATATATGTGATAGAACTCTTCGAGATGGTCGTTTTGACAGCTCACTTGAACCATTCCGATATGAATTGCACCCAGAAGAAATTATTGAATAAATACGTTACTAATTGAAAAAATAGTTTTTAAATTATTTTTGAGCTTTTAAAAATTCTAAAAATTACTATAGGCTTTAGAAAAGTATTTTATCTTGCAGTAAAATTATTTTTAACATATCTAGCCTATAGAAAAATTTAGAACCTTTTTCAGCACCGTTTCAATCAGTTTAAAAATCAAAACAATCAAATTATTTAAATAAAAAATAATGTATGCTTTAACCAATTGTTTCTTGTGTTTACAGGTACCAATCCTCGTGCACCAGATTCTCTAGCTCCAACCTCGTCTTGCCACGACGAGCTCGAAATTAGTAAGTCATAGTGGATTCTAGATTTAGAAAAGTAGATAGTGTCCTCGTATGAACTTTTAAAACAACAACTTTTGTGTTCCATGTTTGTTGGACTTGTCTTTATCCTCAAATTTGCTAGCATCCACCTTGCTTTACTTTAAGAAAGTCGACCAGTGAACCTAGCTTAACTATCATCGTAAATAAGGAACTAATGACATCATGTGACACATCTTATGGAATATCTCGTGGAATGTTTTGTGGAATATCTCGTGGAATATCTCGTAAAGGGTCTAAAGGAATATCTCGTAAGAAAGCATGTAATTGATACACATGACACTGGAGTTTGGGGTAACTCATTGTAGAGAAAGTGTGGAGCTATGATCGGAGTCACTCTCTCTCGTCTCGTCTCATCTCGTTTTCAAAGTATGTTGTAGTTGACGCCCGGGATTTGCTTCCCGTGGCAATGGAGATGACCCATAGTTGCATATCATACTTTTCTACATGAGTCACATCACATAGTGTAGTTAATTAATACCAACACTAAGATTACCATTGGTTGTACGTCTTATTCAGTACTTTGGTCAATTACTAATTAACGGTGCGTAAATTCAGTACTTTGCATGTTTATTATAGTTGCAGTTCATGCCTGCTAGTCTCACCATTGCTATCACTATGTTTGCTCTTGCAAGTTACTTTTCATACTTGCACGTCCACCTTTTTCTTTTTGCATTACATGTACTTTACTTGCCATACTTGTGCAGTTACCAGTACTTTACTTTACTTAGTTTTCCTACCTTACACTTACACCACTATAGTACCGTTGGTTCTTTCTTTATAGTTCTGTTTACCTTTACTACCAGGTATGTACAGCTGTTGCCCAGTACTTTACCTTTCACTCTGGTTGCTTGTACATAGTTACTTTTTGCCATACTTGTACACTGCTTCTTTTCTTTATTTAGAATTGTTGTGACTTACCTACGGTTCCATCTCCGTGGCACCGCAGACGACGTACATTTGGAGGTAGATGCTTTTGAGTTGATAACGCCAGAGTTCGACCCTGAGACCGCAACTTTCAATTTTATTTTCGCTATGTACTTTCTTTCTTTCATGTATCATTGTTGGAACATTTGTATAGTATGGATTGTAATAATTGGACACTATTTGGATATTTTTGTACATCTCTGCATCGTGGCTATTTTGGTTTCACTGGTTAACTGCAAGACCTGCGCAAATATCAAATAAGTAACTGGCCCCCGATAGCGGGTCATTACAAGATTGGTGGCCCACACAGGTCCACGCTAACTACCTTGTGAACAATATAGCAAGATCAGGATGTACAATATAAAATACTCAAATTAACCTCAAGTACAGGATGTCTCGAGTGTTCACCTGTATTGGACATACGGGTGAAGCGTCCTTATTACCATCTTCATTAGGTCTTCCGTGATTCTCATCATCTTCTTTGGACTCTTAACCCTTGTCTAAAAATTCGCATTCCATTTTTTGGATATATCTTCCCTAGTAACCTCTTTTGCTAGCAGTTATAGTGATTTTTCATAGGTTGAACTATCTACCCACTTCATCATCATCACCTTTCCTTCAGTTGATGATGGCACACATATAAATGATAAGCTTCCCTCAATGGACCAATGATCCGGTCAATGTGCTTGGCTAAGTTTGTTGGATCACCCTAGCTAGACTAGAGATAAGTGATTCTGGCTTAGTCACTTCCCTGGCCATGTCTGCTGGACCGCAAGGACGTGAATCATAATTATGTAACGCCTTCGATATTCATCACTATCACCCTTCCTTTAGCTTGATGACCTTTCGATTGACCTTCTTAGAATCTTTCTATTTTTAGTATGCTTGAACTCTAGCTACGTCTATGTTAAGGAGGTAGCATTCGATTTTCGATCACCAGAAGTTCGAGTTTGACAAGAGAAGTGAATCAAAGGACGTTCATAAGTATTGGAGGATGGTGTTAGAGAAATTGAGACGAACCAAACCGAGACGTGTAAGCTGATGCTGTTACTTCTTCATCCTTCTTGAACTCGTCTTCCTTCTTCTATCTAAGCCTATTTTGACTAGCTATAGAAGCTATGGTAATGTCAATAGTATGTATTCATACATGACATCATCTTTTGTTTTCTTGATGCTGTAATATCACATTACATTTCTTGCTATTTACAACCTAATTTACTAGATAACTATCTTTTCTATCATTTATTTTCTTGAGCTTCTTCATAACATCAATTATTTGTTTTAGAAAATACTTTTAAATTCCGAGGACGGAATTATTTTAAGGAGGGTAGAATCTAACGGCCTGTTTTCATCAACACAACTATTACGTATTTAACCTATTTTCAAAAAAATTTTAAACTATTTTGTAATGGTTTGTCAGGAGTTTTACGATTTCAAAAAATTCTTATAAAAATATTTTTAAGCACGAGACTAATTATAATGTATTTCAGTATTTTCAGATTTCCTCAAACACTCAAAACAATTTCGATAAAAAATTCGTTTTCAATAATAACCGTTTTGGCTTAACGAATTAATTTTCTATTCAAATATTTTCAAAACGCTTTCAAACTTCTACAGTAGCATCCTATGATCATTTAGGGCTCCCCACATTAATTTCGTAATTTTCTGATATCATTTCAATAGAGAACATGCAGACTGATTCGGGTTGAATATTGCGTATTTAACCCCCTAATTAGTCCTATGATGTGCCTATATAATGCTTAATTGCTCTCTAATATGTGCGTATTTTGTACACCATTATTTATTAGAGAAATCACCTTATTTATGCATAAAACACGAATTATATTGAGTATTTCTGCATTTTTATATTTTTCATGATAAGATCTCGTTCTCACGATTCCAACGACTATTTATTTGTATTTTTCTGAGATCTGTGTTAATTACTGTGATTTATTGAATGCAGGATACCATTTAAATAGAGAAATACGTTTAAAATACGTATATACGGCCGGCGCACGAATCTTGGCGCAACACGCGGCCAAATCTCCACCGTTGATCGTCGATCCAACGGCCAAGAACGAACCGCTGCGGATACAAAAGCGGATGACTTTGGGGCCGTTCGATCGCGATCGAACAGATGAGATCAGCCCCGAAGCAGCGGAGCGGAGGCGAGATTTTCTGGCCACGTGGCCAGCATCCATGAGATCCCGCTCGAATGGACGGTGGAGATGAACTCCAATTCGAAATCGATTTCGAACGCAGCTGTAGACGTGGCATCATCCTAACGGCGCTCCGCGCGATCCAACGGCCAAAAATCGCCCCGCAAATTTACAAGCGCAGCAGCCTCCGCTTGGCGACGTGGCACGATCACGCTCGTCCATCGGTCGATCGGACGGTCAGGGATCATCCCGATTCGAATACGAAGATAACTGGTGGGACCGGAAAGGTGCTCTCTCTCAAGTGCAAGAGTCCGTACAAGTAGTAAAACCTGGGAGTCCAGTTGTCGAATCCACGGGAAGAAATCTGTTGCAACCACAATTCAAATCAAATAGAAATCTATCGGAAAGAAACTAAACACTTCAACAATGGTGACGGTGATGGTGATGTGAACACGTGAACATAGAAAATCGTGTAAGAAAATATCTATAAAGAGTTTGCACATGGTAGGGGTTCGTTAGGGTCAACGATTCGTATTAATTTGGTTGATGAATATATCACAATGAATTCTCTTTTTGAGAGCAATTCACCGGGAAAAATATCCAATATAACTCAATGAATTCTCCTTTTGGGAGCAATTCATCGGAAGATGCCCTTTTGTGGGTTCAAACAAAATATTCAATAAGATCGTCGCTAAAGCTATAATACGATATGAAACTCTCTTTTGGAGAGATCAAAACTACGGTATGAAACTCCCTTTTGGGGAGATCAAATCTCACCCTTTTGGGGCGATCATCAACTAAATTAATTCTTTTGGAATCTAAAAAAAGTCGATTTACGAACAACGATTACAATTTTAGCGACGTTTAACGATGAAGCACATGGAATTTCAACCAAATAAACATGAATAATATCCCCTAACTACTCCATACCATGCACAAATAAGTTCTAGCTACTCATAATTTCCGAATAAACAAGTTCCATAGCCAAATACATCAAGATTATAGCAAAATACGGTAGAAAAAGCACTAAATAAAGAGTTTAAGTTAAGAATTCATCACCAAATATCCTTGAAAAGACATCAAAACTCTCTGGAAATAAGAAAATAGCCTCTGGAATTTTACAGAATTTTTCAGAGGGGAAATACGGCTTCTAGAGCCTCCAATACGCCCAAAATACGCCCCAAACTGCTTGAATACGCCCAAAAAACCCTAAATACGCTTATATAATAAGATTGCGGGTTTGGGTTGCTTAACGGGTTCAAACCCGCAATAAATTTGCACCCGAATCGATCTCAGCCGCAGATCTAAATCGGCGCAATTTTCAGCCGTTCGATCAAAGCGGGATTTGATCTGGGCTCGACACGTGTCCAAGCGGGTCGGAGTTTCGCCCGCTTCACATCCGCTTCGCTGCGTTCATCCTCGCTTTCCAACCATTGGATCGTGATCCACTTCATATGTGTTGGTGTAGACGTAGTTAGGGTGTCGTAATTATTGATGCCTATATCTTTTCGCCCTATTTGCACTTGATTAATCCTTTGGCACGTTTTTATACGCTTGATCGCCATACTTTTCGCCGTTCTCGTGCCCTGACCGGACGAAACGTTGAGTTATAGAAAAGGTATTAATAATCATTGATTGCACACACCCTAACGAAATCAAACCCAACACATATTCCCCATACTTGTACCCCTCTCCAAGTCACCGTAAATATCGTAGGATTTTCATTTCTTATTCCATACTCTTGATCCTATATCTTTGTGTTCGATAGGTGGTTGGTTAACATCGTATTATTACTCTTTTCAGATTGACGATCGTAGTTTTACAGGTCAGTTGTCCCGCGGATTCGATACCTGGACTCACCAGGATATTACTTGCACGATCTCCTGCGCTTGGGAGTAGTTCTCACGTCATTTAAGACGAGGCAAGTTTTTGGCACCGTTGCCGGGGATAACAGTACTTGTAAGCTATGATTTCAGTTCGGTTGGAGGAACATTCGGTGAGATCCTTCCATCTTATAGTCTAGGATTTTTTTAATTATTTTTTGGTCTTCTCTTTAAAAAAATGGAGTATATGGAATACATGAAATTCTATTGCACGAACAATTTGTATGATGCAGAATATGATAAGGCACACAAACACAAGATGGAGAAGCTCAAGATTGTTAGTTTTAATCAGACTGATTGTGAAACTTTCTTTCAGGCCTAGAGGAGGTTCACAGACATAATATCGAGCTATCCGCAGCATGGGTACACGAAGAAAGAGCTTATGGAGTCCTTCCTAGGTGGACTACGACCACGGCTGCAGGAATTATTGGGAGTCATGACGCCGACAGAGGCGTGGAAGTACATGGAGTCTTTACAAGAGAACGAAGAAATCATGAAAGAGACTTCAGAGTGCGATTCAACGGAGCCTTCAAGCCTTGATCAAGGAGAGCAAAGCGTAGACGTACCTTTGCAACACTTGAAAGAGAAAGTTCAACTGCTTATTCAGACACAGGAGGCCACGTCCCTTCAATTCCAAGAGAAATTCCTCGCTCGAAGTCGACAGATTCAGCAATCTATAGAAAATCTTAAGCTGATTTCCACTTGCTTAGAAGAAAATAAATCTTTTGAAATTCAATTTCCAGAATCTAATGTGAGTTTATCTTCTATTGCAGGTATACCGAGCGAGCCATGTCACGATGAAGTCACGAATGAAAACATTGACATGGCAGGAAGTGTGTGCAAAGTAGAGGATGAGCGAGCAATTTTGGATGAACAGGAGGAGGAGACGACTAGGGACCTTGGTTTAAAGAATATCGCTATGGAGCCCGAACCATTCCCTTCCCCAGTTTTTTCCCAAAATCATTTACCCCTCTCCACATTGACTGAGCATCATACCGAGCGTAGTGCACATTTTTCAGGGAGTTGTCATCACCCTGCTTTATTTTACTTCACCTATTTTGATGACTATATTTGGAATATGTTCGTAGCGAAGAATTTTAAAATAATTTGGACTGACATAACTCATCTCTTGCAGGACATTGGTAAACAGCTTATAGAGATGCTTGGAATTGTGTTGCTGGAGTCCAATTTAGCTAAAGGAGGAAGATTACTCGCCAAGGAGCGCAAGGATCAAATTGAACAACTTCCTCCACCATTAAAGATTCGGGATCCGCCATTTGATCACGGTGTGTTCTTTCCAGTAGTGTAGATTTTTATATGCTTTCTAGGATGCTTGCTTGAATAAATTCGTACCCCCTTTCGACATTGAGGACAATGTCCATATTTAGTTGGGGGGTGTGTATGAGACCTTAGGATTTTTTTTTCAAAAAGCATGGCATAAGAAAAGAATGAACCACCAATCTCACCATTTTAAACTCCTTCGTATACCTCAAATGCTCCTTCGTATACCTCAAATGCGGATGATTATGCATTAACTGAGTTCTAGCTAATTGTTTATAGCTTGAATTAATTTTTTTCCTTCATGAATTACCGTTAATATGCTATTCATGAAAAAATTTCGATTGTCATGATTAATATCTCGAAATAGTTTGAATTTATTTCATGCATGCTGATGTGATGAAAAAGCTTGAGTATACACGATTTTTTTTTGAAAAGTCTTCAAGTTGAAGAGGAATTTGGCCTTGGTTATTAATGCTTTGTTTAAAAAAAATGACGGGTATTGAGTTGCTTAAGAAAAGAAAAATGAATGAATAAGTATGTCACTAATAAATAACTTGGTTGGCTCGAGTAGTACAGTCCGAGGGGTCCTTTTTGGCCTAATGCCCTATTATCGTCTGATTTGGGAGCCATTGACAGGAAACTCACTCATTTGATGGAGCGATCCAAGTTATACATTTTTCTACGAATGTTGCTTGATGCGCGTTACGCGGAACGAATAAAAGAAAAGAAATGGTGAAAATACTAAGCAACTTCAATACCCATGTCTTGAATGATTGTTTTGATAGGCCAATTCCTTGGAAACAAGAAAACTAGAGAAAACGACGTGTTATACTTTCGCTTGCGCAAAACGATGCTTGTATGTTATTTATTCATACTAAATTAGAGAAAATATCGTGTGATTGATCTTGTGCATGGATTGTGTATATTGATGGTATAAATCATGTTGGAAAGCGTATTGTTGAGCCAGGCCATAAGCGATTGATAGAATTATTTTTTATTAATCATCCGTATTTATCGCTCTTTTTGCTAGGGACTAGCAAAACGCTAGTTGGGGGGTGTGATTCGGGTTGAATATTGCGTATTTAACCCCCTAATTAGTCCTATGATGTGCCTATATAATGCTTAATTGCTCTCTAATATGTGTGTATTTTGTACACCATTATTTATTAGAGAAATCACCTTATTTATGCATAAAACACGAATTATATTGAGTATTTCTGCATTTTTATATTTTTCATGATAAGATCTCGATCTCACGATTCCAACGACTATTTATTTGTATTTTTCTGAGATCTGTGCTAATTACTGTGATTTATTGAATGCATGATACCATTTAAATAGAGAAATACGTTTAAAATACGTATATACGGCCGGCGCACGAATCTTGGCGCAACACGCGGCCAAATCTCCACCGTTGATCGTCGATCCAACGGCCAAGAACGAACCGCTGCGGATACAAAAGCGGATGACTTTGGGGCCGTTCGATCGCGATCGAACGGATGCGATCAGCCCCGAAGCAGCGGAGCGGAGGCGAGATTTTCTGGCCACGTGGCCAGCATCCATGAGATCCCGCTCGAATGGACGGTGGAGATGAACTCCAATTCGAAATCGATTTCGAACGTAGCTGTAGACGTGGCATCATCCTAACGGCGCTCCGCGCGATCCAACGGCCAAAAATCGCCCCGCAAATTTACAAGCGCAGCAGCCTCCGCTTGGTGACATGGCACGATCACGCTCGTCCATCGGTCGATCAGACGGTCAGGGATCATCCCGATTTGAATACGAAGATAACGAAGCGGATCTAAAGCAGCGAGCGGGCAGGGATCCGACCCTATAGCCACGTGTCGCTTCGTGGAGCGATCCCGCTCGATCCGACGGTCGTAATTTATGCCGCTCGGGGATAATGGATTCGGGCGCGAAAACGAAGCGGGTTTCGACCCGTTATACCCCCAAAACCCGCAATGCTATTATATAAGCGTATTTCTAGGGTTTTGGGGGTATTCTGGCGTATTTTGGGACTTTTGGAGCGGCTACTGTGCGTATTTCTCCAGGGGAAAATTCTGAAAAATTCCAGAGACTATTCTTCCTATTCTAAGGGAGTTTTGGGTTCTAAAGTGGAGATTTGGTGAAAATTTCTTGAACTTATACCCCGTATTTGGTGTATTTCTTTGTATTTTGGCTATTAAAACGATGTATTTGGCCATGAAACTTGATTGTTTTTGCACCATACGTGGCTAAGTTCTTTGTGCTATGGTTGTGATGTAATTAGGAGTATTTAATTGATGAATTTCATATCTTTAGCCCTATTATCACGTCCAAATTGCTCGTAACATTGATTTCTACAACGTATTTGTTGGGTATTTGCTTATTGTCGATATTATTTACATCCCGTATGGCTAGGCCCTGACAAGGCTAGCCAATTCATGTTCACTAATCTGAACTTATTATTGCTTTTATCGTTTAATGAAATCAATGTTACTAGTGATACGTATACGGCCACTTTGACTAGTTTTCATCGTTTCATCTTCCGATGTCTTCGTACCCTGACCGGACGAAGCGTTGAGTTATATAAAAGACATGATATTTCAGCGATTATTAACTCCTAATGAAATCACAACCGTAGCGCATCCACTTCATATGTGTTGGTGTAGACGTAGTTAGAGTGTCGTAATTATTGATGCCTATATCTTTTCGCCCTATTTGCACTTGATTAATCCTTTGGCACGTTTTTATACGCTTGATCGCCATACTTTCCGACGTTCTCATGCCCTGACCAGACGAAACGTTGAGTTATAGAAAAGGTATTGATAATCATTGATTGCACACACCCTAACGAAATCAAACCCAACACATATTCCCCATACTTGCACCCCTCTCCAAGTCACCGTAAATATCGTAGGATTTTTATTTCTTATCCCATACTCTTGATCCTATATCTTTGTGTTCGATAGGTGGTTGGTTAACATCGTATTATTACTCTTTTCAGATTGACGATCGTAGTTTTGCAGGTCAGTTGTCCCGCGGATTCGATACATGGACTCACCAGGATATTACTTGCACGATCTCCTGCGCTTAGGAGTAGTTCTCACATCATTTGAGACGAGGCACAGACCCGCATTCTAAACGTTTTGACCTAAAACTAGTATCTCCATAGCTCAAACCGTAAAACGGTCTTCGTATTCGCGATCCTCGTGATGATACGGTCCCGTGGAAATGTTTTCGTAATTTTTCGAACACATTTACTAGTAGGGACAAAATCGTAATTTCGATTTAGTATTTTACTAATTTCGTTTGCTAATGGGGTTTTACTTATTACTAATTACCATTAACTTAAAACCTAATCAATTAGGTAAACCCAACGTAAGCACCCACGAGCTTCACCTTCCAACATTTTTTCTAAACCCCTACGACCTCGACCTCCGACCTTCCCTTGCTGCCCCGATGAAGCCCCGGAGACCCCCGCCGTCGCCACTCTCCCGCTTCCTCGCTCTCTGTCACGCCCCGTTCCCCAGAATACCCGGTAAAATTTTTTTTCCAAGTATTCTGAAGAGTGAGGGTGAAGAAAGAGGAAAGGAGAGAGAAAGGAGAAAACTGGATAAGCAGGCCACTGCGGACGTGCTGGGGTAGTACCTGTACTGCTCCAGGTATAACAACAAGGATTACATACCATTTATACAACATCTCAAGGAGAACATGTACAATTTTCACATTTCTAACATAAGGCCAACACAACATCTGATACCAGTGTGTCCCAATACGCTTCAGCTCAGGTTACACCTCCCAAAAGACACTACCAACTCCACTACCCCAGAGTACAACGTAACTCCCTGAATTACCCCACACACGCAGCTCCAGCCTCTCAAGTCTCCCAGGCCCTCCAACTGACTGCTACCTGAAAAATAGGGAGGAGCACGTCAATGCGTGCCCCAGTAAGTACCAACTTAGATTTGGGATGCCATTCTAAGGTTATTAATCCACAAGGCAAGCTTAATAGAGCAAACAACTAAGTGATATAATAAAATTAAATAGTTAAAACTGTTATGAATAGGACCCATTGGGCCTATTGGGTATCCACCCACATGAGTACCCATTATGAATACTATATAAAGGAGGCTAGGGGTTTCCTAGCCTCAACCTTCTCCAAACCTGTTTCTCGTTCACAACACGTTATCAGCACGATCACGCTCGTTGGAGGAGACGGTGGCTCGCGAAGAAGGAGATCCATCAATCGCTTAGATTCAAGAAGATCATAATCTTCTCAACGGGGAACGAAAAGGGCATCCTTCACCAACCGTCGACTAGATTCCCTTGTCGAATCTAGAGGTAAAAATCAAAACTTTTTAGATCTAAACTTGCGTTTCACGTTAGATCTGCATCTTTTAGGATCAAAAAAGTTTAAAACACGGTAAAAATCACATTTTTATTTAGATCCGCATGTCTAAAACAATAAAAATCAGTTTTTTAGCGATCTAAATGCTTGAAAAATCCGATTTTTACCCCCCGACCTTGATCCAAAACTCCGCTCGCCCGAAGGGCGAAACGGCGGCGCTTCACAAGTGCCACCGGCGGTGAAACGCCGCGGCCATAGGCCGCGGCGGCCGCGGCCCGCCGCCGCCACGGCGGCCGCACCTTGCGCGGCCAACCGTCGCGGCGGCACGCCGCGGGCCCCCTAGGGTTTTTCGGAAACCCTAGCCCTAAATGGGCCAATTTTTCAGTGGATGCCCAATTAACCCTAATGTGCTGTTTTCATGGCCCAAAAAGCTTGAAAATTAGCCCATTTACACAAATAATTTTTCTTTTTTATTTTTGGCCCTAAAAAGCCCAAAATAATTAAAGAAACTTTATAAAAAGGGTTAAAGCGGTAAACAAAAAAAATTAAAAATATAGATCAAATGTAAAACGTTTTTCAAAAATAATTTTAGCACGTCACACACTATTTAGATTATTTAATTAAGCTTTACATGCCTATGATATGATTATCTGCGTGGTTGTATATTTTCCATATATTATCTGCGTGGATGTGCGAATTAGGCTATGTTTTTAGGGATCGGCCAGGTTTCCGGCACTTTTAAATTTCCTGCAATTTTTTCCCTTTTTGAGAGAAATTTGTAAGTGATGATATAAATGTAAAAAGAAGACCGGCGGACACCAAAAAGGAGCTGAAGGCGTATGCACAAAAATGAAAAGGGGCTTCTCTCTGAAGTTCCCGAGTTGTACTTATTCTTTCATGCAATTTTTGATGTATTTTCGGACTGTCTTTTTCTTTTCGGTGTCGGTTGGCTGATCCCCATAGTCCTAAGTTATTTTTTCATTGCTTATACATTAAATGCGTGGATGTTAACTATTTTCATGCTATGTTAATGTTACAATGAAACTGTTAAAAAGCATGCTAAAATCACTTTGATATAGTTTAATGCCTATAGCTAGACTATATATCTGCGATGAGATTATTTACATGCCTGCAGCATATAAATAGCATGTGTATACATCATACTTGTTTCAATTCAGTTTAATTGAGCATAATTTTTAGTTTACAAGATTTACTTTATATGTATGATGGGCTCATATATGACGATATTTATGACAATAAGACAATCATGATTTCAAAAAAGTTTAACATCATATCCACTTTGACAAAATGAACCTGAAGTTCAAAATCTAATCAAAAGTCAGCACCCTTTTTTCCCCTAATAAAATAAATATCAACAATAACGATGGCTTATGCGAAAACCATTTATGCGATCCCTTTTTAGAGATGCGCATTTTGCGGTAAATATTGACACCAGCAGTTGTCAAAACACCGCTAAACTCTTTTAGAGTCATCTCACTTTACAATGTATGATTTTTGAATCTACCCCCTACTTTTAAGTGTACGCCCGAAGTCGTGACTTAATAGATAAGTGAGAAATTATAAATTTTGTAGCCACGTATTTGTTCTCCCCTATGAGCATGATAAACTATCCACATAAAATTTGAACGACTCTAGTAAATAGCCTGAAGCTATACTCGAGCATTCAAATAGACTTTTAAAAGTCTCTTATTAATTAGAAAAGTGGAAGTATAAAATAATTTGCTCAAACCCCTGCTTAAGTCTCCTTAGCAAGACTAAGTTTAATTGTCCTTTATAAAAAGGAATATTGAAATCAGGGGAAGTTCAGGATCAAACATGACCTGAAATAAAAATAAGGAAAACTTAAAACAGGGGAAGTCTTGAATTAAATGAGAAAGGGAAGATATGATATACCTCGACATGGAGTAAGCAATGGCAAGCCAATATCAGACCAGAAGTTCTGATAAGAGCCATAATGTTTTTGCAAACATGAATGTGCATTAACTTATGCCATATAAAAATACATACATATCTAGTCAAAACGACGAAAGTCTAATTGACCTTATGTACATTTAGCTACTCCCCGAGGCCAAATAAACTTTGAAATCAAATATAATCTGTTGTCATAACATAAGTCTTAATGAGCATGATTATTATTATATGTTTTCATGAGCACACATCACACTATGTCACTTGTTGACTTAACAAAATCATCAGTATTATTCTCTTGTAGTTTTTAATACATTCTTATTTTATTGCGAATGATTTGCTATCTTGAATACCCCTAAAAATAAAATGAGGATGTCATATACTCTCTAAAACTTATACAGTTTCAAAGGATATTCGTCAAAACGAAATCCCTAATGACTCAAGAAATAAATGAAGCATGAAGCGTTTGTCCCATAATGATCCGCACAATAGTCAATGTGAAGATGTAATCATTCACAGTTTGAACACAGTTCAACTATTACCGGACAAAATTAACTTGAGCATTTTAATGGACTTTTCAAAAGTCCCACATAAATTCAAAAGGAGGAATTATTTTGGAACACCAGAAGTGTCCAGAATCGACCAACTTTGGATCGATATCACCCTGGAGTGATGATGCAAGACATCATCCACCAGACGAACCCGAAGATTCTTCAAAAAGGTGAAACTTTCATTGTCCTATTCAAAAGGGAAAAATAATAATGAGAACATCTCTATTCACATGGACATTGACTCTCCCCACTTCCTCAAAGGAATTTAAGATGATATACTATCATCATTAAAGATAATGAAGACCTTTAGGTCTCTTGAGAGTATTTAAGGGATATAAATAGGCTTCGCCCACTCCCTTAATAGGACTGGTGATGTACCTTTGGTGTACTCATCAATATATCCTTTAAAAAATGGTCATTATCCAACCACAATTTTTTTTAAATAGTGGTAACTTTGGATTAAAAATGGGAAAGCATAAATAAGTAACAACAGTGATTGCGTACACTCAGCTAAACACACCATTAGAACCTTTTTTATATATGAGTCTGATCAACTCCATATAAACATTTTCTAAGAATAGGTTTAGAGCACATCTTAAAGATGGTACGTACGCAACGCTCTGTATGTGTTCGTGAAGCAACACTACATAAACCGTCATGATGCCATAAGGAGAACACATTCATCAGGACTAACCAACTTTGATGAATAGATTCCAAAAACTTGTATGAGTAAGGCATTAGTGCACATCTTATAGATTGTGTGTTGATGGTAATAAGGATCCTGAAGATTCTTCAATTCCCTATTTGGTTCAAATCATTTATGAGCCTGAAGCTCAAATTGACCATTTAAAAAGTAAATACATATGATCTGATTATAATAAGACTGACAATTTAAATATTGTCAAAACTTTCACATCACTGCTACTAAAAATCCAGCTAGGATTGACATACCAAATATAATGGATGCAATCTACCAGTAGCAGAAGTGGATGTCCTTAAGAGATGAGAGGACATACCACTAGGCTCCAAAGAGAGAAATCTACTCCTGGAGACCGAAAAAGCAATACCACCACAGGAAAGTGAGCTCAAATCCAGAACCTTATTGCAACTTGGTTGCTAAGGACCAATTCTGGATCTGTCCATATTCTTTACCCGTCCCAGAACCTTCCCTTCTTTAACGCGTCGTGAAGGAGACACCTCTGGGAGAAATCAAATGATTCTAGTACGTACGGGGTGAATTTTAGACAAGAAAGAACACATTTTGTCGACAAATTCTCTCATATTTCCTTTGCCAAGTAATATCGATTCCACAACTCTGTTTTGCCTGAAGCAAAGATAGAAATTTGGCCAAATTATAATAATGTGGAATGAGGCAATAATAAGATGAGCTGGACTCACTTATGAAATATGAGGTGTTGGACCTGAAGTCCTGGTATCAAAATTGATATCAAATCCAGTGGGATAACTGAGTATTGAAGGAGAATTAAAATAAAATCGTTAGCTATAAGCATTTTAATTTGCTATAGCTTTAGAGGTATAAATCGCTTAAACCAGGAAGTAATCAAGTAAGATGAGCTGAACTCACTTACAAGATGAATCTGATGCATCGACTGGTTTATGTCAAGGCGTAACCCAACGAATGGCAAAAAGAGGGAATTTTTGGTTGATGTTGCTATTGGATGTGACAACATTACCGATATAAAATTTCTTCAACTGCATGTATAAATTTTTTCTTTACTTTCCTTTCTTTTTGGGACATATATTAATAATATGATTAAAGGAAAGACAACCTAGACAGAGATCCTTAAAGGACTCATACTAAAAGGTTGTTGTTTGCACCTCTTAAAACAGTATTGTTCTTAAGAGAGCAAATTAAAAGAATTGGGATTATTTTAAATAACTCAAAATATTATCGGATCTCCTGAAGAGAAATTACCGAAATATCTGTTAAAGCCTATCTATCAGATATGATATGATATGAAAGCCCTAGCTAGGCATAAATTCTTGGCTTACAGAATACTACCATCCTGAAGATGAACTACCATCCTGTAGATGACAATAATCATCCTGAAGATGAATTATCATCCTGAAGATGACATTAATCATCCTGAAGGTGAACTATCACCCTGAAGATGACATTAATCATCCTGAAGATGAACTATCATCCTGAAGATGAACTATTATCCTGGAAATGAACTATCATCCTAAAGATGACATTAATTAATCATCCCGAAGATGAAAACTTCATTCAATGACGATTGATGAAGAAACATTAAAATCATTCTCCACTAAATACACCTATTTGGTTGTATTGATATACATTAAAAGACCCATTTCTGTTAGCTGGAAGAGGGGAAGAATATATATGGTCCAGAAGTACCTTAAGTGTCTTTGGAACACTCTTTTACCTGGTCAACTGCATGCGTCTCTTTTGAGCGTTAGTAGTATAGCTATTAGCCAGGTACAATGCAGCGCCTGCAGCGCACCACTGGACCTGAGATATGTTGCTTCTGCGCTATCTCCAAGGGTCGAGGAAAAATCCTCTATGTTAAATGTATTTGCATATGCAGGTTACATATCATCGCGATGAATAGCATAAAAGGGACGTCCACCTCCTGAAGATTTACACAGAATCCTTCCCAGTCTACATCCTTCCACCATCCCGAGAAGCTCATCACCCAAGGAGCAGTTCAAGAACATACAAAGCCAGGTCCTGAAGTACCTCGCAGACAATGACGATTGAGACGTGGAGCTGTCTACCAAGTTCGCAGAGCTCCTTCAGTTTCAGCTACTGCCCTATATGAGTGAAACTTGTATAGATGAGTGATGCTTGTACTTTACTTTTGCTTTCAGAATGTTGTAGATGAGATGGATGTATAGACACATAAGAGATAAATGTATAGATATATATAGGATATCTGCAAGCCTGAAGCTTAATCAGATAAGGGGGAGTCAACTGTAGAGTTGTACTCTTTTTACTTGGCTAGTGGTTTTCCCACAGGGTTTTCCATAGTCAAGGTTTTAATGAGGCAACCACATTGACTCTGGATCCAGAAGTATCCACCCCTCGACACATCCCCAAATCAGGGGAAGTTATGGAGTGATGTACTCTTTTCCCTTCGCTATCGATTTTTTCCTACAGGGTTTTCCATAGCAAAGGGTTTTTAACGAGGCAGTTACCCTTAACTTGGATCTAGAAGTATCCACCCTTTAAGATACTCATTAGTACTAATTAATCATTCAGTATTCATAAGTGGAGTATACCACGTTGGTTGGATAAGGGGAAGTGTTATGAATAGGACCCATTGGGCCTATTGGGTATCCACCCACATGAGTACCCATTATGAATACTATATAAAGGAGGCTAGGGGTTTCCTAGCATTAACCTTCTCCAAACATGTTTCTCGTTCACAACAAAAACATGGAAATCATACCTGCGGTCCAATGTCGAGTTACTGCAAGAAAAGGGTTATCACGAATAATAATAATAATAACAACAACAACACAAGTATTCAGTAAACACTATCTGATAAGACAAGTACAAGTGCATGTGGAATGACACGGAGTCACAAAAAGCAGGCAAGTGAAGGGAAAGTGCTGCCAGCAGAGGGAGAAACATGCCAAATTCTTATTTTATTATTTCATAATTGAGTTAATTGGAACTTGGGTAAACTGTGTGATACCAGGATCTGTACTTCACCCCAAATATGGGGTGAATATAGCACACGACGCAGTGGACATGGGCACTGTACGCCGGGCCTCTCACCTCCCCCGTCCCTGGCAGGAGTGAGGCTATCCACATATAACCCAACCTATGTATGACCGCTCCACTCCCAGTAAAGGCGAGTGGGTGTAAGTATCCCCTCCACTCCTAGTAAAGGCGAGTGGGTGTAAAATCCACACCTCACATAATCATCTCCTAACTTCACAGTACAGGCCTCATATCCACAATTTACTCAAATCCCCCCTAAACCCGGGTTCTGCTACCTCACCCTCATTAGCGAGTACTGATATATATCAAATTTTATAAGTTAACATCATAAGTGACACGTTAGGGGTCTCAATGGCATGGATATGCACATATCGCCTCATCTGCCCATCATCAGACATAGGGTCATGCACTCACGTGACATGCCCTCTATCACAACACGTCATCCACTCACAATTTCTATGTATCCATGCATTCAAGCCACTAACTTCACCAATCATCACCGTGGCTCAAGGCCAACACTAACATATGCACGTTACTCAAATTTTCAGATATTGCCTTCGTTGAGGCATTTCATCGAACACATGGCGGCGTCATTCATATCAAAATAACACGCTATAATTTACATGTGCCAAGGGCATGAATATTCATTCCATCACACAATCAAATAAGCAAGAATAATGATGGCCAATTATCCATAATTAATGAATAAGAACACTACTTATGAATTCAGCTTGCTGAAATTACAGAACAGTCAGATTGAGGGTGGTTTTTGTGGCAATTGCAGTTGGAATTTGGAGAAACTTAAAACTAAAAATTTGTAGATATGGGTGTTTTGGACTTACAAACAAAATTTCAGACAAAAATGTTAAGTATGTGATTTATGGTGAATTATTTGGTGAAGTGTATCACATCTGTTTTTTAAACAGATTTTTGGATCTGTATTGAAAGACAATTTTGAGCATGTTGGAGGCAAAATTCGACATATAAGCACCCGATGAATTTTTAAAAAATCTTTTTAAATTTCCAACAATACCAAGATCATAAAATTCCATGATGTGTGCAAGTGTCTAGGCCAATTTTACTAAACAGTGTTAACACTGAAAATCAAACAGACATGTTGTGAAGATGGATTTATTGCTCCTAATTTCTGAATTGAAACTATATCAAAATTTATATGATTTTTGGGTAGAATTTCAAGATCTACAAGCTCATATTTTTTTCGAACCCTAATTCGAGTTACAGTAACCACAGTCAAGGCAAAATCAGACATCAAGATTTCTGAAATTTTAAAGGAGATGTGTTTGCTAAGAATTTCAAGGGAGATTCATGAAAATTGAAACATGGCACATTAATTTGATTATCCCTACTTCATATTGATAAAACATATGTAAAAACATGATAAAATAAAACCCTAATTAAATTCCCAAATCCAAATTCGAATCCTACCTCAACTTGATTTCTCTTCTCCTTCTCTCTCTCTCTTCATCATCTTCTTTTTCTTCTTATTCTTCTTCTCCTCTTTTTTTGGGCCAACATAGAGGGGAGGAGGGGAGCACGAAATTTTGGGGTGGGAGATGAGTGGAAGGAGAGGAGATAAGGATAAGTGAAGAAAAGAGAAGAAAAGAAAAGAAAGTTAAAGAAAGAAAGAGAAGTTTCCCTTAAAAAATCTCTAACTAGAAGCCTCCTTTAGGATAAGCATTAAACATGTTAAATGACCAAAATACCCTCCCAAAAATGCCCCTCAACTTTTAGGTATTTAGAAGTTTTCCATTACTTTATGCACACACCACTTTAGGATGTATGCACAGCAGTTTTAGTCAAAAAGACCGTTTTGCCCCTGACCTTTCTAAAAATTTACTGGCATTGCCATTGACCCCTAACCCCTTTAACACTTGCATGGCATCCCCACACACACACCCATGCATGTCTACACATGCTTACATGCCCCACACGCACACATCCAACACGTTCCTGTTGTTTTGCACTCACGACGTCTTTTGCACTTCTTCCACATTCACATTTCGCATTCTCTTTCCTTAGCCACATATTACGGCATAATCCCTCTTGCACTACGTCACATACATCGATATCTACGTTTATTTCATGCCAACACATACATCATTGGTAGAAATACTGCGTGTGTTCAGTAGAATACACGTATAATGCAAAATAGGGCATGACATCCTACCCACCTTAAAATAAAGTCCGTCCTCGGACTTCCTAGGATGTGAACCTTGCTGAGGTCTGCTAAGGATAATGGTCTCACTTCCCATAACGTACAAACAAGAATACGTATCTATACCACACTTATATACACTATACGCTTCACCATCATCCATACACATCCGCATCACACACATATCACAGATACATCATATTACTCATCTAATAACACATCCATATCATTATAAGCATCACTACATATTCATACACACATGTCTTTCACATAAACATCTAGGCAAACATATTCACACACCACAAATCAGTCTCTATACGTATTATTACACGTATTTAGATCACTACTCATGTCGATGTGCATATGACTTCACATCTTATTCATATTACGATACCTCCAAGTATCACGACTTATATTCTACCTGCTTATGTATTTACATACATGTCTATATCCATGCACAACCACACAACATTACACATTAATCTACACGTCATTACTTGATAAACAGGGTCACTATCACGGTGTCACACGTATGTACACCGGATCTCTATACACTCAATACTTAGTCACATGGGCTTACTCACATTCATAGGCACATAAATACCTATATACACACAATATTTAGTCACATCCATACATACGTTCACATGCACGTATTAACACATGCATGATCGAATCACATAAGGTTCACAATCATATTATAAATAAGTATACACATAACCTCACATCCATATCAGTGCACCTACTGCCTCACACAGATAGGCACATATACCACACACATTACACACAAGAGTGCACAACATAACACATCCCCCACCATATGCTATATATATATATATATATATATATATATATATATATATATATATATATATATATATGAGGTGGGATCTTCTAACCCCCTAAAATAACCCCTTTTTTGACCCCCCATCTCAGCCCTCCATCCCATTTAAATGAGTGGCTCAGATTGCCCCAATCCCAAGTGATCTCTTGTGAGTTTTTGGGGAGATTCTCAATTTCTCCTCAATTTCTCCCCTAAAAGTGAGCTGAATCTCTGTCTCCTTGCACGCAACTCGAAAAGTGAGCTGAATCTCTCCCCCAAAAGTGAGCTGGAACTCCATAGCAAGCACGAAACTCCATAGAGAAGCAAGAAAAAAAATACTCCGGCGCCTCTATCTCTCTCTTGCTGAAATGCCTGTGATCGGATAGGATCTCGCCTCCCCCTTTCATCTCTTGCCCCACCAAGATCTCCCCTGACCTCCAGCAAGCATCGGGTCTACCTCTCTCTCTCACTGAAACGCCATCTCAAGCACGAAAAAACTCCATCGCCGCCTCTATCTCTCTCTCTAAAACGGCTGTGATCGGAGAGGATCTCGCCTCCCCCTTCCATCTCGTGCCCCACCTAGAAATCCCCTGACCTCTAGCAAGCTATTGCGCCTCGATTCGGCCTCAAAATCCCCATCGACAACGTTTTGGGAAATTAGGGCTATTGGGATTTTCGCAAAGAAGGAGGACTGATCTGAGGAGCTTCGCAAAGGAGGAGGACTTTGATCTCGCGTAGGAGGCCTTGCGTAGAAGGAGGAAGTTGATTCGAGGGTAAGAATGTATATTTCATATTTATCTACATTTTGTTGTGATGCGTTTGATTTTTTTTTGAATTTTTTACCTGTTTACCTGATGTTTGAAATTTTTTACCTGATTTTTATGAAATTTTTTTTGAAATATTTATCAAAAAATTTTACCTGTTTCGGAGAATTGTCTCATTTTGACAGCATGAATTTCTATGCTTCTGAGTGGACTAAAACGAAGTGTATGACGTCATTTTTTGGAGACTGAAAACTAGTGTTTGGGGGACTGAAACCCAGGGTTTCAGCCCCTGTTTGGCCAGTAGTTAGGGCACTGAAACCCAGGGTTTCAGCCCCTGTAGGGGGAGCATTTAGGGGACTGAAACCCTGGGTTTCAGCCCATGTAGGGGGAGCATTTAGGGGCTGAAACCCAGGGTTTCAGTCCCCCCAATTACGTCTGAAACCCCCTAATTACCTCCCCTACAGGGGCTGAAACCCAGGGTTTCAGTCCCCCCAATTACGTCCCCTGCAGGGGCTGAAACCCTGGGTTTCAGCCACCTAATTACTTCCACTACAGGGGCTGAAACCCTTGGTTTCAGTCCCCTAAGTACTGACCAAACAGGGGCTGAAACCCCAGGGTTTCAGACACTGTAGGGGAAGTAATTAGGGGGACTGAAACCAAGGGTTTCAGCCCATGTAGTGGAAGTAATTAGGTGGCTGAAACCCAGGGTTTCAGCCCCTGCAGGGGACGTAATTGGGGGGACTGAAACCCTGGGTTTCAGCCCCTTTAGGGGAGGTAATTAGGGGGTTTCAGACACTGTAGGGGAGGTAATTAGGGGGACTGAAACCCTGGGTTTCAGTCCCCCTAATTACCTCCCCTACAGTGTCTGAAACCCCCTAATTACCTCCCCTAAAGGGGCTGAAACCCAGGGTTTCAGTCCCCCCAATTACGTCCCCTACAGGGGCTGAAACCCTGGGTTTCAGTCCCCCTAATTACTTCCCCTACAGTGTCTGAAACCCTGGGTTTCAGTCCCCTAATTACCCCCCTAGAGGGGCTGAAACCAAGAGTTTGACTTCACTTTTTTGGGGACTGAAACCCAGGGTTTCAGCCATAGAATTAGGGGACTGAAACCCAGGGTTTCAGCCCCTGTAGGGGGGTATATAGGGGGACTGAAACCCAGGGTTTCAGCCCCTGTAGGGGGGTATATAGGGGGACTGAAACCCTGGGTTTCAGCCCCTGTAGGGGAAGTAATTAGGGGGACTGAAACCCTGGGTTTCAGTCCCCTATAATAACCCCCCTACAGGGGCTGAAACCCAGGGTTTCAGTCCCCCTATATACCCCCCTACAGGGGCTGAAACCCTGGGTTTCAGTCCCCCTATATACCCCCCTACAGGGGCTGAAACCCTGGGTTTCAGTCCCCTAATTCTATGGCTGAAACCCTGGGTTTCAGTCCCCAAAAAAGTGGGGCTGAAACCCAAGGTTTCAGCCCATGTAGGGGGGGTATTTAGGGGACTGAAACCCTGGGTTTCAGTCCCCTAAATACCCCCCCTACATGGGCTAAAACCCAGGGTTTCAGTCCCCCTAATTACTTCCCCTACAGGGGCTGAAAGCTGGGTTTCAGTCCCCCTATATACCCCCCTACAGGGGCTGAAACCCTGGGTTTCAGTCCCAAAACTGTCAAGTTGTTAGTACTGAAACCAAGTGTTTCAGGGATTAATTTTAATCAGTTTTGCTATAATATTATGTGTATGCTAATTGTCTTGTAGGATGGGAGACACTGTGCTGCATTTTAGATCTACTCTACATACTGTGGCGATTAAGATAAGAGAGTTATGGAAACATCTTAGCGCTGCGGAGCACGATGAAATAAGGAGAACTCCCTTCCGTTGGATGATAGAAGGGATTGTAGTGGATGAACAACTAGGCCGAATGGAAAAGAATAACATTGATATAATGACAGTATTAGACACATATGACCACGAAAACAGGGCATTCACTATTGGAAGTAGGAATTTGAATGTCACGCCGAATGATATTGGAGTTATATTTGGACTACCAACAGTAGGGCATCCTCTGGAAAAGGGGTATAGAGGAGGGGAGAAAGGAGATACCTTCATGAACGAATACTTCCCTGGAGCCAGGAAGATAAGGCCAGCGATGGTATCAGTGGCAATTGAAAGGTGCCTTGGAAAGGAGATTAGAGATCCAGAGGAAATAAGATCCTTGGTAATTCTCCTTTTTTGTTCAAGCACATTCTTTCCCAACGCCGCGGGGACCATGACTACTTCAATAGTGTTGCAAGTGGTCGAGAAATGTTCTGAGATTGCTTGGGCAACCGCGATACGTGACTTCCTCATGGAGAATGTAGAGAAATATGCCACCTCAAAAGGAGCAATAGGTGGATGCACTATCGGATTGCTTGTAAGTTAGTTTGATTTTTATAGTATAATTTTGCATATACATTTTTGCAACGTCGAAACTAACATATTTTTCATGTATTCTAGTATTGGTTGTGCGAGCATGTGAACATATTTGAGGAGATCCCTGGGAATGAGGAAAAGGAACCAAGATTCCTTAAATGGAACTTGATGGGAATCCGAAAAACAATTGCTGTAAACAATCTGAGCGATCTTGATGCTAGACTGGTAAGAATTATTTTAATCTGAGCGATCTTCAGCCGAAAAACTGGATTGTAGGGCACTGAAACCCTGGTTTCAGTGGCAAAACAGTAGTTTTTGTGCACTGAAACCCTGGGTTTCAGTGCCAAAAAACTGTACTGTTTTGGCACTGAAACCCTGTGTTTCAGTGCCAAAACTGGAGTTTAGGGCACTGAAACACAAGGTTTCAGTGCCAAAACAGTTCAGTAATGTTTTGGCACTGAAACCCTGGGTTTCAGTGCACAAAAAACTGTACTGTTTTGGCACTGAAACCCAGGGTTTCAGTGCCCTAAACTCCACAGTTTAGGGCACTGAAACCCTGGGGTTCAGTGCCAAAACAGGACATTTTTTGGCACTGAAACCCTGGGTTTCAGTGCCAAAAAACTGTACTTTTTTGGCACTGAAACCCTGTGTTTCAGTGCCAAAACTGGAGTTTAGGGCACTGAAACACAAGGTTTCAGTGCCAAAACAGTTCAGTATTGTGCACTGAAACCCTGGGTTTCAGTGCACAAAAACTAATGTTTTGGCACTGAAACCCTGGGTTTCAGTGCCCTAAACTCCACAGTTTAGGGCACTGAAACCCTGGGGTTCAGTGCCAAAACAGGACATTTTTTGGCACTGAAACCCTGGGTTTCAGTGCCAAAAAACTAGTTTTTTGTGCACTGAAACCCTGGGTTTCAGTGCCAAAACAGGGTTTTTTGTGCACTGAAACCCAGGGTTTCAGTGCCAAAACAGGGTTTTTTGTGCACTGAAACCCAGGGTTTCAGTGCCAAAAAACTTTCCTGTTTTGGCACTGAAACCCATGGTTTCAGTGCCCTACACTCCACAGTTTAGGGCACTGAAACCCTGGGTTTCCGTGCCAAAACAGTACATTTTTTGGCACTGAAACCCTGGGTTTCAGTGCCAAAAAACTGGACTGTTTTGGACTGAAACCCATGGTTTCAGTGCCCTAAACTGTGGAGTTTCAGTGCATGTATGTTTCAGTGCCAAAAACTGTTTTGTAATGTTTAATCATATGCTTTTGTCCTAATTACAGGTATATATTGAGTTGAATGTAACACGGAGAGAGGAGAATTTTTTGCAACCGAATAACGAAAGAATCCATGATTTGGGAGAGGGGAGTTCCACGGCAAGAATCCGTGATCTGGAGAGAAAAGTTAAGAAAGAAAGAAAGAGGGGCAACAAGTATAAACAACTGTGGAAACGTTGTTTGTTTCTCATGTCCAATGCAGAAAAGCAAGTGTTGGATGATGAAGAAAATGTAGCCGTACCTGAAACGGGTGAGGGAAGTGCAAAGGGAAAGGAGAAGGGCAAAGAGAAGGGAAAGGAGAAGGAAAAGGGGAAGAAAAAGAAGGGACCGGAAACACAAGGGTCTATTGCAAGAGCAGTCAAAGCCAAACAAAGGAAACGTTGGCTTAGAGATGATTCTGCTCATAAATATGGCTAAGTATATGTTTGGATGAACTTTTTATATGTTTATTACTTTTCTATATTGGACATTATCAGTTCATAACCACCTTTCTTGCTTTATGTTCTTGACTGCAGATTTGATGCCACAGACATGCTGGGGAGATTAAGGAAAAAGCGCCAGAGGCTGGAGAATTTGGAGTGTGTGTAGGCTGGAATCTGGTGTTATGGAGAATATGAAGAAACCTGAAATCTGGACTGAAACAGAATTTGTATATTTGGACTGAAATCTGGACTGAAATCTGGAAATATGTACGAATTTGTATATTTGGAGTCCGGAGAAGTAAGCTGAAGGCTGGAGACAGTTGTATGGTGGAATAACAATTTGGACATGCTTGTATATTTTTTTGGAATAACAGTTGTATATTTTTTTAATTCAGACATGCTTGTATATTTTTGAAATTCAGACATGCTTGTATTTGTGACTCCCACATGCTTGTATATTTTTGTAAGCTGTACAAATTTGGACTGAAACCATGTGTTTCAGTCCATATTTCAGCTGTCCAAATACAGGGGCTGAAACCACTGAAAACTGTACAAATATGCACGAGCATTGTTTTGTGTTGGAACATGGTTTTGCTGAAACCATGGGTATGTTGGAACATATACTTCTTAGACTTTGATATCAGCTGTATACAACCACCAATATCATAAACACCATTATCTGCAAGTGTTACATACATGTTTGATGCTTGGGTTATCAGCAAGTGTTACAAAATTCAATTTGATCTGCTCCTGATGCTGAAATGAGCTGATCTGCTCCAATTTAATACAAAATTCAATTTAATACATATCAGCAAGTATTAAAGCCTCTGATCTGATCCAATTTGATGCTGATGCTGAAATGAGCTAAATTGATCCAATCTGATCTGATGCAGCAGTCACTCCTATAAACACAAATAGATCCATTCCAGTTAGACATTTTTTTCTCAAGCTTCATCATACAAGATATGAGGAGTTTTAAAAATATTAATTGAAAGATAAATCCTGAAGAAAATTGATAAAATGACTAATATGGATTGAGCATTGCAATGGAGAGAATAATATTAAAAACAGGGTTTCAGTCCACTTAATACTGAACATACAGGGACTGAAACCCAGGGTTTCAGTCCCCTTATTGCTGAACATACAGGGGCTGAAACCCTGGGTTTCAGTCCCTGTATGTTCAGTACTAGGGGGACTGAAACCCAGGGTTTCAGTCCCTGTATGTTCAGTACTAGGGGCTGAAACCCAGGGTTTCAGTCCCCTTATTGCTGAACATACATGTGCTGAAACCCTGGGTTTCAGTCCCTGTATGTTCAGTACTAGGGGGGCTGAAACCCAGGGTTTCAGTCCCCTTATTGCTGAACATACATGGGCTGAAACCCTGGGTTTCAGTCCCTGTATGTTCAGTACTAGGGTGACTGAAACCCTGGGTTTTAGCCCCTGTATGTTCAGTACTAGGGGGGACTGAAACCCAGGGTTTCAGTCCCCTTATTGCTGAACATACATGGGCTGAAACCCTGGGTTTCAGTCCCTGTATGTTCAGTACTAGGGGGACTGAAACCCAGGGTTTCAGTCCCTGTATGTTCAGTACTAGGGGGGCTGAAACCCAGCGTTTCAGTCCCCTTATTGCTGAACATACATGTGCTGAAACCCTGGGTTTCAGTCCCTGTATGTTCAGTACTAGGGGGACTGAAACCCAGGGTTTCAGCCCCTGTATGTTCAGTACTAGGGGGACTGAAACCCAGGGTTTCATTCCCCTTATTACTGAACATACAGGGGCTGAAACCCTGGGTACTAAGTGGATTCAAATTTTTACCCGCAAACATTATCCGGAATCACTTCATTCCATCATCCCAACATTTGCCTTCGATAGCACTTTAGGATTTTTAGGGCAATTGCGAGAATCATGTCCAACATCAACCCCAAGGCATGTCTTACACACTCTTGCTTTTTTCCGGCTAGTTGCTTTCTCAAGTGAACTTTTAATTCTACCACTACTGTTTCCATGTGCAACCTCTGTTTCTTTCTCAGTGTCACCTCGACCGTCTTGAGTTGGCGTTGGGATTGTTCTTTTCCTCCCTTTTGTTTGTGAAATGTGTGGGTCTAAGAGTAACCCATCTACTTCTACTCTAGAACAACCCGCTTCATGAGCTATGGATGTCTCCCCATTCTCTACGACAAGTAACTTCTTATCTTCTCCAATTAACTCCTCAAACAATTCTCTGCTACGTTTCAAAAATATGTCGCACAAATGTTGTGATGATCCAGCCAAGTAAACAGACTGTGATATATCTTTGAACATGTGACAAACTCGGATTGCTTCCTGTCCTCCACTGGAAGTTTGGTCACTGAAACGTTGGGTTTCATCACCCACCTTAACCCTGTTTGCATACTTCCCCCACCTTGCCAACACGAAATATGGAGGGATCTCCGTTAGGTATAACCGATGGAAAATATGGCAAAGGTGTCTGCAAGGGATACCTTGGAATTCAAAGTATTTGCAGCTACATGACCCCTCATTTGTTGTCAAATTCATCTTCACTAAAAACACATAAGCGCTCTCATTCCCATTATAACTAACACCATATGTTCGACCATCACCTTCGGTTTCTTGCTCAGTAGCTCTATGCTTGTACCCTTCTTTGAACTCATGATTGAACTTTTTATACATGGTTCGAGTGTATATATCTGCAGCATGGATCAACAACCCAACCTCACATTCAGGTATTATGTGCTTATGAATTGAATCAAAGTCCTCCTTCCGCTCCCTCACAAATATAGTCTCCAACGCCTTGTGATATTGTTCCACAAACTCTCTCAAATTTGTCTTCCTTGTAACAAAAATATCGAAGAAGGAGTTCATACTTTCAGACCTTTGTGTGGTATTCATTCCAGCAAAAAAGGTGCTCATACAATAAATCGGCATCCACTTATGCCGAATCTCATACATATCATTGAGCCATTTGTGCTCCTGCAAGTCATACTTAATTATGATTGCTGCCCATTTGGTTTCGAATTCTTCAATTGTGTAGGTTTGATGCATACACTGCTTCATCTCTTTCTTGAACTCCGATTTCTTGAAATATAAGTGGCTCAAGTGGCTCGGAAATTTCTTTTTAATATGCCAAAGACAAAACCGGTGTCTTGTATTAGGAAATACCTCTGCAATTGCTTTAGTCATAGCTGGATCTTGATCTGTTATGATGGACACTGGGTGGCTATCCTCCATGGCCAACAGCCAGTGCTTAAATACCCATACAAAAGTCTCCTCGGTCTCATTTTCTATCAAACAACAACCAAAAAGAATTGATTGACCATGATGATTGACACCCGTGAAAGGGCCAAATGGCATCTTATACCTATTTGTGTTGTATGTTGTATCAAATGTGATAACATCTCCGAATTGTTTGTAAGCTAACCGTGATTTTCCATCAATCCAGAAAAAGTTAACTGCTTTCCCAACATCATCAACATCAATTGCATAGTAAAAATTACTATCCTTCAACCGCACCTGTTCAAAATACACCCTCACAGCTTGAGCATCTCCACAATCATTATATTCAGCTCTGATATTTCTCAAATGATTGTAACACTTTCTACTATTAAACGGACAGTTGGCAGCCCCACCAAATAACTGAGGGATTTTGTTGATTTGCAGTTGTTCTTTAGCAAAAACTTCAGTCAACGCTTTTGCAGCACTTGAAAAACTAGTTCTTGACTTCATTAGACTCATTTTACTAGGGCTGATCATAGGATGATTGTGTGAATCATCGAAAACAGTAACCACCCACCCTTTATCAAACCTCATTCTTTTCACCCGCATCCTCGCCTTACAATCTGTTCTCATTGAACTTATGTCTTTATCTTCTACCTTCTTTTTACTTGGAGCTCCTTCGCAAGTGCATGCAAATCTGACATTATCAACTTCCATAACTCTAGTACCCTTTCGCTCACTTCCTCTTTTCTTAATGCTATACCCTTTGCTACCAGCATATTTTGTATAGCATTCTTCTGCCTCTTCTATAGATTGAAACTTCTTTCCAACATACAACACATTATCTGCTTGTGTGGGTTCTTCAACAGTTTCATCCAATGCACTACCAACACTATTGAAATTTAATTCTGCTGCTTGTGTTTGTTCAACATCAACTTCCTTCTCTGCACAACCCACATGCTGAAAATCTGAACTTTCTTCTTCTAATGAATGCTCAATAATAGTTGATCCAAAATCATCCACATTATTCATCTTAGCATATATCTATCTGTCCATTAAAACCAATTATATAAAAACATCATTAGTATTAACACCGTAGTATTGTATTAAGATAATTAGTGTACTAAGATGGACTGAAACCAATGGTTTCAGTCCACAGAAGAAAGTTCTGAGGGGACTGAAACCATTGGTTTCAGTCCACATATTGACAGTACTGAGGGGACTGAAACCAATGGTTTCAGTCCACAAATTGACAGTTCTGAGTGGACTGAAACCATTGGTTTCAGTCCCCTCAGTACTGTCAATATGTGGACTGAAACCAATGGTTTCAGTTCCCTCAGAACTTTCTTCTGTGGACTGAAACCATTGGTTTCAGTCCCAATATTGACATTTGAGTGGACTGAAACCATTGGTTTCAGTCCACTCATGTCATTATGGGGACTGAAACCATTGGTTTCAGCCCACTCAAATGTCAATATGGGGGCTGAAACCAATGGTTTCAGCCCCCATATTGAACGTTGAGTGGGCTGAAACCAATGGTTTCAGTCCACTCAAATGTCAATATGGGGACTGAAACCAATGGTTTCAGCCCACTCAACGTTCAATATGGGGGCTGAAACCATTGGTTTCAGCCCCCATATTGACATTTGAGTGGACTGAAACCATTGGTTTCAGTCCACAGAGTTCTGAGTGGACTGAAACCATTGGTTTCAGCCCACTCAAATGTCAATATGGGGGCTGAAACCAATGGTTTCAGTCCCCATATTGACATTTGAGTGGGCTGAAACCAATGGTTTCAGTCCCAATATTGACATTTGAGTGGACTGAAACCAATGGTTTCAGTCCACTCATGTCAATATGGGGACTGAAACCATTGGTTTCAGTCCACTCAACGTTCTTCTGTGGACTGAAACCATTGGTTTCAGTCCACTCAGAACTGTCAATATGTGGACTGAAACCAATGGTTTCAGTCCACATATTGACAGTTCTGAGTGGACTGAAACCAATGGTTTCAGTCCACTCAACTGTCAATTTGTGGTCTGAAACCACACTCAGAATTGTCAGTTTATTTTATTTTCTCAGTTGATTTTCTCATTTTGACAGTATGAGATGATCATATGTTGAGAAAAAAACAGGAAAAAAAAGAAAGTGAAAGGAAAAGTAGGAAGGAGAACACCCTGATGAAGAAAAAAACAGCTGCATACCTTTCAACAAGTTGAAGATCCTTCCTCTTTTCCTCTTCTTTGCGTCCACCTATGCTTACAAGATGAAGAATCAATGGAAGAAGAACGAGATGAAGAAGCTGATCAAAAAGAAATAAAGAGAGGAAGAAGAGGGAGCGGGAAAAAAATTTTCTGCTGTGAGAGAGAATGACGGCTGATGGGTGTTGCGTGCTGAGAGAGAGAGAGGGGGGGGGGTGCTGTGACGGCTTGGGGGCCTTGGGTGGGGTTGCGTGCTGTGAGAGAGAGAGAGAGAGAGAGTACTTTTTGTGTATTCCCAAGAGCCCATCATTTTACACATTGGATTAAAGGGGGTTTTTATTTTTTTTGCAGCAAAAGGGAGGCCACTTTTTGGGGGAGAAATTGAGGAGAAATTGAAATTCTCCCCAAAAACTCACAAGAGATCACATGGGGGGAGGGGAAATCTGAGCCATGGGATTTAATAGGATGGAGGGCTGAGATGGGGGGTCAAAAGGGGGGTTATTTTAGGGGGTTAGAAGATCCCACCTATATATATATATATATATATATATATATATATATATATATATATATATATATATATATATATATATATATATATATATAGTAATGCTAGTATGAGATGGTGAGCTCAAATCCTTATCGTGAGCTAGCACAATCGGCAACACCAATTAACGATCGGCACCGTTCATCTTCAAGAGCATGTCGATAGATCTATACCCTAAAAAATTAGAGATTATAAACCCCAAAATCCTATGGATCAACCCGTTCCAATTTTGTTACATCTACAGGCAGCTTGTAAACCGTTCATCTTGCAAACACTTGATGGATCTGATAGAAATGTCCAAATGACACAAAAAATTATACATAAAGATCACTTGATAGATAGAAGAAGATGGACGGTTCCGATTGATGATTTGGCAAATAGTTTTGGCTAGTTCGAGATATGAATATCTCATCTCACCATCTCACCATCTCATATTAGCATCTTTCTATATATATATATATATATATATATATATATATATATATATATATATCTACCGTTGCACATCACATGCACATACTGCCATGACAATCAAATGATTATAAATATCCATTAACACCACACACACGCGTATACATATAAATTTGTAGACAACCACACACATTCCAATACCCACATATCAAACAATTTCATTCACTTACATTTATCAAATATATATAACATACATTCCATATCTTATCATATTTACATCTACATTGCACATGTATATACATACACACATGCTTTGGTACAGACCTATATATATACACATACATACAAGCAGAAATACATTTATTCAGGGCATACCGAGATACACCTGGATGAACAACCCTATAGGATAGATCAGCAAGTGAACAAATAAGATATGTATACGTATATATACATATATATGTTCATTTATCCAATATACACACCATTACGTATACCCTACTACACATTACACCTACATGAACACATCCCTACACTTCACATTCACAAGTATGATACATAGTCACATATAGGTAACAAACAATACTTCACATAGATACTCCACATCTAATTATATACACACTCATTATATACACACAGAAGTATTCATATCAACACCCTATATATATCTCTAGGCCTACACATAGCCATATACACGTTCACTCATACACACCAGATTCTTATTCTAATAGTAGGTATGCATGCAGACATGTATATATATCTATTAGGATCCATGCACCATGCACATACATTACCATGTATGGGCACACACACATACACACATACTATACACATCCTGCTTTTACACCTATACAGTCAAGCTACTCAACTACATTAGTAGGTAGTCGGTAGCTACACATACCACTATTTACATAACATCCAATATGTCCACACTTTTACTAACATATTAGTATACACACAAATAAGAGTGTTTCAACATTCGTACTCATTCAGTAGATAGTCACACTCCATATACGTATACATTCATATACTGATACATACATATCAGAATATGGATCATTCACATACATATACATATCTTCACTCATAAGACATACACCAATACATATTCATTCAGTAGATAGTCACACTCCATATACGTACACATTCATATACCGATACATACATATCAGAATAGGGATCATTCACATACATATACATATTTTCACTCAAAAGACATACACCAATACATATTCACTAATAACAACACGCCTACATGCATACAAGTATCTCATATACCAATACACAGTCTTCCCTCATGCCACCATATGTAGAAGAATACATACACTACATATACATCCAAATGGTCTTATAAACACCATTCTAAGGGGTAAGTGTATATACACATTTATAAACCATAACTCCACTTAACCGTGCAAACCCACAATTTTCCTATGTATACTCACACTCTTCGGTCTCAAATCCTTATATCCATCACATCTACATACTATACACGTCACACTTATATCCCTATCTCATAATAAGCACAGTATAGAGCTAAGGCCTCAACTTAGGTGGACGGGTCTAAATTATCCCTACCTACCTTAGAATACATCTACTCCAAACACTCTGGAGTATTACTCCTACTACCCGTGCATTCACCACTTACATATATTGTTACATGCACGCGATATATGGCCAAGACACAACACCTATCTTCCGCAATAATATAATCCACAACCATATACCTAAGTAAAACAATATACCAATCCCTACATGCACATAGGCAACACATACATATATTCTCAGTTATTCAAATCTACACATTAGGAATTCACACACTAGCAATACAACACTAGCGATATATACATACACCAATATTTCAACCCATATCTACACCACCTACCCATACAAGCATACATATATTCACACACATGCACTTTACCTACATATATCTACATGACCGTATGAACACTCCACCACTCTATCCACACAAGGATTGATATACACATCTTGGTACTTCCCCACACGGGGACACAACCGTAATGTAACAGATAAGAAGACGCTTCATGCACTCATACCATGTATGTACATATCCTCACTCACACCTCTACAGGATATATGTTCCCACTAGCTTATATGTATCCACCAATATATATCCACGAATAAACACGTATATATCACCTATGTCTCAGAGTCATACGAGTATCACCACATACCAGCCTTACATATCCATATCATGTACTTTTATAGAGACGTAGTATACATACACTCAAGTATTCACCGGCCTAGTATATACTTCCACATCTAACTATACATGCAACTTTCATGCTATTCAAATAGAAATATGTATATATACTGAATACAAGTATACATGCGACGCATATAATTCAAGTATCCAAGTACAACAACTGCATTTATATACATGTATTCTCATTACTATATATGCATACACTGATACCAACTAATATACATTGATACCAACTAATATTCTAATCATTAGGAAGTTCATCATCTGACTTCCTAAGTTAGGGGTTTAAGGGTGGGTCACTTAAGCTCGGAGGTCACTAAGATCACTACCCACCCTAGGGCTAACCCATCCCAAGCACCTACCGAAGCATTACATGTATTATCCTTACGCACATCGTAGTGCGGTGACCTGCATGGGCCGCCACAAACTGTCACGCCTCGTTCCCCAGAATACCCGGTAAAAAAAAATTTTTCCAAGTATTCTGAAGAGTGAGGGTGAAGAAAGAGGAAAGGAGAGAGAAAGGAGAAAACTGGATAAGCATGCCACTGCGCACATGCTGGGATAGTACCTGTACTGCTCCATGTATAACAACAAGGATTACATGCCATTTATACAACATCTCAAGGAGAACATGTACAATTTTCACATTTCTAACATAAGGCCAACATAACATCTGATACCAGTGTGTCCCAATACGCTTCAGCTCAGGTTACACCACCCAAAAGACACTACCAACTCCACTACCCCAGAGTACAACACAACTCCCTGAATTATCCCACACACCCAGCTCCAGCCTCTCAAGTCTCCCAGGCTCCCCAACTGACTACTACCTGAAAAATAGGGAGAAGCACGTCAATGCGTGCCCCAGTAGGAACCAACTTGGATTTGGGATGCCATTCTAATGTTATTAATCCACAAGGCAAGCAAGAGGAATAGATCAAATAACTAAGTGATATAATAAAATTAAATAGTTAAAACAAGGAAATCATACCTGCGGTCCAATGTCGAGTTATTGCAAGAAAATGGTTATCATGAATAATAATAATAATAACAACACAAGTATTCAGCAAACACTATCCGATAAGACAAGTACAAGTGCATGTGGTATGACACGGAGTCACAAAAAGCATGCAAGTGAAGGGAAAGTGATGCCAGCAGAAGGAGTAACATGCCAAATTCTTATTTTATTATTTCATAATTGAGTGGGTGTAAAATCCACACATCACATAATCATCTCCCAACTTCACAGTCCAAGCCTCATATCCACAATTTACTCAAATCCCCATAAACCCGGGTTCTGCTACCTCACCCTCATTAGCGAGTACTGATATATATCCAATTTTATAAGTTAACATCATAAGTGACACGTTAGGGGTCTCAATGGCATGGATATGCACATATCGCCTCATATGCCCATCATCAGACATAGGGTCATGCACTCACGTGACATGCCTTCTATCACAACACATCATCCGCTCACAATTTCTATGTATCCATGCCATTCAAGCCACTAACTTCACCAATCATCACCGTGGCTCAAGGCCAACACTAACATATGCACGTTACTCAAATTTTCAAATATTGCCTTCGTTGAGGCATTTCATCGAACACATGGTGGCGTCATTCATATCAAAACAACACACTATAATTTACATGTGCCAAGGGCATGAATATTCATTCCATCACACAATCATAATAAGCAAGAATAATGATGGCCAATTATCCACAATTAATGAATAAGAACACTACTTATGAATTCAGCTTGCTGAAATTGCAGAACAGTCAGATTAGGGTGGTTTTTGTGGAAATTGCAGTTGGAATTTGGAGAAACTTAAAACTAAAAATTTGTAGATATGGGTGTTTTGGACTTGCAAACAAAATTTCAGATAAAAATGTTAAGTATGTGATTTATGGTGAATTATGTGGTAAAGTGTGTCACATCTGTTTTTCAAATAGATTTTTGGGTCTGTATTGAAAGCCAATTTTGAGCATGTTGGAGGCAAAATTCTTCATATAAGTATGTAAAGAATTTTTAGAAAAACTTGTTAACTTTCCAACAAGACCAAGATCATAAAATTCCATGATGTGTGCAAGTGTCTAGGCCAATTTTACTAAACAGTGTTAACACTGAAAATCAAACAGACATGTTGTGAAGATGGATTTATTGCTCCTAATTTCTGAATTGAAACTATATCAAAATGTATATGATTTTGGGGTAGAACTTCAAGATCTACAAGATCATAATTTTTTCGAACCCTAATTCGAGCTACAGTAACCACAGTCATGGTAAAATCAGACATCAAGATTTCTGAAATTTTAAAGGAGATGTGTTTGCTAAGAATTTCAAGGGAGATTCATGAAAATTGAAACATGTCACATTAATTTGATTATCCATACTTCATATTGATAAAACATATGTAAAAATATGATAAAATAAAACCTTCATTAAATTCCCATCCAAGTTAGAATTCTACCTCAACTTGATTTCTCTTCTCCTTCTCTTTCTCTTCCTCTTCTTTTTCTTCTTCTTATTCTTCTTCTCCTCTTTTTTTTTGGCCAACATAGAGGGGGAGGAGGGGAGCACGAAATTTTGGGGTGGGAGATGAGTGGAAGGAGAGGAGACAAGGATAAGTGAAGAAAAGAGAAGAAAATGAAAGAAAGAGAAGTTTCCCTTAAAAAATCTCTAACTAGAAGCCTCCTTTAGGATAAGCATGAAACATGTTAAATGACCAAAATACCCTCCCAAAAATGCCCCTCAACTTTTAGGTATTTACAAGTTTTCCATTACTTTATGCACACACCACTTTAGGATGTACGCACAGCAGTTTTAGTCAAAAAGACCGTTTTGTCCCTGACCTTTCTAAAAATTTACGGGCGTTGCCATTGATCACTAACCCTTTTCACACTTGCATGACATCCCCACACACACCCATGCATGCCTACACATGCTTACATGCCCCACACTCACACATCCAACACGTTCCTGTTGTTTTGCACTCACGACGTCTTTTGCACTTCTTCTGCATTCACAATTCGCATTCTCTTCCCTTAGCCACGTATTACGGCCTAATCTCCCTTGCACTACGTCACATACATCGATATCTACGTTTATTTCATGCCCACACATACATCGTTGGTAGAAATACAGCGTGTGTTCAGTAGAATACATGTATAATGCAAAATAGGGCATGACACTCTCGCCCAGCGGTGACCATCGCTCCACTGCCCACATTCCCACGTAGCACGCCGTTGCCATCACCCATGCTCGCACACCGCCACCAGAGCTCCGCCGCTCGCCGCCTTCCGCGCCCCTCCGCCCTCCGCTGCTCGCCGTCAAGAGAAGCGACAGCAGCAGCAGCAGTTGCTGCATTTCGCCGCCGCTGCTTCAGGACACCGCCGCCGCCTCACCGCTTGCCTCACCATCAACGACGACCGCCGTACGTCGTCGTCCCTGTCAGCCACCGCCGAGCCCCCCCAGCTGCTGTTGAGAGAGTTGACGGAGCGAACGTAAAACTTCGATGGCAAACTCGTAATTACGAAAGTAAATTCGTTTTTCGTATTTGATTAATTAATAAATAGCGTTTTATGGTTTTAAATCCATAACTTGAAATATAGGCCCCAGAAAAATGTGAGACTAGCTCCAGAAAATCGAAAATAATATTCTGGATCCAATAGCGCTTTTCTCATCTCGATTAGACGCTTATTTTTTTTCCAAAAACATTTTTTAGCCTAAAGATTAAATACGTATAATTCATTCTAAAATCTGTAGCTCTCTGTTTTCACGTACACTGATACGCGATAAAAATTTATGTGATAGAACTCTTTTAGACGGTCGTTTTGACAGCTCACTTGAACCATTCCGATATGAATTGCACCCAGAAGAAATTATTGAATAACCCGAATTTATAGGCGAGCCCATCGCTTCGCTCCCTCTCCCGAATTCCCTTTTTTATTTCTTTTTGAATTTTTGAAAGCGCAACGGCTCTCCTCGACACGCTAGAAATTTTCGCAGTGGAGTTTATATGCGGCCGTCGCATCAGCTGTCGGATTCACGTGCGGCCACGTCAGTGCATACGATACTGAGTCGCATGGAAATATATATACAACGTCTCGTATGAATATCATCGACCGCCGATATTGAAAAATAGTTTTTAAATTATTTTTGAGCTTTTAAAAATTCTAAAAATTACTATAAGCTTTAGAAAAGTATTTTATCTTGCAGTAAAATTATTTTTAACATATCTAGCCTATAGAAAAATTTAGAACCTTTTTCAGCACCGTTTCAATCAGTTTAAAAATCAAAACAATCAAATTATTTAAATAAAAAATAATGTATGCATTAACCAATTGTTTCTTGTGTTTGCAGGTACCAATCCTCGTGCACCAGATTCTCTAGCTCCAACCTCGTCTTGCCACGACGAGCTCGAAATTAGTAAGTCATAGTGGATTCTAGATTTAGAAAAGTAGATAGTGTCCTCGTATGAACTTTTAAAACAACAACTTTTGTGTTCCATGTTTGTTGGACTTGTCTTTATCCTCAAATTTGCTAGCATCCACCTTGCTTTACTTTAATAAAGTCGACCAGTGAACCTAGCTTAACTATCATCGTAAATAAGGAACTAATGACATCATGTGACACATCTTATGGAATATCTCGTGGAATGTTTTGTGGAATATCTCGTGGAATATCTCGTAAAGGGTCTAAAGGAATATCTTGTAAGAAAGCATGTAATCGATACACATGACACTGCGGTTTGGGGTAACTCATTGTAGAGAAAGTGTGGGAGCTATGACGGGAGTCACTCTCTCGTCTCATCTCGTCTCGTTTTCAAAGTATGCTGTAGTTGACGACCGAGATTTCCTCCCCGTGATAATGGAGATGACCCATGGTTGCATGTAAGAAAGCATGTAAACGATACACATGACACTGGGGTTTGGGGTAAATCATTGTAGAGAAAGTGTGGGAACTATGACCGGAGTCACTCTCTCGTCTCGTCTCGTCTCGTTTTCAAAGTATGCTGTAGTTGACGACCGAGATTTGCTCCCTGTGGTAATGGAGATGACCCATGGTTGCATACCATACTTTCCTACATTAATCACATCACATAGTGTAGTTAATTAATGCAAACACTAAGATAACCATTGGTTGTACGTCTTATTCAGTACTTTGGTCAATTACTAATTAACGGTGCGTAAATTCAGTACTTTGCATGTTTATTACCGTTACAGTTCATGCCTACTAGTCTCACCATTGATATCACTATGTTTGCTCTTGCACGTTACTTTTCATACTTGCACGTCCACCTTTTTCTTTTTGCATTACATGTACTTTACTTGCCATACTTGTGCAGTTAACAGTACTTTACTTCACTTGCTTTGCATGACTTACACTTACACCACCACAGTACCGTTTGTTCTTTCTTTACAGTTCTGTTTACCTTTACTACCAGTGATGTACAGTTGTTGTCCAGTACTGTATCTTTCACTCTGGTTGCTTGTACGTAGTTACTTTTTGCCATACTTGTACACTGCTTCTTTTCTTTATTTAGAATTGTTGTGACTTACCTACGGTTCCATCTCCGTGGCACCGCAGACGACGTACATTTGGAGGTAGATGCTCTTGAGTTGATAGCGCCAGAGTTCGACCCTGAGACCGCAGCTTTCAGTTTTATTTTCGCTATGTACTTTCTTTCTTTCATTTATCATTGTTGGAACATTTGTACAGTATGGATTGTAATAATTGGATGCTATTTGGGTATTTTTGTACATCTCTGCATCGTGGCTATTTTGGTTTCACTGGTTAACTGCAGGACCTGCGCAAATATCAAATAAGTAACTGGCCCCCGAGAGCAGGTCGTTACAGAAAGTGATAACTGCAGTGCGCTCAACGCCTTTCGCGCCATCTCGTCCTTTTGTGCTTCCGTGACATCCTTGTCAAAACTATCTTTCTCAAAGACAATTTGTGAGCAACCATCTCTCGTAAGAAAAGCCTTCATCTCTAATCTAAGTCGTTTCTCCCAGTGAACTTGTTCATCTTGAATGATGGGTAGACGATGACATCTTGACTCTTTACTTCTTCCTCACCAATAGCTCTGATACCACTTATTGGTAATCTGGCACAATGTCAAACAACACTAAGTGTGCACAACGAAATATTTGAAAATAAAGTATCACTAACTAAATCAATATAGAGTTAGGATCTTGGATGAATTATAAGAATCACAAGAAACCACCACAAGTCAAGACCAAGTAATCACACATAGAGGCAAGGATTTAACTGGTTCGGCCCAACCTATGGCCTACGTCCAGTCTTCCGTTGTCACGGCTTCCACTAGATCAGAGATGATAATTCAGATAATACACCGACTACAAATTTCCTCCAATACAATATGTGCACTTTCGACAAAATAACTCTAACACTCTAGCAATTACAATGTCGCATGCACACAACCAAGGGAGAGAATTATCAGAGACTCTAGGACAAGAAATACATCTTCTTCCAAAGCTTGTTGTCACCTCGAAGCACTTTTGTCGGCTATCGCCGGCAAAAGTTCCACTACTCTTTTGAAGACTCGTGGAATTCTTCTCAATTCCAAAAAGGAACCAGGCTAATTAAATTTGGAGAACTGTTGGAATTTAATTCAACATGTTAAGGTTGGATATTTCTGTTATAAATTAAGATATATAATGTAAAATAAACTAGCTATATATGCACAATTTCCCTCTACTTGTTTGTTAATTACATTTTCTTTCTTGCTAGATATTACGGATCCACCCCTCCCGCCCTCCCGCGCTCTTCAAATTTCTCCACCAGACCCTCATACCCCTCCGCCGAGCTTGCGGCAAACTCCGTGAGGGATCCTACGGCCGCCGACATCCCGGCACACAGCACCCTCTCCCCGATCTCCTTCGCCCCGTCGGCCGCCGCCACGATCGCCCCCTCGGCCCCCGCGGGTCCCACAACCCCCTCCCCCTGCTGCACGCTGACCGACCCGATCCCCGTCGCAAACAAGTTTATGCCGTCCACCACCGGCGCCTCGCTGACCGAGTCGAGCACCCGGGACCATCGGACGCACAGCGCGAACACCGGCGGGGCGAGGGCCCCTACCCGGCTAGGGGAGTCAAGATCCGCATCGGCACGCGGCCGTGCGCACCGCGAGATCCAGCCGGCGAGGGCGCGGGCGTAGGACCGCTGAGCGCCGATCCAGACGGCGAGGCAGGACCGCCAGTTTCTGAGCTCGAAAACAAGGTCCGAGGCGTGCTTCAAGGGCCCCGAGGGCGGCGTTCCGGCCATTCTTGGCACGATTGTGGTGGCCAAGGCGGCGGCGGTGGTGGAAGACGAGAAGAGGAGGAGCTTGGCTTCATCGATCGTGCGCTTCTGAATCCGGTGGCAATCCGCCATTGTTCTCCACATCCTCGCCAACCTGCCGACAGCCGTCCATCATCAACAAATCATGCGTTCTAGTAGTGAGACAGTAGCCACACGTACCCTTGAATCAACTCCATGAGCTGAGGATGCAGCTCCTCGTCCCTGAGGGCCTCGATCCTCATCGACACAGACTCGACCGAGTGCGTTGAAACCTTCAAGCGGGTGCCGAGATCCCTTATGGCGGCCCTCGTCCTGTCGACGACGCCGGGCTCCTCCCCGTTCTCGTCGTGCCGCCTCAGCCGCCGGCACTGCCTCTCGTACTCGATTCGGACGCGCTCTCCACGCTGCCAGAAGAGAGATTTTCATTTCAGGCCGCTGATTCAACACACACACAAACAGGTTCGCATGCCCTTTACCTTCACCTCCTCGTAGAGCCTCTGCTCCCACGCATACAGCCTGTTCAGCGTCGCCTGATGGCTTCCAGACGCCACGCCGCATTCCTCGGAGTGATTGCTGCTGCTCTCGCCGCCGCCGCCGTCCCTCGAATTTGCGACGGGAGTACGATCGGCCTGCAGGAATCTGGAAGACGACGACAGCGACGACGGGGACCGAAACAGTGCCGCTGGATTGAGGTTGAACCGCCTGGACCCTGCGCAAACACGCGCACTGCGTCAAAAGCTATGGATTTTTGTAGGAAATTAAACGCTACATGCTGATTATATAGCACCTGTGATTTCGTATGGGGCAGTGTACTGAGCTCTGCTTGCCTCCAGCATCGCCGAGACGTCCCTGGCCGAGTCCAGGATCCTCTCGAACTGGCCCCCTACGTCCTTGATCACCTCGGTCATGCTGTTCGGCCTTCGATTCACGTACACCGTGAAGCCGGGAGTCTCTTCGGCGCTCGCTTCCGACACCTCCATGCCACCGGCCGCCCCTTGAGCCTGGCATCCCTTCGCTTCAGGCTCTGAAGACGCGGTTGGCTTTGCGACCGGCTTCGGGCTCTCGTCTTCCTTCTTCTCTTCTTCTTGATGGTCATGCTCGTCGTTGTCTTCTTCGTCTTCCTCCTCCTCTTCTGAGCTGTCTTCGTCGTCTTCCAATTCGGGGATCCCTTCGTCTTCCCGGACCTTTCTCAGCATTGCCGTTTCGTCGACGTCGGCGTAGTTGGCGCTGGATTGGGACCGGTAACGATCCAATGAAGAGAAAGGGTCCCAAAAGGAGTCCCACTGCGAGCTCTGAGGCGAAGGCGAAGGCGAAGCCTCGTAGGTGAAGAAACCGACCCTCGCGGTCTCGGGGGATGGGGGCCACTCCTCGACGGGGATCGACGGGGTGGCACCCGACGGCCGCAAGTAATTGGCGGCGGTTCTCCTCTCCGGCGCGAAGGGGGGATGACCGTTCCCTTCGACGAAGCAGAGGAGGGCGAGGGAGACTCGCCTCAAGGACTCGAGGTAGGCGACGTGGCTCAGGGCGAAGCGGCACCGCTGCTCGACCGCCTGCTTGATGAAGCCCCTTCTGTCTCTGCAGAGCCCGACGGCCTCCTCGTCTTCAAGCTTGGAAGACGCGCATCCCATCTCTGCCAGCCCTCGGCCGAGAATTAATTAACATGGAAACTTCAAATTTTGATTATGCAATGAACTTCAAAATGAAATAAAAATGAAACATATATGTTATGGGTTTTAATCGGAGAATAAAAAGTAAACCAACCTGAGGGGTGATTAGCTTGAGGGAGGGAGTAGCGTCCGAATGGGGTTCGAATGAGAATGCAGGAGCATTGAAGGGGAAGAGAACGCGCTTTTCCGAAATTGCCCCTCAGACATGGGCAGAATTATATGGGAAAGTCTTGGGTGAATGGGGGGATTTTATGGGGTTTAATGGGATATTAAAGGGTGCAATAAATGATAGAGTAATAAAAGGGGCACACGGGGGAGAGAATTTTGGAAAGGCGAAAATTGAAATAAAAAAAAGTTGAAAATGGAATAGATTAGAGTCGGTTGGGGGAAAAAGCGGGAGGGGGAATGAGATTCGGGCCCATCTAGTGAAGCTTTCTGTTGATTCGGGGGGTTTCTCGATTCCCTGCATTGGCCCTCACAAACGCAAACTATTTACGGAGACCGAATAGCTTGATTTTTGCGGTTCGGGTTGGGTTTGGACTTCAAGTCAGTTCAAGAAACGACCACAGATGACTATAATATGCTGTGATGATTGTTGGAATCTAAGATGCAAGAAGAACACTAAATAAGAGTGAATAATGTTTATGCAAATTATAAAATCCTCTAGGAAATTCTATCCAAGTTATTAATTAACTCTACATAAGTTATTAATTAATGATATCTAAGAAAAACTTAATCAACAATTTAATAAAATTAGAGGATCAAATCTCTTACATATGTATGCGTATAGGTAAGATATAGCTCATTCCATTTACACATCATAATAGCTTTATTTCTGCACGAGAAACAGCACAGTTCAAAATATGCGAGATAGTTGCAAATAAATGTAGTACAGTTGCACTTCTTTTAAAATTTGAAAATCATCCGATGGTCATTCCAGCCACGAGAACTAAACCCAGTGAACCCCCTCACCGTTGGTTGCTACACGGAACACCAAACAAATTTCATTCGTAACATACCGAAACTCCCTGGATGCCACACAATTTCACTCTAAAACAACGTATCAGCAATAAATATGAATTTAGTATGGCATACAAATAAATCCTCACAAAATACATCCCATGGTTCTGGAGGGCCTGGCCTTAATTTCTCAACGGTAAAAACAAAAAACTACATAGAAGAAGAAAAAAAATAGTTCCATTCTCATAAGATACATCGAAATTTGCTATTATTCTCCCTTTTGCCTGGTTTTTCTTTCTTCCCATCTTTTTTGGCCCATATGAGACATGACAAATGCGTGTATGAATCTGGACGAACAAAAGAACAAAAGAAAAAGAACCAATATCCTACAGAGCATAAATGAGTACACCATATGATAAACAAACCGATTACTGAAAGGAGAAAACAATCATGTAATAATGGCGTTTAGTAGTAGGTGCTCCCAAGGCTTTCAACGCACTCTCGACCAAACAGCCTCAATTCTTCGAATCTCCAAGGTTCATGTCCTCTCCTCCTCTCCGACTCCCAGAAAACAACTGCATGCGACATAATATTAGAAACAGCACCTAGTGGTAAAAGAAGAAGGGTATATAGCTGAAGGATAAATAGCATCCGAAATTGAGAGACGAATATCAGCATCTTAAGCGCCAACGGCACACATATTGATCAAAAAGAAAAATGTCACACTATCAGGAAAATATTAAAAGACAGACTACCCACCCCATAAGCTCATGAGATCACATATATATCTGCCATTTAAGGGTTGATGTGTGGTATCACAGTCAAAATATATGGTCGTACGCAGGTTGCAAGGATATAGAAGACATTAAAAGGCCATTTTTGGGGTTGTATATACACATCCATACAACCACTTAATTTGTGCAAAATCATATGGTAAGAAGCTGTTCTGAACCCAAGAAATCATTTTTATGGTTTTTACTTTCTGCTTTTAAATTCTTACAAAACTTCTTTTTTCCCCCGCTATTTCTATTATACTTGAATCCAGTACACTTGCTTATCATGCACTAATTATGAATTGGGAATTGCTATTGGGACAGACCTAATTGCTGAGTTCACGGACCTCCTAATATTTCCAAAAATGCCAAAACTACCCTCTAACAAATCTTTTTTTAAAACCCCCAAAAACCCCTTAGAATTGCTGAGTTTATAGACATTTTTCCTATGGGTGCTCAGACTTCTTTTGCTCTCTATTACTTCCATACCAGAAAGCATCTTCCTGCTTCAATGTCTTGGGCTCTTCCTGCTTCTCTGAAGTCATTTGAAGGAGGCACCGCCGCTAGAAGGAGCTTGGGAACTCTGCAAGATCCCTCCTCCCTCTCGCGCAACATTTTACGACGGAGCACCGTCCACTCTCTCCAGCAGCATTCTCGCAACTCATCCAAACCGCTCAAAGACCAGAAACTGAGTCCTGCTGTGGTTGGTGGGTCCACGGGGGCTTCTTGAGGGGCAGCGGGGTCGCGGGTCCGGCACCGGCGGCCTCGGGATCACCATCTCCATGGTATGTGATATCTTCGGCAAGAGCTGGGGTTCCGCCACCCCCCCCCCCCCCCCCCCCCTTTACTTCATTTCTTGATTCGGATCTCACAATTTTCTTCGGCATCGTTGGAGGCCACAGCATGATTAAGAGATTACTTTTTAGGAATTGCTTTCACAGATATCTAAAGGGTAATTTCTTCATTCCTAGCTTGTAAACTCAGCACAAATGTAATTTCGGTCTGTGCACAACAGCAAAAAATTAGGAGGTCTGTGAACTCAGCAATCAGGTGGTCTGTCCCAATAACAATTCCCTTAGGAATTAGAGTTCACACAAGGCCAGGTTGCAAGATGTGACATACAATGAAACCGTTAACAGCTTTCAAATTACAAGGACAAGTACTGCCACACCATGTACCTTCAGATACTTACTGCGGGAAACAATAATCAAATTGAAAGGAAGAGAGCCACCAACATTAGCATTTCATTCACAGGTTTATGGTGATAGCAAAGCATTGATCGTATCCATAAGTATAGGTCATGATGTACCAATAAAATAACGTTTCATGAGTTTATCAGAAATCGGAATGGGAGACAATAGTGTTAAAATCATTTAATTATTGCTTAAGGATAGAATAGTCTTTTTGATTATTTGCAAGAATATATAAACTCTTTTCTTTGTATCTTTATTTTTCTTTGTATTTTTATTTTTCAATGCAATTTATGAAAAATCCTAGTTTTTTCTTTGTATTTTCACTTAGTATCAGAGCTAGTTTATAGGATTTGTTGATTGCATTGATGGAATTTGTTGATTGCATTAAGGAATGTTGAATCCCACCCACAATTTTGTGTTACGATCCCATTTAGTCCCACATCGGACAAGAACAAAAGAAATAAAATGTTTAAGTATTAGAGGGCATCTCCACATAATACCAATTGGTTTTTCGGATGGATACGAACTAATACTTAACAACTGGGGTGTGAGCCCAGTGTTCAGAGCCTAGTATGGGATGGCTCCTTAGCAAGGCTAGTGTTAGGAACCTAGTATGATGTGCGTCCCTAACAAATGGTATCAGAACAAGCCACAGCTACAACCCAACTTGCAGAAGGAGCACCTGAGAAAGGAGCGACCTAAGAAGGTGGACCTGGTAAAAAGCCAGAGTGGGCCGCCGTGGACGGTGGTTGTCGCAAGCATGATGATATGTTACGATCCTAGTTAGTCCCGAATCGGACAAGAACAAAAGAAATGACATGTTTATGTATTAGAGGGCATCTCCACCTAATACCGATTGATTTTTGGGGTGTAAGCCAAGTGTTATGGGCCTAGTATAAGATGTGTCCTTAGCAAGTCTAGTGTTATGGGCATAGTATGGGCTGGGTCTCTAACATTTTGATTCTAGGGTTTCAGCTTGGGAGTTCGGATTTCGGAGCTGTCGTCTCAAGTTTTCGAAGTCCACTCTATGATTTTGATCGTCATCCACAATCTTCAATTTTTTTGGCTCAGATCGTTAGTTAATTCCTCTCATTGGTTCAATTTTGTTCAATTATTTCAGCTCTGATTTTCAATTTTGATCTGATATTTGGTCAGATCTTCAGCTGTGAATCGGTCGAAAGCCGTTGCACGCCGTCGATTTTGCAATCAAATCTGCCTTGTCCGTGAATCTGTCTTGCAATTAAAATTGAGTTGGACACAAATTTGGATTTATAGTTCTTCAATTATTGGAATCAATACCTTGCAATCAAATTTGGAGAAAAAATTGGCTTGAGTTAGAGATAAATTTGCAATCAAGCTTGCCTTGCAATCAAATTTGGAAACAAATTTGGCCTCAAACCGCCTTGTCAACGGATCCACCGAACCTTTGGATTGTTACATCAACATTGCTTGCAGTGCAGAGAAACTTGAAGCCGAATAATGTGCCATTGACAGTCTTGGGATTCTGTTAATTCACATAAAACCCGAATTTGGATTGGCCGACTAGAATTTGGATCGGCCGACGAAGAGAGACTTAATTATTGGAAATTGCAGCTTTTGATCGGCCGATGAAACTTGCAAACAAACTTTGGAAGTCTAGAGGCGGACTTTTGCAATTTTTTGGTTGATTATTTTTTGGCAGTTCTTTGCTTCTTTTTGACATGGCTAAGGACACCATGAGTCTCTACAGTCTCCATTAAAAGTTGCTTCTGATGAGTGCAGTTATACAAGCAAAAAGATCATTCAAAATCTAATGTCATATTATGTTGAGTAAGGCCAAACGACAGCAACAATGATAGCAGCAACAGCAACAGCCATTGCAATCTGTTAGGAATGGGATGCAGCCACCTAGTGAATTTTATAATTTTGAGGTCGGATTGACAAACTGGTAATTTTAGGAGTGGATGGCATTTGTGTAATATTGGGTAAACCAACCCTTCATATTGAGAGTGAGAGTTAAGGCTCAAGGATGTGAAATGAAGAGAATCGAAGGAGAATAGAAAGTAAAGAGTAAAGGTTTAGGAGTAGAGTTTAAATCTAGATCTTGGGAGAGTTAGCCTTTATCTCAAATCAAAGATAAGAGAAATGTTTCATCTCGAATAAGAACCCACTATCTAGTATTTTCTGCATTAATTTGTATAATTATCGTCTTTCCCCCAAATCCCCAAGGTTCTTGCATCAAATCCATATATGTTCCTAACAAGTTGGTATCAAAGCTCTACAATCCTGATGGAAGCGACGAAAAAGTCATATGCTTTCGAGTCCCTCATGAACATGATGGATCGGGTGGATAAGAGGCTTTGTCATCCGATCTTAACCTAACTTGGCCTTCAAGTTGATGTGGCTATGGAAATGTACGCGAAGAAAATGGAGGAGATGATGGGTAGCCCTCGATCTCAAAACAAGAGCTTAGATATATCAGATCTGAGAAGGAAGAAGGCCCACAATGCAGATCTGAGGCCAAAGGTGACGCCTTTCGACGAGGAGATCCATTCTCAAGTTGATCCGGCTCCAGATTTGAAGGCCACAAGCTCAAATCTGAAGATCACAAGTCCAGATCTGAAGATCTCAAACTCACATCTACCAAATATGGAGAAGGCGGACGGTGACACAGATCTAAAGACATCGACATTGATCGGTGAAAATCCGCAAACAACGAACTCCCACTGAGTCGAGCAACCCCCAGAGGACAGCCCCGAGTCGGGAAAATCCTGGCATGCCCCGACCGGGCCCACCAGAGTCCGACGAGCTCCGACAGGGCTGCTTGGGGCCTCCCGGCCTCTGGGCAACCATGCCTGGGGCTGTCGAAGCTCCGACGGGACGCCGAAGCTCTGGCGAACACCCAGTGAGCCTCTAGCCCCCGCATTGGGCCCCTGATTCTTGGAGGACGGTTATGCCCCTCTCGTGGGGCTGCTTTTTGACAAATGAAATGATCCTGGGTATCTGCAGCTGGTTTCATACGATGGAGAACATCCAGTGGGGTCGCGCGATGGCGTGGAACACCTTTTGAAATGGGGTGTGTAATGGAGAAGTAATTCAAATGGGGTGTGTGCCACCTAGTGACAATTTTGTAATATTGGGGCACGAGTGGTAAGCTTGTAATTTTAGTAGTGGACATTTTTGTAATATTGGGCAAATCAACCATTTATATTGAGCGTAGGAGTTAGTGCTAAAGATGTGAAATGAAGAGAATTGGAGTAGAGAGAGTAGAGAGTAGAAGTTTAGGAGTAGAGTAGAAGTTTAGATCTATATCTTGGTAGAGTTAGCTTTTATCTCGAATCTCTCGAATCAAAAGTAGGAGAGCGGTTCCATCTCGATTGGAATCCACTATCTTGTATTTTTCGCCTTAATCTATAAAATTATCTTCTTTTCTCCAAATCCCTAGCCGTTCCTAAAACACAATCGTCGTCAATAGGCACCTGATATCTATGAGAGTTCACCCACAAGAGCCACATATGCTCGAGCAATTTCAGAAGTTCCTTGCCACCCAACCTCATACAGTGTTTGCCTCCTCACATATAGGTTTTTCATCCTTAAGTTCCTCACATATATCATCTCTATGATGGGCTCTAGATTCTAGAGCATCCCATCATGTCACCTAATTTGTCCTCGTTTGTTTGTGTCTATTACAACTACAAATGACATCTCATGCCCTTAGTAGGTGTTGGGTCAATTCTCACTTAACATGTCTATCCATGATGTCTACTATATTCCCAATATTATCTTGATTCTTGTTTCTATCAGTCAATTATGTGAATCTACATACTTAGTCTCTTTTTCTTCTTCCAATCATTATATGGAGAACCCAGAACTCGCAATCCCAGAAGCTGGGACAGGCCGTATGGAAGGGTGACTCTATGTTTTGGAGGAGCTCAAGGTACTAGAGTTCGCAAGTTCAAGTGTTTAATTTGTCATCTTTTAGTTTGAAGAGTCCTTCTGACTTTTATTTATAGCATTCTCACATTGGTCATGTTTCATCATCTTGCTTATGTTTTTTGGTTCCCTTAGAAGCATTAGAAAATTTGAAACCTCATAAAATTTCTGATCGTAATAGTTGCACACCGACAAATTTCTCTTCGTTGCCATTTAGTAGAAGTGTCTCTTCTTTTTTTCCTTTTAATCTAATTCATTCCGATGTGTGGGGACCTTCTCCTATAGCAATAAAAGGATGTTGAAGATAATATGTTTCATTTATCAATGAGTACACTCGTTATTGGTGGATTTATCTTATGAAGCAGTGCTTTGACTTTTTCCATGTCTTTAATAATTTCCGTGCTCTTATGAAAACTCAATATTCTGCTGTTATAAAATGCTTTCGATATGATTTAAAAGAAAAATATACTTCTAATCAATTCGCCTACCTACTTGCTTCCGATAAAATCATAAAACTATTCTCCAAACTGCGTACAGAGAAACTCCAAATAAAAATGGTGGCTGAAAGGAAACATAGCCATCTTATTAAAACAACTCGCTCTCTTTTATTGTTTGTCTATGTTCCTAGTAAATTTTGGAGAGAAGCAATTCTTATTGATATTCATCTTATTAACAGAATTCTTATCTCTTATAATGCATGTTTGTCATCTTTTGCATGATTGTATAGATTTGTACTGGATTTCTCTTTCCTTTGTGTTTTTTGTTCTACTTGTTTTGTCCTTTGCTCGGATGTCGAACGTAGTAAATCATCTTCACAGTCTGCTATTTGTCTTTCTAGGTTATGGTGAAGGTCAAAAGATATATCGTTATTTTGTTCCAGTTAGTGAAAAGTTATGTCACTCGTCATGTTGTGTTTCTTAAACATACTCCTTTCTTTCTACCCCTGCTAGTACACATAATATAACTACGTCTAATCTTATTTGCTTTGATCCATCCACTCTTGATATTGATGTTGTCATTTTAGATCATGACTCTTGCAGTGTTCCTATTGACAGTTTGATGCGACTAGGGCTTTTTGTGGGGATTAAAGGTAGGATTTTTATGGATAGTGGACTAATAATCTAGGGTTTGATAGCGAAGATCAGATCTGAAATAGAATTCTAATTGCGAATAAAATAGATCTAGGGCTACAACTATTTAATTAGCAACTAAGGAATAATCTAGAGTTCTAGGAATAGAAAATACCTTGATCAAATCTTCGATAATCCACGCCCTAGGGCCGGCCGGCCCTTTATTGGGGGAGGGGTTAATAATTATCTAATTACCCCTTTGCCCTCCCCACTTGTGAGAAATCACAAGTTTGGGACCGGGTCCAAGTTGGACCCGAGTCGCCGCCTCCGATGGTAGACCCGCATCTCTTGAACCGGGCTCCCCTCTTGGCTAGCCGCCGCCGCCCCCTGATCCTCCTGAGCCGCATCATTACTCCCCCCCAAAAGTGCCACCTTGTCCTCAAGGTGGAAATCTGGAAACTGGTCGCGGATCACTGAAGCCGCCTCCCAAGTAGCATCGTAATCGGGGAGGCCCCGCCAACGAATCCTCACCTCCCGGACCCCGCCTGCGGTCTGCCGAATACCTGTCAACTCCTGAGGCTCCAGGAGCACCTCCATGTCATCTGTCAAAGTGGGTGGAAGAGTGGGAGACAGAGTATGATTTCCGATGGCCCGCCGCAATTGTGAAATGTGGAACACCGGGTGAATGGTCGAAGTGGTGGGTAACTGCAGTCTATAGGCCACCTTCCCGATCTGAGCGGTCACCTCAAAAGGGCCATAGTAGCGGGCCGCTAGCTTCTCATTGCTCCGATGAGCCAAGGTCCTCTGCCGGTAAGGTCGAAGCTTCAGGTACACGCGGTCCCCCACCTCAAACTGCTCATCTCGCCGGTGTGCATCTGCCTTGGTCTTCATGATCTGCTGGGCCCTCAACAAATGTTTCTTCAACTCTTCCAAGTACCTATCCCGCTCAGTCAAGTGCTCCTCTACCTGGGACACCGGCGTAGAACCTCTGCTGTAATGTATCAACTGTGGGGGGTCACGGCCATAGAGGATCCGGAATGGAGTGCTCTGTGCTGCTGAATGGTACGAGGTGTTGTACCAGTATTCGGCCCATGCCAACCATTTGGCCCACTGTCTCGGCGACTCTGACGCGAAGCACCTCAGGTATGTCTCCACACTCCTATTCACCACCTCCGTCTGTCCATCTGTCTGCGGGTGATAGGCCGTGCTCCTCCGAAGCTGGGTCCCCTGCACCTTAAATAACTCCTTCCAAAAGTTGCTGATGAACACCTTGTCCCGATCTGATACTATGGAGCCTGGAAACCCGTGCAAGCGAACCACCTCCCTCATAAATGCTGCTGCCACCGTAACTGCAGTGTATGGGTGTCTGAGAGGTATAAAGTGGGCGTACTTGCTGAGCCGATCGACCACCACTAATATGGAACTGTACCCCTCTGACCGCGGCAACCCCTCAATGAAATCCATACTAATATCCTCCCATACGCGCTCTGGCAAGGCTAGTGGCTGTAAAAGTCCCGCTGGCGCCATTGCCAAATACTTGTGACGCTGGCACACGTCACATTCTGCTATCCGCTGGGCAATGTCCTTCTTCATCCCAGGCCAATATAATTCCCTCGCCATCCGTCGGTAAGTCTGCTGTACCCCGGAGTGCCCCCCAATGGCGCTGCCGTGGAACTCCTGAAATATCATGGGGATGTGGGCGGACCCCCTGGGAATCACCAGCCGGCCATGGTATAGTAACCTCTGTCCCTCCATGCTGTATCCCTGAAAGTCTGAGGACCCCTGCTGCAGTGCCTCACGGATCCTCGTCAAATATGCATCAGCCTCTATCTCTCTACTCAAGGGCTCCCAATCCAAGAGGACGGGTGCGGATATGGCCGCCACCTCCGCAATCTCCTCGCGACGTGACAGGGCGTCAGCCGCCTTGTTCTCTAGGCCTGGGCGGTACTGTATCTCGAACGTAAAGTGCACCAGCTTGGAGAGCCATCTCTGATGTTCCTCGGTGACCATACGCTGCTCCAACAAGTACTTCAGACTGCGCTGGTCGGTCCGCACTACGAACTTCCTACCCAACAGGTAGGGCCGCCACTTCTGAATAGCAAGTGCAATCGCCATCAGCTCCCTCTCATAAACTGACTTCAGCCTCGCCCGTGCTGACAGGGTCTGACTAAAGAAAGCAATGGGCCTCTGGTCCTGCATCAAAACTGCCCCTAGGCCATACCCGGATGCATCGGTGTCAATCACAAAAGGTCTGCTGAAGTCTGGGAGCCCCAGAACTGGCACCGACGTCATCGCCTGCTTCAGGGCTTCAAAAGCCCTGGTAGCCTCCTCGCCCCAGTGGAAGTTGTCTTTCTTCAGTTGCTCAGTGAGAGGCCAAGCAATCGTGCTATAACCCTGGACAAACTTCCTGTAATACCCTGTCAACCCCAAAAAACCCCGCAGTCCCCGTAAGGTAGAGGGTACAGGCCAATCCAACATGGCAGCAATCTTGGTCCTGTCGGCGGCCACTCCCTCTGCTGATACTACGTGGCCCAAGTACTCCACCTGTGGCTGGCCGAACAGACATTTCTTCTTATTTGCACAGAGCTGCTGCTCCTGTAGCTCATGCAATACTGCTCTCAGATGTCCCACGTGCTCCTCCATACTGCGGCTGTATACCAATATGTCATCAAAGAAGACCAACACGAACCTCCTCAGAAAAGGTCGGAAAACCTTGTTCATCAACGCCTGGAATGTGGCCGGTGCATTCGTCAAGCCGAATGGCATGACTAGGAACTCATAATGCCCCTCGTGAGTCCTAAATGCGGTCTTCGGCACGTCGGCCGCCCTCATCCGTATCTGGTGGTAACCCGACTTCAAATCAATTTTGGAAAAATAAGCTGCCCCGTGGAGTTCATCCAGCAGCTCATCTATCACAGGGATGGGGAATTTATCTGCCACTGTTTCTTTATTGAGGGCCCTGTAATCCACGTAGAACCTCCAGCTGCCATCCTTCTTCTTCACCAACAGTACTGGACTAGAGAAAGGGCTAGTGCTCGGTTGGATCACCCCTGCCTGCAGCATCTCCTCCACCAACCGCTCTATCTCATCCTTCTGTACCTGAGGGTACCTGTAAGGCCGTACACTAATGGGGGACACGCCCTCTCTCAGAACAATGGCGTGCTCATGATCCCTGTGGGGTGGCAGCCCCTGCGGTGTCTGGAAGACCTCCTCAAACTGTGCCAACAGCTCCTCGACCTCCGGTGCTACTGTCTGCGGAATGTCCTCACTCTGTACCGACGCAGTCACTGCCTGTAGCTCCACCAAGTATCCCCCTCCTGCGGTGTGGATAGCCCGGGACATGGCCTTGTAGGACACCAGGGAACGACAGAGGCTGGGGTCCCCCTGTAACACTACTGTCCTCCCCTCGTGCTGATACTCCATCCTTAGCAGCTTCCAGTTGGTCCTAGTCTCCCCAAGGGTCTGTAACCACTTCATCCCCAGGATGACGTCTGTACTTCCCAGCTCCAAAGGCAGGAAATCGGCGACGATCTGCTCTCCCTGAACCGCCACAACCACCCCGCGACAGACACCAGTGCTATGTGTCACCTGTCCCGTGCCGAGCATCACTCCATACCTCCCAGTGCCGCTCATCTGCAAACCCTGTGCCTCTGCCAGTCTGCTGGAAATGAAATTGTGGGTGGCCCCACTGTCGATCAAAACTACCACCTCCTGGCTACCCATCTGTCCCACCAATTTCATGGTGTGGTTCGGTGTGAACCCCACCACGGAATTGAGGGACACCTCTGCAAGGTCTAAGTGCTGATGCTCCATCTCTTCCTCCTCTCCTGCCTCTAGGGTGATGACCTCGTCCTCTCCCTCCTCATCGCCAGCTATCAGTATCTGGAGAGTCCGAGCAGCGCATCGGTGTCCGGGGGTGAACTTCTCATCACATCGGAAGCACAGCCCCTTCAACCGCTTCTCCCGTATCTCAGCATCCGTCATCCTACGCACCTGCCCCCCACCACGGGCTCCTGCCTCCTGTCAGTACCGCTCCCAGCTGCGGCCGTCGCCCCCTGCCCCGGGGTGGTCCCTGTAGTCGGCGTGGTCCTCTGGCCCGCAGTCGCCGCCTGACTCCGGAATGTGGCACCTCCCCACGTCCCTCTGGACCTCCGCTCTGTCTCCTGGTGATCCTCCACCTTCCTGGCCAGTGTCATCATCCCTCTCAACCCGACAGGCTCGAACTGTCTCAGCCCCGACCGCACCGTGGGCTTCAGCCCCTTCATGAAACAACCCTCCAAGGACTCCTCAGAGACTCCCCGAACTCGGTGGCAGAGCGACTCGAACTTCTTGATGTAATCACCCACGCTCCCCTCCTGTCTCAGCGAGTACAGCCTCTCGAACACGCCGCCCGCTGGGCCTCCGCCAAATCGCTCCGTCAAGAGCGTCGTAAACTCAGCCCAGGTCTGAAAAGGCTGCTGCTGATCGGTCCAACGGAACCAACCCAAGGCTTCTCCCTCCAGGCAGACCCCTATGGCCCGCAGCCAATCCTCCCCTGGTACCGCGGACACCTCCAAGTACCTCTCCACGCGGTACAGCCAGTCGTCTGGGTCGCCTCCCTCAAACACAGGCACCTCCAACTTCCTCAGACGCCTCTCGCCAGCAAATCCTCCCCTCTCCTGCGGCTGGAAACCTCCCCTGGGCTGATATCCCTGCCGCCTGTCTGGAATGTAAGCCTCAGCCCGCTCACGGTAACCTCCCCCTGCTCCCTGCCCCTGCCAGTCTCCTGGTGGGTACCCAAACTCCATCTGGGGGCCTCCTGGGGGGTCCTGGTGCGCTCTCCAGTCTCCTGTAACTCCCCCAAAGGGTGGGGGCTGAATCGGTGGCCCCCCTGTGGTCTGCTGGTGGCTTCCGTTCTGCTGAAATCCTCCGCCAGGCCCTCCAAAGGGCTGAAAACCCCCAAACTGAGCTCCACGGACCTCGGGCGGGCCTCCCGGAGACCGATAATTCATCGTAATGGGCTGTCGGACGTCCTGGGGGGTCGGTGGGCCCCCCCAGTGCTCAGCTGGGCCTCGGCTCCCCCCTCTGGGGTCGGCCGAGGCCCCCCAGGCCGCCGCCTGGGCCGGCCGGCCCTGGAATTGGGCCGGCGGGCCCCAGGCGGCGGCAGAGTGGCCCGCCGAGGCCGCCGGGGGGCGGCAGGTTCGCCCGCCCTTCCCGAGCCCCCGGCGGCCCTCCGCCGCCTCCATGGGGGTTCGCCGACCCCCCTGGGTTGATTTGGGGGGCCGGCGGCCACGCGGGGGTGGCCGGGGGTTGTCGATGGGTCGGAAAAACCCCCCCGGTCATTTGTTCGTCACGGCGCGGCGGTGCGTGGTCTTGATGGGTCCCCCACGTGTTGTCTTCTTGGTCAAAGCCGCCATCTTCGTCAAATCCCGGATGTTCTTCAAAAAAAATTGCCTTTTTACCTTTGTCCTTCGCCAAAGGTGGCTCCTTTTTGCTTGGATCCCCCTTTGGGATGAGATGAGCGGTCAACGCCGCGATGGCCTCCGTCAATTCCGAGAATTTTCCTTCCGTCATCTCCTTCATCTCCTTCATCTCCTTCCGGATCTCCGCGGCCATCTCCGCATCTTCCTTCCTTAGATCGATGAAACCCTTACTGATTTGGGCTTCAATCCTCTCAACCTTCCCTTCCACGACTTCAATCCGCTCCGTGGATCGCGTGCTTGCCATGGATCGACTGCTCTGATACCAATTTGATGCGACTAGGGCTTTTTGTGGGGATTAAAGGTAGGATTTTTATGGATAGTGGACTAATAATCTAGGGTTTGATAGCGAAGATCAGATCTGAAATAGAATTCTAATTGCGAATAAAATAGATCTAGGGCTACAACTATTTAATTAGCAACTAAGGAATAATCTAGAGTTCTAGGAATAGAAAATACCTTGATCAAATCTTCGATAATCCACGCCCTAGGGCCGGCCGGCCCTTTATTGGGGGAGGGGTTAATAATTATCTAATTACCCCTTTGCCCTCCCCACTTGTGAGAAATCACAAGTTTGGGACCGGGTCCAAGTTGGACCCGAGTCGCCGCCTCCGATGGTAGACCCGCATCTCTTGAACCGGGCTCCCCTCTTGGCTAGCCGCCGCCGCCCCCTGATCCTCCTGAGCCGCATCACAGTTCTACTAATACTGATACTTTGGCTCCAAATACGCGTTGCTCCCAGTCCTCCTGCGCCTGCACAATCACTTCATGGAATTGTGGATCATCTTGCTCCTCACTACCCTACGCGTACTCGTAAGTCCACGCTGCTACCAAATTTTGTTTACTCTTGTTATTCTAGCTCCTTTGTTTCCTTCTTAGCATCTATTCATTCTCTTTTTGAGCATTTGTCATATAGAGGTTGTTTGTGATCCACTTTGGCAGTTGGATATGACTGAGGAACTTACTCCATTACATCATACACATACTTGGGATTTGATACCTCTACCATCGGAAAAACGAGCAATTGGTTCTCGTTAGGTCTATAAAATCAAAACAAATTCTGAACGATACAAAGCGATTGGTCGCTAAGGGTTACTCTTGGGAGTATGGTATTATGAGAAGAATTTTGCACTAGTTGCAAAAATGACTACAATTTGCACACTTATTACAGAGACAGTCTCTGTTCGTCGATGGGGCAAATCTCAAATGGATGTTATAAAGCCTTTTTGAATGGCGATCTTCAAGTAGTCTACATGGTTCATCCTTCTAGTGGGCATCAACCTGGTGGGTCATCAACCGGGTGAAGTTTGCAAGCTCAAAAAAGCTTTTTATGATCTTAAACAGGCGTCACGAGCTGGTTTGAGAAGTTCTTTATCGTGGTTTCTTTACTTAGATTTCGACACAGCCAGCATGACTCTGCATTGTATATAAAAAACACAGCAGCCGATCATATTTTGCTATCTTTGTATATTAATGACATGATTATAACAGGCGATGACTTTGATGTGATTGTGATGCTAAAGTTGAAGTTAGCTCGTTGTTTTGCGATGAAGTATTTGTGCTTAGTAAGTTACGTTCTGGGTATTAAAGTTGTCTTTTCTCCAAATGATTTTCTTTTTCCGTCTAAGTATATAACCGATATATTTGAGCGAGCTCGTCTTCCTGATAATAAGATGCCGATACACCTCTTGATGTTAATGCTCAAAATGCTCCTTTAGATGGTCCAGCCTTGCCAGATCATAGTTTTTACTGCACTGGTGTTGGTAGCTTGGTGTACCTCACTATCGTTAGTCCAGATATTACACATATCGTTCATGTAGTTAGTCAATTTGTTACTTTGCCTACTACGGGCCATTGACTTATTGTCCTTCGCATCTTGTGGTATCTTCAGGCACTCAGTTCCAGAGTCTTTTACTACCTTTTTCATCGTCTTTAGAGTTGCATGCGTATTTTGATGCTGATTGGGCTGGTGATCAAACAGATTGTAAGTCTACCACTGGATAAATGGGTGAGCAGATCGAGGCATCATGTTTTTAGGTACCCGGATCCTACACTGTAAGGACACCATTTCTAAAATTTAGAATCGAAACCTATCCTGTTGGATCATGTACCTGGACCCTGTGGTTTCGGGCACTCCGTAAAAACTTGATGTTTTGCATGTATAAAAAATTTCATGATAGTTATGTAAAAACGATTTTTTTTAAATGTAGTGATGTCTTCAAGAACTAAACATATAAATTCATATTACATAAACTTAAGATTGAAGATGTACAATATTATATCTATTAGAGTCAATAGAACTAATACATCATCACAAGCCTAGTGGTGTAGAACCGACACAATAATATTAAAGCTCCTAAAAATTTTAACTTAAAGAACTAACATAACATCAACACAAGTCGATGAAGTTAAGGGCAAAATGAACTACAAGTATAGACATGATAAAAATCACAACATGGACAAGAAAATGAAACTTCATTACATCATAGCCAGTGTAATAAAAGAAATCTTCAAGTCAAAATAAAGAAACAAACAATTACAAAATTAAATAAAGGCACATGAATGATGTGCGTCCACTTGCATACTAATTCGTCATAATATATGTTGTGATGCCACTAAGCTCTACAAAAATAAAATAGAATTAGAATGAGATTACAAAACATCACAATAAGGATCATGGTAATGATCATGGTAAGATTCCAACAAATAAAAACACAAATAAACTGAGGAATGGTGTCATGTATATACTATCAAAGAAATAATATAAAGACAATTTGTTTAAAAAATAAAATAATATATAATTAGGGACCGGTTCCAGGTACATGTTCCGCGTACCGGTTCCCTATACATGGAAACGAAAACCAGGACCGGTTGACACATGTTCTTAATTTTTCTTTGCGAAACTTACCCAGAACTAACAGGTATCTATCCGGAACCTATCCGTTCGATAGGTTCCAATCGGGTATCTGGATACCATGTACTCGTGTGCACCCTAACTAGATATTGCATTTTTAGGTGATTCTCTAATTTCTTTAAAAAACAAGATATTATTTCTAAATCTTCCACCGAGAAATAATTGTGACATGGCTTATATTACCTGTGAAAATTTGGCTACGTTGGTTACTTATAGATATGTGAATTTTTCTTCATCGTATTGTGACAATAAGAGTGTTATACAGATTATTCGCAATTCAGTATTTCATAATCGGACCAAACATATTGTGATTGTCATGACACTCGATACCACTATTTGCAGGACACTATCGCGTTACAGTTTGTTTCTTGTAGATTTTTAATCTGTTTACGACGTCGCATTAAGCCTCACGCTTCTGTTTTCTATTTGGCAAACTCTCTATGCTCCTTACAACATCATGAGTTTGAAGGATTGTTGAAAATAAATTAATTATTGCTGAAGGGTAGAGTAGTCTTTTTTTTGTTATTTGCAAGACTATCGACTAACTCTTTTCTTTGTATTTTTATTTGTCAATGCAATGTTTGAAAACCTCAGTTTTTTCTCTTCTCTTTATATTTTAACAAATAGGGGTCCTGAACACTTTCGGGCACTAACAGCGCACACCAACGGATTGAGAATACTGAAGACGAGGGTTTTGCAATTTTGAACAATGAAGAGAAAAGATTTTACAATTACGAATTTATTAGACCCGCAGGGTCTAAACCGCCGGCCCATCTTGGGCCGGCCCATGTGGGCCGGCGGGTGGCTATTTGCGCGCGCCCCCTCTCCCCTAGATACCCTAGTTTCTTCTATAAATACGGGCTAGCCGTCATTAGGGATTTTTATGCTTGAAATTTGGAGATTTCTCTATTGAGCGTCCTAGGAGTAGTTCTAGATCTAGACGAGTGCGGACGTCCTCAAGGCGTCTTGGGAGGAGAATACACCTTTTTTATTCAATTATCTTGTTTTTTTATTGTTTTCTCAATAAAAATCCTATCTTTTTGTTGGTTCCTAACAATTTGGTATCAGAGCACGTGACGATCCATGGCGACCACGACGAGATCCCACGACAAAATTGAAGCTTTGGAGGCCAAATTCACGAGCGAAATCGACGGAATCAAGAAATCCTTGGCGGCCAATGACGAGTCCTTGACAAAATTGACGGAGGCCGTCAACCAATTGACGGCCAATCAAGCAAAGCACGACGACCAATTTGCACAAATGATGGCAACCCTAAAGCAATTGGCGGCGAACAACAAAGAGGAAGAAAACCCTAATTTGGGGGAAAAGGCGGCACCTTTGAAGAAGGAAAAGGAGAAAGTTAATAGCTTTGACCCAAAAAGTGCTTTTTTGGTGGAGGATCTAGCCGACGACAAAGACGAAGAGCCATGGAAGATAGACTACCGCGAGGAGGTGCGACGGAAGGCGGTGGAGGGCCAAAGGGAGAGCGGCGGGCCTAGCCGCCCAAATTGGGACCACCACGACCAAGGGGAGCATCGGCCGGACCACCGGGAGCCACGCGAGAGGCGGACAGCCAGTGCGAGAGGCGGGGGGGCCTACCCCGCCTCTGCCGGGCCCCGACAGGGGGGGCTAGGCCCTGCCGGGGCTCGGCAGGGTCCGGCGACCCTGCCGGACCTCCGGCAGGGCCCGCCGGCCCTGCCGGAAGCCCGGCAGGGCCCGCCCCCCTCCGGCAGCCCCGGGGGGGCCGATTGAGGGATACCGGGGGCCAGGCGCCCCGGCCACTTCTACAGGGGGCCGGAGCCCCCTGATCATCTTCTCAGGGGGCCGGAGCCCTCCGATCAACTCCCCAGGGGGCCGGAGCCCCCGATCTCCAGTGTAGGGGGCCGGCGGCCCTACCGGAAGGCCGGCCGAGCTTCCCCCCCTCCGGCAGCCCCGGAGGGGGCCGACAGACATCAATTGGGGGCCTGAGCCCCCGGATCAGCCTCACAGGGGGCCTGAGCCCCCAATCCTTCGCACAGGTGGCCGGAACCCCACTGGCAGCCGCCAGGGGGAGGGGAGTTTCTCCGAGGGCTCGGACAGGGGTCGGGATTCCCCGGACAGCAGCACGAGGGCGTGGGATACCCCGGACAGCCACCAGACACGAATTTTGAGGCCCCGGGGCGGCGGACAGCGTACGAGAATTGTCACGGGTGGATTTCAGGAGATTTTGGAGGCCCTCCGGGGCGTCGACCAGCAGCCGCGGACCCCCTCTACGGTGACAGGCGCGGGAGGGGATATTACTCTGACGACAGGGGTGGGTACGAGGCGGAGTTCGGTGATGACGCAGGGTGGGACGAGTTCGAGGGCCGTCGAGAGGATTACCGAGGAGACTATGGGGGTCGCGGAGGAGGGCCACCCAGGCGTTACGAGACCATAGACGAGAGGCGACAGCACTACCGTCCGCGTCACAGAGACGATGGGAGGCCCGAGCAGGGGCACTTTGGAGCGGATTGCAGAGTCCGGAAGCTGATAATGCCGATCTTTTCGGGGGAGGATCCACACGCCTGGCTGTTCACGGCAGAGAGATATTTCGCGGCGCATCACATGACCGAGGCCCAGAAGCTGGAGGCGGCGGCCATCTGCATGGAGGGGCGAGCTTTGGGGTGGTTCCAGTGGAAGGAGAGGAGGCAGCAGATCCGTAGCTGGGCGGAACTGAATGACTTGGTGCTGGAGAAGTTTCGAGACCCCCGCCTGGGGAACCTACACGAGCAGCTGTTTGCCCTCAGACAGGAGGGGCCGGTGCGGGAGTACATCGAGAAATTTGAGACGTTGGCAGGACGAGTTCATGGGGTGTCAGACGAGTCACTGGAGGGCACCTTCTTGAAGGGGCTACGTCCTAGTCTTCGAGCTGCGGTAAGGCCATACAAGCCTCGAGGGCTTTCAGAGGTCATCGAGATGGCGCAGATGGTGGAGGACTCCCGAGCTGAGGATAGACGAGGCGGAAGCGGCTACAGTGGGCAGATGCAGCGGATCACCACGACTGGGATAGGCGGAGCAGGGGTCCCTGCTGAGACAGTTCAGACAGGGCCTGAGAAGACAGGGGAGCCGACCCCGCTACCAGCTGGGGGCCCATTCTGACGGATGACCGATGCGGAGATGCGGGAGAAGCGACAAAAGGGACTCTGTTTTAGATGCGACGAGCGCTTCTCTCCCGGACACCGTTGTGTGGATCGAAAGCTGCAGGTTTTGATAGCGGAAGCAGACGAGGATGATGGCTTGGAGGACGAAGGCATTGAAGGGGAGGAGGCATTGGAGGGGAAGACGACTCCCACTCGGAGTAGCACCGCCTGTACTTACACCACCTTGGGGACAAGGTGGTTCTTTGGGGGGAGTATTGTTAGACCCGCAGGGTCTAAACCGCCGGCCCATCTTGGGCCGGCCCATGTGGGCCGGCGGGTGGCTATTTGCGCACGTCCCCTCTCCCCTAGATACCCTAGTTTCTTCTATAAATACGGGCTAGCCGTCATTAGGGATTTTTATGCTTGATATTTGGAGATTTCTCTATTGAGCGTCCTAGGAGTAGTTCTAGATCTAGACGAGTGCGGACGTCCTCTAGGCGTCTTGGGAGGAGAATACACCTTTTTGTATTCAATTATCTTGTTTTTTTATTGTTTTCTCAATAAAAATCCTATCTTTTGTTGGTTCCTAACAGAATTGTGAAAGCATTAGCTTTTGTTATGCACGAAAATGTGTAGACAAAAAATGTTCAAGAAATATTCCAGTAGAGAAAATGGAGGATGACGTGTATTGTCATTTTTGGGAATTAGGATTCATGTGTTAACTGATTCTTATTAGGTATTGGAATATTGTATCAGACCTTGAGGCACCCAGTCGATACCAACCGATTCTGATAACTTGTTGTGACTATGGCCGACGATGTTTAGTATCAAATGTCATCAGGTTCATATTGACAGTGCCTATACTATCAAATATCATTGTAAATAAAGCATCCTAATCTAAATCTCAACCATGATAAGTCGTGATTGTAAAATTGTTCATTTCTGTGTTAAAGATTTAACCATTCTTTGGAAGCATGTCAAAAAAAATTCACGGAGGCACGTAAGCTTGTCAAAATGATCAGGTAATTGTCTTCATTTTTTTTTAATTTTTCTAATTTTTTAATCTTTTTCAAATTTCTTTTAGAAACGGCCAATATTTCCAGTTCCAAACAACTGGTATTGCTGATATTAATGATATCGGCACCAAGAACCTCCGGCCAATACCGATACCCAGATTTCTAAATGTTGAGAATTAGTTGTGCTTAAGATTATTTTCATACATTTTAGACCTGATCATTGCTTGGACGGGGTTCACTGCAGGAAAAGGTTTAGTGTTACCGTGATGTCTTGATATCTAATTGCATCAGATTGGTACAGAACTTCAGATGCATTTGGACACGTTGTTTCTCCCCAAAAGTCAGTAATAACTAAAAACAAAGTCCCAACCTGGATTGCTCTTATTTGCAGTTAAGGAGTTTCTCAATAGTCAGAATATTCATATTTCAGTTTATAATTAATGAAATTAAGCAAGATGAAACTCCAACCGACGAAGAAATGCATTTCCTTTTATTTTGCTGGATATTCATTTCAGAACTCAAGCTAACACAAAAAAACAGCCGAAGGATTGCAAAATGAACAGTTATTTCAGTTCGAGACTTAATACATAATCATGGGTGGGGGTCACTTCCTAAATGACAGAAATCAGCAGCTGGGATACTGGAGGAATTTTCATTAGCTGTGACTAGACACATGTTTCCTGTTTCATACCGGCTAATATTAAATAAGTGTATCTACCACTTCTACAGCAACTTCAGAGTTTCTCTCTTGGCTGGTTGAAACATTTTGGCATGTGATGATGTTAGTGTACTCCAAACCAAGGAATGAGGTTTCAACTGTTTTCGTTTCAGTTCCAAAGGAAGGGGACGATATAAAATTATTGCTGATATTCGGTTTCGCCGGTTTAGGGTTTCAGTCAATTTAGTTGAAACCTCGCTTCTTACAACAAATTATGAGTTTAAGTTTAAAAACACAATCCATTTGAACCATATGTGTGTGTGTATAATTTTAAAATTTTCAAAAATTAATTGAAATTCTAAGAATTATATTATAAAAATTCTAAAAAATCGTTAAAAATTCTATATAAATGCAATATGATATAAATATATACATATAAATCCATATAAATCTAAAACCGAAACTCAAAACAAAACCTACAAAACGGATGAAACTTCTTGAAACCTAAAATGTTTCCAACGATCAAGCGGAAGCCGAAGCCGAAGCCGAGTTCTCAACCCTTGTTCCAAACTGCAGATTTGCACCTTATACGATAAGTGAATATGGTGTGCGTCAAAACCGTTCACACACTGAATTTTGCTGCCTCAATTTTCAGTAGAAGTTGCAGATTATAATTCAGCCAGTCTTGTATATTAGGCAATGATCCATTAGTAACTGACACTTTGCTTCTTCTAACCGAGTCATGAATCGTATCGGATACATACCCAATGCCTGCATCAGTTATACAAACCCGATTCTTCTAGAAGGATAATGTATTAAGATTTTTTTCACGTATCCATATCGTATCTTCAAACCTGTACGCATGCAACCTAGATGAGAAAACGTGGATGTCTGAAGTGGAAAGATCAAATGATTCTCATGTATGAGTTCAATTTCTTACCGAGTATACGGTTAGATTTTGACTTTTTGTGAGTTTTATGTGTTTTGGGCCCATTAGAGGCGTTTTGGAAATTTTCGGATTTTAGGGGCATTTTGGAAAATCTGCAATTTTCTGTAATTTTCTCTATTTAAGGCTATGGCCGGCTAGGAGAATCTGATGTTGAATTTGAGATTAAAATTGATAAATAGAGAAGAGAGCTCTTCGATCTAGGGAGGGTGCGGACGTCCTCTTTAATTGACGTCTTGGGAGGACGATTACCCCTATAATTGTAATCACCTAGCTTATTTTATTTCAGTTTTTACTAAAAGTTCAGATCTCTTTTGGATCCTATCGTTTTGGTATCAGAACGGTTCGATCTCGAGAGAAGAGATGAGATTGACGACGAAGGAATTAGATGCTCACATACAATTCATCCAAGAGTCCAAAAAACGAGGTCAAGAGATCAAGCAAGGGATTGAGCAAATAAAGCTTCTCTTGGCGAAAGGGGGAAACGACGGCAAAAACCTTAATTTTGGGCTAAAGGCGTCAACTTTGGACAAGGAAGAGTAAAAAGTGGACGAGAAAGGCCCTGAAAGTTTCAGATCTGAAAGTTTCAGATCTGGATTTGAAGGCGGCGAAAATTCAGATCTGAAGGCGGCGGCAGAAGACAAGAAAAATTTCAGATCTAAAAATTTCAGATCTGGATCTGAAGGCGGCGAAGATTCAGATTTGAAGGCGACGGCAGAAGACGAGGGCGAGTCCCAAAGGCGAGAAAACCCTAGCAGTCGCATCAAGAAGGCGGCCACACCCCCTGCAGAATTTTTGCAGGGGCGGCCAGCCCTGTAGAATTTCTGCAGGGGCCCAGCAGCCACTGCAGGCCCTTACAGGGGCCCTGCAAGGCCCGACAGCCGCTCCAGAGTCCTTGCCGCCCCTTCCGCAGCGACGAAGGGGCCTCCGATGCGCCGGACAGCGATTTTTCGACTTTTGGGGCCCAAAACAACGAACATTCGAGCTTTCGGGAGAACGACGTGGGCCCCAAGGGCATTGATTTTCAGTTCGAAGTCCTTCCAGCGCCAACATTTCAGTTTTGGGTATAGAGGACCTTCAAATCTGACTGGCAACGACCGTAGCTTTCATCTGGGCGTCGTTGAAGGAGGTAGAGACCAATCGTACCCTTTTGACCCGGGAGGAGGCGTGCGCGCACTTAGAGTAGAGCCGCCGCAGACTTCATGCACCACCTTGAGGACAAGGTAGATTGTCGGAGGCGGAGCAATGTTAGATTTGAAATTTTTGTAAGTTTTATGTGTTTTGAGCCCAATAGGGACGTTTTGGAAATTTTCGGATTTTAGGGACGTTTTGGGAAATCTGCAATTTTCTGTAACTTCTCTCTATTTAAAGCTAGGGCCAGCTAGGAGAATGTTGTGTTGAATTTGAAATTAAAATTGATAAATAGAGAAGAGAGTTCTTTGATCTAGGGAGGATGCGGACGTCCTCTTTAATTGGCATCTTGGGAGGGCGATTACCCCAATAATTGTAATCACCTATCATATTTTATTTCAGTTTTTACTAATAAATTTCAGATCTCTTTTGAATCCTATCATATACCCGCAGTTCTTATTATCAAAAGAAACAAAAAAAAAACCATAGAGTCAAAGACCGACCCTTCATCATATTTGTCTAGATTTTAATCTCAGATTAGTAAAATTTTAAACATTGAGACTATCGACTTTTTTTGTAGTTCACACAGAAGAAGGTGATGATGGTTCCACATACTGAGACGGGAGAAACCCTGAATCAGTAAATGCAGCTGCTCTCAGAGAAGATTATATAGAACTTACAGAACTAATTTAGAACTACTGAATATATTACCAGCCCCATTTAGAACCAAAACCCATAAAAGTTTCACTCATGCCACTTATGCTTCTTATCGAATAAATGTCCATCACTTCCAAAGTTGGAGCGAGCCCATTTCAGTTCAAACCATGCTGATGGAATGCTCACATTTCAGTGGTTTGATTCGGGTTACAATATTGTTCGGTTCAATTTGAGTTAAAAATTTGTGTACATGTTACCAAACTGAATCAATATTAAATGTACTTTTTTAATTTTTGGAAGCCCAAAAGGCATACAGCCCACAGTCACAAACCTTAAAAGTTCAAAGGTATATTGTCATGTACCAACTATAGTGTTACATGCTATGTTTCAGTTGATAATATTGAGAAAATAAATGATTTGATCCCTGCGTGATCCAAAATTAGTGCATGATGTCTTTTTACATTTTAAATTTATTTTTATTTAGTTTTTTTTCTAATTTTCATGCCTTTCTATTTAGATTGTATTTTGATATTAAACGTCAAATTTTGTCCGTAATATACATATTTAGAACGCACATTTTAACCCAAAAATCAGGCCTAAAATCTTCATGGGCTACAGGCTCAACTAGTTTAACCCAAACTGGGCAAACCATCAAAAATGGACTGCTTTGATTTAAGTATAAATTTAATATGGTTCGGCTCAGTTGGAAATTTTTTTGCCAACCCCCAACCTAACTGCCCATAGGCATACCCTTAATCCAAATCATGTTATATCAACAAGCAATACTAGCTGTTTTAATGCATGGAGAGATTTTTAGACTGAAGGCTTACCTTGATCACAAATACAGAACAACTGGCATGGGTAATACACAGATGCTCTACTTGTCAGCATGCCTACGCTTATGTCTTCGATGTCCATGACTTGCCTGGGGATCCGAAGGCTTCTTTGTTTTTTTGCTGCAAATGTTTATTTAAAAAGACTTAAGAAAATATTTGGACAAACCAAACTGCAACAGTACATGTAAGCGACTGAAGATAAGAGCTCTGTCTGAAAAAAGTCAACTAACCAGAACATGGATGAAAAGAGTTTGTACAACAAAAATACAGGTAATGCCAACACTGCTGAGGCCTGCAGACAAAGATGATTAGAATGTTCATGACAGAAATGGGAAAGACCTAATGACCACCAATTATTCAATTAAAGCTGGAATATGGCTTACCATAAACCAAATAAACTCTTTAGTTGCGAGATGTTTCGTCAGTTCATGATTCTTTAGTTTCTCGTGTACTGCACCTTGAACCTACAGGAACCATGTTAAATCTTGTAAGGTCAGTACCAGACATCCTGATCTTACCATCCAAACATCAACAGCGATTATCCAGGCGTATTTCAACAAAGGAAGAGTATAGTTCATCATAAAAGAAAAATCAATGGTTAGGACAAACAATTAATATCAAGAATGTATATGACCGCAGCCGTGCCATTTCAAATTACCCATGAAATTTAAGATTCATGCTCTGGTTTTACTTATTTTTAATAGAGCCCCTCAAGTGTACATCAACCTAATTATATTCTGTTTCTTATCCAGCCTCTGAAGGAAGTATGGTAGCATGCAGTAGGTTAAGAATATTTGAAATTGACAAGCCAGTTTGGGGGTATCATACATTTTTATAAGCTTGTGCCGCGCATAGACACCTTAACGTCAACATTCACATATATTGTAGAATAGACTTAAAAGTTATATCTGGTTGGTTGGTGCCTTGTCTTCTGATATGTTGAATGAATGAATCATCATTCAGTGCCTAGTACCAAGGGAGGTTCCGCATAACCTATCTTCCCCTTACCGTCCATGATTGTGTAATATAACTGTTTCTTTGTACTGATTTACGGATGGTATAATTCATTCATCGCACTTTATAGATAGAATCATTTGTAAATATCCGGCTACTCCTAAGAAACAACACCTAGTTCTATTTTGTTGAACAGCCCACGAGAGAAACAAATATTACTTCTTGTAAGTGAGAGTTAGTCCTCAAGGATTTCAATATACTTCATTACAACACCTATATTTTGTAATTTATAAATAATTTGCCCATCATTTACCATCATTTAATTGCTTTATTGGAAAAATAAATGAAAAGTGAAACATTAGGAGAAAGAGAGAGAACAAAATTATATTGAAGTGAAAGTTTAGGTTCCAGTGCAAACAGAGTCGTGGCATGGATAATAATAAGATGATTGTTGGTGGATGTAGCACTGGAAATGGCGTCGAAGGTGGTTATGACTGGCAACAACAGTGCATGCAGTGTGCAATAACGGCGGCAACAACAAAAAAAGCGGTGGTGTGAGTCGCAACAATAGTCGTGATGACTGAGCTGGTGGCTACACTAGTTTTGCTGGTGGTGGCACCAGTGGTGATTTGATAGCAGCGACAGTGCAGTTAACGGTGGAGATGGTGGTAATGATCAGCATAACAACAACAATGGAGTCAACGATGCAACGCAGAGTGACGGAGTATGAGAGTTGCTAAAGTGAAGAGAATGATAGGAATTTACAAATTCTAATGAATAAAGAGAATTTGGGTCGGTTCTATCTATTGAGTTTTGGTGTTGGAAAATATAAATTCCCAAGTATATACAAGCAATTCCTACATTTGACTACCTATAGATTTTAATCAAGCATGGAAACTGTGTTGGGCCTAACAAAAAGTCATGCATTTTGAAATTTAAGTTCTTAGATTCCTTAGGACTACTACCCCTTAAGAGAACTCCCTCTCATTTAGATTGATTTGCAGCACATACTACTTAGACTATATCCATAAATGGACAAATTTTTAATGTTGTGCTACTATATGGTTGAATTAAATTTCATGAATCGAAAAGTATATGCCAGGTAGAACAGTTCATTGACACTGATAATGTCAGTGGCATTTCAGCATAAAAACATATTGTTAGAGGCACTTTGTAACCATATGTAACCATATATAGTAATAATCAGGGGATTCATGTAGATCAGGTGCAAGACACAACAAGGTGGGCCCCAACAAGTACAAGCCAATGTGGGACTTGTAGTTTCCGCCGTTTTTGTGTCTTGGCACCTGATCTATTAGATCAGGTGCCACCTTTTCTACATTAAATCCAATAATCAAAACACAAATATGATATATGCACTTCCGCTATTGTGCCTGCTATGGATAATCCTTTGAAAGTCTGGAACCTATTGCGCCTGTTATGGATAATCCTTTGAAAGTCTGGAAGGTCACCACAGTCCCCGAGGTATCTAAGATTAGCTTTCCGGTCGAAGTACAGGCCGCTCTCAATTAAATCTGATATTTGCATGATATCTTTTCCTTGTTGGCCGCAAAAGTTTGGGATAAAGGCTTTGTTGATGCCTTCATTCTTGAACATTTCCATGATAGTTTGTGCTGCTTATAATCCCTATTTTACCCTCTCCCTGAACGTTCTATTCCTTCCCAAATTCTTTTATACCAATAATATTATAAACCAATATGCCTCATGGAAATTGAACCCTTTTTCTTGAAGGAGGACCCATAAGCTTACAACTTATCCACCAATACGTAAAAGAAACAATGAGGACGAACATCCTCATGCACGCCCAAATTACAACCTCCCTCAGCGAACATAGCCTTCGTGAAACGCGAGTGCTAACCTCCTAACCTCACCTCCATTTCTTTGCAATGCAAATCTAAGTCGTTGATAAATTTTAGCCTCACATAATTAGTTCGAAAAAAAAATCCTCTTGCACACCACTTGCAATGAGATTCACACAGAAGGAGCCAATGTGTTGCGCCAGTTGAGCTTTCAGTTGGCGTGGTAATTGAATTTGGTCTTTAAAGACTTAACTTAATCAGTTCAGTTCAGGAAAACTGCAAACTACATACCCAATAAATAAATAAGCAAGATTCGGGAATAAAAAATGAAGGGTGATAGATGGATCGAGATAATACGGTTGGGCCTTACTCGGCCCGTGACAAGTCCCATGCGGACCCAACCCGCACATGGCCATGCAAGGCGAGGTGGGCCACCCTTTGTGTAACGCCCCGTTTCCGGGTACCATTACATTTTCATTATTTGTGCATGTCCTGTAAGGTTCCAGTTCCAGTCCCAGTGAAAGCAACATAGATCGTACAGAAAATTTCATAAAAGAAATAACTTTATTCATCCTTCAAGAGGTATAAAATCACAACTAAGGAGAAACTAAGTCTTTCATTTCAATAAAAGAAGACAACTAAACAAAAGGTAAACCCTCTCGTTACTATCCTCGTCTCAAAAAACAGCACGTTCCACTGGAAATTTAGACTCTTCAAACTTTGGAGCCTCGGACTCTGGTTCAGTTCCTGTTGAAAAACATCTAAAGCGGGATGATATTTACAATAAACAACAATTATAACTTTACATGCATCCCAAGTCCTATACAAGCCAATAACACTAAGTACTAGACTGCGTCTAACATTTCATTTTTATTATACTCATAATGTAAAGGGAAAGAGCAAACTAAAGAACCACCCTGGGATTTACAAGTGAGCTCACATGTGCCCTAAATTTTATTGGTCTAAGATATCATTAGAGGACTCAGTCAAGTCATTACAATTCCGGCAATGAGCGTAGTCTCCGCCACTCTTTTTATCTTTAATCATGAGTTTCCAAAACCTTCCTGTCATTCTACCTATTTCATATCATTAATTTCAATGTATCTGTAACCCTCTGTAGTCCAGTCTACGGGATAGGGTTACGTGTTGTGGCCATGTACAACGTATTGGAGGTGATGGTGTAGGATCCCTAGAGAGTGGAACCCATTTGGAGGACCATCTTGCCTATTAAGGCTCTCATGCGTTGGGAAGTGTGTTGGAGGGTTGTAGTGTGTTTAGATGGTCATAGTATGTATAGTGATGCTTGGGTGATAGCACTAGAGGTGGCGTAGAGAATAGGGTGAAATATAGAAAATAGTGTAAACTAGACGGACCAAGTACGTCGATTGACCGACTAGTCATTTTCCTGCACACTTGTGCTCAGTCACGAGCACACCTCGTGCACGGACACGTGCAAACATCACCACCACGAACATGATAAATGGACTCACCATGAGTATTTAGAAGATGGAGTTAGCCTTGGGCACACTCGTCTTTCAAATCGTGCACGCGGATATCGAGATTGACCTCGTGCATTGGGATGCGCGCGTGCAAAGGTGTCCCACGACTATCATGACCGTCTTAAGATGTAAATGGGACCCTAATAATAACTATACAAGGTGGCCATTGGAGGTTAGAGAGTTTTGCAATAATACCCCTCACATTTTCATTTGTACCCAATTTTGGGTATATTCGCAAAAAGGCTAAATGGACGGGGTTTTGTGGGAAATTGCCAAGAGAGGGTTAATGGGTCTTTTGCTAGGGATTAGTGGGGATTACAGGGGTGTTTGGCAACCATGCATTGGTTGCTAGGTTTAGTGGGGGGGTGAAATTCCTAAAGTACCCTTAGAGGGTTCTACACACCCTAGGCACCACTAAACACCCTCCACCTCAATCCTATCATCCAAAAAAACTTGATCTTATCCATCCAATTTCGTGGCTCTTCACACTAGAGAGAGGGGAGAGGTCTAGAGAGTGAAGGAGGAGAGGGGAGGAGGCCATCCTTGGTACATGCCAAGCTAGGAGCAAGAAGAGGAGGAGAAAGGCCAAAATTGCAAGCTTGAGTTAGAGAGGATGCTTGGGAGCTAGGGTTTGAAGCTAGAGGCCATCATCTCACCCACAAAAAGCTTAGGTAGATATCCTTAACACACTTGGAATGTGAGTTTACCCTTGCATGCTCGGGTGTTTTGCTAAATTTACATGTATGTTGCTTTTTTGTTGATGAATTTGTGGTTAAAATCATGATACATGTTTAAGAATGTTCCAAGATCATATCTTTAGCAAATTTTTCGTGATAATCTTCTTTATTACTATGTTTTCTATCTCTATACCAAATTTCAGCTTTTTATTTTGATTATTGAATTTATTTTTATCAACAAAACAGGTCAGATCTGCTTAATACAGGGGAGACTCTGTCCGATTTTATTTTGCTCAGTTCTCACCCTTAAACTCGATATTTTTCTCTGAAATTTTGATATGTTCTACTCCTAGTCCTCTACAAATTCTTTAACTTGGCCGAAGTCTAATTTTGATTCTAAGTATTTTTAAAAAATTCAATCTTACAAACTGTCCAGGCTTTAACAGCCCATACACATGTTTTTAAAAAGCATACATCCTTTAAACCACTGAACCAATTTTTATGTTCTTGGGCTCATTTTAAAAATAAGACCCATATCTAACTTTTCTTCAACTGCATGGTTGTCTAATTTTGCCTCTAAACATACTGAAACAGTCACTCTTTGAACCCATAATCTGCAGACTGAAATCAACAGAAACCCTGTTCAGTAATAAATTCATAATAAATCAACCAAATGGAAAATTGCTATGAAATTTGAAATCTGACATGCTGGCATATGTGGCTCTAACCCCCTTTGAATTAGTTTTTCAAGTCCGGTAGAATTATTTTGAGATATCACCCCTGATATGCTCTATCCTAGTATTGCTGTTATGGCTGAAATTAAATTGTGAGCGTTGGATTTGCAATTTATAAATTGTTGTGGATTCCTTTACTGCTGTAAATGTTTATACAACCCATATGACATGTTAATTAAGTGTAACCCTAACCTAGGCCTAGTTGCTCAAATTTTAAAACGTGGATTGGTTGGAAATGTTGTTAATTGTCGTGTTAGATGTTGGTATGTCATGTTGGTGATTGAAAAAAATAGTTGATGTTGGCTTTGAGACCTGAAATGTGTATGAGCAACTAACCCTAGGTTAGGTAAAGAATACTAGAGGTATCCATGCCGCACAGAGCTGATGGCCCTCTAGGTGGATTTGGGGGGTAGAGACACCGTGACGGGTCAAGAATGAGGACGAGACTATGTGCTTCAGAGTTATATCGTATGTTTCAGGGTTGCCCCACGTCCGTGTGACGGAGTGAGAGGCCCTCGTGGCTCTGCCTTGTTGCCATACATCCAGAGTGGGAGGCCCCGTTAAGCTTCACACAGTGCGTTGTACCACTGGCGGGTGCTCTGTTGCCATCCCAATTTGGGATGAGGTTTAGTCATCGTACTTGAGTCCGTCCACGGCATCTCTACATTGAAAGGTCATCTCTAAAACTTAACCCTTGAAAACTATTAATAATCAATGAATTCCAATTGTTGTGTGTTTAGACCTTTGTGTGTTGAGTTTCTCTGCTAGACACGTTTTGACGTGTCCCCTCCCCGTCAGGTACTTCGGAGCCGCGCTTAGAGCCAGACTCCACTGGACGTTCTTAGGTTGCCGCTAGTCTTGAGTAACCATGTTGTGGTCATACGCGGGGATGGTGGGGGACGAGTTGGTAATCATAGTAGCCACTCATGTGACAATTGTTGTGGCTTTGTTTTGTACCACCTCTGGATGGTTTCAGAGGTACTCAGTAGACGTTGTCGTTTTGTAGTCAGACTTAGATGGTGGTGATGTAGTAGTAGTCAGATAGTGATTTGTACTTTTTGAGTCCCAACGGGACGGTGTACATATTTTTGTAGTAGACTCTATACATATTATGTGACTGTGGACTATAGTGTACTGTTGTGTACTGTTGTACTCTGTTGTGGCTCTGTGATGTTGTAGCTGTATTTACTTTTTTTGCTTACTTCAGTACCACTCTGTAGATGTAAATCATGTCTATGTGATTGTTGGAGCGCTTTATTTTTATGCACTTTGTGTTGTCTCTGTGTTGTTCCAGTTTGAGCAGTGGCATGCCCTACTCTTCCTTACGCTTGGTCCAAACCGCGGCCGTCACGTGACTCATCCCCTCTCGTCTCGAGGAGTTGAGATTAGATTCTCATCCTCTGAGTATTAGGGTGACTGGGGCGTGACAGTTTTTTTGGGGGCCCATGCAGGCTCACTAACACTGCGACACATGTAAGAACTACACAGTTTATGCTCTGACATATCAATATGTGGTACTGATTTGTATCTTTTTCTCATGAAGCAGGATGGATGACGGAAATGGTAACTCCAACGAAGGCACGGGAGATGCTCCGACGGGACAGAGTCCACAGTCAGGGGCGACATCTTTTGACGCAGCTACCATGATACAGATCTTGACCGGAGTTTTGAGCGTGTAGCAGAGCGTCAGCAGGGTCATACTCCGACACCGACTTCCACTTCCACCTACAGATTGTTCAAGGACTTCACACCTAAGTCCTTCTGTGGAGACGAGGAGGGCCTGGAGGTTGATGAGTGGCTCAGCCACATGGAGGAATGCCTGACTTTGGTAGGCGCCCCTCGAGATGAGTGGGTGGATGCAGCACGCAGATGTTTCACCTTTGCTGCAAGGGATTGGTGGAGGGCCCAGCAGCGGCGCCTCAAGGGGGAGGTGTTGACATGGGAAGAGTTCAGGAAACTCTTTGAGGCGACATACCTCTCAGATACCGCCAAGGATGAGCTGCGTCAGAGGTTCGAGCAGCTAAAGTAGGGTCAGAGGAATGTTGACCAGTATGATGCTGAATTTTCGCAACTCAGTAAGTATGCCCCTAAGTTAGTAGAGAAAGAGGCTGATAGAGCACGGAGATTCAGGAAGGGCATGAACCCAAAGTACAGAGGAGCTATGTCGACAGCAGTTTTGTCTACCCAGGAGGAGGCAGTGTTGGCGGCTGCTAGGATGCATGAGTCTCACCTCCGTAGTTTGGGACGGTTACCGGCAGCCGGTAGTTGACCACAGACGGCCCAGAGGACTGTAGCTTCGAGGCCAGTTCAGACGACCCAGTTTAAGAGGCCAGGAGCTCCACCCTCAGTTCAGGGACAACCAGCCTGCTTCCATTATGGCAAGACGGGACACATGTCGAGACAGTATAGAGCCTGGTTACAGAGGAGGTGCTTCAGTTGCGGTGGCCAATGACATGTTCAGATAGAGTGCCCAAGGGGACGTCAGGGGTTTCCTGGAGGTTATGGTGTGGCAAGACCGGGTCAGCAGCAACAGCAGCAGCAGCAGCGTCAGCTTCCAGCGGCCCCTCAGAGACTTCCACTGCCAGCGCCACCGCAGAGCCCAGGACAGGCAGGGCAGGGGAGACCGCCGAAGGCCCACAGCGCCCGCTGGCTGGGAGAGAGGCCCCCGCGCCTCAACAGCGTCAGACTCTTCAGCTGACGGCAGTAGCAGAGAAGGGCTCCAGTGGAGTCATCACTGGTGAGTATTTTACTCAGTCATTTATGTGAATTGTTTCTTGTAGTGTAATTGAGTGGACGCTTAGTAGTTTTGTTTCCTGTTGGGATAGGTGTTAGAATTGCATCTTTTCCTGTCATAGCATTGTTTGATACTGGGGCGTCTCACTGTTTCCTGTCAAGAGAGTTTGTGAATAAGAATCAGATAACCGTAGATGCTTTTACTTTTAGTTGGAACGTTCATACCGGAAATGAGGTTGTTCTAAGTTCAGCTGGTATGAGAAATTGTCCGGTAGAATTGACAGGACTAGAACTATATGCGGATTTCTTGATCATAGAGTTGCCCAATTATGAAGTGGTCCTTGGTATGGATTGGTTGAGCATGTTTTATGCGAATATAAATTGTAGACGGCAAATGATAGTGTTCCGAGTTCCAGGTCATGCTGAGTTTGTATATCATAATGGGACAGACGTGTGTGAACTGGTGAAGTTTAGAGCTGCACCAGTGGAAGTGCAAGTGATGGCCATAGAAACTGAAGTGGAACTTCCTGAGGTTGTACGGGATTTTCCAGACGTGGTTCCTGGTGATATATATGGGCTTCCTTCGGATAGATCATTAGAATTCACTATTGACTTGATTCCGGGAACCCAACCGATTTCGAAGGCTCCGTACCGTATGGCTCCGCCTGAATTAGATGAGCTTCGGAATCAGCTGACTGATTTATGAGGTCGTGGGTTGATACGACCGAGTGTGTCTCCGTGGGGAGCACCAGTCTAATTGGTGAATAAGAAGGATGGTTCAAGAAGGTTATGCATCAATTACATGGAATTGAATAAAGCAACTGTGAAAGATAAGTACACACTTCCCCGAATCGATGATATTTTTGATCAGTTGGGTGGATCCAGGGTGTACTCTAAGTTAGATTTGCGGAGTGGATATTACCAGGGGAAGGTTCGAGAATCAGATATCCTTAAGACTGCATTTAGAACTCGATACGGGCGGTATGAGTTTCTAGTGATGCCATTCAGAGTTACGAATGCACCAGCTACATTTATGAGGTTGATGAACCAAGTATTTTTCGACTATTTGGATAAGTTTGTTGTGGTATTTATACTGTTCCACATGCATGGAGCCTTGTTTCAGATTCATGAATTGGGCCTGCAGTGCCCTCTTTGCCTCTGGAGAAAATATTCAGCATTAAATTTCTCTTTGAAGGTGTTCTATGAGATTGGCTGTGATAGATCCGAAAGAAAGATCTAATTTTTATAGAGGACGTCCGCACATTAAGAGGACGTCCGCACTCGTCTATCTAAGAAATCACTCAATAATTCAATATTCGCATTAAATCATTTCCAAATAAGGTCGCGTCCATATTCGCTATATCGTCCTCATTCGATGTACGATCCGTCCTCATTCGATGTACCTCAATCGCATCATTGCTCAGCCCCCAAAGAACCACCTTGTCCTCAAGGTGGTGCATGAAGTGCGTACGATATTCATCTCCGGCTGATGGTGCTCGCCTCCTCCTGGATCAAAAGGCAACTCAAGGTCTCCATCGTCCTCCACAAAACCTGGAAAGAAGCTACAGCAATCACCAAGATTCCTCGTGGATTCATCATGGCATGAAACTAGTTGCAAGACACGAATGAGCCCACCGTCTACCTCCGAAGCTCTGTGAGGATCCTGGGTGAGCCGGTGGGGGCCATGCAACACAGGTGGGTGTCCTTGTCGGCCCTGCAGAGGGACTGCAGAGCCCTGGGGACCTGTGAGGGGCCACTACCCCCTTCCGTATCCTTTCGATGGTCGGGATGCCTTGGATCTTTGTCGGAGTTTGTCAGCTGGGTTCAGATCTGAAGCTGGATCTTCTTTTTTGTTGGGCATCCTTCTCCAAAGAGGTGATTTTGCCATTGTCATTTTCCAAAGCTGGCACCTTTTGTTTTGTATCTCTGCCATTGTCTTCGTATTTGTTTAGATTTGATGTCGTGTCGCCCTTTGGATGGGTCTCCTCCTCAGGGTTGTCTTCTTCGTCGTTCAGATTTGATGTCGTGACGCCCTTTGGATGAGTGCCCTTTGGATGAGTCTCCTCCTCAGGAAAAATCCCATAAAATTTCATCATCTCCAAGTCAGCAGCTTCAAGAAAACCAAGTGCTCTATAAGCTTGTTCTCTATAAAGAAAAACTGTAATATTCTCTGGATCAAAGGTTATGATCTCTGAACCTAATGCAATGCAACTTTGATAGCATCCAGTCATCAGATAACAACCCATCAATTTAACTAGACATTGTAAATGTTGAATTCCACACTTAGCTGTGGAATGTTGTTGAAATGAGTTTTTACGAGAACATACTTGTTAGCTGCCTCCTGAAATTTTTTATATCGATAAAGCTTGTTCCCTTCTTGTCGCAGCACATCAGCTCTTTGTAGCATTTCATCAAACACCTGGTGATCTTCCATCATGGCTGCAGAATCTTCGTGCTCTGATACCAAAATGATAGATCCGAAAGAAAAGTCCAATTGTTATATAGATTAATAGCAGAAAATAAGATAAATGGCAACAATTGATAGGTGTAACCTCCTCCCAAGACGTCGTTAAGAGGACATCCGCACTCATCTATCTAAGAAATCACTCAATAATTCGATATTCACATTAAATCATTTCCAAATAAGGTCACGTCCATGTTCGCTATGTCGTCCTCATTCGATGTACGGTCCTTCCTCATTCGACGTACCCCAATCGCATCAGGTTGTTCCAGACAATCCTCTTTTGAGTCCCACCATGCTCTAGCATACTGAACCAATTGTAATTTCGCCATGTCTACCCCAGAATCTGGCGCAATCCATGCCGCTTTGAGCATGTCAGTAGTGCAACGCAGCCATTCTTCTGCTGCAAGAGAGTCCTCCGTTCCTTTGAAAACGGATGATCGTAGTGACCGAAATTGATGACTCATTCACGTCTGGGCTCGGGCCCCCTCTGCATTGCTCTGATCATCTCTTAAAGTCTGGTTCGTCGCAGCAGGCTGCTCATCATTATTGTTACCATCATCTCCATTGTCAACGTTGTCATTAAGGTGGTTGTTGACGTCGTGGTTGCTCCCATTGCCATTGTCAACGTTCTCGTGAGAGATGTTGGCGACATTGTTCGCAGTCCCAGATCCACACTCATTACTTTAGTTTACAGTCAGATTCGCACGGGTGATGATTGTATTGCTCCCAGCAGTGTGTGCACGACGGCTATATGCTTTCGACATTCTGTATTCCAAAGGATGTCAATCCAATTGTTCATTTATGAGCATTTCTGTTTGCTCTATACTGTTCACGAGGTGATTAACGGAGACCTGCATAGGCCACCACTTGTAACGCCCCGTTTCCGGGTACAATTACTCATTATTTGTGCAAGTCCTGCAAGATTCCAATGAAAGCAACATATAGCGTACAGAAAATTTCATTAAAAATAACTTTATTCATCCTCCACAGAGGTACAAAAGCACAACTAAGGAGAAACTAATAGTCTTTCATTTCAATAAAAGAAGACAACTAAACAAAAAGTAAACACTCTCCTTACTATCCTCGTCTCCAAAATCAGCACGTTCCACTTGAAATTTAGGCTCCTTGAACTCTGTGCCTCGTACTCTAGTTCATTTCCGTTGAAAAACATTTAAAGGGGGATGAAGTGGACGATATTTACAATAAACAATAATTATAAATTTACATGCATCCATAGTCCTAAATAAGCCAATAACACTAAGCACTAGACTGTGTCTAACATTTCATTTTTATTATACTCAAAATGTAAAGGGAAAGAGCGAACTAAAGAACCACCATGGGATTCACAAGCGAGCTCGCATGTGTCCTAAATTTTATTGGTCCAAGATATCATTAGAGGACACAGTCAAGTCATTACAATTCCGTCAATGACCGTAGTCTCTGCCACTCTTTCTATCTTTAATCATGAGTACCCAAAAACCACATGTCATTCTACTTATTTCAGTGTCTTTTTCAGTTACTCACTAGTTACTTCCTAAGCTATGTAAAAAGAATAGTGCACAAAAATGTAGTGTCTATAGCATTACTTCCACTGTATCAATATTCCACAAAACAATAGCTCCATATGCACAATTCTAATTACATAACTTTGTCCTCTAACTGTAACAATCTCTCAATCAATTTCTATCAATTTCTGAAGCAATGAAAAACACTCCACAATCCAATCCATTACGAGGCATTTATAAACAATCAAACCTTTTAAACAATTAAATACTGAAATTAAATCATTGATAAAGGTATTTTAACAACCATGGGATCAAATTCATATCATTAGTCATCCATATTTGGGTTTCTAGGGTTTACCAGTTCGAGGGAAAATCTCCTCAAAATCTGAAAGTAGAAACAGTAATTAACCTCATGTGCTACAATAAAATTGTTAAATGAAAACCCTCCAATAATCATCAGACAGTTATTGTACACCATAGGGGCAAGGTGCCGTCATTATAAAGTAAAAAAGAAAAGCAACTGAACATAAACAGAGGCACAAATAAGGGTAGCCGAACACAACAGGGGACAGTCGAAACAAACTGCAAGGAAAAACAACCAACCCCAAAATCGAGATCATAGTCGAGGGGCAAAACAACCACAAGGTCACAGCCGAACCCATTTGAAGAGGGAAGAACCCCGACGGCCAACCCCAGAACCCCCTTAAACCCCGAATTTAATTATACGAAGCCGCGGCAAAGTTGCTGCCTTGCTCGTAGGATGCCATATCTAACCTTAGGGAAGAAATCCCTTTCAAATAAAGATTAATCATCATCTCCTTGCACAAAACCCTAATATTCGAAACAAATCAAAGGCACGAAAAGAAATGAAGATTCAAGACTCTCTTTTCCCAAGATTCAAGCTCTCTTTCTTAAGTGTTTGTGATGACCAAAGAAAACAGTGCAATGCTCTCTCCTTTCTTAGGTATTTGCAAGTTTCTTCCATAAAATTTGCTATTATAGTTTTTCATCACGTATTCTCTCAATAATATTTATAATTATTTTATTTTTTATTATGAAGGATAGTTCCGGATGATCACAGTCACAACACACATTACAATCTATTCATGATAGTATTATAGGCGATGAAGTATAAGCTCAAAATATTAGAATGATCAAGAAATATGATGAAATTGATCCAAAATTGCCCCATCTTGGACACATTATAAAAAATTAAGGCATAAAATCATAAACGTTATTTTAACCCAATGTAAATATTATCAATATATTTACAAATATGTGAAAAGTCCTGTCACAAATACACTAGTGAGACATTATCATAGAAAATCTATTTTACATTTGAGGACCTTTTTTGAATATTTGTCCTACGTGGCATCCAAAATATGACTAAGGCAAACATTGATAACTAGAATGCTGACTAGGACAAAGTTTGGGGGAAGAATTTTGAATTCTGGTAGAGAAACCAGTTTGGGGGACAGTTTGGGGGGCAACTTTTGAATTCTGGTGGAGAAACATGCTAGCGGGAAATCCAAAAGTTTGAATCTTTGAAAACTTTTCTACTTTTAGAAATGGGGGCTATCGATGTGACGTTTGTCCCAGTCACAAATTGATTGGGACAAATGATTGGCAGGGGTGCTCCACCTTATCTCGATGGGGCCCAAGGTCTCGATGGGGGTGGTCGGGTTTTGGGCTTGGCTTGGGGTAGGTTTTGGGGAGTTGGTTTGGGGCAGGTTTTTTTGCGCTTCGATCCCTGCTTTTCCTTCTTTTGCCACCCGATGCTTTTCTCACACACATCCATACTTTTGTCTGTTTTGCCACCACTTCTCTCTGCTTTTGCGCACGGGCAACGACTGCCTCCGTGCGCCCTCCGGGCACGGGAAATTTCTAGTATTTCAATAAGATAACTAGTTTATCTAGTTTACAATAATAATTAACAAAATTAGAGGAAATTTAAAGGGTATTATCAGTATAACCATGACAGAAATATTCCTAAATTGGCAAGATACATCATGACAGGAGAGCAAACTCTCAACTTTGAAAAAAAAACATAGTTTTCAAAAGATATGTTAGACCTGTATTGAACCCAAATTTCAGGCCAATGCCGAGGAATACACCGAGATCTAAATATTTATAATGATACAATAACTGGGATTTAACTACATTAGATACTGGCTTTTGCTTAACTTCTGATATTCAAATGGATAGAACTCGAATGACGTATATTTATCTTATTGAACATTAGATTGATAATGATTGGTTTATACAAAAAACATTGCTTTTATGCTTTTAGCTATTTTCAGCCAACTCGGTAATTATAACATAACAGCTAAAGTTGCTAAGATATTATATGAATGTTAATGTTTAACTAAAAAATTTCTATTTCGTTTGATAATGCTAGTAATAATATCATAGCAATTTCTACTATAATCAGTATATGTAAATCATTTTATAATAGTAAATTCTTTCTTACTCGTTGTGCATGTCATATACTTAATATAATTATTATAGCCATGTTTGGAAAATTCACAGATCGAATTGACTTGATCAAACATGTTATTTTTTCAACGAAAGCTATTGAATTCTGTTCGGCTATGCTATGGTGGTGAATTGAATGATAGAGATTGAATTCGAGAATGAAGTTCATTGAAATTTAGTTGTTGCAAACTTTTAGTTTCTCCACAAATTAAATCTTTTGCATTTGGATGCGACAGAGGGCTTGATTGCTTGAACGAGAGGTCCAAAGAATCTCCACGTGTGAGGCATGCGAGTTGGTGATGGAAACATTTCTGGTGTGTGTACGAGATCCGAAAATTTAACAAATCCCTAATTTCCTACCGTTCTTCTCCAAATTTCCCGTCAAACCCCTCTTCAAATCCCTGAACTCTTTCTTGTGCAACATCAATACCATATTTAGCAACATGATTGTAGAGATGGAAGTTAAAATAAAAATTATTATGATGAAATTTCATGTGCTTTTGCTTTGGCCTCAATTATAGATCCTAAGGTTAACATAGAACATTCTAATGCACTTATAAAAGCATTTCATGAGGTATTTTCCCCTCTCAAAAATATAGATCATTATATTAATAATGTTAGTAATTTATTTACTAACACCATTTAATGTGTACATCACATGATCCATCACAATCTCAAACTGCTCTAGTGATAAACAAATTTGAGTAGAGCTTCATGTATCAACAATTCTGAATTTTTCCCTCATATGAACAACAAAAAAGAGATCTATTGAATCCGCATCCTTCTCAATCTCAAATTCATTGAATAAATTACAAATATACTTACATATAAAGATCATTGATGAAGATATAGAAAATATAAATTTTTATATTTGAATATGATGGAAAAAGCAAGAAAAATCATTATATCATGTGCCTTCTATCATGGTATGTGACTTGCTAATCATTCAAGTGTTCACGGTACCATCAAAAAGCTTTAACATAGGTGGTAGAGTTTTGAGCGAGAAAAGATGCAGCCTTAAATGAATTACTTTAGAGTGCTTCATTTGCGATCAAGATTATGATCTATCATACGTAATGAAGCAAAACACAATATCTGTCTTCGGATGTTATAACTGAAAATCTAAAGGGAGTCGTTCAAAGTATGCCACAAGTCAAATACCACGCCGTTACCACACCGACGATGATGAAGAAAAATAGAGGTTAACTTACTATTGTAAAGAACTACGTAAACTTGATTCTCAGGTTGTCTCAGGTTGTCTCGAATCTCAGATCGATGTGGTTTCTAAAATAAATCAACCAATTTTGAATTTTATTTATAATGTCATAGGCATGCTTATTAATTCTTTTTGTAGATTTTTATTTTATTAATATTTTTGGATTCTCAGGTTGTCTCAGGCATGCTTATTACTAACTCGTGTCTACAATCCACGTGCCGCGAGCTAGGTTGGCCCAACCCGGCCCATCCACCATCCTTATAAAATATGCAGTTGTTGATTACATCACATGATGATGCATGTATCGCCCTTATAACATAATAATATAACAAATAAAGCAGAACATACTTGAATACCTGTTGATGGTATGTAGTTGCTGATTCAAGAAAGTTTCCATAAGCATAAACTGCATGATTTGTATAAGGCTTCAAAACACAACGAACTTTTTCAACATGAGGTTTGGTGACCGTAGCAATTTGGTCCACGTAAGGTCTGGATAACCTCTTAGCTTCCTGTGAACAATTTAGTTAAGGGTTTAAGGAATTAAGCAATGGCAAATAGATAATAAGATTTCTCCAGAAAAATTGTAAAGTCTACCTTTAATAAGAACCTCAATGAGTTCAACTACCTTGTTGCTTAATTCAATGAGTAGTCACTGAATTCAATAAGTCATAATAAGTATGAAGAAAATACCTGGACATATGGAGCCGCGACTTCTTGTGCTTTGACAACATGAGGTGTAACCGTCCTTCTGCAAACTTCATAAACCTCAATGCTTTTCGTAGATACTGTTTGCAAATGAGGCTGGACGGAAGTTGTAAAGGTTGTCCATTTCACCTTCACGGCCGGAATCCACTTCTGCACAAATCATGGACAACCTTTTATAAACTACCACTTCACAACTGCCGAAGAATGGCTTTTGCAGAATCCCCAGATTGAAATACACAATATGCAGCCCACTATAAACTAAAAATAAAAAAGATGATATGCAGCCTTACATGCCATTGAGGCCCGGCTCAATGGTTAAAAGGTGGGGGTGGCAACAAGCCCCAAAGGAGAAAAACTACTTACAGTTTTGGCAGACTCTACATGGGGCTCGGCCCATTTTTGCACATGTGCTGATTTCTCTGATACCTGGAAAAAGATTTGACATCCAAAAGATGATAATCCAATCAGAACCATAGATGAACAATATTAAACTACTAAACTGCAATTAAAAAGATTAAAAAACAAATTCTGCTTGGCAGAAAATTTTGCCAACTATTCAAGTCCACAAAAAGAAATGATCAGCACCTTTTGCAGGAAAATATCCATGCCAGGTTTTCCATGCTCGTTCCACTCAGTTACTGCAAAGTCCTGAAAGCAGAAATGAATCTGCTAAGAGATTATCTGCCACCATGTTTGAAAGCAGCATATACCGAATTAGGCTTACCTGGAAACGGCCAATGTGGGTTGCAAGCCAGGGGGGTAACCATGCTCCATGAATCTAAAAAACGGGACCACACAGAATTAACCTGGTTGCCTAATGATCAACATCAGTTACAACTAGTCCTGTTACTGCTGCTATATAAGCCATGAAAGAAAAATAATTTATATCAATAAATTGCAACATAAGCAATAAGAAAAAGGAACATGTTATGTGACATCCCAGCACATTATGCAAGTGTCTGACAATAATAACTCTAGCTTCAAGTGTTCGACTGTTCGTTTTGGACTTTGGAGGCTTCTCATACCAACATCACACGTTTTCTCAAATTAATGCTGCATTGGATTAATTTGTTAGCCAGATTTTAAAAACCCCTGTAAACGAAGTATGGTGTTTACAATGCAGCCCAAACATACAATAAGAAGCACATATGTCCAGGACTCGAGTGCAACGTTTAAAAGCCTATTTTCTTCCCCAAGCATGTAGCACTATGTGTCTTCTATTAGATGTTTTACGTACAAAGCAACACAACAAGACATCAATATCTAGCAGAGACTGGTAACTAGCGTCATCTCAAAATTCAACTCTACAGTGGTCAAGGAGATCAACCATATGTAGATAATTCTTCAACAGATTCCAATTGTGTTCGAACGATCATTTGCTAATTTATTTTCTATGATTCTAGCAATCCATGGAGTTTCACAGACTGGATCCTTGATTGTACAAGCTAAGAAGCACTGAGCAGATTTTACAAACGCACAAACAAATTAGCACAGACACAGCAGTTTTTAACACATAACAAATTATAGAAAAGCACACAAACTAGAAAATGTGTTTCGCAAGATCCATGTCAGATTTGGATGCAAGTTCATATACAAAAGCATCCTCGCTTCCGCAAGCATACAAGCAATTCTTATTGGAGAATCCTTTAGAAAATATGTATTAGAACATTGGACAGATGTTGTAAATGGTTGCATCCAGTACTGAAATGTTGGTTGAGACCAAGCCGCGGGAAAGTGATAGATTGCTTCGGCAATAGTTATGAGAAAGCAAAGATAATCGATTGGGTCTAATATAGTGGGTACAATCAATACCTTGTATTAACCAATTCCAATTGTACATATCCCTCCGTCAGAACTGCTAGTCTCTTGACTAATATATTCCTACTCTCTACTTTTGTGGTCTTAATCTGGTTTTGGATCAGCAAGCAGATACAAAAGACCTGAAAGTGCACTCAAAACATTGGATAAATTACATGTCCTACTGTAAACTCAAGTTGCACAATCCAGAGGCCATAAAAACAAATTCTTGGCCATTTAGACCAAAATTTTGATGCACAAATGAATTACATTATAGGTTCATCATCTTTGCAAGCTTAAAAAGTGTGAAAAGTGATGCATGCATTTTCCCAGCTTAGCTTGGGTTGGTCAACTGAATCAGATTAGAATTTTCATAAAACCTTTCATGCCAGGAGTATGCAATGAATATTATGTTGTTCAGACTATCTTAACATTTGTTTAAAACGCTATACTATTAGGTTTGAATGCTAGGGGGATGTGGGTACTAGGAGGTTTTTTAGATGGAAGATGGAAATAGAGAGTATGTGGAGTACTATTTGGGGGATTTCTTATTGAGATTTGCCATTGGCTTTTTGCTTTTTTGCTTGGTGTACAATGGCATGGGAGCTCCTCTATTTATAGAGCTAGAGGAGATCTTCTACAACATTCGTTCACTCAATACAACATCCACATAATTCTAGTAGCTTCCAATTGACTCTTACTAGAATGACTTAGAATATGACACTTTCTAGAATATTCCTTAGCCTATGATACTTACTAGAAACTTCTAGTAATGGACTCTAATACAAGTAGCCCGATAAGCTTAGGCCTAAATCAAGTTTATTATCTAACATTACCCCGTAAACTTGATTTAGTAACGCCAAGAAAATTCCGCATCTTCATAAAGTCTTCATGCTTGAGCGGCTTCGTGAAAATACCAATAACTTGGTCATGATTCTTCACATCCTTCATTTTCCTTATTCGCGATTTTCTCCCGAATGAAATCATATCAAGTATTCATGTGCTTACCCAATTGTTTATGACCCTTGAAAAGTGTCGTTATTCCCAAGTATCATTCTTCTAGATTGCCTTGTTTTCTTCAACCATTGCATCCTCCACTTTTTGCTCCTTGTAGCTTCTTCAAAATTTAGTGGTTCACGTTGTGCAGTGAATCCTTCACTTTTTGCTCCTTGTAGCTTCTTCAAAATTTAGTGGTTCACATTGTGCAGTGAGACAAAAGAATGTAATATCATTTGAGTTCAAATATTCTGTTACCTCGTATATCTCTTGCATGATTCTCGTGCGTGTCACCCTTTCATTTAAGCTTGGTGAAGAATCTTGAGTTAGAGTAGAAGATGGTGGAGGAGTTATGTCTTCTTTATTTTGTTGAACTGCTCCCTCCTCGACAAGGGGTAAGAGGCTATAATCTTCTTTACCATGGATGCTCCAGTCACATGAACATCCTTCATCGAACGCTACATCATGGCTAATAATGAGCTTCTTTGTGACTGAATTATAAAGCTTGTACTCTTTTGAGTGTTATCATATCTCATAAAGATGAACTTTTTACTCGTATCGTCAAGCTTGAATCGATTTTGATCGGGCATGTGAGCATAGGCGATGCATTCAAACACCTTCATGTGTGAAACTCCAGGCTTGCTTCAATGCCATGCTTCTTGCGGAGTCTTCCCATTGAGACTCTAACGGGCACCGGTTTGAAAGATATGTTGCACAATCAACCGCTTCAGCTCAGAATTCCTTCGGCATAATTTTGGTCTTCAACACACTACGAGCCATGTCAATAATGGTTCTATTCTTTCTTTCTGCTACTCCATTCTGATGTGGTGAGCGTGAAACAGTCAATGATCGTCGGATGCCGTCGACTTCACAAAACTCGTTGAACTCTATTGAAATGTGAACTCACCACCTCTATCAGATCTCATAGCTTTGATGATGTAGCCGTTTTCGTTTTTCCACAAGAGGCTTAAATTTCTTAAATGCTTCGAACACCTTAAATTTTTCCTCGAGGAAATCTGATAGGAACCCAAAAGGATCTGATTTTTATTAAATAAAAACTGAAATAAAAGATAACTTGATCACACTTAAAGGGTCCGATTACCCTCCCAAGACGCCGATTGAAGAGGACGTCCGCACTCTCCCGAAAAACGAGGGATAATCTCACCTCTACAATCAATTTTCTCTCAAAATGAAGATAATCTATCCTCTCTAGATCTCCCCTTTATTTATAATAAAACTCCTACTAATTAGATATTTAGTCAAAAGGATTAGATCACCCTCCAGATTTAAAATATTGCCAAATAAAGTCCTAATATTGTTCTCCCATTAAATGATACGATTCTCGCATTAAATCATTTTCAAATGAGATCACGTCCACGTTCGATGCACCGTCTGCATTCGTCACACCGTCCGCATTTGCCGAAGCATCCATGTTCGATGCACCGTCCGCATTCGTCGCACCCCAATTGCATCAAAATACACCCACGTCTTTCTTGAATAATCATCAATGAATAGAATGAAGTACTTACTCTTTTCATATGAGCATAGAATGATAGGTCAACATACAGCAGTATGGACCAATTCTAACGGCTCTTTGGCTCTTGATGTAGCCTCTGTAGGAAAAACTTTCCTAGCATGCTTTCCAAACAGGCATCCTTCACATAGCTAATCTAGATGGTTGATGAAGGGCAAACCTTTCACCATCCCGTTCATGGATAACTACTTTAAGTCACCAAAATTTAGGTGTCCATATCTTAGTGGTACACCTCAAGATTCATCTTTAACACAAGCCTTTAGACATATGGCTTGGTCAGTTTGAATGTTCAGCATGAACATTCGATTTCTTGGCCACCAGCCTCCCATTATGATCTCTTGGAGAAAGGTTATGATCTTTGTAATTAATTTCGTAGTCCTTTTCTAGAGTTACCCCAAACTTAAGATATTGGCTTTCGAATTTGGCATGTAATAGACATCAAGGATAAATTGATGGCCACCATTCTTTTAGGTGAATCACGACTTTATCTTTTCCCTTCACCGTCACTTTGGACTCATCTCCAAAGGTGACATGGCCTTGAATGTCTTCCACTTCCACAAATAGGCTCTGTCTCCGGTCATGTGGTTGCTAGCCCAGTGTCCAAGTACCACGTGTGTTTTTCCTTCATTTCTTCGTGATGAGCCATTAACAAGGTCAACTCGACCTTATCATTCATCTCCACCGCTTCACGGTCGCTAGCCGGGCCTAAGATGAGCTTTCTCCTCCACGTGATTGGAACCTTTGCAATCATGTGCATAATGACCATATTTATTGCAATTATGGCATCTAGTGCGTGATACATCTGAGTCTTGCTCCCTCTTTCACGACCTCTTGATGAGTGCAAATTTTGATTCCTTTCATATTGAAGGTAGCATAACCACCTCTGTCACCTCATCCACAGTCACGGCCACGATCACGGCCGCGTTGGCTTTTACCTTTATTATCTCCTCTTTCTCTGAAAGAGAGCTTTGAATACAGAGCTTGCTCCAAAGACTCTTGCAGCGTCTTCCTTTTGACTCTCTCTTCATGGGCTTGTAATGAACCCATGAGCTGGTCGATGGTCATGAAATCCAGGCCGTTGGACTCCTTAATAGCCACAATGATGTAGTCAAAATTTGGAGTAAGAGAGCCTAAATTTCAAAATTTTGAGTAAAAGAGCCTAAACCTTTCACCATCCCGTTCCTTTCCATTTTCTCTGTCACCCTTATATCCTTCATTTCTTCACCACTTCTCCTCATCTCATTAGTAATAGCCAATACTCTAGAGAAGTAATCTGAAATAGATTAGGATTCTTTCAAGTGAAGAGATTCAAACTCCCCTCTAATAGTTTGATGGCTTACCTTCATCACCTTGTCTACTTCTTTAAGAGAGTTGCAAAGAATCTCACATGTTTGCTTGGAAGTGGTTGCATTTGCAACTTTCTCGAACATAGTCTCATTTAAACATTGATGGATGAGAGTAAGAGCATATTGATCCTTCTTTCTACTCTTGAGTAGAGAATCCCTTTGGGATGGATTTAAAGAGGCCTCATTTTGAGGTTCTTCATAATCTTTTTCAACAATCTCCCAAGCATCTTATTAACCAAGTAAAGCATTCATACGGATGCACCAAATAGAGTAGTTTTCTTTTGTGAGGTGGGAAAATTGGAAAGGAACTATGCTATTGGCATTCATCTTCTTTGATATTGGATGACTCTGATACCACTTTGTTAGGTTTAAATGCTAAGGTGATTTGGGTACTAGGAGGTTTTTTAGATGGAAGAGGGAAATAGAGTATGTAAAGTATTATTTGGAAAGAGTAATTTCTTGTTAAGATTTGCCTTTGCCTTTTTGCTTTGTGGACAATGGCATGAGAACTCCTCTATTTATAAAGCTAAAGGAAAGCTTCTACAATATTCTTTCATTCAATACAATATCCACATAATTCTAGTAGCTTCCAATTGACTCTTACTAGAAACACTAAAAAAATGACAGTTTCTAGAATATTACTTAGACTATGATACTATGATACTGACTAGAAACTTTCATATCATAGTATGATATGACAGTTTCTAGTCAGTATCATAGTATGATACTTAGACTAGATACTATGATATGACAGTTTCTAGAATATTACTTAGTCCATTACTAGAAACTTCTAGTAATGGACTCTAATACAAGTAGCCCAATAAGCTTGAGCCTAAATCAAATTTATTATCTAACATATACTCCTATATAAAAACATTCTAGTTTTAACAACTATATAAGAACCAAATTTTGTCAATGAAATGGGGGTAACATTTTTTTAATGATTCAATATGTAAAAAGAGTCATCAGATTGCAATGAAGGTCTCCACTGGATCTCTCATTTGCGTACCATTTCTCTCATTTGCGTACCATTGGTGTGCAGATGAAAAGTACCCAGGTGCTAATTAGTCAACCATGATGACTAACCGGTTATAAAAAGAACATATGATTAATCATCAGGTAATTATTATAGTCTATCATGTGACAAGTAATAGCAGTAACAGGTTGTACACTTGCCTCAGTCAATACTTTTGATTTGGATGACGCTTCTAGTTGTGCCCGCATCAACTCCTCCTGAGAATTGCAAGTAATAAATTGGTAAATATGTTCATGACCATCATAACGTAACTTTTGTCAATGTCGACAAACCTCTGCCACTTTAAGGGCATGTTCTGTTTTCCTAAGCCTGCGCTTCTGATCCTCGTTTGTCTTTTGCAGCTAGAAGAAGACCACTGATATTTTCAGCTTTTGACCATGTGAAAATGAAAAATTAAAGATCCCCCACCCCCACCACATAGTTGTAAGTGATACGGATTCAGACAGTAAGAAATAGAACCTGTCTTATCATGCACTTAAAAAAAGTAGTAAACAAACAACTTGGAATACTACATAGTTTCACTAAAGACGAAAGATTTGTAACCAGAAATCAAGGTTTGATTGATATGATTTACGTGTAAACAATAGAGATACATACAAGGATGTACCCATACTGTCTCCGATTTATTTTCTTTTTAGAAAGGTCATGATTACTTTAATTATGGAACAACAAATTGCATACAAGCTCTTTCCCTGTTAAAAATAACTAATGGTTTATCCAACATGAAGAGATGAGCATAACAAGAGTGTTGGTCCAAAGGGAACAGAATGCATCGACCAATAAATAAAATAACAATCAATAAATGGGAAGGATGTGCTCACGATTTCAAGCTGCAGCTTAAGCTCCTTCACTTTCTTCTCAGCTTCACCAGCCCGCGCCTCCGAAGCCTCAATTTTCCTAGTTAAAGTCTCTTTTTCAGCTTTAAGCTTCGCAACATCTCTCTCGAGTTCACCGGCTCGTGCATGAGCTTTTCCTACTTGTTCCTCATCAACTACAGCCCCCTTTCTCTATAGACCACCAGCAATGAAAAAAGCCAGCGTTAAAAACAAACTGCATACAAAACCCATTTACTCATTATACTGCACTTTTATTCTCACCTGAAGTGATTCTATCTCTGCTTGTAATGCAGCAATGCCAGCTAATTTCTCCTGAATAACCTTTTCTAAATCAGAGATGACAGCTTCCTTGTTCTTCAGTTGTTTTGTAGTCTCATATAAGCTCGATTCTGTAGTCAAAGAAAATTATAAATTTGCTAACATAAAAGCGCGTACAAAGGGATAAAACTTAGATCACATAAAGTCGATTCTATGAATGATGCCCGACTTCGAAATTTTATATCGAAAATTGACCTAATAATGAAACAAGCCAGCTCAAACGAATGGGAACAGCAAAACGCGAAATAAAATTTCGGTGAAAAAACATGAAAATGGATAATAAAACGAACGAGGGAAAAAAGGGAAAACTTCCTTTTTCTCCGATTCATGCTTAACTTTCTAAAACAAGAAAAGTAAACAGGAACACGACGAGGAAAAAAATTGAAGCCGCAATCAATTTACATGTCCTAAACCCTAGAATCGCCTCATCATAAATCGAACTATCCAAACAGCACAAAAACCAAATTAAATCCGAAACCCTAGCTTCCTGATCCAAAATTCGAGCTGACCTAGAGACGAGATCTTCGATCTGAGCTGCTCGATTTCCAGCTGCAGCGGCGAATCCGAGACCTCCGGCTCCACGAAAACCTCTTCCACCTCCGATTCCGCCCTAATTCCGACGAGCACGATCGAAAAGGCGATCCAAAGCATCAGCAGCTTCGAATTCGCCATTTGATCCAAGAAAATATTAAAAATCCTAGAATCAAGATATTTTTCTTCTTTTTTTTTTTAAATCAATGTCTCCTAATTTCCTCTTTTTATCATTTTCCGCAATTTCTCTCTTCGCATCGTGAGAGGAGCGAGGAGGAGATAGACAAAGAGAGCTTTGTGTTTAGATTTCCCAGACCACAGACTTCAACTGACACGTGTCTGTCACTGTGCCATGCCTAAATCGTGTAGCACGTGGCTGTCCGAGGGGGACAGGTCCCTCACCGGCCGGCAGCGACCCGAAGATGCGATGTGTCAGTTTCAGAGCCGTGGATCAAAAAGGGAAACTGGAGGTTGGATCGGGTCACCGTGAAGTGAGAACGGGTGAGGTCGGTCACTGACCTCGGTTTCAACGGTCGGCGCTCCCATTCATTGCATTGAATTCGATAGTTTAAACAGTCGAGTTTTGGGTATGTTGTTTTGGTTAGGGGTGGCAAAATTGACCCGACCCGATCCGATCCGACCCGAACCCGGCCTCTTGGGTCGGGTATGGGTAGGGGTCAATCCGGGTCGGGTCAAATTCGGGTCAACCCGACCGACCCGGATAAAAATCCGGGTCGGGTACGGGTTTGACCCATCGACCCGGTTGACCCGAATTCGACCCGTATTTTCACTCTTTTCACCCTAACCCGACCCGAACCCGACCCGAACCCGACCTTTTTGAAAAATAAACACTATTTCACACCAAACCCGACCCGAACCCGACCCGTAAGACAAACCGGGTCGGGTACGGGTCACACGGGTTACGACCGAGTCGGGTTCGGGTATCCGAACCCTGACCCGAATTTAATTCGGGTCGGGTTCGGGTTTACCCTTATTCGGGTCGGGTCAAACCTGACCCGACCCGAACCCGACCCGACCCGCCCGTTTGCCACCCCTAGTTTTGGTCCAACTTGGGGCATGCATGGTTCACTAAACTTTACTGTATTTTTTTGGTTGAAGAAAGTGAGAAAATAGTGTGTGATGAACCTAGGTAAAATTACACATATAAATAAAATGATAAATAAGGGGTAATTTTTTCACATGACAGCTCCAGCAAAAAACACATAGACAGCAAGCAGCTGAGACAAGACTAGCATGAAACGGATATCGAAAAGCAATAGTCATGGCCCCAAATCCCCCCAAGTCAGCTCCATAATAAAAACCATAGACATCAAGCAGCAAAGGCAAAACAGGTATGTAAATGATATCCAAAAGCAGTAGCCATGAAACCCAACATCACCCAAGTCAGTTATATCATAAAAAGCCATAGATATCAAGCAGCAAAGGCAAGACAGGTATGCAAATGATATCCAAAAGCAGTAGCCATGAAACCCAACATCACCCAAGTCAACTCGATCATAAAAACCCATAGATATCAAGCAGCAAAGGCAAGACAGACATGAAACTGATATACAAAAACAGTAACCATGGAACCCAATTCCCTCAAGTCAGCTTCATCATAAAAACCAGAGATAGTAAGAAACAAAGGCAAGACAGGCATGAAACTTATATATATATATATACAAAAGCAATAGCCATGGAATAGAGCAAGTAGCAAAGGCACATACAAAGGCCGTAGCCATGGAACCCAATCCCCAAAGTCAGCTCCATCATAAAAACCATAGACATCAAGCAGCAAGGGCAAGATAGACATGCACCTGATATACAAAAGCAATTCCCCAAGTCAGCTAAAAACCATAGTGAGCAAACAGCAAAGACAAGACAGAGATGAAATAATATACAAAAGCAGTAACCATGGAACACAAGTCCCAAAAGTCAGTTCCATCATAAAAACCATAGACACCGAGCATCAAGAGGCAAGACATGCATGAAACAGATAGGATTGGACCCCCCAAATACAATCCTTCAAATAAACCATAGTCGGCAATGGACCCCCCAAATAAAACAGTGATACATATCACATCTCACCGCCAACTAAAACATATAAGTCGTTATACAAAATGAATCATACACAAATCAATCCATCTTGTTATACAACATCAGTAACATAAAAACAGTAGAACTACGAGAGAAAACAATACAAACTTAATGGATTTGTAATCGGATAGGATGCTATCCATTTTCTCCGTGTTTCTTTCAAACTGTCCCACGACTGGTTCCAACTGCCCATCTATCTCTAACAACTTCCTCTCAGACAATGAGCTCGAAAAGATTTCTATTCGTGGTCCTTTTTCATTCTCATCCATTAAATGATGTATTACAAAGGTGGACCACTCACCGTGAGGGGGTGTCCTTCCATTCGAAGAATTTGCATTTTTTCCATGTAGACGTACAACTCCAAAATCGTCGTCCTGGTTTGCTCCTGGCCCATGAAATCCTGCTTTGCACCCTCAGACCACAGTGGCAAGCCCTGAAGTCATCCACATCAGAATCCAACTCGAACGAGTCGCATCCCGAGGAAATAGAAGAGCTCGAACCGCTCGAACTAAACTAATTCGTACTTAGACAATCATACAAATAAACACCATTAACAATCGCTACGACCATTTTCTGCAAGCCCAAGCCTGGTACCATCTCCACTGCCGAGCTTTTTCATCTTTGTGGGATGACCAGGACCCCTAGACGTCAAGATGATGGCTCTCTCCACCCTCCCCTCCAATCATACAACTTTTTGCAGCTGCCTACCTTTCTAGCCCTCATATTAGGCTTAGATCTTCATGCTGACCTCGTGGCTGCGACCGGGCCCACCACCTTGACGCTTGACATGCTCACACGCATGCATATCGTTAGGCCTCATTCGTCGCCACCGGTCTACTTGGACGTGAGCCGCATATGATCCTCCATTGCCCTGATTTGACTCGTATAAAGCCCGTCCATATAGATTGGCTTCTCACTGGCGCAGCCATCCCACCTATTCATGAGCTTGAGCCTAGAGGCGAGATAACGATTGGTTACGAGAGTAGCTTTTACCACCACTTTCGCCTCTATAGAGAGCACCTATGTCCCCACTTCTGTCAGTACTCCTACTACCACATCCACCACCATTGCAGCTGAGAGTTCCACCAATCCCTACTTCTGTCTAAGATCATCATTCCTGATCATCTGTTGGGAGATGGGTATGCCCTCGAGGCAATTTATCTTTGTGTACGTATACAAACGTCTTGTTCAAAATAACAGTAAGATGTTTGATTAGAATTTACCTAGGTTAATAATAATGTAGTCGTCATTAGAACTTAGGTAAAGTCCTAAGGCTAAATGCGAGATTAAACAAGTATCGAAATGAGGATCTCGATCATGGTCTAAAATCGTTTGACCGTTGGTAGCATTTCGGTACTTGTTTGACCTCGCATTTCAAAATGAGGATCTCGAAATGAGGATCTCGATGATGATAGTCCAGAGACATGTTAATAATTGGTTGTATCGTTTGTGGTCGTAGATGTTTCAAGAAAAGGATATCGAAACATCGGATAGAACATTGTGTCTTTGTCTTCGCCATGAAATGGTGACGATGATCTCAAGGTCGTTCGACTTGGCGAAGTCGGAGACGAGACACATGTACTCATGGGAGAATGCATTCATTGAACGACCCAACGAGAATTATCACATGGTTAACATAACAAATCTGTCAGTGATAACTCTCAGTGATGATAGGCTAGTTGGTGCTTAGACTTAATGTCATTGTACGAGCCTGTATGTGAACGGTATAACTTAGATCTTTAACCTAGCTTCGAGGCAAGACCTGTCGAAATTTCTTTGGTTGTGTGACACTTGAAGCGTACGAGAAGAGTAATGACCAAGAGAGAATTCGTCTATCCTGTTACGGGGAGTTAGTGTCGCACGTGTTGGTTCAATCTTTAGTGAAAAAAATTGGCCAAAGTATGTTGGAAGAAGTCCAACATTAGTTGACTAAAGAGCGATGGAGACTAATGATTCAGGATAAAAATTGTGTATTTCCCCCATTTCTGGGCATTTTATGTGTATATCATGTTTAAATTGGCTTTGATATATGCATATTCGTGATATTGTGAATTATTAATGCATATTCTTATTTTATACATAAAATGCAATTTTTAGTGCCTAATCTTAGATTCTCTTATTTTCAGGTACTCCTGGGAATTTTCTGGATTTTCTGAAATTTTTCTAGGATTTTTTTGGAGCTTAGAGCCTTTTGGGGATTTTATCAAGCTAAGGAAGCTATTTTGGAAATTAAAAAAGGAAAAAAGGACTTGTGGGCCTGCCTGCTTGGCTGGCCTGCCCACAATGCAAAAGACAACAACCTATGTTGTGGGCTACTACGGTTCCGCACCCGAGCGGGGCGGGCGGGTTAGTTCGTGGGCCGGCCAGGTGGGCCGCCTCGCCCCTCTCACAGTAGGGGGGCACGCGCTCTCCCTCTCACAATAGGGGGCACGCACTGAGCGCGTGCCCCCATCACTACGTGTGGCCCCCAGCAAGCGGGCAGGGCACGCACCCCACGCGTGCCCTCGCCCCATCTGATGCGGGCGCCCAGCGCCCGCGGGTTGGGCCCACCCAGCGTCCGACCTGCAAAGCTGTTTGAGTGAGTATGGGTGTATTTGAGCGGTTTTGGGGCACAGATTCAACCTGATTGCCCAGTTGCAAACATGTTAAGCTGGGAGTGCGTTTTTAGGCGAATTTAGGGCTGTTTTCAGCCCCAAGCTTTTTCCTATCTGAAAATTTTAGGGCTTGGAGGCCATATGGCTGTTAGAAGCTTGGTGGAGGATCAAATAGGTGGATGCAGGGGATCATTTGCGAGACATCTTGGGTGATACCTTTCTTCTCCTTTTTGTATTTTGAGATCTCTCTTTTGTATTGAACTTGTGATGAGTATATTGTATAAAAATCTCATCTTGTTTATTATGATTGAGTAGTGTTAATTTGCTTGGTTTGTGCTTCATAATAGTTGGTTGGTAATCTTAGTTTTACATGCCTCTTGCCTATTTCCCGGTATATGTTGGATGAATCATTTGTGGACACTTTTATTAGTTAAGTTTCAAGAGGACATACTTTGAGTAAAACACATGTTCCTGTTTTGATTAGTGCTATGATGATGCATCCATACTTATCGCAAATTATTGTGTACATGCATGTAAAATTTACCGATTGAGCATGACATACCCGGAGGCCCAATTGAGTTATATGTGGGTCATTTGAGCTTGATTAACGCTAACCTTAGTGAACATACAACACATGCTCTCCTCCTAGTTATCCTAACACACATTTGGTTCTCCAACCCTGCATACTTATGTTAGGATTGTAGATTCACCACACATCTTTCCACTCCTATCACCCATTTTGTGAGGTGGTTGTACCACTATTACCTTTCTTTATCGATAGAACTTGCGAATGTAAAACAACTTGTCCATGTGATCCGACTTTGAGCTCACCAGGAATTACTACTTGACGACATCCATCCTTGGGAGTAGTGCGCATCTTTTTGTGCATGTCAGCTATCCAAGTTCATGCTATTAGGGTTGACAGTTTAACTGTACCCTAGGCTTGACTAGGCGACATAGTTTTGACGAGTGAACTAAAACTGCGGCATTAATCACAAACATAGTCAGTGTGGTCCACATCAGTCGCCTGCCAATGGCACAGGTGCATGTGGATTTCACATCAGGCTGTCCTTGCTTACCCAGAATTCCTATATTTTAGCAACTTACACACGTAGGTTTTCAATCACCTGAAGGTTTTCAGGCGCCTGTCCAACCTTCATCAGTCGACTGTCTTACATGATAAGTTACCGTTTTAATTCTCACATACCCTCTAACACAATGCAGCAGTTGACTGTCCGTTCTTCATCAATCGCCTGTCCTGGCTGCAAAATCAATCCATTGGGATTTTCCACACGGATTTCAAAGGGGTTCTGGGTATTTTCTTTGTGGGTTTTAGAGAACCTATAAGAGGGCTTCTTACTGTTCCATTGAGACACTCTTAGACATTCAAGCATTGATCCTAAGGTTTCAATCTCTCAATACTCTCTTCCTCAAATCCAAAAGCCCTAAATCTCAATTTCATCTTGTCTTCCAACTAGAACCAATTTCTAATCCTCTAGCTTTAGTGAAGACAAGTACAAGGGCTTTCTCTCTGCTTGGAAGAGACATCAACAAACAACACACTTGCTCATTCAAGTTCTACTTCAAGGCATAGGTGATTGTAAGTGTTGTTATTTTGAATTTCATTATTTCATAATTTGATTTCACTCTCGGTTTGTGAGAGTGGGTTACTTGATCCCAAGTTATGGGATTCAAGTACATCGATTGTAAGTCGATTACACCTGTAGGGTTGCTACAAGTGGGTTTAAAGGAAACATGAAGTTAGGGTTCTAACTCGAGTATCCAGAGGTATCCGGGTGGAAGAGGCGTATGGTTACCAGGAACAAGTCGGGTTTGACTTGGATAATCCGAACCATTGAAACATACTTGTGTTAGCATTGTTCATTGTTGTTAATTCTTATTTCAATATCTTTGTTGGATTAGGATTTTAATTAGGAGTAATATCTTAGTTAAATTTTTAAATACTATTCAACCCACTTCTAGTGTTTTCCTCATTGTCCAGGTCCTTACAATTGGTATCAGAGCTAGTTTATAGCTATGGTATCCAACAAAAACAATGTTCATCATCCTACTTCATATAACAATTATGATCATGATGGTGCTTCTTTCGTATTCGAAGGACAATCAACGGTTCGTCCTCCGCGTTTCAATGGCACGAATTTCGGTTATTGGAACTGCCGGATGGAGATTTTCTTAGGAGTGCTTCTCGTAGGAGAACCCTCCATAAGGATTACGTAGAACCCACCGAAGAAGATTTCGACAAATAGACCCCCGCCGAGAAGTCCGCCGAGGTAACCAATGCCAAAGTAATGAGCGCTCTTCATTGTGCTTTAGATTTCGATGAGTTCAACAAGATATGCACATGTAAGAGTGCATATCAAATATGGAACCATCTCATCGTCACCCACGAGGGGACCAATAAGGTAAAATTGTCAAAATTATATGTTGCTAAACAAAACTTCGACATGGTTCAAATGCAGGAAGGTGAGAACATTACTACGATGTACGGTCGCTTCACCGACATCACCAATGAGCTTGAAGATCTCAGACAAACATATACACAACAAGAGAAGGTAAGAAAGATAATCATGTCAATGACCTCAAAGTGGGAAAGAAGAGCAATTGCCATTGAGGAGGTCAATGGCATGAAGAAATATAATGTGGTGAATCTCATTGGTACTCTCATGCCTTACGAAGTAAGAAGGGAGAACCGATTGGAAATTCAAAGAATGATGAAGCCAACGGAGGTAAAGAAGAAGGTGTTAGCATTCAAAGCTACCTCTTCATCTTCTGATAGTGATGAGCCCGAGAACGAGATGGATTTGGAAGAAATGGCGCTCATGGCGAAGAAGTTCCAACGCTTCTTTCGCAAAGGTAAATTCCCTTCCAAATCTAAATTTGATTCCACTAGCAATTCCTCTTCTCTTGGTTTTAAGTGTAATAAGCCATGTCACATCAAGAAGGATTGCACAATGCTAAGGAACAAAGAAAAGTGGAAGGCACCGAAATACCACAAGTCCGACAAATTCAAGAATGATAAGAAGAAAGGACTCGTTGGTACTTTTGATGACTCAAGTGGGGATACTTCAAGTGAATCCGAGGATGAGAAGGGTGAGAGTGCACAAATGTGCTTCATGGCACATGAGGATACATCCTCCGATGGAAGCGATAGTGAGAATGACGAAATCGAGGTAACTATAGATGAACTTCGTATAGCTAACGAAGAATTATTTTGTAAGTATCAATCTCTTATACTTACATATACTAATCTTAAGAAGTTAAATGTTAGTAAATCATCCATGCCATCCATCACCAACAATGACACCATTGTTGATACACTCACACTTGAGAAAGCCAATTTGGTTTCTCAAAATGGCACATTGAGAAATGAGGTGAATTCCCTCAAATCTCAATTAGATCATGTTTCTTCTAAAGATAGTGATGTTCTAATTTCACAAAATATAACTGGGTGTTGAGAATGATTCTCTCAAAACCCAAGTGCACGAGCTCACTACACTGTGTCCACCTTGGACACTACTATTTCTTCTTTAAAGGAGAAATATGAGCTCATGTCCTCTCATATTAAGAGATTTAACAAAGGGAAAGGGTAATTTGATGAATTGCTTTCCAATCAATTTCCGGCCACACATCGTGTTGGACTTGGTTATGAGGAAGCAAACACATCTAAATCATGCATCTCATATAGTGGCATCACTATAGATTTTGTGAGGCCATCCTCCTCCGTTGCATCCACAAGTGGTGTCAAAAACACTATTGGTGGCAAATCTACCAAGAAAGTTATCACTCCACACATTCCTTCTTTTGACAAGAAACCCATCAGGGTGGAAATTAAAAGAAATGACATGCCTTTATGTACACTAACACTCACACACGTAGAAACACTCCTACTCCTCATGTGAACACGCATGATGCATTTTATGCTCCACACACACATGCACGTGCAAACCCACACTTGAGAAATTCTCATGCACATGCTCACACACATTTGTATTGTCATACACATCATCATTTGTATGCTCATTCATATCCGCATCATCACATGTATGCTCCATATGCACCACAACATATGCATGCTCCTTATTTTGCATATAATCCTTATATGTCGCATGCATATCCTCCTCCACCTGCATATGCTAGACAACATGTTCATAAGCATCATGCACCACGTAGACCACAACCTAATGTGCATGCAACTACGAAGATGACTCCGAAGATTACTCCCAAATCATACACTATTTGGGGTCCCAAAAACAGTAGCACAAATGATAGGAATGCATATGTAAATTCTTATTTTAGTGATGTGATAAATAGTGGCAACTATGTTGGGAAGCCAAAGTCCACTTGGACTTGGTTTCCAAATGGCTAATCACCTTAGACCCAGCAAGTTTGGGTATCATGAGCTTATGGTATACTATGTAGGTACCCATAAACAAGAAAAAAGCAATAAAAGAAATATTAGCTCAAAAAGGAAAGGATGTATACTTGATAGTGGTTGCTCCAAACACATGACGGGAGATCATGCCATACTCTCCGAAGTGATCCGCATCAAGGACGGTGCAACGATCACCTTTGGAGACGATCAAAAGGGAACCATTATTGGAGTAGGCAAAGTCAGTAACACATCCAAACCTTTACTTGATAATGTTTAGTTAGTAGAAGGTTTATTTCATAACCTCATATCTATAAGTCACCTTTGTGACAAATGTTACAAGGTTAACTTTGGTGAAGGTTTGTGTAGTATAGTTGATAATGATTCACATGTTTTATTTTTCGGCATTATGTTTATATTTTAAGTTGCCTAAATCATTTGAACATTGCCTCCACATTCTAATGAACAATTATTATGGTATCGCCTTTTTGGGCATGGTCACTTTAAGTATCTATATAAATTTGCTAAGCATGATTTAGTTAAAGGCTTTTCAAAAATATCTTTTAATAAGAAAAGCTTTTGTGATTCATGTCAACGAGGTACCTCGTAAATCTTCTTTTAAACATAAAGATGGCGTACCTTTTAAGAGGCTCTTAGAATTATTTCATTTAAATTTATTTGGGCCTACTAGAGTAGCATCATTAAGAAATACTCATTATGGATTAGTCATTGTAGATGATTTTTTCTAGATTTATATGGGTATCATTTTTAACTAATAAAAATGAAGCCTTTGATGAGTTTACAAAATTTGCAAAGAAAATTCGAAATCTCTTAGGAACCACAATTATCACTATTCGTAGTGATCATGGAGGGGAATTTGAGAATGTACTTTTCTCTAAGTTTTGTGATGATAACGGGATTACTCACAATTTTTCATTTCCTCGAGCACCACCACAAAAGCACTTAAATTATTCACTTTTTTAAAAACATTTATATGGTAATTAAGAATATATTTTTTGCTCTGTTACTCATTTTGCTCTGTTTTAATTCAAACGTTCACTAATTTCTGATGTTGCCTTACCGCCATGCATGGCGAGCGATTCATAGAAATGAGCATAACATTCAAGAACACGATGGCTCCAAAGAAGAATCAAGCGGTTGCAGTCTGCAACAGTGCAGACCTCTCCATCTTCTACCGTTTCAATTCGTCGGCTATCAGGACACCCGATATGTTGATTCCTTCTGCCAATTCTACCAGGAATGCAAAATATACTACACCATCGACTTCATATTTGGCAACGCAATCACAGTGTTCCAGAACTGCAACATCTATGCCCGAAAACCCATGTCCACCCAATACAATGTCATCACCATGCAAGGCTGTAACAGTTTGGACCTAGCCACAAGAATCTCAATTCAAAATTACACGATTCTTGCTGCATCTGACATGCAATCGGACCTGAATTCAACCAAGACGTATCTTGGTAGGATGTGGAAAGGTACTCAAGGACGGTGTACATGCAGTCATACAATGGTGAGCTAGTTGATACTGTAGCGTGGGTTGCATGGGTCGGGACTTTCACGCTCAACACACTACTTTACGACGAGTTTCGAAACTACGGGTCAGGGACTAACACCAGCCAGAGAGTGCAGTGGCCAAGATACAGCTTGATGGATGAAAATTTGGCTCTGAACCTTACCATCGATAATTTTATAGCTGGTCAGGCTTGGCTGCCTGCAAGTCTACACTCATGGGGATTGCTAGATATGTTAGTGTACTTAGATCTTAAATTTAGGAGTTTGATTTTTTGTTAGGTTTTTTCACTGATTATAGAGGATTCTGGTTCTTTTATATAGCTAGCATATATTTTGTTACATTGCTTAGTTAATTAATCTATACTAATCAATAAAACGGTATATGTTACTTGCATGTTAATCGTTAATTCATTGCTATTTCACTTGGTATTTAAATCAAATAATAATAATTTTATAGCTGGTCAGGCTTGGCTGCCTGCAAGTCTACACTCATGGGGATTACTAGATATGTTAGTGTACTCAGATGTTAAATTTAGGAGTTTAATTTTTTGTTAGGTTTTTTCACTGATTATAGAGGATTTGGGTTCTTTTATACAGCTAGCATATATTTTGTTGCATTGCTTAGTTAATTAATCTATACTAATAATAAAGTGGTATATGTTACTTGCATGTTAATCGTTAATTCATTGCTATTTCACTTGGTATTTGAGTCAAATAATGATTTTCAGGCTCAGAATCGGCAAATCCCGACTTCTTAATGAAGAGATTAGTAAGTAAAATGAAAAAAAATCATTTTTTTAATCTCATATGGATGTTTGTTTGACATCACGAGAATCATGAGTCAACATATTCAAGGTGGCCCGTGATATTTATTTCAATATTCTTGCCTAGTGAGAGAGTGCACAACAATCTTTCCATTTTGATTATTTTTACGATTTGTTTAAGATGAAAACAATGCATTTCCCTATCTATGAAGATGATGGGACTTCAATTTTTTAAATTGGATGGTATTCTTTGTGACCTAATAAATATAAATTTTAGTCCACTGCTCACAAACATGTATGGATTGTCCACATGTTACAATTCACATTCCTGATTAAAAACTCAAAAAATTGGTTGTGTTTTCATTTAATTTGGTCCAAATTTGTGCCGGCCTTATGTTATGTATGGATCTTTAGTCCATGAAAACGATCGAACTCAAGGTCCCAAATATTGGACAAAGTCTGCATTGATGTGCATCCACGCCCCATTCTAAATACATAACCAACTAAATGCACATGTGTGATACTCCTACAAACCTACATCTCCCATATTTCTGCATTTTATTTTATTTTATTTTATTTTGGGTGTGGTCGTAATTGAGATTCTCTCAATTGATGACAACTTCGATCTTTGACTTAGATGTCGTTTGCTTCTAATTGTGTTGGAGTTTTAGAATATAAAAATCAAAATAAATAGAGTGTTGTGAGTGAGTTAGGCCCCACCACTTTTGTAATGCCCTACCAGCTACAGCACAAGTACTAGAGGAGGGGGGGTGAATAGTACTTTAAAATAATAAGGCGTATAATTCCAAATTAAATTGCACACAACTACCAAATCAATTTGCGGAAGCTTAAATTGAATGACAACAATGAAATTAACAATGCTAACAAACGAAGTTAATGGGTTCGGATCCACCCAAGTCTCCCCGACTTGTTCCCGGTGATCCTACGTCCCAACCACCCGGATCCCCTCCGGATACTTGAGTTAGAAACCCTAACTCAAGATTTCCACTATGAATATCTTGTGAAAAACCTTCACAAGATCAAATCATACATGCAATGGCAAAGTGAATCCCACAACCCGGGATCACAAACTTCTCTCACAACCGAGAGAGCCAATAAGCAATATAAAGAGTTTATATGAAATAAATACTCTTACCACAAAATCCTATACCTTGAGTTTTTCTTACCCAATAGGTGGAATGAAGGATTTGAGGAAGATGAAGTCACCAAGCCCTAGCACCAAGGAAATGAGCAGCAATGGGTGCCTAGGGAAGAGTTGGAGACTTGGATCAAGCAATAGCTTGAAGAGCTCACCAAGAACAAGCTTCTCTCTAGATCTAGAAATGAGAGAGAATGGGTTTCTTGTGAGGAAGAGAGCTTTAGATTTGAGGGAGAATAGCTATCTCTTTAGAACTCAATGAATCTCTTAATGGCAGCTCTATTGAAGATAGAAATGACCTAGGTTCGTATTTATAGGGTCCCATAAAAACAAGTTAGGTCAATCTCCAACGGAAAGAAATCTGTGAGAATTAGTCGGTCAAAGAACACTCACTGACCGACTAGTTCATCAACTAGTCGGTCAGTCACAAAGCATGGACCGACTAAGAGCAGATCTGAGAAGAGATAGAATTTCAGACCTAGAAAACTAGTCGGTCCAAGAACACATTCTGACCGACTAGTTTCACAACTAGTCGGTCGGTCAATGAACGTAGACCGACTAAGAGGCAAAACAACATAGTCTGAAGGCAAGTTGACTTAGTCGGTCCAAGAACAAAAGTTGACCGACTAGATTGTCAACTAGTCGGTCATCAAACGTTCTTAGACCGACTAACGGTAAACAGTAGCTCAGGAGAAATTTAGAGTGAACAGTAAGTCACAACTAGTCGGTCAAAGAAGCATCACTGACCGACTAGTTCACAAACTAGTCGGTCGGTGAGTCAACATAGACCGACTAACTGTAAACAGTAAAGTCCAAGAAATTAAGGAATCAAACTAGTCGGTCCAAGAACAGTTGCCGACCGACTAGATCACCATCTAGTCGGTCAGTACTTGTTCTTGTACCAACTAACATGCACAACAAAGTCCGAATCGAAGCGCGACGCTTCGAGGAAGTTAGAATGAACTTGTGCAAGGATCCTAGAGCTACGAAATGAGCGTAATGAAGATAGAAACGTAAGATATACTCAAGGCTTAACATTCTATCAATCGAAACTAAAAGACTATAAATAAAACCTTAATAAACGGTCTTTGAGAGCTTCGATTGAATCTTCATAACTTCCAAAGCGCTGCAGGAGCTTCAACGAAGCTTTAGGCTTGAATACGAGCTTTTGGAAGTGTTGAGATGTCGCTTTGAATATTCTCGTGAAATTGGCGACGATCTCCAATACTGCGCTCACAAATTGTTAGTTCATGAATTATTTATGTTTGCTCATCATCCAAAACCAAATCCGGGGAGTCCAATATTCAACATTCTCCCCCTTTTTGGTGATGACAAACCAACATAAATAATAATCAAAGATAATAATTCAAATGTAAAATACTTACTCCCCCTGCATTGATGACACGTTAATTCCAAAATGAATATAAATGAATTGCATCAAGCAGACGAGTAAGATAAATAAAATGAATTGATTTTTGAAATATCGGATTTTGAAAATCCTTATATGTATCTTAACTCCCCCTGAATCTAACATATCAAACTAGATTCTTGGAAATTGAGTTAAATTTTTCATTTGCGCTATTTATTATCATTATCTCTCCCCCTTTGGCATTATCCCAAAAATGGGGGGCATACAATGACAATAATTAGGAAATGTAAATCCAACATCGAGAGTCGTAGACAAAGGCAATGGACCAACTTGACACCAAGGGAAAAATTGTGGAAATCAAAACAAGGTGTGCCAAATTTTCCATTATCAAAAGAAAAATCAAAATCATCAAAATCACCAAATCATTATTCATTTCTTGAATAAAGAAACATACTCTTCAATATTCAATATTCTTGGTTAAATTTGTGCATGGAAAACAATTCTATACAATTATAGAATTTAAATCTATTTAACCAAGTTTTCATGCGTCGAGCGACGAAATCTCATTTCAAATATATTCAACGAATATTAAAATTTGCACGACGAATAAAAGACAAAGTGAACGACGATGAACATATATATATGCAGAGACAACATGAGTATATCCAAAAAGATATCACATCGAATATATGAGATACATCATATCAAGCGCTACATATCATCAAAAAGAAATACATCAACATCATCGATACAATATACCCATCAAAAGGAAATACATCATCATCATCATCATTCTCATCAAAATAAATACAACAGCAGCGACGTCATCCAAAATACATCAAAACATAATAACCCTCATACCCTATCCTAACCCAAAATACTCTCGCATAGATATATCATCCAAAGCGTATATGGAGAGTCCTCGGAACAACGATCACGAGGAGGAGGCAGGATCTGCAGCGTCCGTGGGTCCAGTCGACGGAGTGGACTCAGGATCTGCAGGGAGTAGAGGCGTCTCAACAGATGGAATCGTCGGGGCAGGAGTCGAGATCTCAGGAACAGGCTCTACAGCAGCAAGGGTCTCGACAGCAGAAGTGTCAACTGGAATATCAGCAGGCTCAGCAACAGGGTCAGCAGGAGGCTCTGAAGACTGAAGTGCTGAAGCAGAAGGCTCTGGAGCACCGGTAGAGGTGCCAACTCCAGGAGCAGAAGTGGAAACACCAGTAGCAGCAGCAGCAGTGGCCTCATCGCCACGGGCAAAAGAAGTGACAAGCTCGTCAAGCTCCTCATCGTCCATCTCCTCGGCCTCAGACACCGAAGGAGGAAGCTCAATCCCCATCATACGAGCCATACGACATACGACCTCCTCAGTACGAGCCAAACGGGAGTCGTGCTGACGAAGTAGACGTACGACATCGTCCAAAGTAGCAGGGGAAGAGGAGGCTGCAGCAGCTGACGGAGTAGACTGGGAAGCAGATGCGGTAGACCTCTGCACGTGACGAAGAGCCGCTAAAGATTTCTTCACGGCCGTCGCGTTCAGAGGAGTACCCAAAGGACGCTCATCGTCAGGAGGGAGAGGAACTCGAAAATGACGGAATACGAGAGTCAACAAGCAGGGGTATGGAATGTGCGCAGACTTATTGGTCTTGCGTATACACTCGAAAGAATCCATCTTATCGAGTATCACGCGAGCCCAATTTATCTCGCACCCCAAGAAAAGAGCGTATATGAGCTTCAAAAACGGCTGAGAGGGAAGTGAAGAGGATCCATACTTCGGAAGAAGACATGATTTCAAAATCAGGTTAAGAACCCACGCATCCGGCTTAAAAGATTTCGATGGAACACCAATGAATGCGGAGGGGATAACCTGGAAAATCTCAGAAAGGACAGACTGGTCCAAGGAAGAGATATCGTCTACTGAAATGTCCGAGGGGAGGAGACCACACGACGCACAACCAAGGATCTCCCCCAAGATTTCTGCCGTGAGAACTATAGGAGTTCCCAAGACAGTCGTCTCAATGGAGTGGCTGGCGTCGTACTGGCCTCGAATACGGTTGGCATAGAACAATTTCACGAGGCGAGGGTATGGTTTGGGATTGGCCGTGGGGTCGTATCGGAGATAATCTAGAAGGCCACTATAAGACAGAAGATCAGCAAGGCCGAGGAAATCAGAGAACTGAACGTAATGCTCTAACAACAGTGGACAGTGCTCTATACGGTTGTACGCGGCGAGACACTGAGGGTCATCGCGGCACAACGATATGTCTACACCGCCAACTGGCATAGGAGCTTTACCCTTGGCCTTACGGGTCTTCGGAGGTGGGGTAGGTTCCCTAGTAGGCTCATCCTCAGGGATAAATTCAGAGTCGGAATCGGGAGGAGTAGCCGGAGTGTGAAGAATAGGCTTTTTGGTCTTGGATTTACGGGGCTTGACGGATGCAGTCCTAGGCTTCTTAAGAGGGGGCGACGATGGAGAGGCTTGGGTAGACTTGGCACGACGCTTAGGTTTCGGGGGATTCCTAGCGGTAGGTTGTTCTACGGTCATAGGAGAGGCCCCGGAAGAAGTGATCGGAATGCGAGTCTTAGCCATTGTTCTACAAGCACAAGCAATCGAAGATTAGGTCACTAACAACCTAGAGATCACAAGCTAACACCCCTAGAAATCAAGAACTTCGAAAATCACAAACCCTAGGTTAAAACTAGAATCCGAAACCCTAGAATATCTAGGAGGAGAAATCGAACCCTAGGGCAAGAAATCGACCTAGGAGAGGGAGGAGTATACCTAGGGGCTTGAGTCGACGGCGGGGAACGGCGGCGATGGCCGGAGAAACGGCCGGAGACGACGGAATGCGAAGGGGCTCGAAGGGGGGTTTGGGGGTTTTCGGGCTGGAGCAAAAGAGAAGACCGACTAAATGAAAATTTAGTCGGACGAGATCGAGTTTAAGTCGGTCGGGAAGCGAAAAGACTCAACTGCCCTAACACACTTAGTCGGTCACAGTTCAAGAACTGACCGACTAGATTACGATCTAGTCGGTCGGTCAATGAGCTTGAACCGACTAAGTCGAAACAGAGGCACAGAGTGAATTTTAGGGCTAGATTTAGTCGGTCGCAGTATACTTACTGACCGACTAGTTTTCAATCTAGTCGGTCGGAAAGTGTACTAAGACCGACTAATGAAAGAAAAAGATAGGAGATGGATATTTGCTTGATCTAGTCGGTCTGAGTTCATTTGCTGACCGACTAGATGAGCATCTAGTCGGTTGACAAGTGAACGGAAACCGACTAGAAGAGTCCAAAAGTAGAAATTTGATTTCTCTTCACAAACCACTTGGATGATACATCCTAACTCACTCATTAGACATCTAAATTACCCCATAAAACGTCGAAATCTTAAATACGACATTGAAATACGAATTCGATCATAAATTCAAATAAATCACATAAAGTTCCCAAAAATTCAATTAATCTAGCATGAATAAAGTATCGCGAAATATATTAGCATGCAAGATGATTGAATTTAAATATGAATCCTATATCTCGGATTCACCCATAATCCCCAATTCTCGACGCAACCACACAAAGGAATCCTCCTTTAGGGGTTTCGTGAAAATATCGGCGATTTGCTTTTGGGTTTCAACGTACACTAAAATGATGTCCTTTTTAGCAACATGATCATCTAAGAAATGGTGTCGGACATCTATGTGTTTCGATCGGGAATGGTGCACCAGATTCTTTGAAAGACAAATAGCACTTTGGTTATCCACCATGATAGGGCTAGTATCACAATGAATACCAAAGTCCTTCAATGTGTGTCTCATCCAAAGAACCTGGGCACAAGCGGCACCGGCGGCAATGTATTCCGCCTCGGTGGTTGAAAGTGATACCGAATTTTGCTTCTTGGAAAACCAAGAGACAAGAGAATTTCCTAGAAAATGGCAAGTGCCACTAGTACTTTTCCTGTCGGATTTGCATCCCGCATAATCAGCGTCACTATATGAGACTAACTCATATGTGCTAGATCTCGGATAAAGTAATCCAAAATCTAAAGTGTAACTTAGATAGCGAAAAATACGTTTAACCGCTACTAAGTGAGAATCCTTAGGTTGAGACTGATAACGAGCACATATACATACGGCAAACATAATATCGGGCATACTAGCGGTAAGATAAAGTAAACTACCTATCATACCTCGATATAGACGAATGTCTACATCTTTTCCGCCCGTATCTTTATCAAGATGCGTAGTCGTGCTCATTGGAGTCTTTTTCCCGGAGGCATTCTCCATTCCAAATCACTTTAGCAACTCCACCGTGTACTTCGTTTGGTGGATGAAGATTGCATCGTTCAGTTGGCGAATTTGGAGTCCTAAGAAATATTTGAGTTCGCCCATGTGGCTCATCTCAAATTGTTCCTTCATAACATTAGAAAACTCTTCGCAAAGAGCGAAGTTAGTAGCACCGAAAATGATATCATCAACATAAATTTGAACTAATAATATATCATTATTCGTATGCTTAATAAAAAGTGTTGAATCGGCTTCGCCCATTTTAAAATTCAAATCCAAAAGAAAATTCTTTAGGCGATCATACCAAGCTCGAGGAGCTTGTCTCAAACCATAAAGAGCTTTCTTTAGTTTAAAAACGTGATTTGGAAATTTTTCATTTATGAAGCCCGGAGGTTGAGAAACGTAAACTTCCTCAACGACATCTCCGTTTAGAAATGCACTTTTAACATCCATTTGAAATAATTTAAAATTCTTATGGCATGCAAAAGACAATAATAGTCTAATTGATTCTAATCTTGCTACCGGAGCGAAAGATTCTTCGAAATCGATACCTTCCTCTTGACGATAGCCTTGAGCTACTAACCGAGCTTTGTTCCGGACGACGACTTGGTTTTCGTCGGTTTTGTTCTTGAAGATCCACTTTGTCCCTATGACGGTGTGGTTCTTCGATGGCAATGGAACAAGCTCCCAAACCTCATTCCTCTCGAATTGAATGAGCTCCTCCTCCATGGCTAAGATCCAAGCGCTATCTTCGCATGCTTCATTAATATTCTTTGGCTCTATTGATGAGGCAAAGGCACAATTTGCGAAGTGGTGGACTTGCGATCTCGTCTTGACACTATCTTGAATATTGCCAATGACTTGCTCATGGGGATGGTCACGAATGGTATGAAGCCGTTTGGGAATACCTTGATCACTAGGAACATTCTCAACAACTTCATTAGTTGGGTTAGTCTCAATAGAATCAATAGAATCCTTAGACTTAGAATTATCAAATGAATCACATAAAACATCCAAAGAATCATTTTCATTAGAAATTCTAGATGGAACAAATCCTTCATTAAATGAGACATGAAGCGACTCCTCGATCGTTGAGGTTCGTTTGTTGAATATCCGGTAAGCTTTGCTACGCGAAGAATATCCGACAAAAATCCCCTCATCGGATCTTGGATCGAATTTGTCCAAACTACCATATGTGTTCTTAATAAAACATTTCGAACCAAAAACACGAAAATGTTTAACTTGAGGCAACCTACCAAACAACAATTCATAACAAGTTTGTTTAGTGCCGGGCCTCAAAAGTATTCTATTAAACACATAGCAAGCGGTGTGTACCGCTTTCGCCCAAAATTGATGGCGTTGGCTATCATCAAGCATAGTGCGAGCACACTCCACTAGCGTCCTATTCTTTCTCTCAACTACACCATTTTGAGGAGGTGCACGAGGGAAAGAGAAGGTGTGAGTAATACCAACTTCATCACAAAATGTCTCAAAAGACTCATTCTCTAATTCACCTCCATGATCACTACGAATAGTGACAATGGTGGTTCCTAAGAGATTTTGTACTTTCTTAACAAAAATTGTGAAGTTTTCAAAAGCTTCATTTTTATTACACAATGAAAATACCCAAGTAAATCTTGAATAGTCATCTACGATGACAAGTCCATACCTTGCATTTCCTAAGGAAGCTACTCTAGTTGGCCCAAATAAATCTAGATGTAATAGCTCTAGTGGCCGTTTAGTAGAGATGCTTTTCTTAGGTTTAAATGAAGATTTAGGAAGCTTGCCGCGTTGACAACAATCACAAAAACTTTTCTTTTCAAAAACAAGCTTCGGAAAACCTTTAATAGAATTCAATTTTGAAAGCTTATATAGTGTTCCAAAGTTCACATGTCCAAAGCGTCGATGCCATAAGTGTTGTTCACTTGTGTTGGCAACGAGACATTGTTCATATGACTTAGGAAGATCCAAAATATAAATGTCTTTACGACGAGTTCCGGAAAATAATAATTTTTCATTATCCTTTCTTAAAATATGACACAATCCTTTCGCAAAGCTAACTTTGTAACCTTTGTCACAAAGTTGACTTATTGAAATAAGATTATGATTTAAACCACTAACAAGATAAACATCACTAATTAATGGTTTAGAAGGGTTACCGACTTTACCAACACCTATGATGGTTCCGCTCTCGTTGCCTCCAAATACGACGCGGTTTCCATTCGCAATGGGAACCACTCCGGAGAGCAAACGAGCGTCACCCGTCATGTGTTTGGAACACCCGCTATCGAGTATCCAATTGCCTTTGGAGCTAAATTTAAATTTGTTGCTCCTTTTCCTTTTCTTTTCCTTGAGTACCTAAAGATAGATAAGTTCATATCATGGTACCCAAGGTCATTGGGTCCAAGGGATTAGACCTTTGGAAGCCAAGTCCAAGTGGACCTAGACTTCCCCACATAATTCTTACTATGCACAACATCCGAAAAATAAGCATTCATATATATTTGTTTTTCGTCCATGCTTGTGTCCTTTGGGCTCCAAATAGTGAAAATTTTGGGAGCCATCATCCTATTGGGTGCATGCATGCGACGTTGATTTCTACGTGATGCATGTTGTGGATAGGCATACGGGACATGATGGAATGGTGCACGACGAGAATTATTCATATGATGAGGTGGGTGTACATATGCATGTGTGGGAACACGTGCGTGAGGGTGTCTCACTTGGTGTGCACGCTCCCGAGAATGTGTTGCATAAAAATCATCATGTGTGTGAGACGGTGGAGTAGGACGTGTGTTCCTACGTGGCATGTTATTAGTGTACATGTAGGCATGCCCCTTCTTTGGAGGTCCACCCAAAGTGGGTTTCTTTCCGAAAGAGGGTGTGGACGAGGTGGAAGCACCATTGGAAGTTGAACTTCCAATAGAGTGTTTGCTCCCACTCGTTGAGGCTTCGGAAGTTGGCCTAACAAAAGTAGTGACCGACTTGGATGAATTTCACATCATATATCCCAAGCCAATGTAGTGTTTGGCCGGAAGTAAGTCTTTTAGGATATTATCCAAATGGCCCTTACCTTTGTTGAATTCGTTGATTCGGCCCAATGTGTTCTCATATTTCTCTTTGAGAGAACGCAAAGAAGTATCCAAAGTGGATATTTGCGATGTGAGCACATAAACACGAGATTTAAGATTCTCGTTCTCAATACTCAAAGTCGAGTTTTGAGAAGTTAAATCCGCTATCTCATGTTCTTCCGCATCCTCAATGCTAGCATGTTCAAGTTTAGATTTGAGATTCACAATCTCATTTCTTAACTCTTCAACAACGGTGTCGTTGTTGGTGATGATAGTCTTAGGCGATGTTTGAATGCTAGCTAGGTCATCTTTTACCTTAGTATATCTATTTACTAACTTAGTATATTTTGACCATAGTTGAGTGTTAGCATCCCTAAGATCATCCATTGTTACCTCATCGCTTTCGTCATTACTATCATCGGAAGAGGAGGATCCTTGATCATTCTCCTCTCTTGCCATGAAGCACATGTGCGCTTGCTCCACTTGCTCATCGTCCGACTCTCCGCTTGAGGAATCCTCGGAGTCGGTGAAGGTAGCTCCGACAAGTCCCTTCTTGTTTCCTTTCGTGTACTTCTTGGACTTGTCATACTTTGGTGCCTTCCACTTCGCCTTTTGCTTGTTTTGAGGACAATCCTCTTTGATGTGTCCTGGCTTATTGCATTTAAAGCACAAAGGTGGAGAGGCGTTAGTAGAAGTAAACTTAGATTTTTGTTTGAAGTTACCCTTTCGGAAAAAGCGATTGAACTTCTTTGCCATGAGTGCAATGGATTCCATGTCCATTTCTTCTTCCGAGTTCTCATCATCGGTAGAGGTGGATGAAGCCGCCTTGAATGCAATCGCCTTTTTCTTAGGCGCATCTAGGTTCAAATATGACTTCCTTTTCTTGTAGCTTCACCTTGCTATCTTTGCGTACCTCGTATGACATCAAAGTACCCATTAGTTGAACTACGGTATATTTGTCCATGTCATTACCTTCCTCGATGGCGAAGGTACGTTTTTCCCAAGAAGAGGGAAGTCCTTCAATAAGCTTTAAGCACTTCTCCTTTTGAGTGTAGATCTTGCCGAGGGCCTCTAACTCGTTTATTATGTCAACGAAACGAGCGTAATATTCTTTCATCTTCTCGCCCTGTTGCATATGAAACATTTCGTAATCTTTGGTTACGACTACGAGTTTAGAGTCTCTTACCCTACTCGTCCCTTCATGTAGAATGAGGAGGGAGTTCCAAATTTGATATGCACTCTTACATGTGCATATCTTATTGAAATCCTCGGGCTCCAATGCACATTGCAAGGCATTCATTGCCTTGGCATTGCTTACCTCCGCGGCGACCTCCGCGGTAGTCCATTTCTCAAAATCTTCTTCTTCGGGTTCAATATACTCCTTCATTGTAGTTCTCCATAAAGAGCACTTCGGAGGAAGGTTTCCATCCGACACTTCCAGTACCCGTAGTTGGTACCGTTGAAGAATGGAGGCCTCATAGAGGAATGTCCTTCCATCACGGAAGATGCTCCTTCACGGTTCCTGAAGGTGTCATAGTTGGAAGGTGGACGCACGGTCTTGTTGTCGTTGGCAGACATAGCTGAGTATCTGGCTCTGATACCAAATGTAATGCCCTACCAGCTACAGCACAAGTACTAGAGGGGGGGTGAATAGTACTTTAAAATAATAAGGCGTATAATTCCAAATTAAATTGCACACAACTACCAAATCAATTTGCGGAAGCTTAAATTGAATGACAACAATGAAATTAACAATGCTAACAAACGAAGTTAATGGGTTCGGATCCACCCAAGTCTCCCCGACTTGTTCCCGGTGATCCTACGTCCCAACCACCCGGATCCCCTCCGGATACTTGAGTTAGAAACCCTAACTCAAGATTTCCACTATGAATATCTTGTGAAAAACCTTCACAAGATCAAATCATACATGCAATGGCAAAGTGAATCCCACAACCCGGGATCACAAACTTCTCTCACAACCGAGAGAGCCAATAAACAATATAAAGAGTTTATATGAAATAAATACTCTTACCACAAAATCCTATACCTTGAGTTTTTCTTACCCAATAGGTGGAATGAAGGATTTGAGGAAGATGAAGTCACCAAGCCCTAGCACCAAGGAAATGAGCAGCAATGGGTGCCTAGGGAAGAGTTGGAGACTTGGATCAAGCAATAGCTTGAAGAGCTCACCAAGAACAAGCTTCTCTCTAGATCTAGAAATGAGAGAGAATGGGTTTCTTGTGAGGAAGAGAGCTTTAGATTTGAGGGAGAATAGCTATCTCTTTAGAACTCAATGAATCTCTTAATGGCAGCTCTATTGAAGATAGAAATGATCTAGGTTCGTATTTATAGGGTCCCATAAAAACAAGTTAGGTCAATCTCCAACGGAAAGAAATCTGTGAGAATTAGTCGGTCAAAGAACACTCACTGACCGACTAGTTCATCAACTAGTCGGTCAGTCACAAAGCATGGACCGACTAAGAGCAGATCTGAGAAGAGATAGAATTTCAGACCTAGAAAACTAGTCGGTCCAAGAACACATTCTGACCGACTAGTTTCACAACTAGTCGGTCAGTCAATGAACGTAGACCGACTAAGAGGCAAAACAACATAGTCTGAAGGCAAGTTGACTTAGTCGGTCCAAGAACAAAAGTTGACCGACTAGATTGTCAACTAGTCGGTCATCAAACGTTCTTAGACCGACTAACGGTAAACAGTAGCTCAGGAGAAATTTAGAGTGAACAGTAAGTCACAACTAGTCGGTCAAAGAAGCATCACTGACCGACTAGTTCACAAACTAGTCGGTCGGTGAGTCAACATAGACCGACTAACTGTAAACAGTAAAGTCCAAGAAATTAAGGAATCAAACTAGTCGGTCCAAGAACAGTTGCCGACCGACTAGATCACCATCTAGTCGGTCAGTACTTGTTCTTGTACCAACTAACATGCACAACAAAGTCCGAATCGAAGCGCGACGCTTCGAGGAAGTTAGAATGAACTTGTGCAAGGATCCTAGAGCTACGAAATGAGCGTAATGAAGATAGAAACGTAAGATATACTCAAGGCTTAACATTCTATCAATCGAAACTAAAAGACTATAAATAAAACCTTAATAAACGGTCTTTGAGAGCTTCGATTGAATCTTCATAACTTCCAAAGCGCTGCAGGAGCTTCAACGAAGCTTTAGGCTTGAATACGAGCTTTTGGAAGTGTTGAGATGTCGCTTTGAATATTCTCGTGAAATTGGCGACGATCTCCAATACTGCGCTCACAAATTGTTAGTTCATGAATTATTTATGTTTGCTCATCATCCAAAACCAAATCCGGGGAGTCCAATATTCAACAACTTTATCCCTCCATTACTCCCCACTCATTGGAGTAATGGTGACCTTTTAGCTTCATACCTCTTCACATTCCCTTTGTGATTTATTAATATAGAACTATGACACTTTGCCATGGTTACACTTTCATCTACAAATTCCAACACGTTATTAGCACTTCAGCTCTCAATTCTTTGAGCTTTTTCTCACGTATCCCCTCAATTTTAACCATCTACGCGCTAAGGAATCTAATTGTTGCGGCGATCCGTTGCGGAGAACCGTTGCAGCGATTTTTTAGGCGTATCGGGAGCGGGATTTCGATCTATGGCTTTTTCTTATTACGATCGTCCTTAGATCTTTGATCTAAAGGTAATTTTTTTGATCCCGTAGATAATTACAAAATAGAGTTTGCTATGATTTTACAATGCTTTTCATTAGGCTTGTATAAATCTGCAACATTTTGCTAAACATCAAAATTAAAAAAACCATGTAAAACCCTTCTGCTCCCCCCCGAAGGGGGGCTCTGTGCCGATCACCCCCCCCCCCCAGGGGGCTCTGTCCCCCCCCTGACGGCGGCGGGGGGTTCCCTGCACCCCCCAAAGGGGGGCCTCTGTCTCCCCCCCCCCCTGGGGGTTCCATGCCCCCCCGAAGGGGGGGCCTCTATCTCCGCCCCCCGAAGGGGGCCACTGTCTCCGCCCCCCCGCCCCCCGACAGCGGGGGGTTCCCGGCACTGCCGAAGGGGGGCCTCTGTCTCCGCCCCCCCGACGGCGTGAGGGTTCCCTGCACTGCCCCCCCGAAGGGGGGGCCTCTGTCTCTCTCTCCCCCCCGACGGGGGGGGGGGGGGGGGTTCCCTGCGCCGCCCTCGGAAGGGGGGGCCTTGTCTGCGCTGCCCCCCGACGGTGTGGGGTTCTGTCCTTCGCCCCCCCGCCGGAGGGGGGATCTGAGCGACGCCCTCCCCCGACGGGGGAGGGGCTCTGTCTGACGCCACCCCCCGACGAGGGGGCTCTGTGCGACGCAGAACATGGACGGTGGGAGGGGGTCCTCTGTACGTTGGTTTCTTCCGGACATGGGGGGTTTTCAGGCTGCTGCCCCTACCTGACAGGGGCGCGCTGTTTTTCATAGACATTGATGGGAGAGGGACACTATCTGAAAAAATGAAGGGTTTTGGGGGATTTTTGCATTCTTAAACCCTAGAGTTTGTTTTTGGACTTGTGTTAAATTTGATTTAAAATTTTACAGCCCATGGGCATATAGCCCAAAACTATATAATTAATTAGTTTGGCTGTTTATTAGGCCTGAAGTCCAGTTCATAACAATGACAATTAAATTAAAATTTATTATTCTTATGGGCCTGCAGCCCAAATTAGAACAATAATTTATTTTGTCTGTTGATTCGAGCCAGAAGCCCAGTTTATCTCATTGCAAAATAATATGATTATTGTTTTGGCTAACTGGCCTGTTGCCCGTCTCTAGCCCACAGGACTTGCGGATTATGATATTTTATCTGCTACTTTTCGATTAATAAATCTCTTACGCATTGGATAAAACATTTATTTAAGTTAAATTTGTTAAAAGGATCCTGAGACCGCTCTGTCTTTAGTTAACTAACCTAAAGATGAATGACGTTTGCCCGTGGTCTAACTAATCCTTTTAACTTAATTAAAATTATTTTATCCAATATTTGGGCTTGATGATTTTTGTAATGTCTGTGATACTGCGTTTTTACTTGCCTGTTGCATATATAACTGCGTGGATGTTTAAATAAGTCAAAATGCGTTTTTAGGCATTGGCCAATTTTTAGATACCCTTTTTATTATATTCATTCTCTTTGTAATTTATTTTTCTTTTCTGAGAAAAATTTGTAGTGAGGAATTTTATGTATAAATGCCAAAGACAGATGTTACTATCTATCAAGAGGGAGGAGATTGCATTTATCTGGGACCCAAATAGGGTTTCCAACTTGTATTTTTCTTTTTCTTCTTTATGGACTGTAATATGGACTTCGGACATTTTATGTTTTGGATATCTGGCCGATCCCCGCATTTTTTCTTATTTATTTCTTTTTTGCATGATGTTTAATTATTAATACATGCTTATTTAAATTGCATAGATTATAATGGCAAAATTGCCAAGCGTCGATTTCGAAGTTCTTGATGCAGCGGGAAAGAACTATCTTAGCTGGCGAGTGGACCTGAAGTTCCACTTGCATTCGATGGCACTTTTCCACTCTATTCTGGCCCCCGCAGTGGCCGAGACACCTGCTAGCTAGGGATGGCAGTAATGGCCTGACCCGCCCGGCCCGACCTGGCCCGACCCGGTTTTGACCCGGCCCGACCCGGCCCGTAGTCAGGTCAGGGCAAGCTTGGGCTTTGTATGCGCCCCGCCCCGCCCCGGTAAACTATCGAGGTTTTAAAAAACCTTACTATTTTGATGTAGACCATGCAGTCAGCGAATAACTCATAACTCATACTATATTCCACGGTTCTCCTAAACGGCCAAATTCCAAATTCCAAATTACCAAATAAATCAAAATTCTCCCAATTCATAAATAAAATTTTTATTTGGGATTCATATGGATGGCACTAATGACCTGACCCGACCGGCCCGACCTGGTTTTGGTAAGAAAGAACCATCCCTGCCCCGGCCCGCGACACGCCCCGCCCCGGCCTGTAGATGAGTCGGGACAAGCTTGGGTAGTTAAATACCCGCCCCGCCCCGCAATATTTCCATTCCTACTGCTAGCAGTGCCCCTGAAGAGGCACAACCATCTAGCAGTTCTCCTAGCGTAGTCTCCGACATAGATAAGGAGAAAGCCATTATCTATATCAGGAGACACATAGATCAGACCTTAAAGACCGAATACTTAACGGTGGAAGACCCATTGGAGTTGTGGCAAGCGCTGGAGGCACGTTATAAACATCAAATCGATGTAATTTTACCACGTGCCAGTTATGAGTGGGAACACCTCAGACTTCAGGACTATAAGTCCGTTGCTGAGTATAACTCTGCGCTTCATAATATCACCTCACGCCTGAAGTTGTGCGGTGAAAAAATGACTGGGCATCGCTTGTTGGAAAAGACATTTACCTCGTTTCACAAGAAAGATGCAATCCTCATGCAGCAATATCGTCAACACAAATTCACAAAGTTCTCTGATTTGATCTCTTGCCTTCTTAGGGTAGAACAGAATAGAGATTTACTGCTTGCCACCCAGAATTTGCGCTCTTCTGGTACTGTCCATATCCCTGAAGCCCACCATGTTTCTCCCCAGAAGTGGAAAAACAAGAAGAAGGCTAGAAAGAACAAAGAGAAATCTGTAATGAAGCCAGCAAGAGGAGCACCTCCCCAGATCAACAACAACAACAAAGGGAGGAAAAACCTCTCTTGGAACCATAAGAACGCTGATCCAGTGTCAATTCCTAAGAAGACCTGGGAGGATAAATGCCATAAATATGGCATGACTGGACATTGGTCCAGAAATTGCCGCACTCCTCGGCATCTCCAGGATCTGTATCTGGCAAGCCAGAAGTCTCAACCTGAAACAAACTTGGCGGCTGTTCACCCGCTCACCAAGTTTACTGCCAAAGATTTTGAAAATGAAGACATGCTCGATTGAGCCCTATCTTATATCTATGCATTTAAAATTATGTAACTTCATCTGTAGTTTCATTTGATATCACTTTTATTTAAATGTCTGTTTTTCATTTACTTAAATAAACTCTCATTTTGCTTATATATAGATGAAGTATGAGTGCCTAGTGGACAGTGCCTCAACGCACACTATCCTTCGCGATCCATGCTATTTTAATAGCTTAAACAAATATGACGGTCCCGTAATTACGATTTCGGGACTGTCCAACATAATCGAAGGATCTGGAAAAGCAATCATATTGCTCCCAAATAACACAAGACTTAAAATACAAAATGCATTATTCTCTCCAAAATCTAATAGAAATCTCTTAAGTTTTCAAAGATATTCGTTTTAACGGATATCACTTGGAAACTAGAGATGAAGAAAACATTGAATATATGTATGTGACTCGTCAAAAAGATGGCCAGAAGTCCATCCACGAACGATTTAAGGGACTCTCGTCAGGTCTCTACCATACGTATATTCAACCAATAGAAGCCAATATGACTGAGCACCAGAAGTCCTTTCATTGCCAGAGTTTCAACTCTGGCACAATAGACTTGGTCACCCTGGATCAGATATGATGTGTCGCATTATCTCTGAATCCCGAGGACATAATTTGAAAAACCTGAAGATTCTTCAAAAGGGTGAATTTCCACGTCCCCCTTATTTTCAAGGAAAACTAATAACGAGACCCTCCCTCCTGAAAGTGGGATTAGAGTCTCCTGGTTTCTTAGAGAGAATTCATGACGACATTTGCGGGCCTATTCATCCCGCAAGTGGCCCATTTCGGTACTTCATGGTACTGATTGATGCATCCACAAAATGGTCTTATGTATGCCTTTTGTCCACTCGCAACCTAGCTTTCCCAAATCTATTGGCACAAATAATTAGTTTGCGGTCTCATTTCCCCGATAATCATATCAAGAAATTATGTCTTAATAATGCGGGTGAATTTACTTTGCAAGTCTTCGAAGACTATTGCCGGTCAACGGGTATTGAAGTTGAACATCATGTAGATCATGTTCACACCCAGAATGGATTAGCAGAGTCTCTTATAAATAGACTCCAATGGATTACACATCCATTGCTCATGCAATCCCAGTTGCCTGTGGATGCTTGGGGGCATGCTATATTGCATGTCGCATCGCTGATTAGGATAAGGCCCTCGGGTGGCCATATATTATCCCCAATGCAACTAGCATATGGTGCACCCCCAGATATCTCTCATTGAGAGTGTTTGGTTGTGCGGTATATGTCCCAATAGCACCACCTCAGAGGACCAAAATGGGTCCTCAGCGTCGTCTTGGTATCTATATTGGGTTTGATTCATCCTCTATTATTAGATACCTGGAACCTCTTACGGGGGACACATTTAAGGCACGACTTGCTGATTGTGAATTCGATGAGAAAACTTTTCCAAAACTGGACACACAGTCTAAGAAGCCTGACGCTTCAGAGACTATTACCTGGGACAATAAGTCTTTGTCTCTATATGATCCGCGTACTAATCTGTGTGAAGATGAGATCCCGAAGATCCTTCACATTCAGAACACAGTACACCTACTACCGGATAAATTTACGAACAACCAGAAGATTGTTCGTTCACACATCACTGCTGCCAACACGCCAGCTAGGCTTGACATCCCCAAAGATGGATGCAATCCAATGGCAGCAGAATTGGCTGTACCTCAATTGAAAAGAGGACGCCCGCTAGGTTCAAAAGATAAAGTTCCTCGAAAGAGGAAGATTCCTAGTGATAATAAGATGATCCCTCCACAGAATGCTGAGCTCAGACCAGCGACCTCTCCTCTCCTTATTTCCATTACAGACAAACAATAGGAGAAACATCATTAAATTACATACGTACTGGAGAGGTATTGGACAGAAATAGCACAGTCGTCGACGGCGATTTTGCGTTCGCTATTGCCGTTCACGTCGTTGAATACGACGATGACGTCGAACCACGATCTCTAGCAGAATGTAAACGCAGAGATGATTGGCCAAAGTAGGACGAGGTAATAAGAGTAGAGCTAGACTCACTACTGAAACGCAAAGTCTTTGGACCAGTAGTCCAAACACCTGCAGGTGTTAAACCTGTGGGATATAAGTGTGTCTTCATCAGAAAAAGAAATGAAGAAAATGTGATCGTCCGCTACAAGGCACGCCATGTAGCACAGGGATTTTTCCAAAGACCGGGGATTGATTATGAAGATATTTATTCCTCGGTCATGGATGCGATCACTTTTCGATTCTTGCTTAGCCTATCATCTGTGGAAAGCCTAGAAATGTAGCTCATGGACGTTGTGACTGCATATCTATATGGCGATATAGATAAAGAAATTTATATGAGACTTCCAGATGGGTTTAATTTACCCCCAGAGATGAAAGAGAGACCTCGGGACGTCTTCTCGGTAAGGCTTCAAAGATCATTATATGGTCTAAAGCAATCAGGAAAGATGTGGTATAATGGACTAAGTGTTTTCCTTGCACAATAAGGATTCAAAAACAATGAAGGCTGCCAGTGTACCTTTATCAAAAGAACAGGAACAAGATTTGTCATCGTTACGATTTATGTTGATGACTTAAATCTCATAAGATCTCTTGCAGAGATCAATGAGATATTTGAAAGCCTAAAGCATACCTTCGAAATGAAAGACCTAGGCAAAACAAGGTATTGTCTTGTCTTACAGATTGAACACCTACGAGGTGGAATCCTGTTACATCAATCAAATTATACAAGAAAACTTTTAAACACGTTTAGAATGGAACATTGTCATCCTTTAAGTACTCCTATGGTCGTAAGATCACTGCATATTCATAAGGACACCTTCTGGCCGCTGGAAGAGAGGGAGGAGTTACTCGGTCCTGAAGTACCCTACCTCAGTGCCATTGGAGCACTTCTATATCTGGCAAACTGCACGCGTCCCGATATAGCATTTACAGTTAATCTACTTGACAGACATAGTGCTACGCCTACAAATCACCACTGGAATGGAGTAAAGCATCTTCTACGCTACCTCTGGGGTTCTATAGATCTGGGACTATACTGCTAAAGAGGTTCCTCCTCCCCGTTGTTTGGTTATGCTGATGCAGGTTACCAATCTGATCCTCACACATCAAAATCATAAACTGGTTTTGTGTTTACCTATGGAGGGACTGCTATCTCATGGAGATCGGTAAAGCAACCTACCTCAGCAACATCATCAAATCACGCTGAAATCATCGCGATCCATGAAGCAAGCAAAGAGTGTTTTTGGCTTCGCTCCGTCGTCCAACATATCCTTAATGCCACTGGCCTGAAGACTGGTGATCTTTAGCCCACTGTCTTGTTTGAAGACAACACTGCATGCATTGCACAACTCAAAAAGGGCTACATCAAGGGCGACCGAACGAAACCCATTTCTCCCAAATTCTTCTGGACGTACGATCTACAGAAGAACGAGGAGGTCGAGATTCAGCAGATCCAGTCCTGCAACAACTTAGCTGATCTTTTTACCAAATCTTTACCGAGATGTATTTTTGTAAAACTTGTAAAAGGAATCGGTATGAGACAGCTGAAAGACCTACAAGCCTGGAGCTTGTACGGATGAGGGGGAGTAACTTCTGTGTTGCACTCTTTTCCCTTAAGCTGTTGGTTTTTCCTACTGGGTTTTCCACAGCTAAGGTTTTAACGAGGCAAACACGATTACTCAGGATCCAGAAGTATCCACCCTCTTAGCTTTATAAGCTAAGACCAAAGTAATGGATGGATAAGGGAGAGTGTTGTGAGTGAGGGAGGCCTTTATCCTCCCCACCGCTGTATCCCTCTATTAATCCCCACTCATTAGAGTAATGGAGACCTTTTAGCCTCATACCTCTTCACATTCCCTATGTGATTTATAAATATAGAACTATGGCACTTTGCCATGGTTACACTTTCCTCTACAAAATCTAACATAGAGTCGATTCTCAAAAAAATAATGGACAATGGACTTTTAAAGAGCAACATATGGGTAATGATATAATCCCCATTTTTCTCTTCATAACATATCCTTTATAATGAAAAGTTTCTATGTACATCATCACATTTTATAAATTAACGCATTACTATAAGTTAATGGACAGTTAATTATGCTTCTTATTAATACAGCCATGTACTTAACCTATACTTATTTCATGTTAAAAAATTATAATTGTAATACGAATGCTTACAATTCATGAACTAAACTGTTTACCGTGAAAAGTATAATTTTGAAATTCATACTTTTTAATAAAGGATATCAGGGTCACCTATCAAGTATTAAACTTTTACAAAAAAAATACACATATATTTTATTTATGTTATGATCAGCACTACGATTCGAATCCTTCTAATATGCATTGGTTTTGAGCAGAGTATAAACGACCCGTGTGTTTATGTTCGCGCACATGATGATGGGTCAAAGATATATTTGGTCCTGTACATTAACAATATGCTGATTGCATCACGGGACAAGAAGAAAATCAATAGGTTGAAGGGAAAAACTGCAGAAGAGTTCGACATGAAGGATACGAAGCCTGCAAAGAAGATCCTAGGAAAGAAAATTAGTACAGACAAGAAGAAAAAGGGAGTTGAGATTATGCCAGGAGGGCTATATCAAGAAAGTCCTATCACGCTATGGAATGGAGAATGCGAATCCCATCACAACGCCACTAGGACCTCACTTCCAGCTTTCTGTGAGACAGTCATCGAGCACCGACGAGGAGACACATACATGCCTACAGTCCACTATACCAGTATCATGGGAAGTTTGATGTATGACATGGTTTATACATGCCCAAGCAGTTAGAGTTGTCAGTAGGTATATAGCAAATCCATGGGAGTAACACTGGCAGGCTGTGAAATGGCTATTGAGATATTTGAATGGAATAGCTAGCATTTGTATGTGTTATGTCAAGTGAGATGGGTTGGTGATATCTAGGTTCTGCATTCAGATTGTGTAGATGACAGAGATAGAAGGAGATCTATGACTGGATACATGTTCGCATTGGGCACCACTACTGTATACTGAAGATCGGTTCTTCAGTCTATTGTAGCATTGTCAACCATGGATCAAAACTAATAACTACAGTTGATGCGATCAAGGAAGGCAAGTACATGTAAAGTCTGCTAAGAGACTTGGGTATTCCGCAAGAAGTGACGAATATTTATTGTGATAGCCATAGCGATATTCACATGGCGGAGCATTAGGCCTACAGTTCGAGGACCAAACATATTGAAGTGCAGGACTTCTTCATACATGAAGAGAAGAAAGTGATAGCACCAGAGATGGTATCGACGAATCATAATCTTATAGATATGATTACGAAGATGGTTCTTGTAGTCAAGATCATGCATTGCTTGAGCTTGATCTATTCATAGTGAGTGGTTGATGTTTTCCTATTGTCATATGAATTTCAGGAAATACTAGATCTGGGTAGAGATAATGTGTATTCGGGTAGAGCCATGATTGAGAGCTTGGAGGTGTCTTGGTGATGCTTGAAGTGCTGGTGGTGTGTTGGAGAAAGTTTGAAATGTAAGGACCCTGGCTATGAGGAAAACACTAGAAGGGGTGTTGAATAGTGTTTATAAACATTAACTAAGAAATTATGCCTAATTAAAATCCTAATCCAACAAAGATGCGGAAATAAGAATTAACAACAATGAACAATGCTAACACAAGTATGTTTCAAGGGTTTGGATTACCCAAGTCAACCCCGACTTCTTCCCGGTAATCATACGTCCATTCATCCCGGATAGTTCCGGATAGTCAAGTTAGATGTGAAAACTTAGGATTTGCCTGAAAACAGGCACATAAACATACTGAAAACATAATGTATGGTCTTCTAGCAGTTAGATAAAGTAAAGAGCCAATCATACCTCTGTAAAGACTTTGATCAACACTCTTACCATGTAAATCTTTATCGAGGGAATTAGATGTACTCATTGGAGTATGTTTTTCTGCAGAACTTTCTAAACCAAAACTCTTGATGAGTTCTTTAGAATACTTGCTTTGGTGAATGAATATTCCTTCCTTCATTTGTTTGATTTGAAGACAAATGAAGTAGTTGAGTTCACACATGTGACTCATTTCAAATTCTTTCTGCATAATCTTAGAAAAATCTTGACAAAGAGATTCATTAGTAGAACCAAAAATAATATCATCAACGTATATTTGAATAATGATGATGTCAAATTTTATGGTTTTAATAAACAAAGTGGAATCTATTTTACCAATAGAATAACCTGAATTTAAAAGATAGCTTTTAAGTCTTTCTTGCCAAGCACGAGGTGCTTGTTTGAGACCATATAAAGCCTTTTTCAATTTGAAAACATGATTTTCTAAATTTTCATGAATAAAACCAGGAGGTTGTTCTACATAAACTTCTTCTTCAAGAAAACCATTTAGAAAATCACTTTTGACATCCATTTGAAATAACTTAAAATCTTTAAAACATGCAAATTATAATAGCATCCTAATATATTCAAGACGAGCAACTGGTGCATAGGTTTCATCATAGTCTATACCTTCTTCTTGATTATAACCTTGTGCAACCAATCGTGCCTTGTTTCTAATTACTTGACCAGATTCATCCATTTTATTTTTGAATACCCACTTGGTACCAATAATTGAATGATCTGATGGTCTGGGAACTAATTCCCAAACATCATTTCGTTGAAATTGATTGAGTTCTTCCTGCATAGCAATAATTCATGAACTGTCTGCACATGCATCTTTGATGTTCTTTGGTTCAATGGTTGAGAGAAATGCACAATGTGCCATTTGCTCTATTTGGGCACGAGTTCTTACACCATCTGAAATATTTCCAATAATCTTATCTGAAGGATGATTAGGAACTTGTGCATATGTCTTTGGAAGATCTGAAACAGACTCAACAGAAGGGTTAGTAGCACCATCATCATTAAGTTTAACATTATCAAAAGATTTAATAATAGGTAATAAATTCTCTTCATCATCAATGATTTGAGAATTAGATGAGGGGGTCTCATCAAAAGTGACATGTAATGATTCTTCAACTGCTGAAGCTCTTTTATTGTATACTCTGTGGGCTTAACTGCGTGTTGAGTATCCAACAAAAATTCATGAATTAAATTTAGAATCAAAATTGTCAAGTGCATCTCTAGTGTTAAGAATGAAACATTTACATCCAAACACTTTAAAATAAGATACGCGGGAAATACGATCAAAGAATAATTCAAAACAAGTTTTGTTTAGAAATGGTCTTATAAGAACTTTGTTCAAGATGTAACAAGCAGTTGCAACAACTTCTGCCCAAAAATATTTTGGTAAGTTACTATCACAAAGTATTGTTCTAGCACATTCTTGAAGACCTCCATTTTTTCCTTTCTACAACACCATTTTGTGGTGCAGCACGTGGAAAAGAAAAATTGTGAGTAATACCATTTTCATTACAAAACTTAGTAAAAGATTCATTTTCAAATTTTCCCCCATGATCACTATGAATAGTGACAATGTTTGAGGATTTGACCTTTTGAATCTTTTTACAGAAGATGGAAAATTCTTCGAAAGCATCATTCTTATTTTGTAAGAATAAAACCAAAGTGTATCGTGAATAATCATCAACAATAACAAATGCATATCTACTTTTATTCAAAGAGGCTACTCTTGAAGGACCAAATAAATCCAAGTGTATGAGTTCTAAAGGTCTCTTTGCTGAGATTATGTCATTTGATTTAAAAGAAGACTTGTGCATTTTTCCTTGTTGATAAGCATCACAAAAGTGTTTGTGTTTGAATGAAATATTTGGCATTCCAATAACTAATTTGTGTTTTGAAATGTGTGCCAGATTTTTGAGATTAGTGTGTCCAAAACGTTTATGCCATAAAAGTGTATCGTTTGATGAAATCATCAAACAGTGGTTGTGAGTGGCAACTGACATGCATAAGATATAAATATTCTTACGCTTGCCACGAAATAAAATAGATGATATATCAGAATTATAAATGATGCAGTCATGTTGTTCAAAAATGATTTTATAATCTTTATCACATAATTGACTAATGGAAAGTAAGTTATGTTTCAAACCATCAACCAGGAGTACGTTCTCAATGATAGGCTGATCAGAGTTTCCAACTGTTCCAATGCCTATGATTCTTCTTTTGTTATTATCACCAAAGGTAACTGAGCCTCCATTTTTATATTGCATGGTTGAAAGTAGGTTGATGTTTCCAGTCATGTGTTTTGAACATCCACTATCTAATATCCATCTTTCTTTTCTTGGTACCTGTGAAATAAAACATGAAATATTGGTACCCTTTTTCTTTAGGGTCCTTTGGATTAGATCTTAGGAAGCCAAACCCAAGTAGAATTTGGCTTTCTTAAATAATTAATAGAATGTACAATAGATTGCATAAAATCAGAAATGTATGCTTTTTTATTATTTAAACATATATCCTTAGGAACCCAAATACTAATTGTATTAGGTTTCTTAGGAGATGAAATTGAAATGTTTGAAACATTTCTTTGTGAAGAAGATGTAGGCGTGTTTACAATCTTCATGTAAATGAAAGCATGATTTTTCTTTTGTGGTTTGACAAAAGTTGTCTTTCCACTAAATGAAGATGTGATAGCAGGCTTGGATATCTTCTTATTAGAATATCCTAATCCTTGCCTATGATTTGCAGGATATTGAAATTGTAGCAAATCATTGAGATTAGTCTTTCCTTTGTTAAACTTATTAACATTAGAAGACATCTCATCTTATTTCATTTTTAGTGATGAAATATTATTATCCATATTGGATATTTGTGTTTGCAATTCTTGATTCTTAGTTTTGAGAAGTTCATTCTCTTTGCTAAGATTCAAGATTTGAGAAGATGTCTTCTCGGTGTGTATTGCATTAAATGAAGTGCAGTTTGATGTTAATTCTTGATGTTCAAGATTGAGATCATCATTGCTTTGTTTCAAAGACTTGTGTTGAGCATTTAGTCTTTTGAAACGTACAAAGAGATCATTAAATGCATCAAGTAATTCTTCATTATCAATAGTACTCACCTTGCTTTCATCATTTTGTGCCATAAAGCACATGTTAGCATTCTCTTCATCGTTGTCTTCTTCATCTGAAGAATCCCATGTTGCTGCGAATGCTTTCTTCATTCTATTAAAATTCCTTTCCTTTTTGGAATGATCATTGTTGTAGTTGTTGGAAGTTTTGTACTTTGCTTTGAGGAGAGGACAATCCTTCTTTATGTGTCCTGGCCTATTACAATTAAAACAAAGAGTAGAATAAGAATTTTTGGATTTGAAATTATTATACTTACCTTTTCTTAAGAACTTCTTAAAGTTCTTTGTGAGAAAAGCAACAACATCATCATCCATTTCTGTATCTTCATCATCTGATGAAGCTTTGAAAGCAAGTACTTTCTTCTTCTGGTGTGATTTTTCTTTCTCGTCTTCTAATTGAACTTCAAAAGCCATTAGATTACCAATAAGACTTCCAACAGATAAAGTTGAGAGATCGTTGGCTTCTTCAATTGCGGTGATCTTTGGACGCCATTCTGGAGTTAAACCTTTAAGAATCTTGCAAACTTGTTCAAGTGCAGTGTAAGTTTTTCCAAGAGCATATAAAGAGTTTATAATGTTAGTAAACCTGGTGTTCATTTCTCCAATTGTCTCTTTGTCCTTCATCTTGAACAACTCAAATTTGTGACCAACACGGAAATCTTAGTTTCTTTCACTTTACTGGTTCCTTCATAAGTTACCTCGAGTACATGCCAAATATCTTTAGCAGTTTTGGCCTGAGATACTCGATTAAACTCATTCTTATCCATGGTACAGAATAAAGAATTCATAGCCTTTGAGTTGTTGGTTGCTATAGTTTTGTCGTTGGCAGTCCATTTAGAGAAGGGAGTTGTTGGCTTCTGATATCCTGTCTCTATGATGTTCCAAAACGTATAATCCATACTTTGGAGATGAATCTCCATTCTAACCTTCCAGTATGAATAATTTGAACCATCAAATAAAGGAGGACGAACTTGAGAGTTGCCTTCTGGATATTGAGATGAATAGTTGTGTGGAACTGCTGTCATGTTCTGTTCTGCCATCTTAATCCTGCTCTGATACCAAATGTAGGATCGTCTGTATACACAAATACACTAGAAGGGGGGTTGAATAGTGTATTATAAAAACTTGTTGCAAATAAAACGTTACTAAAATTTGCAAGATGGAACAGAAATTAAATGACAAGTATAGAAAATAAACCAATTGCAAACACAAAGATGTATCCTTGTTCGGATCCTTTTGATTCTACTCCAGTACTCTACTCCCCGTAAAGATTCTCAATCCACTATAATCACTTGCTCCCTACAAGCACAAACTTACAAAAATGGCGACACTCCCCGAGTCCCAAACTTTGTACAATCTCAATAACTAGAGATTCAAACCTGTTGAAGAAATAATGAAATAGAAAACACTTATAGCCTTGGCATGAATATCAAGAATGAATTCAAAGGATTGGTGTTTAAAAGAGAAACTTCAATGTTTCAAGATAAGTAATGGTGAAACACAATTGAAGTTCTTCCGTTCTTAAATGAAGTGAGAAATCTAATGATTTCTTCTTACAAGTAAGAACTTGAACAGCTTTCCAAAAAGTGTTGAAATCCAAGTTCTTCCATTCTTAAGCGAAGAGAGAAATCTAATGATTTCTTCTTACAAATACGAAAAGAACAACTAATGGCCAGAATGCTTAAGAAAATCAAAGGCTTGATTTCAACAAAATGAAAGTAAAGAAGAGGAAAGTGTGTGAGAAAAAGAGAGGGGGTACCTATCCTTTTATAGGTTTTAGAAACGGTTCTGAAAAAGACGTTGGAAAACGTTCAGAAACCGTCGGAGACGTTAGAGAACGGTCAGAAACTGTTCTGGAAAATTTCGGTCAGAAAAACTGTTTAGCAGGATAGGAAAATTCGTAGCCGGCTAATTTTAAAACGGGCATAAATGGACATAAAAAATTGGTGACGTGGATCAGTCAACGGATAGATCCTTGTCAGAAAGTATAAGGTCAAAAGTCAAAGAAAATATTTTTAGCAGGCTAGGAAAAATCCTAGTCGACTAATTTTGAAAAATGGAAATTTTGACTTAGGATCAAATGGGTTGGAAGATGATGTAATTTGGAGCTTAGGGATATATGATATATTATAGCCAAGGCTCTGAAGCTATCTAAAAAGTAAAATTACTTCATTCCATAGGTACGTTATTCAAACGTAATATGAGTAGCAACGCTGTTTTTACAGAGAGTCCTTGTAATATGATCATATGAGTAATGTGAATGAAATAAGCGTGATGTCTGCACATCTGCATAGATAGAGTTAGTAACATAAAATATATTGATTTGTCCATCAAAACATTATGGAAGAGAGAATGGAAAATACCAAGTTCCAACAGTATGGAGAAGTTCAACACTCAACATTCTCCCCCTTTTAATGATGACAAACAAACATAAACAAAAAGATAAATAATTGTGTTTAAGATATACTTACTCCCCTACATAGATGCCAATCAAGTAAACAATTAATATATGGGCATCTAATGATCACTTAAAGTACTAGAATGATATACATGAATGAAATGAATTCAAGTATTGGAATTTAGGATTTTTGAATCCAAATTCATTATTTCTTACTCCACCTGAATCTAATGCAACTCAAATCTTAGATTTCAAGATTAGCTTCTAATTAGCACAACATTATAATTTGTTTATTTCTCTCCCCTATGGCATTATCCAAAAAGGTGGGAGCATAGAAACAATAACAATAGTGCTAACTAAACTAAAACAATCATGTGGGAGTATAAAGAATGAGATATGTATTTAATGTGATACCAAAGGGAAATCGAGAAAACACGAAAGTGTAACACACAAATACGTATCATTATCATCAAAACTAGAAAAAAAATTAGTTTACTAAAGGAATGGAAGTCCAATAGCAATATGTATTATGCAATTCATCTCAACATTCAATTAATATAATAAAGAGAAAAATGAGAGATAATAATCGCACAACATTCATAAAAGAGCACAATGAGTCAAACTGATCATCATATAAATATTTGTAAAAGATACATGGAGTATACAAAAAGATAACAGCTCTATGTACACAAAAGTATATGACCAACATATAAAACCATCCAGCCACACATACAAATCCAAAAATGTGCAACAAGCATCATCACTAATAGCCAAACAGATACAACCATACACACAAGCCAAACATCTAAACAAACTTAAGACTCTCAACCCTAATAAAAAAATATAAACCATATGGTGAGTAATCTCCAAGTAGCAGCATCAGTCGAGGTGAACAACGGTGGAGTCCTCAGGAGCTCTCCTCTCTACGTGGAAGCCCGTCTCTGGATCTAACGACGATGCAATAACAGTAGATGGATCAACAAGAGCAGCCTCAGAAGAAGCATGCTCATCAACAAGAGTAGACAGAGTGATCACATGAGTGTCATCAGGCTGAACAGCAACAACAGGCTCACCAGAAGCAACAGACTGAGTTTGGGGGATGTCAGTATGAGGAGGCTGGGTGACGTCAGTCGTAGGAGGCTAAGCGACACCAGAAAAAGCAGTATGAGGGATATCCTGAGTAGGCTGAGCAGCATCAGGCTGAAGGTTCGACTGAAGGATGCATGAAAGGGAATGCCATGATGCTGGAATGATAAGTAGAACAGATCATACAGACCAGATACCTTCTTGTCCAACTCGACAAGAAGTGGATCACGAGTAGGTGTAACTAAGGATGAATGGATCAATGAATCACCAGGAGGAACAACAGATGAAGAAGGGCCAAAAGTAGACGGCCTCTTCGTGGCTGCAGTCTGCAGAGTGGGATATTGATGGGAAATCGAATCCCATTCTTAAGTGGTTTTGATGATTAGCACACCAGATGATGTTAATGTGCTAACTACACTGCAAATGTGCAAGTTATGCGACAAACGGTGACTTTACGCATACTCCAAAGAAGCTCAACCACACTCAAGACGAATACGAATTTGCTAGTTCTACATCAAGCACAAGATGAAGCCCGTGCTCAAGCTTAATGAAGAAGGAACTCAAATTCAGGAGAAGCAAGCATCTACCAGATCAGCTTCCAGAGGGTCTTATCTTAGTGTAGTGTGTGAGAGTTCTTAGGATTATGTTAAAGCCAAAGTATATATAGCGCACAGACATAAATGATTTCGAAAATAAATGTTTTAAATGTTTTAAAATCATTTTAAACTCTTGAGAGCAATTGCTAGCTTTTTCATATCCTAGTAGTCAATCTCCATTACACCCAGGAGTTGACTGCCCTCTTTGCTAGCTAAGTTTCAGAAGAAATTGCTCGTGAGTCGACTACCAAAGGAGGGAGTCGACTACCAACTGGAAACAAATTTTCTAATGAAACACTCTGGGAGTCGACTACCACTCCTAGGGAGTCGACTACCGGCTGGCGAATTTCAACGATTTGACTTCCTGATTTCTCTCATCCATCCTTAATTTTTGGGACGAAAGTCAAACCTCATTTAAAATTTGAATCCTATCTTATTTCTATAAATATAGGACTCTATGAGATCTTTTAACAACAACAAGAACAACATTATTATCAATTCTAAAATCTCTCTTGTGCTAAAATTTTTATATCTCTTATTCATTCTGCTCTCGTTATTTTTTAGCCAAATCTGTTTTAATTTCTGATCTCCTAATCTTTTTCAAAGTTATTATTTTTGAGATCAAATTTTATTTGGCTATTAAAAATCGGTTTTCAAAATCCTTGTTCTTCATTTTTATCTATTGAAAGGATTTTTTGAAAACAAACGATCTAGATCACAACGAATCATTCTATATCTTTGTGTGATCTAAAGATCGATTTGAATTCTTTTTAGCCACGTAATACAATTGTTATATTTTAATTTGGCTATAGAATTCTGGGTGTAAATCCAAACTTCACTAATTTTTGTGGTGAGTTGGAAATCGTTTTTATTTGTGTTTCCCCCTTTGTTGAAAGGGAGTTGGAAATCCTAGACAAGTCTAGGTGGTCGGAAATCCTGGTCAAGGCCAGGTGTTTGAGAAATCCTAACGAGTGAAGTTATGTATTTGTATTTCTAAGGCAATAGTGGAAATCGCGTACCGAATTGGTTGAGGACTGGACATACCCAAGTTGTTCGATGTGTTTGGATTTACATTCTTCTGTATTTGGTCGAGGACTGGACGTACCGAATTGGGCGGGCAACCGGGATACAAATCTCTGTGTTTGCATTTGCATTCTTCTGCGATTGTTAATACTTGTTCCTGCATTCTTTATTTGCTTACAAATTGTAACTTGTTCATATTATTGCAAGTTAATTCTTTTGTTTATATTCGATGTGTAAAGATAAATACTTATTTGTATAAAGATATCTGCTTGTAATCTTATTATCTTACACTAGAGTTTTGCCTGAAAACTCTCTGGGAGTCGACTACAATTCATAGGGAGTCGACTACCTGCTGTGTTATCTCTCTGATTAACATTGCTCATAAGATAAACTTGTTGATTAATAACCAAGCGTAGATCACTCTACTTGGTTTCTTACGCAACATTAGAAGGATTATAATTGTGCTAATCAACGAACGAAAAAGATTTATTATTTGCACAACTCTATTCAACCCCCTTCTAGTGTTGTTTGCCATCCATAGGATCCAACACTTGGTATTAGAGCGAGGCTATAAAAGGCGATGGCATCAACATCTTTTCACTTTGAAGGACTCAACACCATGCGACCACCTCTGTTCAACAGAAAGAACTACGCTAGCTGGAAGATCCGGATGAAGACTCACTTGGAGTCACTAGACATCGAAGCGTGGACCGTTACTAAAGTTCCATACATCACACCTACCGAAGTTGTGTTCGTAAAATGGTTAGCCGATGACAAGAAGAGAGACAATCTCAATGCAAAGGCGATGAATGCACTATTCTTCACCGTGACAGGTAACGAGTTCAATCGAGTCTCCCAATGCGAGACAGCACATCAAATATGTTACACCATTCAGGTAAGTCATGAGGGATCTGAAAAGGTAAAAGAATCCTGTATAAATGTTTTACATTCTAAGTTTGAATCTTTCAAAATGGAAGAAGGGGAGAGTATCACCAATGTGAATACTCGTTTTACTAACATCACAAATGAGCTCGCATGTTTAGGAAAGAAACACTCTGAATACAAGCAGGTGATGGAGATACTGAGATCTCTCCGACCCGAATGGAAAGGAAAGACAATATCCATTCGAGAAGCACACAACGTGAAGGATCTTACCATCGAAGAGCTGATGGAAAATCTCATGGCGGATGAGATTGAACTTGAAGGAGACAAGAAGATCGAAGAAAAACCAAAGAAGACGAATCTTGCTTTCAAAGCTCAAGAAGAAGATTCCGAAGACACTAACAAAGAGGACCATATTGCTTTCATCTCAAAGAAATTTAAAGAGTTCATTACAAGTAAGTATGGTAAACGTTCTTTTCGACCTACTAATGGTATTATTTGTTTTGGTTGCAATAAACCAGGACACAACAAAAGAGATTGTCCATTGGAAAAGAACAACCGTGATTCCAGAGATCGTGAGAAGAACCGAGAAAGCAATGAAAGAAGAAACACTGGAAGAAACAGATTCGACGACCAAAGAAGGAAGCTTACACAGCTTTCGATCAGAGCGATGTTTTTTCATCCGATGAATCCTCAGCAGACGACAACGATGAAAGAAGAGAAACAGCACGCATGTGCTTCATGACTTCCACATCCTCTAAGGTAAGCTTCCATCATGATTCATCTAGTGATAGTGATTCATCATCAAGTAATGATGAAGTCATGGATTATAGGGGAGCATATAAGGAGCTATGCAAAATGCATGAAAAGCTCTTAAGAGAAATAGAAGAACACTTAAGAATATTAAGATAGATGCTAAAGAGAAAGAAGAGATTATTAAAGAAAATAGTATTTTGAAGGAAAAGAATGATTCTTTGCAAAAAGACATTCTTTCCATGAATGAGAAAGTTGAAAATTTAAATAATCTGCTCGTATTCGTCAAAGATAAATATGACTCTACGATGAAGATTGTTGAAAACTTCAACAAGGGAAAAGGAGAGCTAGATAGTTTAATAGATAATCAAAATGCTTCATCTAGCAAAACTGGACTTGGACATGATTCAAATCATACCAAGAAACGGTTTAAGCATACTAGGATGTATCATTTTAACAATAATTTTCTGAGCATCTGGATACCAAAGAACTTGTCCGACCAAAAGAAGAAAAGGTATGCTACTAACTTTGTTCAGTAAGTTCATTTAAACAAAAATTATAAATATGTTTTTCATGAAGGAACTAAACCATATTAGGTTTGGTTTTCCAAAGACTAACCTCTCGGACTCAAAAATAAAGAGTAACATAAACGTTTATATTTTCATGTACTCTAAAATAAAAACATGGAGGAAGAACAAGATCAGCACCAAAACACTTTACGATAAAAGCAGATTGCTTCGCAAAATTTAAATTTGTTTGGATGATTAAATGATTATTAATTTTATTTAAATTGATTTATATGCTTATAAATGTTTATCTCATCATCATAGAGTAGATTTTCAATAGATACGCACTCACCATTGGACCAAAATCCATTGGGATGAGAAAACAACTCAGCCCAGCAGGGAGTCGACTACCACCATCAGGGATTTGACTACCAGAGTGCTGTGCGGATTTCTGGGTTTGTGTTTTGATTTTTTCTCTAACTTCTTTTAGGTTCCATTGAGTCAAACGGGTTCAAAACCCAAAGGTAACTTAAACCCAATAAGCAATTTTGATCTCAACCCTTCATTGTTTGATCTAAAGGCTTCTATTCATCATCTCCCTAGGTGAAAACCTTAGGTAGCCAACTACCCCTCTTTCACATCTTTTTGTAAAAAAATTGGGCTCTTTGAGTTTTCTTGTGTCTTCATCTCCTCTCATCATCCTCCCAAGAAAAATCACTAAGGTAAAATCATCTCAGCCTCTTTTATCAACTTTTACTTTATTTACTTCTTGCATATCTAGTCTTGTAAATCAAATTTTTGTTTTTTTATCTAGAATGCCTTTCAAGAAGATTGCTTCTAAGAAGAGGAAGGTTACTAATGAATCTCTCACTGAAAAGGAAATCATCATACCATATCTTTTCAGAACTACTAACTTTGAGCATTTTGTCAAAATTTCCAATAGGCAAATCCTTCATGAGAGGTTTGTAAAAATTGACGATCTTGAAAACTATGGCATTGATAGTATCTTGGAATTTCAAAACTTGGCCAATCTTTTTTCTTCTGAAAATATCTATCTATACTATCCTTGGCTTGTGCATCTTTCTATGCCAACATGGACTATGATCTTGCTAAGTGTAGATTCATCACTAAAGTCCTAGACTCCAAACTTGCTATAACTGTGAAATCTCTAGGAGAAGCTTTAGGAATCCCTTACACTGGTATGTTATTGGATAACATAGAGATGGTCGATGAGAATATTCTGGAGAAAATGTATTTGCATGGAAGATACTTCCAAACAAAATTGCCATGTAGCGATCTTCGCTATCCATGAAGAATCCTAGCAAATATATTGTCATATAATATTACTCAGAAATCTAGAAGCCACTCTGTGTTATCTGAGAAGCAAGCTAAGTGCATTTACGCCATGCTAGGAAACATTCGTGTAAATTGGGCCAAAGTCATCTTGGTCTCCATCCTTGCATCTGCTTCTTCTGATAGACCTTCGTCTACCTTAGCCAATGGTCATTACCTCACCATCTTGTTTATTGGATATAATATACCTTTGGATAATGAAACCGAAATTCTGGAACCGGCTCGCATCTTTGTTGTACATGCTCTTGGCCGAATGAATCTTCATAAAGATCTCGACAAGAATATTCCAGAGGAAAGGCTCGCTGCTGAAGGAGGATCATCATCCTCAAAGAAGAAAGGTAAAGAACCACTTCTTATTGATACAGATGAAGAAGAGGAAGAAAATGATGGTGAAGAAGGAGAAGAAGAAGAACCACCGGTATACATTGTTGAGCTTCAAGATATGCTTTTGAAAAAGATTGGGAAATTGAAGATTTCTCAAGAAAAAGGATTTGAAGTTCTCAACAAAAAGGTGGATGATCTGAAGGACTTTATGGCGAGCATCAACAAAATGACGGAGGAGACTCTGAAGTTGATCCTTGGTGAGATCAAGGAATTTAAGAAGAATGGAGGAGCTTCATAAACCAAGTCATTTGGTTTTTAAAACAATGATTCTTTGACAAACAATGTTCATTTTGGTCTGTAATAACTTTTCTGTGATGTGATGTTTTGAACTAATTACTCATGCTTTTAGTTTAATATGTTTATGCTTATGGTTTGATATGTTAGGCTCCAAAACATGCTTTAATCATATCATATATCATTATCTACTAACGCTGTTTTGCAGAAATGATCTTAAAGTACCTTGAACTACTTCTCTCTCCAAACTTTTATATTTATTGAATATGGCTTGATTGATTCTTGGTGAAATATTATATGTCATTTTTTAATTGATGACAAGGGGGAGAAAAAGGATAAAATTCAAAAATGTGAATGAATATTATTTTACTAACCGGCTTTGATGCAGGGGGAGTACTGCATCTAAGCAGGGGGAGTAAGTTATTTTAAGTTATTTCATTAAGTCAATATTCATTAAATATGCTTCGTTTTTCATTTGAGTGTCATCATCAAAAAGGGTGAGAGTGATGGGAAATTGAATCCCACCCCTAAGTGGTTTTGATGATGAGCACACCAAATGATGTTGTGTACTAAATACACTGCAAGTGTGCAAGTTATGCGACAAACGGTGACTTTAGGCATACTATGAAGAAGCTCAACAACACTCAAGACGAAGACAAATTTGCTAGTTCTACATCAAGCACAAGATGAAGCCCGTGCTCAAGCTTAATGAAGAAGGAACTCAAATTCAGGAGAAGCAAGCATCTACCAGTCAGCTTTCCGAAGGTCTTGTCTTAGTGTAGTGTGTGCGAGTTCTTAGGATTATGTTAAAGCCAAAGTATATATAGCACACACACATAAATGATTTCGAAAATAAATGTTTTAAAATCATTTTAAACTCTTGAGAGCAATTGCTAGATTTTTCATATCCTAGTAGTCAATCTCCATTCACCCTGGAGTTGACTGCACTCTTTGCTAGCTAAGTTTCAGAAGAAATTGCTCTGGGAGTCGACTACCAAAGGAGGGAGTCGACTACCAGCTGGAAACAAATTTTCCAATGAAACCATCTGGGAGTCGACTACCGACGCACCCGTAACCTACACCTAGGTTCCACCTGGCGGTGTCACGATCGCCAGGCGTGGTATGGCCCCTAGGCTACAATTCCGGGCTCAATCCGCAAGCGGACAGTGTTCTGTTATAGTATATAAGATGTCGAATCCCACAGGGATGGTGATAGTGTCAATTGGTTCTCAGTTTATCTCTAAATCTTGAAGTGGGATAGCTATCGGGGTGAAGGATTTGGTTTGGGTGATGATGTTGTTGTAGTACTAATAAAAGGGACTAGGGCTTTAGGGATCACCGCTAGAATCGTTGAGGGTCAACGTTGGAATAGGATCCTTGCATTGCATTAGGGCTAGGGAATTAATCTCCCAATTCGTATCACTCTCGTGGGTTAGAATTGCGGGGTATTTCGGGGGCTCTCGTTGACGCAATGGCGGTAGCCGTCAACATAGCAGTATAGTTCGTTGATGGATCCCCTCAAGGCACGAGCCGGGCATGGTCACGAGCCTCGGTTGGATCCACTGATTTCCCTATTCGAATCCCTAGATACCCCTTAAGCACATCAATTCCACAGACCGTGGGGATGATCTTAGTACAGGTTATCTCCGGATTCGATAGGATCTATCAAAATACTACCATAGGTCCCCAATTCAATGCAGGGATCCAGATCTACGTTTTCCCCATTGGTTCCTAGGGCTAACCCATCAGCCCTAGAGTAATCTACTCACTCATGGTATCGTTAACCGACAAAAACATCATTCTCAGAGAAGAAAACATTATAGCAATCAAAAGATTAGGGCTAAAAGACTTACATCGAGAATTCAATATGAATAGCAGATCCAGATATAATTTCAGATTCCAAAACGCAAGAACAATCCAAAATAAGGTAACAATCTCGCAGTATTTGATTCAAAATCTTCTTAAAAAAATTAGTCTAAGAATCCCTACAAAAATCGCCTAAGCTCTCTGTCAAAATCTCCCCAAAAATTCTAATGAAAGTTCGCTGCTCAGTCCCTACACAGCTCCCAACTTCGAAGCCCAAAATTGCGCACATCGCGGCCTCAGAAAAACATTCCAAAAATAGCCTTTGGGTTGTCGACCGAGTAGGTGACTCGATAGAGTAATGAGCTACTCGTTCGGTGGCTCAGCTCGAGCAGATGAGCTGCTTGACCGAGCACTATAGAAATCTTCGAAGACGTTGCTCAGCTTACCTGGACCGAGTAACCTCTACTCTGTCCGAGTAGAGCACTCGATCCGAATAGGCGTCGACTCGATCGGCTGCTCGGGCCGCGTCATGGCTTGGTTTGGCTTGGGGAAATTGAGGCTGCTCGACCGAGTAGCTGAACTGTTCGGTCCGAGCCAGCCCGTATCAGCTTTCTTCTCAAACTGAAATGGCTCGGTCGAGCAGCTGAGCTGTTCAGACCGATCATTTTCTGAGAAACTGCTGGGGAACTACTGGGGCTCTCTCTCTCTCTCTCTCTCTCTCTCTCTCTCTCTCTCTCTCTCTCTGCTCTCTCTCCCCCTCTCTCTCCTCTGCTCTCTCTCTCTCTCTCCCTCCTCCTCCTCCTCCAATGGCCCCAGAAGTGTGGCGAACTCCTCCAGAGCCTCGCCAATAAGCTCACGAGCACGTCGGATGTGTTCATACCCAAGTGGGGTCCAAAATCGCTCCAAAATCCCTGAAAACTCACAAAACACTACGAAACTCGAAAATATCGTCAGAAATACAATATCGTAGTAAAATGAGGGATTTGGATGCGAAAATGGCATGAGATGCAATGTAATAATGATGTGAAAATAGTATAAAATGTGGACACATCAAAATCCTCCAAGCTTACCTCTTACTCATTGTAACGACCACTTTTCGTTGTACGTTGTTCGTGCACGTGCTTTTGGTCGTGCACGTGTTTGTTTTAGACTTGTTCGTTTGTGAACACTTTCGTGTGATATGCCGTTGTGAACGTCTCTGAGAGTATTAAATAGTGGCACTAATTTGGAACGACGCTTCCCGAGTCGTTTTCCCACAATTTAATCTTACTCGATGAGAGGTGGTGACTTTCACTTTTGACGGGAGACGTTTCTAATTTTAGTTTCGTCGTCCGACGTCGAAATTGAGATCCGTCTTCTTAGTTAGCTCACTTTCGTCACCACGATCACCCCGATATTTATTTTATAATTTTTGGAGTTTATTTGACCACTTTTATATTTTTAGTAAGCCTTAAAATATTTTTAATAATTAATTTTAAATTATTTTCGGCCAAATAAAATTTATTTGAGTTTAAAACGTTTTAAAGAATTTTTGAGCCAATTTCCAGCTCATTTGGACCAAGTCAAAGCCTTGGGTGAGATGGAGTTGGTTAGATTTGAATTTTAAATTATTTTAAACTCCTACTCTCATTAGGATTAGCCCTAGACCTAGTCAACCCCTCTACACTATATAAACAACCCCTAGGAAGACCTATTTTCGCAAGAAAATAACCCTAGCCACTTCCAAAACCCAAATTTGACGTTGCGACGAATCGTCGCAACGTTGCGACAAGCTGCCGCCGCACGACCGAAGAAACGAGGCCGTTTTCCCCGCTCCGACCGATGCTTCCGCCCGCACCAAGCCCCGCCCGCACCCGCTGCACAGCCGCCCGCTCCGTTCGACCGCACCGACCGAGAGAAGCTCTCGGTCAGACCGAGAGCTCCGCCCGCTTCCGTTCTGCACAGCCGCTCGCACCCAACCCTGCTTCGTCCCCCGCTCAGCGCCGTGTCTGACCGAGGCGCATCTCCGCATCGACCGCTGCTCCGCAACGTTGCAACCGTTGCAACGTTGCAGCACCCCGCTCCCCGCATCCAAGCGCCCCGACCGGGACATTGCCCCACACCGACCGAGAGGCCCAACCCCGCACCCCGCTCCGCACTGCACAGCGGCCGTCCGCAGTGTCTGACCGAGCCGTTCCCCCGCACCGGCTAGTGTCCGACCGAGAGGCCGTCGTCACAATGTCGCAACTCCCGCACCACTTGCCTCCGTGGGCCCCCCAAGTTCTCCAGAGGTACTGTGGGTCCCCCAAAGGTCCCTAGGACTACTGTGGGCCCCACCTAGGTGCGTTCTCTTCGACGACTTGTCGCGTACGACGTCGTCGCATGTGCTAGCTTTGGAATCTGGAACCGTCGCTCCGGTTGATGCTCTGAACTTTCCAGCGAGGAAACTATTTTGGAATCAGGACTTGGAGCGCGTTCTCTTATTCCAACCCCCGGCGTCGCTACCCGACGCCGGTGTAGCTTTCGCGTCGTGTTGAGGTAACGCTTTGCACCCCTAGGACCCCAACCCAATTGCATGCTAATCAAGGCTAAAATTGATGTTTTTAAAGTATTTTAAATGTTTTAAATTCACTAATGAAGATTAATAATATGGACTTTAGGCCGGTGGACTTGTGCACGTAGGATAATTGAGATTTTTGGACTCATTGGACGGTGTGCTCAGACGTCGTACTTACAGGCAAGTGAAACTTGCCAACTCTTGTGTAGGGCCATGTTTTTAGGCCACTTCCTTGTTCCTAGCGTAAAAGAGACTAGTCAGTGAAATGATAGCTGGCTAGACGCCTACTTGATCTAGTTTGACAACGAAACTAGATCCGTCACCTAATTGATCTAGCTTGACAACGAAGCTAGATCCAACCCTTTAAACTTGTTGTTCATGCATACTAAACTGTCACGTTTACTTTCCTTACATGCACGCCTTACTACTTGTCATGTCATGTCATCCTTGCATTGAATGTTGTATTCGTAGCACACGCTACACTACTTGTACTTGTACTCCCTTGTCTGGCTAGGTGCACCCCTAGACCAACAAGGTAAAACACTTCCTGGCTCGTGTTCCAGAAGCGAGCATTCCCGTTCGGGGGTAAGGCCCTGGCTCGACACACGTGGAGGGGTAGGGTTGAGCGATCAATCAGCTTAGGAGTTGGCCCGATCAGCCACTCTAGCTGTAGGGCGTGAACTCTGTGCACGAGGTGCTTACTTTACTTGTCTTGTACTTGTCTTGTGAATGCCATGCCATGCTCGTACTTTACTTTACTTTACTTTACCTGTTGCACTCATACTTTAAACTGCCATGCCATTGCATCATGCTAGAACTGCTAGGTTGTTCACTTTACTTTCAGTTTCCTTGCACAAGTCTCTTGTAGACTTGCTGACATGTGCCCCTTGCTCTTTTGGGTGTCACATGTTAGACCTGAGCCAGAGACCGTTGCTGTGTACGTGATGAGTTGCTGACGCTGAGTCTGAGTCCATGATTGCCCAGGAGGATTTTTGGTGGACACCGGTGACCATTCTTTGAGTCTTTGTTGAGCTTTATTTTGTTTTAGGCCTTTTGTTAGTTGTTGGTGCGTAGCACCGTTGTTTTGTACCTTGTACTTCTGTTGGCCATGTTTGGGCCTTTCGTCTCTTTTCTTTTAGCCTGGTGGCTTTTTCTGTGATGTTGAAACTTATTCTATGGATATTCTGAGATTATTCTTTTGTCTCTTTCGTTATTATTATCTTTGTTTCGTTTCGTGTTGCAAGGACCTGCAGTTTTAAAAGTTGATTGACGCTTATCGGACTTAAAGCTTGCAGCTTCAAGTCTGAGCGGACCTTCTCACGCTTCGCCTCCATATTTTTGGGAAGCGGGGCGTGACGCTCGTCCTCGAGGAAGACGAATAATCATTATGCCGGGAGAAAAACAAAAAGGAAATAATAAAACGAAAATAGAAAGAAAGGACGAACAAAAAGAGAAGCGAGAGGAGACTGCTAAGTATGATCGGTCAGATCTTGGGCCTAAATAGTATATCACGATGCTCTGAATGATAAACATACATGCTACTGGCAATTTCTAGCTTTACACATCATATGACTAGCATGGAGTGCAGGCAAAGAATATGGATCTACTGAAATGACACCATCAAATCATATCAATCTCATGCAATCCCTAGAGTCTAGTATAAAGAAGTTGGCAACGCCCTTTTCAATCACAGATACACAAGGAGCATAAAGGAATCACACAATATGCAATAGAGAATAGAAAAATCATGCCATTCAGACATTCATTTCGATACATGAAAAATCTCCAAAACTAAAGCAATTCGTAAATTTTAGGTGTTATTAAACCTCCCTGATGTGCACCGTCTCCACTCTAATGTCATGCTCACTCATGTAATCAGTTGGTTTACCCCCCAAGCTTAGCTTGAGGCGTCGCATCAAGGAAAATGATATGGAATTTATTTTTCTCTTCCCAGAATAAATGATAGCTTCTAATGAAATGATATAAAACAGTATTTATTCATTTTCTTTCATTTTCTTTTATTTTTTAAATATGAATATATACACATTTTTTTTCTTTTTTTCTTTTTTAGAAGCTATACTTTTCTTTATGGGTGCGGGAAGTGAGATGCGGTAAAGATAGCTATGGGGGTGTAACCAACTGATATATAGAGATATAAATTGATATGTAGAGAAGGAAAATAGTAGGACTCTCGGTTCACTCATAAGAGGGTGCACAACAGTTTGATAAAATAAAACCTTAACTAAACTCATATATAGCATGTATATTTTCAATTCTCTAAATGAATACTGAAAAGGCATGCAGAGATAATCACAATATCAACAAGCATGCAAACAGAAGTGACTGAGATAAGAAAATAGATGCTCCAAGTGTTCTAGTGATGCGTGAACCTAGGTGCATTTCCCAACGTAGATCATACTAGATACTAATTCATGCATTCGATTTTCAATTCATTTCAGGCATTAAATCAGATAGATCATCAAAAGAAGTGCACGCATATAGATAGTACAGCTAAAATTCACCCCAATAGCACGTCAACAGAAATAAGGATCGCAAAAGACTAATAAGGCCACGAGAGATATCATCATGCGGAACATCCCTAGCAAATAAAGAAAAAGAGGCGGAGAAAAAGGGAAAATATAGAAAAAGAAATGCATGCATGGTAAAAATAGGAAATATGATGCAAAATGAGAAAAAAGAAAAAGAAAAGGACGTGAAAAAACGGTGGAAAAGTGAAATAAAAACTGAAATAAGGAAAGAAAATGTATGAATTCTCTTGATATTATTATTGATTTTTCTGAGAATTGCATGATGAATATTGAGTAGTGCCTTCGTCTCAGGGCGTATGGATGAACCCTATGGACCATATTCCTAAATTGTGATGAATTTGTGAAATTGTTGCTAGAATTGATTAGGGTTAGGTTGGGATTGATTAATTACGGATATGTAGGGATTCATATCGATTGGGATTTGCAAGAGATTGGGTCCCAATTGATAGGAAGGCCTAGAAATTCGATTTAGATTGACGATTGGATTTCTCTAGACTTGGTTTGCAAGAGATTGGACCAAAGCTGGGATTTTCAATTGTGAATCTACACCAATATCCGTTTGCAAGAGATTGGACGGATAGGAACTATCACAACCTAGGTCGGAGCTCGAGTTTGCACGAGAGTGGGCTCGAGATACGATTGAACAATGATGTCGATCTTCACGCTAGTTGTTTGGGCTAGGGTTTGCAAGAGATTGGGCCCTATCCTAGGTTTGCTATAGCTCGGCAATATCGCGAGAGAGCGTGAGCTTGGTTCTACATTTAGTTGCGACTAGTTCACCCACATTCATGTTTAGCAATGATGAAACCTATGAATCACAATCATGAGCGACGGTCCATAGTGGGGATTTCCCATCCCTAGACGTTTTATTAAATTGATACTTTCTCTTGATATTTGCACGATTGTGATTGTTTACCCCAAATGCTTCTCGATCCTATTGATAGCAGGTGATGGGAAGGAGACACTGTCATTAGTCCTCCCTGAGTTCGATACCCGCTCGCAGCTACACCGTGCGCTTGCGGTAAAACTACAAGTCGTTTGTCCTGGGTGTGTGTACTCCCGGGGCGTGATCAAACTTTCCTCCAGATCGCATCTCTTTGGAGAGCCACGTTAACGGAGTATGTTGAGCCCACTGAAGAAGACTTCACAAAGTGGAATGCTGCGGAGGTCGCCGCGGAGGTGAATAATGCCAAGGCAATGAATGCCTTACAATGTGCACTGGAGCCTGAAGATTTCAACAAGATATGCACATGTAAGAGTGCATATCAGATTTGGAACCAACTCCTAATCTTACACGAAGGAACGAGCAGGGCAAAACACTCTAAACTCACTGTTGCTAACAAAGAATTCGAGTTATTTCACTTGGAACATGGCGAAATAATTAAAGAGTACTATGCTCGCTTCGTTTATAAAACCAACGAGTTGGAAGCCCTTGGGATGACCTATACCCAAGAAGAGAAGGTCGCTAAGATTATTGACGGACTTCCTTCGAGTTGGGAAAAACAAACTTACGCTATCGAGGAAGGTAATGATATGTCCAAATATACTGTTGTTCAACTAATGGGTACCTTGATGTCTTATGAGATACGAAAGGACAGCAAGATGAAGATGCATGACAAGATGAAGGCGTTCTTGAAGCAAGAAAAGCCGAAGAAAAAGGCGATTGTTTTCAAGGCCGCCCCAACCACACCCACCGATAGTGAAGAATCGGAAGATGAGTTGGACATGGAATCTTTGGCCCTCATGGCAAAGAAGTTCAACCGGTTCTTCCGAAAAGGTAATTTCAAGAACAAATCTAAAGTTAGTTCTACTAATGCCTCTTCTCCTTTGTGTTTCAAATGCAATAAGCCAGGACACATCAAGGTCGATTGTCCTCTCAACCAACAAAAGGAGAAGTGGAAGCCACACAAGTTTGACAAGTCAAGAAAGTACAAGGAGTACGAGAAAGGGCTTGTCGGCATATTCACCGACTCGGAAGAGGATTCTTCAAGTGGAGAGTCAGATTAAGAACAAGTGGAGAAAGTACACATGTGCTGTTGAGTATTGGACTCTCCACCTTGATTTTGATGATGATCAAACACAAATTATTGTGACTAACTCTTGTGATTGCAATTAGCTAAAAAGTCACCAATCAGATTCAAGAAGATCAAAAGTGACTACACGTGTTGATTCAAGCAGAGAACTTGGTAGATCAACAAAGGTGATGCATTGACTTGAAGAACTCAAAGCCTACCTCAAACCTCAAGCCAATGTCATCAACAAATGAATGGAGATTCAATCCAAAGAGAAGAAAGGAATGGATGAGTCAAAAGCTTCGAAGACTATGACGTTGGAGATATTCAAGTCATTCAACTAAAAGACTCAAGACCATGAAGAATTATGGAGATTGTCGCCAAAGTACTTTGTTCATCTCAAGCGACGTCCCAAGACTTCCTCAGAACGCATGATCATTGTGCCTGGAGCTTCGTTGAAGCTCAAAGGAGCATTCATGAAGTCAAGGGATTTGGATTCTCCATGTTGAAGCTTTGAAGACGGTTTGTCGTGTTTACTTTTATTGTCTTCTAGCTTCGGTTTAGTAGAATGTTAAGTCTTGAGTAGTACTTGCCTAGAAATCTTCATAACTTTCATATCTTATCTCTATGATTGCCTTAGAAGCCATTAGAAACTTTCCCGTAGCTTATTGCTTCATTTCTTGGCTTCGTATGTATCTTAGTTGGTTCAAGTAGAAGAACCAACCGACTAGATGACGATTTAGTCGGTTGGAAATCCTTCTTGAATCGACTAGATATCCTTGCTTGTTTCAGCCCATTCTCTGTTGATCAATTAGTCGGTCTAAGAAGGTTCACCGACCGACTAGATGACTATTTAATCGGTTGGAAATTCTTCTCAGACCGACTAGTTATCCTAATCAATTCAAGACCATTTGTTGACCAATTAGTCGGTCCAAGAAGGCTCACCGACCGACTAAATGACGATCTAGTCGGTTGGTGTTTCTTCTCAGACCGACTAGTTCTCCTAGTGAAATTCGACTTCTTTTACTGTGGACTAATTAGTCGGTCCAAGAAGGTTCACCGACCGACTAGTTGTCAAACTAGTCGGTTGATGTTTCTTCGTAGACCGACTAGTTCTTCATATCTTTGATTTCACTATCGACTAATTAGTCAGACCAAGAAGGTTCACCGACCGACTAGTTGTCAAACTAATCGGTTAATGTTTCTTCTTAGACCGACTAGTTATTATATCTTTTGAATTCACTTTCTTCGCTATCTTCCTTCTAGTCGGTCCAAGAAGGTTCACCGACCGACTAGTTTCCAAACTAATCGGTCAGTGATCCTTCTTAGACTGATTAAACAGCTTCAGAATAGAGCCGTTGGGGCATTTAATGCCACGATTTTTGTGACCGTTTTGTCTCTTCTCTATATAAGTTTGAGTGCTTCAAACCAGTAATTCAAGGCTGAAATTAGAGACATTATCACATCTTTGAGAAGAGCCATTCAACTCCAATTCCAAGCTCTCTCTCATCTCACAAGAATCTCTCCCTTACTCTTTGAGCACTAATTCCTCGAGAGAGATTCTCATTCCTTGTGACCTTCTCAAGCTAAGATCTTGAATCCAAGTCACCAACTTCTCCCTAACCATCTATTGCTGCTCATCTTGGTGGAGCTAGGGTTTGGTGATCTCATCTTCCTCAAAATCCATTCTTGCCCTATATTGGTATGTATTTCTCAAGGCATAAGATTTTGTGGTAAGAAGTTTTGTATTTCATTCTTTATACTTCATATTTGTTGTATACTAACGGTGGTGATAGGATTGGCTTGATCCCAAGTTGTGGGAGTCAAGATTTCGTTTTACTCTCGGTTTGTGAGAGTGTGCTTAGTCCCAGGTTGTGGGATTAAGGACTTTGCGTGTTCCCGGGTTGTGGGATACACGGACATCGATTGTAGGTCGATTGCACTTGTGGGGTTTCCGCAAGTGGGCTAAAGGAGAGCTCTAGTGGTTTTACTAGAGTATCCGGAGGGGATCCGTGTGTTGCTGGAGTAGGGCACCGGTAACAAGTCGGGGAGACTTGGGTGGCACCGAACCAGGGTACTTTGCATGTTAGCATTGCATTATTCCTTGTGTTGTTGATCACTTCTTTCATTCCGCATTCGTTGGTTAATTAGGGTTTTATTTGGCGTAAATTCCTTATAATTCTATAAAACACTATTCACCACCCCTCTAGTGTTTATTCCTCATAGCACAGGGTCACTACATGTGCTTCATGGCAAGAGAGCAACATGATCAAGAGACCGCTTCATGAACAAATTTGGTCTAAGTATTCTAAGTTGGTAAATAAATATACTAAAATCAAAGATGCGCTAACTAGTCTTCAAAACACACCTAAGCCTGTCATCACCAACAACGACACCGTTGTTGAAACCTTGAGAACTGAGATTGTAAATCTCAAGTCTCAACTTGAGCATGTTAACATTGAGGATTCGGATGAACACGAGATAGCCGATTTGATTTCTCGAAACTCAACTTTGAGTATTGAGAATGAGAATCTCAAGTCACGTGTTTGTGAACTCACAACGCAAGTGTCCACTTTGGATACTAAAATACTTTCTCTCACTGAGAAATATGAGTCCACAATAGGCCGAATTGAAAAATTCAACAAAGGCAAAGACCATTTGGATAATATTCTGAATGACTTACTTTCGGCTAATCATCGCATTGGTTTGAGGTATAAGAAGGAAAATTCATCCAAATCTTCCACCACCTTTGTAAGGCCATCCTCTGATGCCTCAACTAGTGGGAGTAAACACTCCATGGGTAGTTCATCTACCAATTGTACTTCCACTAAGTACGCATCCCCTTTTGAAAAGAAACCCACTTTGGGTGGACCTCCAAAGAAGGGTCATGCATTCTTGTACACAAATACTATGCCACGTAGGAACACACCTCCTACTCCACAAGTTCACACTTATGATGATTTCTATGCTCCACATCCACGAGCACGTGCACACCAAGTGAGGCACACTCACGCACGTGTTCCCCCACATGCATATGTTCACCCACATAATTATTACATGAATGATTACGATCATGCACCGTATCATATGTTTCCACCACCATTTCATCATGTGCCGCATGCATATCCACAATATGCATACACTAGGCCACTTCCTCGTAGAACACATGCGCCACGTAGAAATCAACCACATGTGCATGCTCCCAATAGGAATAGGGCTCCCAAGACATTCACCATTTGGGGCCCGAAGGACACTAGCATGCATGAGAAACAAGCCTACATAAACTCATATTTTATGAATGTTGTGCACAATGATGATTACATTGGGAAGTCTAAGTCCAATTGGACTTGGCTTCCAAAGGTCTAATCTTTATGACCCAATGACCTTGGATACCATGATACGATATTTTTATCTTCAGGTACTCAAGAAAAATAAAAGGAGCAACAAATCTAAATCTAGCTCCAAGAACTGGTGGATACTTGATATCGGGTGATCAAAACACATGATTGATAAAGCTCAGTTGTTATCCGAAGTGGTACACATTGAAAATGGAAACCGAGTGGTCTTCGGAGGCAACGAGAGTGGAACCATCATAGGTGTTGGAAAAGTTGATAACCCCTCTAAACCCCTTATAAGTGATGTTTACCTTGTTAAAGGCTTAAATCACAATCTAATCTCAATAAGCCAACTTTGTGACAAGGGTTACAAAGTTAGCTTTGAGAAAGGAATGTGCCATATTTTAAGATATGATAATAATAATGTGTTGTTCTCTGGTACACGCCATAAGGACTTATATATATTAGATATTCCAAATTCCCATGAATAATGTCTTATTACCAACATAAGTAAGCAACACTTATGGCATCGACGTTTTGGTCATGCGAATTTTGGAACACTTTTCAAACATTTTAGAGTTTTTGGTGCAAAATGTTTTATCAAGAACACGTATGGTAGCTAGTTTGGACAAATTTGATCCAAGATCCGATGAGGGGATATTTGTTGGATATTCCTCCCGTAGCAAAGCCTACCGGATATACAACAAAAGAACCTCAACGATCGAGGAATCTCTTCATGTTTCATTTCATGAAGATTTTGTCCCTCCTAGAATTATCGATGACGATGATTCTATGGAAGCAGTTAGTGACCTTATTGATATATCTAATGCTATTGATTCTGTTGAAACTAACCCTACTAATGATTCTCTTGAGAATGTTCCTAGTGACCAGGGTGTTCCCAGAAAGCTTCCAACAGTTCGTAACCATCCCCATGAGCAAGTTATTGGCAATATGGAAGACGGTGTCAGAACAAGGTCACAAGTTAACTTCTTCGCTCAGTGTGCCTTTGTCTCTTCCATGGAGCCAAAGAATATCAATGAAGCATGCGCAAATAGCTCTTGGATCCTAGCCATGGAAGAGGAGTTCATTCAGTTTGAGAGGAATGAGGTCTGGGAGCTAGTTCCATTGCCTTCGAAGAACCACAACGTTATAGGAACGAAGTGGATTTTCAAGAACAAGACAGACGAGAACCAAAATGTCATCCGAAACAAAGCTCGGTTAGTTGCTTAAGGCTACAGGCAAGAGGAAGGTATCGATTTCGAGGAATCTTTTACACCTGTAGCTAGATTAGAATCTATTAGGCTATTATTGTCATTTGCACGCCATAAAGATTTCAAACTTTTTCAAATGGACGTAAAAAGTACGTTTTTAAACAGAGATGTCGTTGAGGAAGTTTATGTTTCTCAACCTCCGGGTTTTATAAATGAAAAATTTCCAAATTACGTTTTCAAACTTAAGAAAGCACTTTATGGTTTGAGACAAGCTCCTAGAGCTTGGTATGACCGCCTAAAGAACTTTCTTTTAGATTTGGGTTTCAAAATGGGTGAGGTTGATTCAACGCTTTTTGTTAAGTATGCTAATCATGATATTATTTTAGTTCAAATTTACGTAGATGATATCATTTTCGGTGCTACTAACTTCACTTTTTGCGAAGAGTTTTCTAATGTCATGAAGGATCAGTTTGAGATGAGCCACATGGGTGAGCTCAAATAATTCTTAGGACTCCAAATTCGCCAAATGAACGATGGAATCTTCTTCCACCAAACCAAGTACACGATGGAGCTGCTAAAGCGATTTGGAATGGAGAATGCTTCTAGCAAGAAGACTCCGATGAGCACCACAACACCTCTCGATAAAGACAGGGCGGCAAAGATGTAGACATTCGTCTATATCGAGGTATGATAGGTAGTTTATTATATCTTACTGCTAGTATGTCAGATATAATGTTTGTAGTATGTGTTTATGCTAGGTATCAGTCACAACCTAAGGAATCACACTTAATAGCGGTTAAACGTATTTTCCATTATTTAAGTCACACACTCGACTACGGATTATTCTATCCAAAGTCAAGCACATATGAGGTAATCTCATATAGTGATGCAGATTATGCTTGATGCAAATCCGATAGGAAAAGTACTAGTGGCACTTGCCATTTTATAGGAAATTCCCTTGTCTCTTGGTTTTCCAAAAAGCAGAATTCCGTATCACTTTCAACCACCGAGGCAGAATATATTGCCGCCGGTGCTGCATGTGCACAGGTTCTTTGTATGAGACACACACTTAAGGACTTCAGTATAAACTGTGATACTTGCCTTATCATGGTGGACAACCTAAGTGCAAATGTCTCTCTAAGAATCCGGTACACCATTCCCGTACCAAACATATAGATGTCCGTCACTATTTCCTAGATGATAATGTAGCTAAAAGGAAATCATTTTAGTGTACGTTGAAACCCAGAAGCAAATCGCCGATATTTTCACGTAACCACTCAATGAAGATACCTTTGTGCAATTACGTCGAGAATTGGGGATTATGGGTGAATCCGGGATTTAGGATTCATATTTTTTATATAATCTTACATGATAATAAATTTCATAAGCTCTTATTGGATTTCCTCTGATATTCTTTATTTATGTTGGGTTTATGATTGGTTTTTTGATTTGCGCGTCGTATTTATGGTTTTCTGGCTTTGTGGGGGTAGAATAAGTGCGTATGAGAGTGTTTAGATGCTTAGTCCAAGTGCTCTTTGGAAAGAACTCAAAATTTCTAATTCTCAAATTTTTGGACTCTGTTAGTCGGTCCCAGTTTATCTCCAGACCGACTAGTTACACTTCTAGTCGGTTAGACGTTGAACTCAGACCGACTAGTTCGTGCCCTACTTTTGACCTCACTTGCTGTCTACCATTTAGTCGGTCCAAGTTCCTTTACCGACCGACTAGAATGCGTTTTAGTCGGTCAGCTCTTGAACTGAGACCGACTAGATGTGCAAGGGCAATTCCGTCTTTGGCCCTACTTAAACCGATTAACACCTCTCCGCACCGATTAGAATTCATTCTAATCGGTGCGCCCCTCTTTCCTAAAACCCTAAACCGCCGCATCCTTCTTTGTCTCCGTCGTCATCTGCCTTCTCCGACCACTTCCAGTCACTGCCATTCATCCTCCCTCCTCCAGAGCCGGTTTCCTCCATCGTTGGTTTCTCCTCTTTCCTTTTCTCAATCGATTAGGGTTCGTTTTCACTCGTTTTCGTTGTTTTCTCATCTCAATCTCATGGCAAGAACTCATATCCCAATCCGCCCTTTCGCTCCCTCCCTGATGACTGTCGAACCTCCATCCAACCCTAATCCTCCCAAACGTCGTTCCAAAACCGCTTGTCCACCCCCTTCGTCGCCTACTTCTCCATCATCTTCTTCACCTCCTCTCAAAAAGAAGAAGGCGGCTCCCTCAAAACCAAAACCCCAATCTAAACCCAAGCCGCAGCCCAAGTTCAAAAATATTTTGACTCCTGGACCCTATCGTGATCGCACACCACCCTCTGACTCCGACGATGACTATATCCCGGAGACTGAGGCTGCCGAGAAGGAACCTACCCCTCCTCCTCGCACTACCTCACGTCAGTAAAAGGGGAAGTGTCACGCCCCACTCTCACATATACGTATACAACCTCCCAAAGTGGGGAAAAGAGAGGATGGAGCTGACAGGCCATGACAGGAAGGGTCCATGCCTTCTGGTGGGGTGGATATCTCTCTATGTCGCAATGACTCGTTGTGTCTAGCCGCCTACAACCGTATCGAGCATTGCCCATTGATCCTCGAGTACTATGTCCAGTTCGCTGATTTTCCTAAGCTCGCTGATCTTCTATCCTATAGCAGTCTCCTTGAATATCTTCGCCACGATCCCAAGGCGAATCCTCATCCTTACCTGTCTCGTCTCAAATGATGTGAGAACTACTCCCAAGCGCAGGAGATCGTGCAAGTAGTATCTGGAGAGTCCAGAGTCGAATCCTCGGGACAAGTCGACCTGAGATAACACAAATTTAACTAATCAAATAAAATATACGGTTAAGAAAACAACCACCTTTGTGAAGGTGAAGAATAGTGTACGGATTTGTAGCAAAGAAAGTGGTTCCTAAAAGTATTACGGTATCACTAAAGTTTGGTATCCAATGAGGTAAGTATGCTACGGTTGTGAGTTCATTAGGAGTTTATGGTCGCTGAAATTTCACGTCTTTTAATGTCACACGACGCTTCACCCGGTCAAGGCGTGAAGGCGTCGGAAGATAAATCAATGAAAACTAGTCAAGATAGACTTAAACGTATTACTAGCAATGTTGATTTCATTAAACAATAATCGCAGAGATAAGTTCAGATTAGAGAACACAAATTGGCTAGCCTTATCAGGGCCTAGCCATAGGGCAAATCAACAATATCGATAGTAAGCAAATACCCATCAAATACGTTGTAGAAATCAACAAAACTAGCAATTTAACCATGATAATAGGGCTAAAGACATGAAATTTAGCAACTACATACTCCTAACTACATCACAACCATAGCACAAAGAGATTAGCCACGCATGGTGCAATAAAAATCAGTTTTGATAGCAAAATACATCGTTTAGATAGCGAAATACAAAGAAATACACCAAATACGGGGTATAAGTTCAAGAAATTATCACCAAATCTCCTCCTTAGAACCCAAAACTCTCTGAGAATAGGAAAAATAGTCTCTGGAAATTTTCAGAATTTTCTCCTGGAGAAATACGCACAGTAGCCGCTCCAAAAGTCCCAAAATACGCCAGAATACCCCCAAAACCCTAGAAATACGCTTATATAATAGGCATTGCGGGTTTGGGGGGTGTTAACGGGTTGAAACCCGCGTCCAAATACGCTTAAAACCCGATCCGCTCGTCATTTCGCATCTCCACCGTCTATCTAAATGCGGGATCGCGTACGGGAGCGCCACGTGGCAATGCGGGTTCGGATCCGACGTTACGCGCGCCCGCTTCCGCTGCGATTTCGAGTCGCATTCAGCTTCGATTTCCGTCGTTAGATCTCCATCGGATGGCCCAGAAATGGCCGCGTCGACGCTTCGCTGAGAGCTGCTACGGGCCGTCGGATTGGAATCGGGCGCTGCTCGATAGGCCACGTCGACGCTTCGAAACGAAATCGTTTTCGAAGCGGGATCAATCGCCACCGTCCCTTTCAGCGGCATCTCATGGATGCTGGCCACGTGGCCAGAAAATCTCGCCTCCGCTCCGCTGCTTTGGGGCTGATCGCATCCGTTCGATCGCGATCGAACGGCCCCAAATCATCCGCTTTTGTCTTCAGCAACGGTTCGTTCTTGGCCGTTGGATCGACGATCAACGGTGTAGATTTGTCCGTGTGCTGCGCCAAGATTCGTGCGCCGGCCGTATATACGTATTTTAAACGTATTTCTCTATTTAAATGGTATCCTGCATTCAATAAATCACAGTAATTAGCACAGATCTCAGAAAAATACAAATAAATAGTCGTTGGAATCGTGAGATCGAGACGATGCTAGGAAAAATATAAAAAGTGCAGAAATACTCCATTAATTCGTGTTTTGTGCACAAATATTGTGATTTCTCTAATAAATAATGGTGTACAAAATACGCACATATTAGAGAACAATTAAGTATTATATAGGCACATCATAGGACTAATTAGGGGGTTAAATACGCAATATTCAACCCGAATCACACCCCCCAACTAGCGTTTTGCTAGTCTCTAGCAAAATGAGCGAAATACGATATCAAGTATACACCTAGATCACCTTATCAGGTCTCAAATCATTCATCACCATACTACAAAGACGAAAGAAAGTGTCCACACACTAATGCCAAGATTTCATGCTCATTATATAATGGTACTCATGGGTTTACAATGAAAAGCAAGTATCTCTAAAATGGTCATTAAATCAACTTAACTCCACTTTTCATTACTTCATAGCGAATGGTATGCAAGATCAATGGCTCACACCTTTCAATCAAAGTTTATAACTTGGAGCGTAGATGTATCATGCAAAGCAAGCAAAAAAATAGATTGGCATCAAGACATACACACGTCAATTTTCATTCATAGGAAATCACACCATATCTTGTGCTATCTTTAAGCTTTGGAAGTTCTCTTGCCTTGCTAATGATGCACACTTTTTCTTGCTCTTCTTTTCTCATTTTATTGGTTCTGCGTAACGCGCATCAAGCAACATTTGCAGAAAAAATGTATAACTTGGATCGCTCCATCAAATGATTGAGGTTCCAGTCAATGGCTCCCAAATCAGACGATAATAGGGCATTAGGCCAAGAAGGACCCCTCGGACTGTACTAATCGAGCCAACCAAGTTATTTCTTTAATGAAACATTTATTCGTTCATTCATCTTATTTCATTCTTTCTTTTGTGCGTACATAAATAACTTGGCAAGATAGCTTCCTTTTCTTTATTCTTTCACAAGAATGGGTTATCCTAATCATTTCAAAAGACAGTGTAGACTTTCCACCCAAGATCACACAAAGCATGCAAATAGCAATGAATATGAGATATAAAGCAATGCTCCAGTCATGTTGTGATGGTGTGTTCCATTGAAAGCATACGACTTGCTAATTCATAACTTCAAGATTCATTAAGTCATCAATCAATCCTACCATAGAGATATTTCAAGAGAGATTTACCATGAGTAATAGCATTCATATCGAATGAGGATGAAATATTTAACAATAGCAGTGGAGGAAAATAAATCATATGTGCAAAGTTGTGAATGGATTTCGAGAATTTTCATCACATGAGGTTCATTTCTAGGTGTAATAAGCATTGGTGATAATTCTTGACTCAACCCCATTTAAAAATTTTTTTTGAAAAGGGAACTACTAAAATGAAAAAATAAAATAAAAATAAAAATCCTAAAAGTTTTATACCCTCCCCCCAACTTAAGATAAGCATTGTCCTCAATGTTAAGGAGAGGGAATCATGGAAAGAACACACCTGATTAGTTACCACCCGAAGGTGGATCTGTGAGGTCAATGGTGGTATCCTCTCTGGCCCAAAGCTCTTGAAAGTGTTTCAGACGTTGTCCATTGACTTTGAATTCATGGCCATCCTTCTCATTCACTAAGACCACCGCTCCATGTGAAAAGACTTCTTTGACAAAGTATGGTCCCGTCCATTTTGAGCGCAGCTTCCCTGGAAATATATGGAGTCTTGAATTGTACAGCAGAACCTTGTCTCCAACTTTGAATTCCTTTCGTAGGATCATCTTGTCGTGCACAGCTTTCATCCTTTCTTTTGCGAGCTTTGCATTTTCATATGCCTCACGTCGTATCTCATCAAGCTCCATGATCTGCAATTTACGAGAAACATTTGATGAGTCATCAAGCAAATTAAGTGTTTTAATTGCCCAAAAAGATTTGTGCTCTAATTCAACAGGAAGATGGCAATTTTTTCCATAAACCAAACGAAACGGTGACATCCCTAAGATAGTCTTATATGCTGTCCTGTAGGCCCATAGAGCTTCAGGCAAGCGAAGACTCCAATCTTTGCGTGTTGGATTCACTGTTTTCTGAAGAATGTTCTTGAGTTCCTTGTTCGCCAATTCCGCTTGCCCATTTGTTTGAGGATGGTAAGGTGTTGAAACTTTATGTGTCACCCCAAATTTCTTCATTAGATTTGCAAAGAGCCTATTGCAGAAATGAGAACCTCCGTCACTGATAATGGCCTTTGGCACTCCAAAGCGCGAGAAGATGTTCTCTTTCAAAAATTTCAGCACAATGGAAGCGTCGTTGGACCTGCAAGGAATAGCTTCCACCCATTTAGAAACATAATCAATGGCAACCAATACAAATATATACCCAAAAGATGGTGGAAAAGGCCCCATGAAATCAATACCCCAACAATCAAATAATTCTATTTCTAACATGGGATTCAACGGCATCATGTTTCTTTTTGTAATTCCCCCCAACTGTTGACAACGCACACATGATTTACAATAGGCATAGGCGTCTTTAAACATACTAGGCCAATAAAAACCACTCTGTAAAATTTTGGCAACAGTCTTATGAGCTGAAAAATGCCCCCCCCACATACCCCATCATGGCAAAAATGTAAAACACTATCAAACTCATGGTCGGGTACACATCTCCTTACAATTTGGTCTCCACAGTATTTAAAAAGATAAGGATCATCAAAATAGAATGATTTTACCTCATGCTTGAAGCGTTTGAAATCGAAAGAGGACCAATGTGGAGGGGTTCTACCTATCACCAAATAATTGGCTATATCTGCATACCATGGTAGAGTAGAAATGGCGAAAAGCTGCTCATCTGGGAAGGAATCTCGCAATGGAATGGTAGGCGACTCTGTTCCCACCGTCAATCTAGAAAGGTGATCTGCGACATTGTTCTCAACTCCTTTTTTATCCTTGATCTGAATATTGAATTCCTGCAAAAGGAGAATCCATCGTATAAGTCTAGGTTTAGCATCCTTTTTAGATAAAAGATATTTCAGTGCAGAATGATCTGTAAAGATGAGAATAGGTGAGCCCAATATATAGCTTCTGAATTTCTCCAATGCAAACACCACCGCTAGCAACTCCTTCTCCGTAGTAGTGTAGTTCCGTTGTGCTTCATTCAAAGTTTTACTGGCATAATAGATAACACAAGGAACTTTCTCTTTCTTTTGCCCAAGCACTGCCCCCATCGCGTAGTCACTTGCATCACACATAATTTCAAATGGCATGCTCCAGTCTGGAACCTGCAAAATAGGGGAGGAAACAAGTGAGTTCTTTAATTTATCAAATGAAACTTGACACTCTTGTGTCCATATGAAATCAGTATTTAAAGTTAATAAGTGGCAGAGGGGGCGGGAGATGGCGCTGAAATCCTTTATGAATCTTCGATAAAATCCTGCATGGCCTAGAAAGGATCGTATGTCCTTGACGCATTTTGGTGTAGGCAACTTCTCAATCACCTCAACTTTTGCTCTGTCTACCTGAATACCTGCTTTGGAGACTAGGTGTCCAAGAACCAAACCCTCAGTTGTCATGAAATGACACTTTTCCCAGTTTAACAACAGGTTCTTTTCCTGACACCTGTGCAAGACAAGAGCTAAGTTAGATAAACAATTTTCAAATGAAGTGCCATATACAGAAAAGTCATCCATAAACACTTCCATAATACTCTCAACCATATCGCTAAAGATACTCAACATGCAACGCTGAAAAGTAGCAGGTGCATTGCATAATCCAAAAGGCATTCTCCTAAAAGCGAAAGTTCCAAAGGGGCAAGTGAAGGTAGTCTTCTCTTGATCCTCTGGAGCAATCTCTATCTGATAATAGCCAGAATAACCATTTAGAAAACAATAAAATTCGTTACCTGCTACTCTTTCCAAGATTTGATCAATGAAAGGTAATGGAAAGTGATCTTTTCGTGTTTTAGCATTTAACTTTCTGTAATCAACACACATCCTCCAACCTGTGGTGGTCCGCATCGGTATAAGCTCATTGCTCTCATTTCTTACCACTGTGAGGCCTGATTTCTTCGGAACCACCTGTATGGGGCTAACCCATCTGCTGTCTGAAATAGGATATATTATACCTGCAGCAAGTAGCTTAAGAATCTCCCCCTTAACAACCTCTTTCAAAGTAGGATTTAATCGACGTTGCATCTCACATGTAGGTTTGGCATCATCCTCAAGATAAATATGATGAGTGCAAATTAAGGGATTTATACCTGTAATGTCCGCAATAGACCATCCTATGGCCCCTTTGTGTTCCCTAAGCACATCGAGCAAAGCACTTTCTTGTTCAGGTGTGAGTTTAGAGGATATTACCACAGGGAAGGTCTCCTCCTTTCCAAGGAAAGCGTATTTCAAATAGTCTGGCAGAGGCTTCAATTCCAGCTTTGGATGCTCAATCTCTGAAGGTTGTTGTGGTGGCAATTCCACTGGCAATGTCTCGAACTTTGGCACCCATGCATCCCTCGATCTTTCATTTTTGCCCTGCACAAAATACGATTCATCAATATCGTCGAAATTATAATCAATAAAATTTGACGGGCATTCATACTTAGTCTCAAAATAATCTTCAATTAAACTCTCAATAAAACATACCTCTTTCACGTCATCAACATTCGCAGGTAACTTACATGATTTAAAAATGTTTAGCTCAAGTTTCATGTTACCAAAGCTTATCTTCAATTGTCCATCCCTACAGTTTATCATAGCATTACAAGTTGCTAGGAATGGACGTCCTAATATAATCGGAGTGCAATTACCTGATTGTGGCCCATGAATATCAAGGACGATAAAGTCCACGGGATAATAGAATTTGTCAACCTGGACCAACACATCCTCCACGCATCCTCGTGGGATTTTCACCGACCTGTCTGCTAACTGTAAAACCACAGGTGTCGTCTTCAGCTCCCCCAATCCAAGCTGCACATAAACAGAATAAGGTAAAATATTAACACTAGATCCCAAATCAAGTAACGCATCTCCAAATTTCTTAGTTCCTATAATGCATGGGATAGTAGGAGAACCTGGATCCTTATATTTAGGAGGAGTGTCATGTTGTACCATTGCACTTACCTGTTGTGTTAAGAATGCTTTCTTTTTCACATTTAGACTCCGCTTTACAGTGCATAGCTCCTTCAGAAATTTAGCATATGCAGGCACTTGGTTGATTGCATCAAGTAATGGGATATTAATTTTTACCTGCTTGAAGATATCTCTTATCTCTGCCTGATACCTGTCTTTTGATGGTGGAGCAAGTCTGTGTGGGAATGGAGCTGGAGGTACATATGGTTCTGGCTCTTTTTCTGCTACCTCTTCCTCAACCTGCAAACTTTCAGGTGCTTGTGCCTCCTCTTTCTCCTCAGCTGGTTGTTCATGTCTAGGCATTTCTGGTTTTTCAATTTCACGTCCGCTACGCAATGTAGTCACTGCCTGACATGGTTTGACGTTGTTTCCTGAAAAAGAAGAAGAGGGATTCGTATTAGGATTTGCAATAGGCTGAGCAGGTAATTTACCTTTGTCTTGTGATGCTATAAATCTCGAAAAATTCTCAGTGAGCTGTTGTTGCATCTGAGCCATCTGTTGAACTGCAGCAGTGAGACTCTGAATTTCATTGTTCTGCTCCTTTTTTCCTTGATAATTGGAGTGGTTGGGATGGTAATAGGGAGTGGATGTCTGCTGCTTCTGCTGATATGAAGCTCCTCCTTGGTTTGATGGGTTCTTCCAATTGGTGTTGTAGCCTTGATTTGCCACCCAATTTACCTCTGATTCTGGATTTCTGCCCAATTCTTTAATTGCTGGGATCAGTGGGCAGACGGTAGTATCGTGAACTGGCTTCTCGCATATGACGCAGTATGGCTCTGATGTGACTGCCTTTGCTGCTCTGAGATCAATATTTTGTAGCTTTTGCGTCACCAATGCCTCCACTTGTGCCATCAATGCATCTTCAGGCTTCAAAGCCTGCAAGCCACCTTTTGTTTGATGTGTAGACATGGACCTGTCAAATTCTGAAGGTGGCTCCCATCTTCTTGCATTCTCTGCAATGTTCTCCAAATATGCCCAAGCCTCCGTCGGGGTCTTCTCAAAGAAAGCTCCATTGCACATCATCTCTACATATTGCTTCGTATTCGGCTGCAATCCATCGTAAAAGAATCCAATGGTGCGTCCCTTGTCAAAACCGTGATGTGGGCACGCCAACAGAAGCGCCTTAAATCTTTCCAAAGTTTGATCGTATGCTTCTGTTTCCTTCTGCGAGAACGACATGATATGCCTCTTTAAAGCTTGAGTCCTGGCCAAAGAGAAGAATTTTTTCAGAAATTCAGTTTGCATGGTTAGCCAAGAAGTAATAGATCTAGGAGGCAATGCATTGAACCAATTCTTTGCCTTGTCTTTCAATGAGAATGGAAAAAGTTTAAGATAAACAACATCATTACTAACTTTTCCATCCAACTGTGTAGAGCATGCTTCTTCAAACGTTTTAATATGCAAGTAAGGATTTTCCCTATCCTCTCCATGGTAAGAGGGAAGGATCTGGATCACCCCAGCTTTAAGCGAAAAAGAATGAGCACCCTCAGGCAAAACAATGCATGACTCAGAAGCAACTCTAGTGGGCATATAAGTAGCACTCAATGGTAGTTCTTGTGGGTGTACAAGAGGTTGTTTGTTATTATCAGCCATGTTTTCAATTCTTATCAATCTGTGTGAAGTGGAGGTCCTATGCCACATAAACTAGCAAAGAGATATTTTTTTTTGTTTTCAATAATAAAACTAAGCTATAAAGTGGAAAGATCTCACCGAGTACTTCTCTGAAAAGCTGAAAATGTGGATCAAAGATACCGTTGTCCCCGGCAACGGCGCCAAAAACTTGCCTCGTCTCAAATGATGTGAGAACTACTCCCAAGCGCAGGAGATCGTGCAAGTAGTATCTGGAGAGTCCAGAGTCGAATCCTCGGGACAAGTCGACCTGAGATAACACAAATTTAACTAATCAAATAAAATATACGGTTAAGAAAACAACCACCTTTGTGAAGGTGAAGAATAGTGTACGGATTTGTAGCAAAGAAAGTGGTTCCTAAAAGTATTACGGTATCACTAAAGTTTGGTATCCAATGAGGTAAGTATGCTACGGTTGTGAGTTCATTAGGAGTTTATGGTCGCTGAAATTTCACGTCTTTTAATGTCACACGACGCTTCACCCGGTCAAGGCGTGAAGGCGTCGGAAGATAAATCAATGAAAACTAGTCAAAATAGACTTAAACGTATTACTAGCAATGTTGATTTCATTAAACAATAATCGCAGCGATAAGTTCAGATTAGAGAACACAAATTGGCTAGCCTTATCAGGGCCTAGCCATAGGGCACATCAACAATATCGATAGTAAGCAAATACCCATCAAATACGTTGTAGAAATCAACAAAACTAGCAATTTAACCATGATAATAGGGCTAAAGACATGAAATTTAGCAACTACATACTCCTAACTACATCACAACCATAGCACAAAGAGATTAGCCACGCATGGTGCAATAAAAATCAGTTTTGATAGCAAAATACATCGTTTAGATAGCGAAATACAAAGAAATACACCAAATACGGGGTATAAGTTCAAGAAATTATCACCAAATCTCCTCCTTAGAACCCAAAACTCTCTGAGAATAGGAAAAATAGTCTCTGGAAATTTTCAGAATTTTCTCCTGGAGAAATACGCACAGTAGCCGCTCCAAAAGTCCCAAAATACGCCAGAATACCCCCAAAACCCTAGAAATACGCTTATATAATAGGCATTGCGGGTTTGGGGGGTGTTAACGGGTTGAAACCCGCGTCCAAATACGCTTAAAACCCGATCCGCTCGTCATTTCGCATCTCCACCGTCTATCTAAATGCGGGATCGCGTACGGGAGCGCCACGTGGCAATGCGGGTTCGGATCCGACGTTACGCGCGCCCGCTTCCGCTGCGATTTCGAGTCGCATTCAGCTTCGATTTCCGCCGTTAGATCTCCATCGGATGGCCCAGAAATGGCCGCGTCGATGCTTCGCTGAGAGCTGCTACGGGCCGTCGGATTGGAATCGGGCGTTGCTCGATAGGCCACGTCGACGCTTCGAAACGAAATCGTTTTCGAAGCGGGATCAATCGCCACCGTCCCTTTCAGCGGCATCTCATGGATGCTGGCCACGTGGCCAGAAAATCTCGCCTCCGCTCCGCTGCTTTGGGGCTGATCGCATCCGTTCGATCGCGATCGAACGGCCCCAAATTCATCCGCTTTTGTCTTCAGCAACGGTTCGTTCTTGGCCGTTGGATCGACGATCAACGGTGTAGATTTGTCCGCGTGCTGCGCCAAGATTCGTGCGCCGGCCGTATATACGTATTTTAAACGTATTTCTCTATTTAAATGGTATCCTGCATTCAATAAATCACAGTAATTAGCACAGATCTCAGAAAAATACAAATAAATAGTCGTTGGAATCGTGAGATCGAGACGATGCTAGGAAAAATATAAAAAGTGCAGAAATACTCCATTAATTCGTGTTTTGTGCACAAATATTGTGATTTCTCTAATAAATAATGGTGTACAAAATACGCACATATTAGAGAACAATTAAGTATTATATAGGCACATCATAGGACTAATTAGGGGGTTAAATACGCAATATTCAACCCGAATCATTACCCTCGGCTCGTCAAACTTTTCTATGCAAATCGAGTTTGGGGTGAGTATGACGACAAGCAATGTATTAAGACCATTATTTTGGGGACGCCCATTGTCCTTACTGTAGAGATCTTAGGACAGATTCTTGGGGTCTCATCATCTGGTCTGCTCCTGTCTGACATCTCTGTGGATAATATCCACGATCTTGATCAGTCCCTCTTAGCTGACATGTTCCACGTCGTTCCTCCCGCCATGATTGGCGTTCCTTCCAAGTCTTTCAAACCGAATGCATGGGTCCTCAATCTGATTCTGAAGTCGTGTCTTCTCCCAAGTACGGCTCTTCCAGTCTGCCATCACAGCTCTTCCTGAAGCTCATCTAAGCCCGATTTGATGGGAGCGAGATAAATTGGGCTCGCATCATCTTGGACAAGATGGACCTGTTTAAGTGCATCAGGAAGTCGTCCAAAGCCTCACATATTCCTTATCCGTGCCTCTTGACTTTGGTCTTTCGTCACTTTGGAGTTCCCCCTCCCTCCTGACGATCAGCGTCCCTTGGGTCCTCCCTTAAACGCGACCGCCGTCAAGAAGTCTCTTGCGGCCTTGCGTCACGTTCAGCGGACCACCCCTGCTGTCCCTCCTCCTTCGTCTCGTGCTGCCTCTTCTGCTTCCCTAAGCCGTCAGGAGGCTCATCTCTTGCGACGTGAGGAGATGCACGTGCGCATCTGTGATCATTTGGGTGTTGAGGTCCCTCCGACAGTTTCTGATGAGGAAGCCATGGAGGCTGCTGAGGCTGAGGAGCGTGCTGCTCCTTCTCCGGTTCGTGCCCCCGGGGGTACTTCTGATGCTTCTTCTTCTGTTCGTGCTCCCGAGAGCACTCCTGCTGCCACCATCCCTTCGGTGGATACATCCGTTGCTCCCGAGTCTGCCACTCCGTCTGCACAGCCTGCCACTGGTGCAGATCCTCCCCCGCCTCCTGAGCTTACCTTGGAGGACTCTCCGTTGAGCACTTTGGCTGACACATCTAGTTGTGAGAGAGTGGGGCTAGGATAGATGGGTGGTTGTTTTGTATGTTTGTGATACATTTTGTTGTATGCTGGGTTGTTGTATGGTGTGCACTTTATACTGCTATCTGCTGATGTTCGATATTTGTTTGTTGTCCGGATGTATCATTTTTATTGTATCTATATATGTATCTACATCCTGTTGTCGTTCGTATCTTTGTGCACATTGTACTTTGTCTCTATTGTTTACTTCGTCACTCATCGACTATGTTGGTTATATAGCTTTGTTTGTATGAACATCTGAATTGTTTTTCATGCACTCAAATTGCTAGAATGTTGATATTGGAGAGATATGTTACTCTAATCAATAATATACTTTGATGGTGATTTGATGATTTCTCTTTTCGCTTTTCGACTATAGTCTAGTTGACACACCTTGTTTTCTTCGATATTTTCCTTGGTATCATTTGGACCGTTGTGAAGTGCCCTGTGAAGCTACTGCACATGTACTAGAGGGGGTGTGAATAGTACTTTAAAATAATCAAGAGAGCTATTCCTAATTATTGTGCAAACATACAAACAACAATGCGGAATTAGACTACAAACAACAATTGACAAGAATTAGCAAACGCAAACAAAGCAGATAACGGGTTCGGATCCACCCAAGTCTCCCCGACTTGTTCCTGGTGATCCTACGTCCCAACCACCCGGATCCCCTCCGGATACTTGAGTTAGAAACCCTAACTCAAGATTTAGCACTATGAAATTCTTGTGAAAAACCTTCACAAGACCAAATCATACACAATACAAATGTGACTCCCACAACCCGGGATCACACACTTCTCTCACAACCGAGAGAACAATTCAAATAACGATTGAAATGAAATAAAGAAACACTTACCACAAAATCCTATGCCTTGAGTAAATCTTACCAAATTAGGGCAAAGATGGATTTTGGGGAAGATGATGCCACCAAACCCTAGCTTCAAGAAGTTGACCAGTAATGGAAGCCTAGGGTGGAGTATGGTGACTAGAATCAAGCACTTGGCTTGAGAGGCTCACAATGGAGAGAATCTCTCTTGAGGAATTTGCTCAAAGAGTGAAGTGAGAGATTCTTGGTGAGAAGAGAGAGCTTAGAATTAGCTTGAGAAAACTCTTCTCTTAGGTCTGAAATTACTTGTATATTGGACCTCTAACCATGCCTCAAACGAATCAGTTTTGTATATATAGAGGCAAGGAAAATCGTGTTGGAAAAGTTCCCAACGGATCTATTCTGAACCAGACTAGTCGGTCAAAGAAGGATCACTGACCGACTAGTTCATCAACTAGTCGATCGGTGATACAACTTAGACCGACTAACGTTTGAACAGCCAAAAGGTTGAAGAACAGGAGATGACAACTAGTCGGTCTAAGAAGACTTGCCGACCGACTAGTTTCACAACTGGTCGGTCGGTGAATGATCTTTGACCGACTAACAGTCGAAATAGAATAGGCTGACTTCAAGTTGATTTAGTCGGTTTAAGAACAAATGCTGACCGACTAGTTTCTCAACTAGTCGGTCGACAAACATTCTTTGACCGACTAACTCGAAACAGTAACTCGGACTGTTCAGAGGCAAGCTCAACTAGTCGGTCTAAGAAGGATTCCTAACCGACTAGATCGTCATCTAGTCGGTCGGTGACACTTCTTTGACAGACTAATTGATCAACAGGGAATGAGCTGAAATGAGCAAGGACATCTAGTCGGTTCAAGTAGAGTTGTCGACCGACTAGATCGTCATCTAGTCGGTTGGTACTCCTACATGAACCAACTAAGATGCACTAGAAGCCGAGGGAAGAAGCGATAGGCTTCGAGAAAGTTTCTAATGGCTTCTATGATAATCCTAGCTCTATGACATGAGCGAAATGAAGATTATAATGTAAGTCCTACTCAAGGCTTAACATTCTAAACTATGAAGCTAGAAGACAATAAATAATACATGACGAACCGTCTTCAAAGCTTCAATCTTCATTCTTCTTGACTTCAATATTGCTCCTTGAGCTTCAACGAAGCTTTAGGCACACGCGTATTGAGAAGTTTTGAGACGTCGCTTTGGATGTTCGTATTCTTTTGGCGACGATCTCCATAACTGCGCTCACAAAACAGCACACGATATTTATGTTTGCTCATCATCCAAAACCAAATCCGGGGAATCAATACTCAACATTCTCCCCCTTTTTGGTGATGACAAACCAACATAAATAATAATCAATAATAATGATTCAATTGAAATTTACTTACTCCCCCTGCATTGGTGACACGTTAGTCTCGTATTAAATATTAATCATATGCATCATGTAATGACTGGTTTTCATGTATCTGGATTTATTATATTATAATATATGTTTTGGTGGATTTTCTCCTCATGTGTGGTTTTCGTCTCCGTAACTTTCATTTTCGATCGTTTCGTCGTGTTTTCTCGTTTCTTCCTTAGGATCGTCGATTTCGAAGTATGTCATTCGTGACGGGCTTCATAACGGTCGTATCTTACTATTAGATCAAGCCTAGGAGTCTTAGGAATCGATCCCGGAGCTCCGCGCTCCGTATCGGAACTTTTGGTGCTTATTAGCCGGTGTAAGAAGGGGCACCGACCGACTAGATGACGATCCAGTCGGTCGGCAATCCTTCTTGAACCGACTAGTTAGCTTTCTAAATTTCTCAGGAGTTACTGTTTATCGTTAGTCGGTCTAAGAACGTTGGTTGACCGACTAGGTTGCAAACTAGTCGATCAGCAATGCTTCTTTAACCGACTAACTCTTCAACTAATTTTTCGTATCAATACTGTTCACTCTTAGTCGGTCTAAGAACGTTCACCGACCGACTAGATGTCAAACTAGTCGGTCAGTAGTTGTTCATCAACCGACTAAATCCAAATCCTATTTTCGTTCAGAAGTTACTGTTTACACTTAGTCGGTCTGCGTTGGTCGACCGACCGACTAGTTGCCAAACTAGTCGGTCAGTGGTTGCTCTTTGACCGACTAGTCTGTGTTAAAACCCTAATTTCTGGGCAGCCGCTAGCCCATCCTATTTAAACCCCTCCCAAACGTTGTCTTCTTCCTCCACTCGACCCAAAACCCTAGTTTCTCCCCCATTGAGCCCCCTTCTTCCCCAAACCCTTATTCCTTCATTCCAAGCCCAAGATCCATCACCCAAACCATCCCTCAACACATTCTACCCCTCATCTTCCCCAAAATCTCATCAAATCCCCAAAATCCCCCAAAACCCTAGTTCTCCAAACTTCTCCATTCGTTTCCAGATCTGGTCCCTAGGTTCTCCGGAGTGTTTCTTCTGCCTCCTCACGGTAAGAAATCAATCTATTGATGTTTTCATAACCTATTTGTATTTTTATGAAACCCTAATGAATGAATGTTGTTTTGATGATTGTTTCCCCATAACAGCGATTTCCCCGTAGATTAGCATCCGCGAGACGAACCTTCGTGATCGTCATCCCCGGTGCTAGGCAAGTGAAACTTGCCACTTAGGGTTTAGGCCATGTTTTGGGCCATTTTGCTTGTTGTAGGCGTAAAAGAGGCTAGGCGACGAAATGATACTCGCCTAGGCGCAAATTGGGGAACTAACTTGACAACGAAGCTAGTTCCGACATATATCATGTTGCACAATTACCATATCATGTTTAATTTCTATTAACGGTACGCAAATTAATTGTCATGTCATTGCATTCTTAAAGTGTTTCCGTGAATGCGTAGCTTCGCTACAATGTTTGTGTTCCTGGCTCGTGTTCCAGAAGTGGGCCATGTGTTGGTTGATAGCCAATGCCCGAAATGCTTGTTTCCGGCTAGGTGCACCCCTACGCCAATTGTTTATGAATCGTGAACTAGAATGCGAGCTCCTGTGCGGGGCAACCCCGGCTCATTTACTGAGCTCGTGTGCGGGGACCCTGGCTCGATTACATGTGGGTGTTGGGGGTAAGAGTTAAGCGGCCAATCAACTGGGAGTCTGCCCGATCAGCAACTGCAGTGGTAAGGCGTAAACTCTGGGTTTTGGGGTAGTGTTAAGAGGCCAATCAGCGTGAATGTTATACCATTCAGCTGTAAGGCGTAAACATCTACAAACAACAGTGAAACGTGAATAGTGAATTGATTGAGATTGTTAGTAGCTTGGCTACTCTTGTCTTGTCCCGTTAATTGTTCTCTTGTACTTATTGTTCACCATGTCTTGCTTGTGCACTCATGTTATAACTGCCATGTCATGCATACTATAACTGCTAGGTTGCTAGTTGCCTTACTTTCAGTTTCCTTGCCAAAGTCTTTTAGACTTGCTGACATGTGCCCCTTTACTCTTTTGGGTGACACATGTTAGATCCTGAGCCTGAGTACCTTGTTGAGGACGAGGTGTTTGCTGACACCGAGCCCGAGCTTGTGCTTGACGGGGAGTACGTGGACACTGGGGACCAGTCCTAGTGTCTTCGTTGTGTTTTCCTTTTGTTTAGACTGCTGTTTTGTTGTCGGTGCGTAGCACCCATACCTTGTGGTGTTGTTGCTTTTGTTGGCCTTGTTCTGGGCCTTTAGACTCTTTCTTTTAGCCTGGTGGCTTTTCTGGATGTTGAACTTATTTTTCATGTTGGACAATTTATGAGATATGATAATTTTATTTCTGTCTCTCCTTTTATTATTATTGTTGCTCTGTTTGTGGTTACAGGGACCTGCTTATGTTTTATTGACGCTTATCGGGTTTGGGGCTTCACGGCTCCACTTTCGTGCGGACCTTTTCACGTCTCGCCTCCATTTTAGGGAAGCGGGTCGTGACAGGTTTTGTTGGTGGCCCATGCAGGTCCTTCTGTAACTGCGATTATCGGAATAGCGATAATAATATTAGAACGTCCAATAAACTAAGTGCGACGTCCGAGTCATAAGCTATGAGTCTAATCTGATTCGTTTTCTGTGTCATTTGATGGCAGGACGGCGATTCACCCGTTGTGGGGGTAGTGGTGCGCTCCCTCATGATGAGGAGCCTGAGTGGGAACCCACCAACGGTGAGATGATGTGGATGATGCTCCAGATGATGCAAGTGCAGCAGGGCGTGCTCCTGCAAGTCCAGAATGCTCCACTTGCTCGAGCTGCCCGGGCTCTTCCGGATGCCCCTCGCTCTGAGCTGGGAGCGAAGTAATTTCGGGAGCTGGGTCCTGCATATTTTGATGGGTCTGAGGGTCCTCTGGCTGCCGATGAGTGGATTCGGAACATCGAGGACAACTTGAAGATGGCCAAGATCACCCCGGCTGGATGGGTTGATTTGGCGAAGAGGCAACTCAAGGATAATGCTCGTAACTGGTGGGATGCGGAAGAGAAGATGTTGGTGGAGCCGATAGCTTGGGCTACCTTTAAGTCCAGGTTTGATGAGGAGTTCTTTCCGAAGGCTGCTAGGAAGGAGATGCTGCAGCGCTTCATTGATCTGAAGCAAGGGAGCTTGACGGTGGACCAGTACCACCAGGAGTTCACTAGGCTGAGTCGGTTCGCACCGAAGATGGTGCAGGATGCTGATGAGAGGGCTCAGAGGTTCCTGCAGGGACTTACTTTGGAGCTCCAGAGTTTTGTGTCTTCCTCCGATCTGGACTCTTATCAGAAGGTTCTGGTCGCTGCGAGGAGGCAGGAGCTGAACCTGAGTCAGAGGAGAGGACATGTTTCTGGTGCTGGGAAGAGGCCTATGGAGCAGGCCAGAGCGGTGGTTAGGCCTGGTTTCAAGCCTAATCAGCCAGCTCAGTTTAAGAGGCCAGGAGGGCCTATTATGAAGACTTGCCATTTCTGCGGCAAGCCTGGCCACATCAAGGATCAGTGTTGGAAGTTTTTGGGCCAGTGTCTGGTTTGTGGTGATGCTTCCCATGCCGCGAAGGATTGTCGGCATGCGAATCAACTGCGGAGGGCACCTGTTGCAGCACAGCCGTTGCAGCATCGAGCGTCTGTTCCTGCTGGTCGTGGAGCAGCTCTTGTTCCGCAGAGGCAGGCTTTTCAGCAGGCTGTTCCGCCGAGGAGGCAGGCTTTTCTGATGACCGCTGTGGAGAGCGAGGCTGTGGATGAGGTTATCGCAGGTAATCCTCGATCTAGCTATTACCTTCCTAGCTGGTTTTGATTGTTAGATTGTGTGGTTTGCTTGAACATGATTGTTTGCTAGACTAGGGTTTGATTGTTAATTGCTTGTTAGGTGTGGTTTTGGTGTGCACATTTCCTGCACAAGTCCTCTTTGACTCTGGTGCATCGATGTGCATTATTTCTCAGAGCTTCGTGGAGAGGCATTCCTTGTCGACGTCCCCTCTTCCCAAGAGTTGGAATATCGTTACAGGGAATGGCGTGGTCTCGGTGCATCGTGGTTGCAATTCTTGCTCGTTGGTGGTCTGTGGACATGAGCTTTTCGCTGATTTCATTGTCCACGACATCATCAACTATGATGCAGTTCTTGGGATGTACTGGCTTGCGAGCTTCTATGCTACGATCGACTGTCGAAGGAAGAAGGTGGTGTTCGAGATTCCCGGACATCCAGTATTTGAGTTCAGTCGTGGTAACAGTTCGCTTGGTCCTGTCAGATTTCGGGCCAGACCGGTAGAGGTCGTGGCTATGCAGATGGAGTTGGAGTGGCCAGCTGTGGTGCGGGATTTTGATGACGTCTTCCCCGAGGAGATGTCTGGTTTGCCACCGGATCGAGCTTTGGAATTTTCTATTGATCTTGTTCCGGATGCGCAGCCGATTTCGAAAGCGCCGTATCGTATGGCACCTGCAGAATTGGAAGAGTTGCGGAAGCAGTTGGATGAGCTTTTGCAGAAGGGTTATATCAATCCTAGTGTGTCTCCGTGGGGAGCACCGGTGCTGCTAGTGAAGAAGAAGGATGGTTCGCGTCGCATGTGCGTGGACTATCGGGAGTTGAATGCGGTGACCATTAAGAATAAATACTCGTTGCCTCGCATCGATGATATTTTTGATCAGCTTGGAGGTTCGAGGGTGTTCTCTAAATTGGATTTGAGGAGTGGTTACCATCTGTTGAAGGTGAAGAAGGGACATGTTCCGAAGACAGCGTTCAGGATGAAGTATGGACACTATGAGTTTGTGGTTATGACTTTCGGTGTAACTAATGCGCCCGCAGTTTTCATGAATCTGATGAACCTGATTTTCTACGACTTTTTGGATAAGTTTGTCATTATCTTTATTGACGACATTCTGATCTATTCGAAGTCGAAGGAAGAGCATGCCTCGCACTTAAGGACGGTGTTAGAGATTTTGAGGAAGCATCGTTTGTATGCTAAGTTTTCGAAGTGCGAGTTTTGGCTGGACAGAGTTGCTTTTCTCGGGCATGTGGTGACTGGAGATGGTATTTCTGTGGATCCCGAGAAGATTAGGGCCATCCGAGAGTGGCCTGTTCCGTCGTCTGCGTCTGAGATTCGGAGTTTCCTTGGACTTGCTGGTTACTATTGGCGATTCATTAAGGACTTTTCCCGTATTGCTGAGCCGATGACCAGGTTGACGCGGAAGGATGTACCTTTTGTTTGGTCGGGTGATTGTGAGAATGCTTTTGGTGTTCTGAGGGAGAGGTTGACGACTGCCCCAATTCTTGTTGTGCCTGATCGCAGCGGTGGATTTGAGATCTTTTGCGATGCTTCTGGCAAGGGTCTCGGTTGTGTGTTGCATCAGCACGGGCATGTTGTGGCGTATGCGTCTCGTCAGCTTAAGGTTCATGAGAAGAATTACCCGACGCATGATTTGGAGTTGGCTGCCGTTGTGTTTGCTCTTAAGATTTGGAGGCACTTCCTGCTGAGTGAGAAAGTGAAGATTTTCACCGATCACAAAAGCTTGAAGTATATTTTTACTCAGAAGGAGCTCAACATGCGACAGCGTCGATGGTTGGAGCTTATGGCAGATTATGAGATTGATTTGCAGTATCACACTGGCAAGGTGAATGTGGTCCCTGATGCGCTGAGTAGGCTTCCCGCGGTGATGATGTTGACCTCGCAGTGGAGATTGCAGCAGGATTTTTGCGAGTCCGGAGTGGAGATTGTTCTTCCAGGGGAGGCTTCTTCGTTGATGTACATGCAGGTACAGTCGACGGTCGTGGATCGGATTAAGGCTGGCCAGGCTGAGGATCCAAAGCTGGTGAAAATTCGGGAGCAGGTGGAGGCCGGTCTGCGGACTGACTTTTTGATTCATGAGGATGGCTCGCTGAGGTTTGGAGCCAGGTTGTGTGTGCCAACTGGAGATATCAGAGAGGAGTTGATGGTGGAGGCACACAGTTCGCCGTATTCTGTGCATCCTGGTGGCACCAAGATGTACCAGGATCTTCGTCTGAATTATTGGTGGCATGGTATGAAGAGGAGTGTGGCTCGGAGTGTAGCCAAGTGCTTGGTTTGCCAGAAGTGAAGGCGGAGCATCAGCGTACGGCCAGGTTGCTACAACCGCTTCCGATTCCGGAGTGGAAATAGCAACACATCACTATGGATTTCGTGACTGGACTACCTCGGAGTCCGAAGCAGAATGACGCGATTTGGGTGATCGTAGATCAATTGACCAAATCCACGCACTTTATTCCGTTCCGAGTGGGACAGTCCACTGAGGCGCTAGCAAGGAGATATATGGAGGAGGTTGTGCGACTTCACGGAGTCCCCGTGAGTATCGTGTCGGACAGAGACACGAGGTTCACATCTCAGTTCTGGCAGAGTTTGCAGAAGAGTTTGGGTACGCGTCTGAGTTTCAGCACGGCGTACCATCCGCAGACGGATGGCCAGTCCGAGAGGACGATTCAGATCTTGGAGGACATGCTGAGGGCGTGCATGTTGGATTTCAAGGGTTCGTGGGAGGACCATCTACATTTGGTGGAATTTTCTTACAACAACAGCTTCCAGGCGAGTATTGGCATGGCGCCTTTCGCCGCTCTTTATGGGAGAAAATGTCGATCGCCATTGAGTTGGGATGACGTTGGTGATCGGGAGTTGTTGGGACCTGAGATGATCGTGGAGGCCGTGGATATTGTCAGGAACATTCGGGAGAGGTTGAGGATTGCTCAGGACCGTTTTAAGCATTGGGCGGATGCTAAACGTCATCCTTTGGAGTTTCAGCCGGGCGACCATGTGTTCCTGAAGATTTCCCTGAATCGTGGTGTGATTCGTTTTGGGAAGCGAGGGAAGTTGAGCCCGCGATACATTGGACCGTTTGACATTTTGGAGAGAGTTGGCGAGGTAGCTTATCGCTTGGCCTTGCCGCCATCTTTGGAGGGAGTTCACAATGTTTTCCATGTGTCGCAGCTTCGTCAATACATTGGCGATCCATCTCATGCGGTGGATTTTTCGGAGATTATCGTTCGTCCCGATATGACGTATGACCAGCATCCAGTGCAGATTCTGGACAGGCGTCAGAAATCGCTTCGGAACAAGATTGTCAATCTTGTGAGGGTGACGTGGCGACACGGCTCACCTGGAGAGTCTACTTGGGAGAATGAGGATGAGATGCGAGAGCGTTTCCCACTTTTGTTTCCGGACACGTGAGTGTTTGGAAATTCCGAGGACGGAATTTTTCTTAAGTTGGGGAGGATGTAACGACTGGTTTTCATGTATCTGGATTTATTATATTATAATATATGTTTTGGTGGATTTTCTCCTTATGTGTGGTTTTCGTCTCCGTAACTTTCATTTTCGATCGTTTCGTCGTGTTTTCTCGTTTCTTCCTTAGGATCGTCGATTTCGAAGTATGTCATTCGTGACGGGCTTCATAACGGTCGTATCTTACTATTAGATCAAGCCTAGGAGTCTTAGGAATCGATCCCGGAGCTCCGCGCTCCGTATCGGAACTTTTGGTGCTTATTAGCCGGTGTAAGAAGGGGCACCGACCGACTAGATGACGATCCAGTCGGTCGGCAATCCTTCTTGAACCGACTAGTTAGCTTTCTAAATTTCTCAGGAGTTACTGTTTATCGTTAGTCGGTCTAAGAACGTTGGTTGACCGACTAGGTTACAAACTAGTCGATCAGCAATGCTTCTTTAACCGACTAACTCTTCAACTAATTTTTGGTATCAATACTGTTCACTCTTAGTCGGTCTAAGAACGTTCACCGACCGACTAGATGTCAAACTAGTCGGTTAGTAGTTGTTCATTGACCAACTAAATCCAAATCCTATTTTCGTTCAGAAGTTACTGTTTACACTTAGTCGGTCTGCGTTGGTCGACCGACCGACTAGTTGCCAAACTAGTCGGTCAGTGGTTGCTCTTTGACCGACTAGTCTGTGTTAAAACCCTAATTTCTGGGCAGCCGCCAGCCCATCCTATTTAAACCCCTCCCAAACGTTGTCTTCTTCCTCCACTCGACCCAAAACCCTAGTTTCTCCCCCATTGAGCCCACTTCTTCCCCAAACCCTTATTCCTTCATTCCAAGCCCAAGATCCATCACACAAACCAAACCCTTATTCCTTCATCTACCCCTCATCTTCCCCAAAATCTCATCAAATCCCCAAAATCCCCCAAAACCCTAGTTCTCCAAAGTTCTCCATTCGTTTCCAGATCTGGTCCATAGGTTCTCCGGAGTGTTTCTTCCGCCTCCTCACGGTAAGAAATAGATCTCTTGATGTTTTCATAACCTATTTGTATTTTTATGAAACCCTAATGAATGAATGTTGTTTTGATGATTGTTTCCCCATAACAGCGATTTCCCCATAGATTAGCATCCGCGAGACGAACCTTCGTGATCGTCATCCCCGGTGTTAGGCAAGTGAAACTTGCCACTTAGGGTTTAGGCCATGTTTTGGGCCATTTTGCTTGTTGTAGGCGTAAAAGAGGCTAGGCGACGAAATGATACTCGCCTAGGCGCAAATTGGGGAACTAGCTTGACAACGAAGCTAGTTCCGACATATATCATGTTGCACAATTACCATGTCATGTTTAATTTCTATTAACGGTACACAAATTAATTGTCATGTCATTGCATTCTTAAAGTGTTTCCGTGAATGCGTAGCTTCGCTACAATATTTGTGTTCCTGGCTCGTGTTCCAGAAGTGGGCCATGTGTTGGTTGATAGCCAATGCCCGAAATGCTTGTTTCCGGCTAGGTGCACCCCTACGCCAATTGTTTATGAATCGTGAACTAGAATGCGAGCTCCTGTGCGGGGCAACCCCGGCTCATTTACTGAGCTCGTGTGCGGGGACCCTGGATCGATTACATGTGGGTATTGGGGGTAAGAGTTAAGCGGCCAATCAACTGGGAGTCTGCCCGATCAGCAACTGCATTGGTAAGGCGTAAACTCTGGGTTTTGGGGTAGTGTTAAGAGGCCAATCAGCGTGAATGTTATACCATTCAGCTGTAAGGCGTAAACATCTACAAACAACAGTGAAACGTGAATAGTGAATTGATTGAGATTGTTAGTAGCTTGGCTACTCTTGTCTTGTCCCGTTAATTGTTCTCTTGTACTTATTGTTCACCATGTCTTGCTTGTGCACTCATGTTATAACTGCCATGTCATGCATATTATAACTGCTAGGTTGCTAGTTGCCTTACTTTCAGTTTCCTTGTCAAAGTCTTTTAGACTTGCTGACATGTGCCCCTTTACTCTTTTGGGTGACACATGTTAGATCCTGAGCCTGAGTACCTTGTTGAGGACGAGGTGTTTGCTGACACCGAGCCCGAGCTTGTGCTTGACGGGGAGTACGTGGACACTGGGGACCAGTCCTAGTGTCTTCGTTGTGTTTTCCTTTTGTTTAGACTGCTGTTTTGTTGTCGGTGTGTAGCACCCATACCTTGTGGTGTTGTTGCTTTTGTTGGCCTTGTTCTGGGCCTTTAGACTCTTTCTTTTAGCCTGGTGGCTTTTCTGGATGTTGAACTTATTTTTCATGTTGGACAATTTATGAGATATGAGAATTTTATTTCTGTCTCTCCTTTTATTATTATTGTTGCTCCGTTTGTGGTTACAGGGACCTGCTTATGTTTTATTGACGCTTATCGGGTTTGGGGCTTCACGGCTCCACTCTCGTGCGGACCTTTTCACGTCTCGCCTCCATTTTAGGGAAGCGGGTCGTGACACATCATGCAGACGAGAAAGATATGAAATATGAACCAATTATTGACATTTTAGGATTATAAATCCATTTTTATATCTTCACTCCCCCTGAATCTTACATATCAAATTAGATTCATGGTAAATTGCTTTGAATTATTAATTAGCACATCGTCATTATTAATTCTCTCCCCCTTTGGCATTAGCAAAAAGAGCGGGAGGAGAACAACGACATATAGAATGGCTAACACTAAAACATGGGAGTCGAAGAATACGACCACGGTCCAAATGACACCAATGTAAAATACCGAATAAAAGCAAAGCGTGCCAATGAGACCATAGTCGAAAAACGAAAAACGAAATCACCACGCCATAGGCGAAAATCGAAAAACGAAATCATCAAACCATAGGCGAAAATCGAAAAACGAAATCACCAAGCCATAGGCGAAAATCGAAATGCGAAATCATCAAACCATAGGCGATAATCGAAAAACGAAATCATCAAGCCATAGGCAAAAATTGAAAAACGAAATCACCAAGCCATAGGCGAAAATTGAAATGCGAAATCATCAAACCATAGGCGAAAATCGAAAAACGAAATCATCAAGCCATAGGCAAAAATCGAAATCCAAAATCATCAAAACTCAAATCAATTTCACTTATTGAGTTTTGGAACATACTCTCCAAAATCAACATTCTTAGTTAAATAGAGTGCATGGAAAAAAATTCTATGTTTCCATGGAAAGAATTCTATTTAACCAAGATAATCGTCGAGCGACGAAATCAACATCAGAGACAAAAATAATCCGATGCGAAAAACCAAATGTCGCAAATTGATACCAAAAGTAATATGCAAAAAGTGTTATGCCAAAAAATAGATAGAGTATCATAAAACTATGGCATACACAATTCTAGCACAAAATGACATCAATTGTAATATAGTCTACCTATGTACTTAATCTACCATTGCATGCAATCAACACATATGGATACCAAAGTAAATCAAAAGTATGAATATACTTACAACATTAAGCTCCACATACTTTGATGCATCTCTTTAAGCACCATCAACTTCATTTGAATGAAAATTCTTTTGCAAATCAATGAGTTGGTAGGGTTGGTATCCCACGGTGGATTGAACCTAGAAAAACTTAATATGGAGCTAAAATATGATTTGTTGCTCCTTCTCTTATCCTTGAGTACCTAAAGATAAAATATCAATGCATGGTACCCAAGGACATTGGGTCCTAAGAAATTAGACTTTTGGAAGCCAAGTCCAATTGGACTTAGACTTCCTAACATACTCATCATTATGCATCACATTTGAAAAATACGAATTCATATATGCTTGTTTTTCTTTCATGCTTGTGTTCTTTGGGCTCCAAATGGTGAATATTTTGGGAGCCCTATTCCTATTGGGAACATGCATACGTTGTTGATTTCTACGTGATGCATGTCGTGGATAGGCATATGGCATATGATGCAATGGTGCATGACGATAATTAACCATATGAGAATGATGATGAGCATACGAATGTGGTGGAATACGTGCATGAGTGTGTCTCACATGGTGTGCACGTGCTCGTGGATGCGGAGCATAGAAATCATCATATGTGTTAATATGTGGGGTAGGATGTGTGTTCCTACGTGGCATGGTATACATGAAAGCATGACCATTCTTTGGAGGTCCACCCAAAGTGGGTTTCTTTCCAAATGGGGGTGTGTTCCTAGCGGAAGCACCATTGGTAGATGAACTACCCATGAGGTGTTTACTCCCACTAGTAGAAGCATCGGACGTTGGCCTAACAAAGGTGGCGGATGATTTAGATGATTCTCCCATCTTATACCCCAAACCAATGTGATGATTGGCCGGAAGTAAGTCATTTAGGATATTGTCCAAATGGCCCTTACCTTTGTTGAATTCATTGATTCGGCCTAATGTGCACTCATACTTCTCGGTGAGAGAATTCAAAGAAGCATCCAAGGTGGACACTTGCGAAGCGAGTGCACAAACACGTGATTTGAGATTTTTATTCTCAATACTCAAAGTTGAGTTTTGAGACGTCAAATCCGCTATCACATGTTCATCCGAATCCTCGACATGAACATGCTCAAGTTGAGATTTGAGATTTTTAATCTCATTTCTCAACCCTTCAACAACGGTGTCGTTGTTGACGATGATGGGTTTAGGCGAGGTTTTAAGACTATCTAGTTCATTCTTAGTCTTAATAAATCTAGTAGCCAAATTAGAAAACTTATTCCAAAGTTGTCCGTTGGCTATTTTAAGTTCATCGTTAGTTACCTCATCGCCTTCATCCTCGCTTCCATCCTTGCTTTCATCGGAGGACGTGTCTTGATCACGATCCTCTTTTCCCATGAAGCACGTGTGTGTTTTCTCCACACGTTCATCATCCGACTCTCCACTTGAGGAGTCCTCTTCAGAGTCGGTGAATGTGCCGACAAGTCCTTTCTTGTGCCTTCTCGACTTGTCATGCTTGGAAGCCTTCCACTTCTCCTTGTGTTTGTATAGAGGACAATCCGGCTTGATATGTCATGGCTTGTTGCATTTATAACACACGGGAGTAGAAGCATTAGTCGAAATAAATTTTGATTTACTCTTCAACTTACCTTGTCGGAAGAATCGGTTGAACTTCTTTGCCAAATCGGCCAAAGCTTCCATGTCCAACTCTTCTTCCGATTCTTCATCATCGGTAGATGGAGCGGCCTTATAAGCAATCGCCTTTTTCTTTGGCTCGTCTTGCTTCAAGTACGCTTTCATCTTCTCCTTCATCTTGATCTTACTTTCCCTGCGTACCTCGTAAGACAACAATGTACCCATCAATTGAACAACGGTATATTTATTCATATCATTACCTTCCTCGATGGCGAAGGTACGCTTTTCCCAACAAGAGGGAAGTCCGTCAATAATCTTCGTGACTTTCTCCTTTTGGGTGTAGACCTTGCCAAGAGCTTCCAATTCGTTGGAAATGTCCACGAAGCGAGCATAGTAGTCCTTCATGGTTTCACCCTGTTCCATGTGAAACAACTCAAATTCTTTGTTAGCGACAACGAGTTTAGAATCTTTTACCGTATTCGTTCCTTCGTGCAAGATGAGGAGTTGGTTCCATACTTGATATGCACTCTTACATGTGCATATCTTGTTGAAGTCTTCGGGCTCCAACGCACATTGCAAGGCATTCATCGCCTTGGCATTGCTTACCTCCGCGACGACTTCCTCGGTAGTCCACTTCGCGAAATCTTGTTCGACGGGCTCGACATACTCTGTCAATGTGGCTCTCCAAAGTGAAGCGCTCCGGAGGAAGGTTTCCATCCGGCATTTCCAGTACCCATAGTTGGTATCGTTGAAATGAGGAGACCTGACAAAGGATTTCCCTTCCATAACAGAAGACGATCCGTGACGATCCTTGAAGACGTTGTAGTCGTTGTTCGTCATATCTTTAACCTTGTAGCTTTAACATTGGCTCTGATACCAATTGAAGTGCCCTGTGAATCAACTGCACATGTATTAGAGGGGGTGTGAATAGTACTTTAAAATAATTAAAAGAGTTATTCCTAATTATTGTGCAAACATTCAAACAACAATGCGGAATTAGACTACAAACAACAATTGACAAGAATTAGCAAACGCAAACAAAGCAGATAACGGGTTCGGATCCACCCAAGTCTCCCCGACTTGTTCCCGGTGATCCTACGTCCCAACCACCCGGATCCCCTCCGGATACTTGAGTTAGAAACCCTAACTCAAGATTTAGCACTATGAAATTCTTGTGAAAAACCTTCACAAGACCAAATCATACACAATACAAATGTGACTCCCACAACCCGGGATCACACACTTCTCTCACAACCAAGAGAACAATTCAAATAACGATTGAAATGAAATAAAGAAGCACTTACCACAAAATCATATGCCTTGAGTAAATCTTACCAAATTAGGGCAAAGATGGATTTTGGGGAAGATGATGCCACCAAACCCTAGCTTCAAGAAGTTGACCAGCAATGGAAGCCTAGGGTGGAGTATGGTGACTAGAATCAAGCTCTTGGCTTGAGAGGCTCACAATGGAGAGAATCTCTCTTGAGGAATTTGCTCAAAGAGTGAAGGGAGAGATTCTTGGTGAGAAGAGAGAGCTTAGAATTAGCTTGAGAAAACTCTTCTCTTAGGTCTGAAATTACTTGTATATTGGACCTCTAACCATGCCTCAAACGAATCAGGTTTGTATATATAGAGGCAAGGAAAATCGTGTTGGAAAAGTTTCCAACGGCTCTATTCTGAACCAGACTAGTCGGTCAAAGAAGGATCACTGACCGACTAGTTCATCAACTAGTCGATCGGTGATACAACGTAGACCGACTAACGGTTGAACAGCCAAAAGGTCGAAGAACAGGAGATGACAACTAGTCGGTCTAAGAAGACTTGCCGACCGACTAGTTTCACAACTAGTCGGTCGGTGAATGATCTTTGACCGACTAACGGTCGAAATAGAGTAGGCTGACTTCAAGTTGATTTAGTCGGTTTAAGAACAAATGATGACCGACTAGTTTCTCAACTAGTCGGTCGACAAACGTTCTTTGACCGACTAACTCGAAATAGTAACTCGGACTGTTCAGAGGCAAGCTCAACTAGTCGGTCTAAGAAGGATTCCTAACCGACTAGATCGTCATCTAGTCGGTCGGTGACACTTCTTTGACCGACTAATTGATCAACAGGGAATGAGCTGAAATGAGCAAGGACATCTAGTCAGTTCAAGTAGAGTTACCGACCGACTAGATCGTCATCTAGTCGGTTGGTACTCCTACATGAACCAACTAAGATGCACTAGAAGCCGAAGGAAGAAGCGATAGGCTTCGAGAAAGTTTCTAATGGCTTCTATGATAATCTTAGCTCTATGACATGAGCGAAATGAAGATTATAATGTAAGTCCTACTCAAGGCTTAACATTCTAAACTATGAAGCTAGAAGACAATAAATAATACATGACGAACCGTCTTCAAAGCTTCAATCTTCATTCTTCTTGACTTCAATATTGCTCCTTGAGCTTCAACGAAGCTTTAGGCACACGATCACGTGTATTGAGAAGTCTTGAGACGTCGCTTTGGATGTTCGTATTCTTTTGGTGACGATCTCCATAACTGCGCTCACAAAACAGTTAGTACACGATATTTATGTTTGCTCATCATCCAAAACCAAATCCGGGGAATCAATACTCAACACGTTGTCGTATTCTTCGACTCTCTTGTTTATCCATGGTTATTGTCGTTGAATTCCTCCCGCTCTTTTTGGATAAGGCCAAAGGGGGAGAGAATTAATAATGACCTTGTGCTAAATGATAATTTAAACATCGCCGTGAATCTAATTTCATATGTTAGATTCAGGGGGAGTGAAGATATAAAAATTTATGGATTCCGATCCTATATTTCAATAATTGGATCATACTTATTCTGCTTAATGGTTATATTTATTATTTAATATGGAACTAATGAGTCATCAATCAGGGGAAGTAAATAAATTTTATTTATCTCATTATTATTCATTTATATTTATGTTGGGTTGTCATCACCAAAAAGGGGAGAATGTTGAGTATTAATTCCCCTGATTTGGTTTTGATGATGAACAAACATAAGTATTGGGTACTAATTCTCTTTGAGCGCAGTTATGAAGATCGGCGCCAAATTACTTTGTAGATCTCAAGCGACGTCCCAAGACTTCTTTAGAGCGCGTGATCGTTGTGCCTGAAGCTTTGTTGAAGCTCAAGGAGTATTAATGAAGTCAATGGATTCAGAATCTTCATGTAGAAGCTTTTGAAGGCGGTTTGCAATGTTTATTTTTATTGTCTTCAAGAATGTTAAACCTTGAGTAGTACTTGCCTAAGTTATCCACTTATCTATCCTATCTTATCTCTAGGATTGCCTTAGAAGCCATTAGAAAGTTTTCCGTAGCTTATCGCTTCTTCTCATGGCTTTGTGTGCATCTTAGTTGGTTCAAGTAGAAGGACCAACCGACTAGATGACAATCTAATTGGTCGAAAAGTCTTCTTGAACCGACTAGTCATCCTTGTGTATTTCAGCCTAGTTACTGTTGACCAATTAGTCGGTCCAAGAAGGTTTACCGACCGACTAGTTGTCAAACTAGTCAGTTAGTGTTTCTTCTTAGTCCGACTAGTTTACCCTCCTTATTTCACTAAATTCTCTGTCGACCATCTAGTCGGTCCAAGAAGGTTCACCGACTGACTAGTTCTCAAACTAATCGGTCAGTAATCCTTCTTAGACCGATTAAGCTGCTTTAATTTTCTAGCCGTTGGAGATTTTATTTCCACGATTTCTCTTGATTTGTTTTGATTCTTTCCATATCTGTTTGACTCGTTTCAAACATGGAATTTTCTCTAATATGAAAATGGATTCAGATCTAATTTTCAAGAATTCGATTAGCATTTTGAAATTCTCTCTCTCTCACGAAAATCTCTATCTCTCCTTTGTGACCTAATTTCTCAAGGAGATTTTCAGATCTTGAGCGATCATACTTCTGAAAGATTGAATCACGATCGAGATCTTCAACCTAGCCATCTCCAACTGATCATCGTGTTGTTGCTATGGTTTTCGAGATCATCCTTTCTCACAATCTTTCTTTGCCCTAAATCCGTAAGTATTTCTCAAGGCATAGGATTTTGTGGTAAGTGTTTTATATTTCATTATACTTGTTAATTAAATTTATCTCTCGGTTTGTGAGAGAAGTTCGTGATCCCAGTTTGTGGGAGTCACAATACGAATCGTTGTATTGTTTGATCTTGTAGTAGTTTCTACAAGAAGTTGTTTAGTGGAACCTTGAGTTAGTGGATTCTAACTAAAGTAGCTAGAAGGGATCCGGGTGTCTGGGACGTAGGATCACCGGGAACAAGTTGGGGAGACTTGGGTGGATCCGAACCCATTACATCGGTTGTTTGCGTTGTAATTCTCTTGTTGTTCTTATTTATTCCGTATAGTTGTTTGTGATTGCACAATAATTAGAAATTATACTCTTGATTATTTTAAAGTACTGTTCATCCCCTTCTAGTACTTGTGCAGTAGCTTCCAGGGCATTACAAGGGTTGGACCCCAACCCAACCTTTCTGACGAGTTGCTCCTTGCACAGGTTAACTCGTCACCACCGGTCGCGTCTGCCCTCAACCTATGCGGTTCGGCCCCTCCGTAACATCCTACCGGATTCGATACCGTGGTCAGCGTCCGTAATCAGCTTAGCCTCATCACCCCAGTAATCACCTGTCAAATAGCCTACCCTAATCCCGTCATTAGCATAACCAGCGTGCCTTTGGTTCCCCTTAATACAAATTCATTGTACGCGAGTTCTACCCCGCAACAATTGGCGACGTCTGTGGGAACGAAGGGTCACATCCATGTCAGATCCCATACCAATCAGTCGAAATCCTGACCACGGCAAGGACCCTATGGATCAAGAGTCGCACTCTCACCCCGGGGATCTTGCGACTAATCCACCCCCTTGGTGGAGGTCAAGACAGTTCAGGCCTCAGCTCGTACAATGCAGCAGAGCTTCGAGACCTTCACCAAAATGATGGCAGGCTTCGCTGCACCCAGGACCGAAGCGCCCCCGCCCCCTCTGAACCCCCGAGCCTGAGCTGAAACCTTCGTCCTCAGTTCGAGGAAGAAGCAGGGGACAAAGGGTTCATCGAGGAGATAGCGGCCCAACAAAGGCTCTTAGAGGGAGAGATGGAGATTGAGCTGCTGACCCAGGCGGGTCACCTGGGGGCTTCGTGCAGATCGGGTGGTTGATCCAAGAAGAGAGGGCCCCGCGGGGAGCGCGGGGGCCTAGCCCACAGCTAAACAACGGGCAGGAGAAGCCACGCCAGCCCAGGCCGATCATGCGCGTAGATGTGATATGCGGAGGGCCGTCCTCGGGAGGAGCGTCGTCGTCAAGCAAAAAGGCATGCGCTCAGCAGGTGATGGCGGCGGGCCTCGGCGGCGAGGCGAAGCGGAGAAGGGTGGCTCGACCCCCATAACTTTCACCGACGAAGACCTGGAAGGAGTCGAGCTGCCACACGATGACGCCATCGTCATCGAGGCTCAGGTCGGGACGGCCATCGTCAGCCGCCTCCTGATCGATACAGGAAGCTCCTGCGACATTCTGTTTATGTCAACGGTCGAGAAGATGGGGCTGAAGCAGGCGGACCTGAGGCCTTGCACGGGGCCCATTGTTGGCTTCACTGGGCACTCGGTTCCCATTGTGGGGGTGATCACCTTGCCGGTGTCACTTGGAGAGGAACCGAAGGTCGTCACTTGCATGACGCAGTTCGTAGTCGTCGACATTACGTCGGCATACAACGGCATCCTAGGGCGACCGTACCTGAAGGCCATTGAGGCACTTCCCAGTCTACTCCATCAGATGGTCAAATTCCAAACTCCTCGAGGTGCGGGGTTAGTGCGAGGAAGCCAGAAGCTGTCCAGGAGCTGCTACGTTGGGTCAACCAAGCACAAAGATCCGGTGCAGGCCCTACCGGTCAACCTCCTCGACGAAAGGGATGACTGTTGCGACCAGCGGCCTACCCCCGCCGAAGAGGTCGAAGAAGTGCACGTGGCCGTGGAGGAAGGTAAAACTGTCTCCATCGGTACGAGGCTTCCGGTCTCTTTGAGGGCAGCCCTCATCAGCCTCCTCTGAGAGAACGTGGACATATTCACCTGGTCACCCTCGGATATGCCGGGCATCGACCCGACGATAATCTCCCACAAGCTGAATGTTAACCCGGAATCCCGACCGGTCCTGTAATGCTCGTATGTGTAAAATACTATTTTCGTGTGTGTGTATATAAATTTTGTTGTGCGTATAGTAATTTCATACATGCATGGCTATGAGGTGACTATGATATGCGCTGGGTATATAAGTGAACGCGGGTGGTTGGGTAGTAAATCGAAATTTTTGTTGGCATGCGAACAATGTTTATTGGCGTGCTTGGTATTTTTCGTTGGTGAGTGTGTAAAGTAAAACGGTATATTCGAGACAACTGGTGATGCTGAAATAAGTATTAATGGATGACAGTATTATCATTGATGTTTGGTTGCTATTTTGGTGATGTGGTATTATTTTTGGGTATTAGTATTTTTCTTATTATTGATGTTGATTAACATTATCTGGCTATTGTGGAGGCCTTAATTAATTTTGGTAGCTAGAGTTGGGCTTGGATAATTGTTAATTGTTATTGATTGGGCTCTAATAGTTGGGCTAGGAATAATAGAAAGTGAGAAGAGAAGATGTGGATTTTTATTAGGATAGCGAACTTGTAAATACTCAAAATTCTCTATTTCTCTTCCATTTTTCCCTAATTCCCTTTCTCTTCATCGTAGCAGGCCGAAGCCCCCTCCCTTGCTGCTGAAAAATACCCTTCCCCATTCGAAATCCCTAGGCCAATCTCTCTAGGTGGAAGCAAGAAGAAGAATGTGTTGAGTATTGGTGTTTCATACCAATCTTATTTTGATGATGATCACAACATTATGTTGTTGCTAATGAATCTCATGTTTTAGTCTCTCAGTTTATTTCAAGGATATCTTTCTTGGAGACTAATCACTTGGTGTAAGGATGGACATCATGTGAAGAAGGGCCAAAGTTTGGACTCAAGGAGTGCCAAAGCTTGGAGATGGTGGAGAGCAATCAAGGTATCAAGATTGAAGACGTAGACTCTTAAGAAAGCATTGTAATCCATGTAATTTACTTTATTGCTTTCTCTCTCTTTTGAGTCTAGGGTTAATGTAATGCCTTGCTAGATGGTTTGCTCATTCATACACATGCATTTAACCATCTTAGTGAACCTTAGGATTATCATAGTATTAACATCAGTCGCCTGTGCGAAGAATTGGAGAAAGAGTGCAGCTCTCTGTTTCGATCCATCCCCTGCAGCAGTCGTCAAGGATTAACAGGTGCCTGTCCTGTTTGTCAGTGGACTGTATTGACTTCATCAGTCAACTGTCCTGGCTCAGATTATAGCCGTTAGATATTTTCTAGCCGTTGATCAGTCGACTGTCTTTTGATCATTAGTCGAGTGATCCTGTCGTTTTCACCCAGTTTCTAGCCGTTGCAGATTTGTTCATTTGGCTGTTTCTTTGGGTTTTTTGGGCTTGATATAGGATTCCTATATATATGAGTGTGCTGCCATCAGTTGAGAAGGCTTGACAACACTTGATGACTCTTGACTCTATAGAAAATCTCAAGAGATCAATAAGCCACTCTCAAGCTCCCTCATATCCCTCTATTGAGCATTCATCTTCCTTCATGCATTGAAGTCCAGCTCAAGGGAAATCATCTAAGTGTTCTCAAGCATATTCCAACACTTGGAGATCCTCTTCCATGCCTTGCATTCATTCATGAGTAAGCATCTCAAGGCATAGGTAAGAGTATTTACTTTACAGGGTGTAATTTGTTTTCCTATTTCTCTTTGTGGGATTAGGATACTCTCTTTGTGGGAGTTTCTCTCTTTGTGAGAGGTTGTCTCTTTGTGGGACTAGGGAATTCTCTTTGTGGGAATTAACTCTCTTTGTAGGAGTTCTAGTGTCCTAGTGTAGGGCTAACCCTAATTCTCTTAGTGGGAGTTAGTGATTCTTTGTGTGGGAGTCTTGATCCTTGTGTAGGATTGGTTGGGTCCATGTGTAGGGCATAAATCCCCTTTGTGGGGTATCTCCTTGTGAGATTTGTATTCACTTCTCTGTGTGGGATTATAGTGAATAGTGGTGTGGCTGGACGTACCCAAGTTTGGGGAACCAGGGTAAAACTTTGTGTTTGCGTTTGGATTGATTGTGCCACTTAATTCCTCTTGCATTTATAATTCCGCATTTGCAAGTTAAATTTTAATTGGACAATTTTATTACCATTACACTATTCACCCCCCCTCTAGTGTGTGTTGTTAGTATTGCAAGGGTTAGACGATCCCTACAGAAGGGGGAGAGAAATTGAGATGAGCTTCCCCTCCCCTTCTCTCCAAACCCTCATCTTGCCGAGTTCTTCCATAGCCGAATCCCCAGGATTGCCGAGCTTCCCTTGCAGCCATGGCCGTAACTCCCCAGGTCCACGCAATGGAGAGAAAAGAATGGGGAGAAGAAGAAGGAAGAGGAAAGAAAAAAGGTGAAGCACTAACTTTTTCCTCTTCCATCACTCTAAATTTCTTTACCTCTTGATCGGTCCATATTTTACACCTTTTTTCTGCATGTTTGCATGCCATTTTGATCGCACATATCGCGTTTTTCACGACTATTCGACAATATTGCGATGCTTTTCACTATTTCTTGTTTTTGTCGTATTTAAGGATATATGGAGCGATTTGGGCGATTTTGAGATCAAGAGGATTTGCACCCACTTTGGAGTGTCGCCCACGGCTCATTTGCAGACTTATCGGCGATGGAGGATGAGTGGAAGAAGAAGTAACTTCATAGGAGCGACGAGGAGGAGAAACGGAGAAGATTGGGCATTTACAGCATGCCACTCGGTCGAGTGAAGCACACACTCGGACGAGCAAGAAAGCCCACCCGGCTGACCAAAACGGATACGTGCACAATATTTTTCAACGTATACTCGGCCGAATGACAAAGTCCTACTCGGTCGAGTGAGGAAGCTCACTCGCCCGAGTACGTCAGGGAAATTTTCCAGAGAAGAGGCCGAATCTACTGTGATTCCCAGAGACCTGTCGATGGCCTACTCGGCCGAGTACACATTACCACTCGGCCGAATGATGAAAGCTACTCGGCCGAGCCACCCCAGAGACAGACCCCTGAGGACCTCGAAGTTACTGTTTTTCTACATGGTCTGTCACTCGGCTGAGTAGAGAAACCCACTCGACCGAGTGAAGAATCCCACTCGGCCGAGTGACGCCGATGACACACACCCCCAGATTTTCAGACAGCCTTCCACTATTTTGAAATCTGCTATCATTCCATCAATCAAATTATTTTTCTCATATTTTTTATGGATAGTAGACTTTATGAAATTTCCAACGCCACCAAGAACGTGCCAATTGGAGGTCGGATGAAATCTGGAGAATTTCTGCAAGTTGACACTGCAGTGCTGGAATTTCCACTCGGCCGAGTCAGATTCCCACTCGGCCCGAGTGGCGGCGGGCCCAGATTTTAAGTTGCGGTTAGGGCTGTTTTTGGGCACAAATTTGAGGGGTTTTCTAGGGTTATTTGCTAGGGTTTTGGGGGGATATATAAGGGGGTTGTAGCCGTCATTAGAGGGGAGTCCCATGATGTTTTCTTAGACTCTTTTTTAGAGGTTAGGCCATGCCCTAGGCCCCCTCTTGGATCTAAAAGCTTGTATTTGGATTGAAGATCTCCATCAAAGCTAAGTATTTTGTTCTTGTTATTTGAATCTTTGTTTTTCTATATTTTTGTATGCAAGCAATGATTTTTATTGATTCTCATATCGTTATTGCTATGCTTGAGTAGATTTGTTGTTCTAGGGCATGGGATGAACCCTATGGATCTAATTTCAGATTTGTGATGAATGAATTTCTAAATTGCTAGAATTGCTAGGAGGTTAGGTTGTGATCGATTTATTACGGATAGCTAGGGATTTCCATCGATTGGGGTTTGCAAGAGATTGGATTCTAATTGATGGGAAGGCCTAGATATTCGATTTAGATTTATAATCGAGATTCTCTAGACTTGGTTTGCAAGATATTGGACCAAACCTAGGATTTTTATTATAAATCTTACCCATATTCGTTTGCAAGAGATTGGACGAATACGAACTATCACAACCTAGATCGTAACTCGAGTTTGCACGAGAGTGGGCTCGATGGGCGATTGAACGATGATGTCGATCCTAATGCTAGTGGCTTAGGCTAGGGTTTGCAAGAGATTGGATCATATCCTAGGTTGCTATAGACCGGCAATAGCGAGAGAGCGTGAGCTTGGTTCTCTATTCAGTTACGACTAGTTCACCCCAACACAAGCCTAGTAATATTGAGATTCACTATTTACAATGATGTATGACGATCCGTAGTGGGGATTCCATAGCTCTAGACTCTTTTATTGTATTAAATTTGAATCGATATTTTACCCAACATCTTTATCACCGACACCGACATCCATCACCATTGTCATTACATCATACCATAACCATCTCCACCAATAAAACATTCGTAGTGGAGCCAACCTAGGATAGATTGGAGCCAACACCACCTCCTCGTGTTCGATACCCGCTCGCCACTTGACCGTGCGCTTGCGGTAAAACTACAATCGTACTCCCGGGTGTGTATCCGGGGGCCGATCAAGTTTTTGGCGCCGTTGTCCGGGAGGTGTTTCCCGTTGGGTGCCAATTTGTCACAATTAGGTTGATTAGACTACGAAAAAAATTTAACAAAAAAGAAATTTTCACCCCGCCACCATTATTATCATGTCTATATTCTTTTGTGCCACTGATATTTTTCTCTAGGTATTTATCTTTGTTTATCAGGTGTTATGGATGGTATTATGTGGACCACAGATTTTGAGGAAGAAGCATTTCAGAACTTATTGGAGGGCCTCTTGGAGTCAGTGAGGTTCACCGGTTTAGAGAGCATTACAGCAGGTGATGCATTTGAGCTACGATTTGCAGATTTTGTTATGAACCATGTTTCAGCTGTAGGAACAATTGAGGAGAACATCCATGCCAGTCTTGAGGGGGATAGACTAAATTTTTGGATTGCTCGCGGGCATTCCCCTCCGCATGATGCATCCCCACAAGTTGACACACATGAGCAGCCAACATCACCATTCCAGAGAGAGCCTACATTGATAGTTCACGAGGAGGCATCACATGTGGAGCAAGAGCATTGCATTACGGAGGCAGCACTTTGGGACGAGGGTAACTTCATTCAGATAAATCCAGAGTCTTGCCCACCGGTAGTTGAGCTTCCGCAGCCACCTCTACCTTCTGCTGAGGCTGTGATCATATGGACCACACATTTTTATGCGTACCTGGATGAGATTCTTGGATGGCAGGCTGAGGACATTAATGCTTCCACCTCTGAGGAGACAACGGTGCCAGGCACAGATACAACCACTTCTGATGAGAGAACTGCGATGAGACACTCGGGACGTGTTGCTGCAGAGCCGAGTTGCACCGTCATCACTCCCCCACCCACAGATACAGCCAGTCCATACGATGAGTGGATGGATGGAGATGATTCAGATGGAGAAGACATTGAGGTTATTTACCTCGCGGAGCCGAAGCATGCTTTTGAGGAGGCATTACACACGGAGCCAGAGTTTATCGCCGAGGAGGTCGTGCATCGGGACGAGGACATAGCCATTCATGAGGATCCCGAGCACTACCCTCCTCCATTTGAGCTTCCGCTGCCACCTCATCCTTCCATTGACACCGAGGACTATCCCACAGAGATTATGGCTCCCTTTTAGGGAGATCTCTTCACCCCCTCATCTCCTACATTTGATTCCCCTCCTGTGTATGATGTTTTTTGTGATTCAGATTTTGACGACTCATCGTGCCTTTTGCAGGATACACATACATATGAACAAAAGGTACAATGGGATGTATACGAGGAGGAGAGCGAGGAGTTAGCACCAATGGACGCATATGAATATGATCAAGAGGTGTGCCGGGATGAGTCTGACGATGATGAGGAGCATCTTGATGAGGTCCACACCTATGATCTAGATTTACCTGAGCAGCATAGAGAAAACACCATGGAGACAGCTATCACGGCACGTGAGGATATTGGATTATTTCTAGGGAAGTATCGTCCACCATTATTTATTCCATATGTTTCTATAGACGATCCTCTTTGGGATACTTTTATTACGAGGGTAAATTTTTTGCAGCGAACTAATGCATCCCATTCTCTGCAGGGTACAGGTGGAGTCCTTGTGGGAACGCTGGAGGATGCATTGCTGGAGTTCGTTGGAGTCCGTGGACACACGCATCTGGTAGAGCCACGGAAGGAGCAATTGGAGCAATTGCATGCACCGACAAAGATACTGGATCCGCCTTTTGCTATAGGTGATATCAATCCAGTAGTGTAGAAATTTTTATGCTTTAAATAAACACGAATTCTCTCGACAGCGAGAGGAAAATTTTTACACCCCAAACCCATTATATATTAATTACCCTCTTCATATTTGGATACGCCACATCCTTTTGCTCACCACCATCGAGCATTTCTTTCAAGTGAAACCTTACTTTCTTATTCGTTTGACTTGATCATGCTTTGCAAAGCCATGACATTTTTGATCGAGTCATTTGAATAGGATTGTTTGGCATAAGCTTGGAGAAAAGCGCTCTCATGCATCATTGCATGTGCATGTAGTTGCATTAGGATTTCATGTCATTCATTTCATCATTTTTCATTCACATCCCTCATATTTATCGTTGTTCCTCATATTTTTCATTTTATGATCACATTGAGGACAATGTGAAGTTTAAGCTTGGGGGAGTGCATTTCCATGCCATCTAGTTGCACTTTTACTTTATTTTTAGGTTTTTTTAGAATTTTTCAAAAATTTGGCATCATCTTTTTTATTTTTCCATCTTATTTTCCTTTTATGTGTGTTCATGCATCATATTGTGTGCTTGATTTTCTTTTCTTTCCTCTCTTTTATTTTCTATTTCTTTATTTTCTTTTCCTCCTTTTGCTAGATGCGTTCCTTATGATGATATCTCTTATTGCTTTAACAACCATCACGATGCTTATTATTACATGCCATGCTACTTAGAGCATTCCATAGTCTTACTATTCACATGTGCTTGCAAATTTATTTCTCTTGATGATTCCTCTATATGAATACATGGTATTAATTGAAGCAGAATGTATGTATTAGTGTTTAGTATGCTTTTATTGGAAATGCACCAAGATTCACGCATCATTAGTATATTTGAAGCATCCATTTTATTGTCTTATTCACCTTCTGTTGCATGCCTGATATGGTGTAAACTTTACTGCTTGACTTCACTATTTATTGAATTGATTGAGAATATTCATGCTTACATATGAGTTTTAGTTGATGTATTATCTTATTAAACCTTTTGTGCACATCTTAGAGTGAACCGAGTGATACATCATTTCCTTCTCCACATATATCTTTTTATTCTCTAAATGTCGCTCGAGTTCACCTCCTAAAGCTACTTATATCGCATCTATTTCCCGAAAATTCCCACAAAAGAAAAAGGTTGCTCCAAAAAATTCCAAAAAGCCAAAAAGGATCCAAAAATCAAAAATACAAATCAAATTGCTCCTACAAAAATCCTAGAAGAAAAATGAGAAACAAAATGTTCAAAAAAGAAAAAGAAAGATATTTCTCTATCTCATTATTGGAGCCACAAAATTCTTGGGAAAACCAAGGCAAAAATCCCATTTTCCACTATCATATTCCTTTAGATGTGATGCCTCAAGCTAAGCTTGGGGGGTGTGAATTCATTTGACCATATGAGTGAGTATGACATTAGAGTGGAGATGTGCATGAATGGGAATATTCGATAATGCTTAGACTTTGCAAAATATATTAGATATGTAGATTTTTCACGATTTGAAATAAATATGTGAATGCCATGACTCTTATTCTATTCTCTATTGTATGCTTGGTGTGTATCTTATATGCTTCATTTATAACTTTTGATTGAAAAATGCATCCCAACATTTGTATATTAAATTCTATGAAATGCGTGATGTGGATATGAATTGATTGTATGAATTTAGAGAGTCCCTTTTGTTATTCTTAAAAGCTTGCAAGTATCATGTCTAAGTAAGATATGAAATCCTTATAGCATGTGATTCGTATTTTTCAAGTTATCGTGATGTGTAGCTTATGGCTTGAGATCTGAGAGAATAATCTAGTGACCCCTTCCGCTTCGTATTCCTTTTTCTTTCATTTCATTTCCTTTGTTTCCTTTGTTTTGAAGTTCCTTTTTCTGCATGTTTGCATGCCATTTTGATCGCACATATCGCGTTTTTCACGACCATTCGACAATATTGCGATGCTTTTCACTATTTCTTGTTTTTGTCGTATTTCAGGAGATATGGAACGATTTGGAGCGATTTTGAAATCAAGAGGATTTGCACCCACTTTGGAGTGTCGCCCACGGCTCATTTGCAGACTTATCGGCGATGGAGGATGAGTGGAAGAAGAAGGAACTTCATAGGAGCGACGAGGAGGAGAAACGGAGAAGATTGGGCATTTACAGCATGCCACTCGGCCGAGTGAAGCACACACTCGGCCGAGCAAGAAAGCCCACCCGGTCGACCAGAACGGATACGTGCACAATGTTTTTCAGTGTATACTCGGCCGAATGACAAAGTCCTACTCGGCCGAGTGAGGAAGCTCACTCGCCCGAGTACGTCAGGAAAATTTTCCAGAGAAGAGGCCGAATCTACTGCGGTTCCCAGAGACATGTCGATGGCCTACTCGGCCGGGTACACATTACCACTCGGCCGAATGATGAAAGCTACTCGGCCGAGCCACCCCCAGAGACAGACCCTTGAGGACCTCGAGTTACTGTTTTTCTACAGGGTCTGTCACTCGGCCAAGTAGAGAAGTCCACTCGACCGAGTGAAGAATCCCACTCGGCCGAGTGACGCCGATGACACACACGCACAGATTTTTAGACAGCCTTCCACTATTTTGAAATCTGCTATCATTCTAGCAATCAAAGTATTTTTCTCATATTTTTTATGGAGAGTAGACTCATGAAGGTTCCAACGCGAACGCGCCAATCGGAGGTCGGATGAAATCTGGAGAATTTCTGCAAGTTGACGCTGCAGTACTGGAATTTCCACTCGGCCGAGTCAGATTCCCACTCGGCCCGAGTGGTGGCGGGCCCAGATTTTAAGTTGCGGTTAGGACTGTTTTGGGTACAAATTTGAGGGGTTTTCTAGGGTTATTTGCTAGGGTTTTGGGGGGATATATAAGGGGGTTGTAGCCGTCATTAGAGGGGAGTCCCATGATGTTTTCTTAGACTCTTTTTTAGAGGTTAGGCCATGCCCTAGGCCCCCTCTTGGATCTAAAATCTTGTATTTGGATTGAAGATCTTCATCAGAGCTAAGTATTTTGTTCTTATTATTTGAACCTTTGTTTTTCTATCTTTTTGTATGCAAGCAATGATTTTTATTGATTCTCATATCGTTATTGCTATGCTTGAGTAGATTTGTTGTTCTAGGGCATGGGGATGAACCCTATGGATCTAATTTCAGATTTGTGATGAATGAATTTCTAAATTGCTAGAATTGCTAGGAGGTTAGGTTGTGATCGATTTATTACGGATAGCTAGGGATTTCTATCGATTGGGGTTTACAAGAGATTGGATTCTAATCGATGGGAAGGCCTAGATATTCGATTTAGGTTTATAATCGAGATTCTCTAGACTTGGTTTGCAAGAGATTGGACCAAAGCTAGGATTTTTATTATAAATCTATACCCATATTCGTTTGCAAGAGATTGGACGAATACGCACTATCACAATCTAGATCGTAACTCGAGTTTGCACGAGAGTGGGCTCGAGGGGCGATTGAACGATGATGTCGATCCTAATGCTAGTGGCTTAGGCTAGGGTTTGCAAGAGATTGGACCCAATCCTAGGTTGCTATAGACCGGCAATAGCGAGAGAGCGAGAGCTTGGTTCTCTATTCAGTTACGACTAGTTCACCCCAACACAAGCCTAGTAATATTGAGATTCACTATTTACAATGATGTATGACGATCCGTAGTGGGGATTCCATAGCTCTAGACTCTTTTATTGTATTAAATTTGAATCGATATTTTACCCAACATCTTTATCACCGACACCGACATCCATCACCATTGTCATTACATCATACCATAACCATCTCCACCAATAAAACATTCGTAGTGGAGCCAACCTAGGATAGATTGGAGCCAACACCACCTCCTCGTGTTCGATACCCGCTCGCCACTTGACCGTGCGCTTGCGGTAAAACTACAATCGTACTCCCGGGTGTGTATCCGGGGGCCGATCACCTCTCTCTAAAACCCCATGGCCAAAACCTTTCCTCAAAACCCACAATCTGGCCTTGGCCGAAATTTCAGGGTTTGTTTTCAATTTCTAGTGGTTGTGGGAGTTGGGATGAAGAGGAATTAGGGCTTGGAGTTGAAGAAGGGGAATTCATGGAGGAGTTAGGGAACTTTCGCAATTGGGGTTTTTGAAGCTTGCTGAAGACATTGGTGGAGCTCTTATCTGGGGTTTTGGAGATTGGAATCATGGTGGAGTTCTTCTTGGATGAGGTAGGAGTCTAACCCTTTCTCATATGGTTGATTTCATTGCATTTTAGTTCAACGCTTGCATTTTTAGGGGTTTTGGTGAGATTGCTTGACATGGAGAATTTGGTTTGATTTCTTATATTGGATAGAGTAATTTGATGACTTGAATATGTTGAAGATGCACATGAGTGAATTATTTCATTAATTACGTGATATTGCCCCCCTTAATTGAAATTGCCTTCATATTGAAAATGCTCCTCTTGGGGATGTTGGAAAATCAGCTTTCCACTTTATCTAGAACATGTTGGGATGGTTATAATGGTAGATAATTACTTTCATTTGGAAATTGCCTCACTTATAAGATCGGGATTGCCTTGGTTAATTATGAAATTAATCATTACTTATGTCAAATTACCTAGTTTGCCAACTTGAACAATCAATCGTCAATTAATTAACTATTGATTGCCAACATGAAATTGTCTCGCTTTGGAATGTAACTTGCCTTTGGGTTGCTACATCAATTTTGTGAAATTGATTACTCATGGTACATCTTGTTGATTTTATATGATGTGTTGAATTTGATGATGCCATAATTTAGTCTTATGATGCTCTTGATTGCCTTGTCCCCACAATTGTGTGAAATTGCTCTCTTTTGAATGTTGGAAGCCTCATGGCGTAATTGACGCTTGTTACATGAATTTGGAGAAGTTGTTTTCTTCTTATTGTGTCGGAAGCATTAGTACTCAATTCCTTGGTTTGATATGAACTAATGAACAATTTTGTAAAGTTGGCTATGGATAGTTGTTACAGGCATGATCCAATGAATTCGAAAATATCCTTGAATGATTTGTGCTGCTATTTATGTGGAATAACTCTCATTTAGCATGTCGGAGTTATAATTGCTCGCATTTTTGTGAAATTACTTCATTTGCGAAAATGCTCTCTTTTATGAAATGGTCCTCATTTGGTTATAATGAGCAGATGAAATTGTTCTCCTTGTTTCATTGTTTAAATGGAATGGCTCTCATTTTGGAATTTGGGGCATTATTCTTCCATTTGTCTCGTTCATACTTTATTTAAATTGCTCTCCATGGAAAGTTGAAAACATTATTTTTGAATTTCTCTGTTAAGAAATTGAGCATCATGTGAAAAGGACTTGTGATGTGACAATGGCTAAATGTGTTGTGGGATATATGCGTAAGAAGGAATGCGCGAAATGATGTGATTAGGACACGAGGTGGAGTGCACGGGCATGGACAAAGTGCCGCGGTAGGAGGCGGTCGAATACGCCGTTGGCCACCTCTTGATCCATTAGGTGACTCCATGTTGATAACAGAGTAGAAGCTCTTGCACGTACATGCCGGATCATTCACGGGAAGTTGTGGAAATGCTTGTAAAAAATTTCGGTGACTAAGTCTAAAGATACGAAGATCCTGCAATCAAACCTGATTTATGGGAGGACGACCTGTGAAATGACGTTCACTAAAATCCCACAAATAACTTTTAAGAGGAACTGCCGAAATTTTTTACAAGCATTTCCACAACTTCCCAAGCATTAGAAACTTAAGCTAGGAATACCACACAAAAGCCACTTGCTAGCTTCCTAAATTTACATGCTTAAGTGAACACCTATTTGGAAATTTAGTATAAATGAAAAGTTAGTAAGAGGGGTTTTGGATAACTTACAAGTTAAAGGCATTGGAGAGTGTAGGGACCCCTCTTCATATGGTTTATTATTTCTACAACTCTTCCAAGCATGTTAAAGAAACAAATCTTACTTAAAGGTAGGCATCTCTTTCTATACCATGCGGTAGACCAGTATAACCTTAAGATGACATCTTGCTAATGGTTATCTTGCTTTTGTTTTCATGTTGAATTCTAATAAATTAAGGATTGGTCATCATGCTTGCCATGTGTCTATAGTAATGTCACTATGATGAAAGTTGTCATTCTTTATTATGGAACATGAAAAGACTGAGTTTCCATAGCGTTGTAGGTTTAATTATTACCTACCCCTAGCAAGCTGAAATAAGAACAATTTCGAAGTTAGTATCTTGTTGATGGCACCCTTCTTGTACTACACACCATCTAGGCAGCTAGGTTTCAGTCCCTTGATATTGATGTTCACTCCTTTATATGTCCTACTCACTTGGTTTTGTAGGTCATCCTTTTGCCGCAGGTACGTGTATGGTAATGACACCATTTACATTTCTGTATGCAATTGCTGCGTTATGTCAAGAGTTAGTTTTCCATTGTTACTTTGTGCATACCATTTTTGTGCACCATGTGAGTTGGGTTGGGATTCCTACTGGGTCACGCTGTGACGTGTCCCGTTGATATTTTTCAGGTGCTGGTTCATGGAGTTGGAGGCTCGCTAGTCCATTTGGATGGCGTTGGTTAGAGTTGAGGGTTTGAGAGCATATGAGAGTTTTTTTGTACTTCGGCGAGATGCGGGTATCATATTGTACATGAGATTGGGCTATATGTTGTATATGGGTTTTGGTTGAGTGATGTTGTACTCGGAAATTGTATAATCAGCTAGTGTATGCGTATCAGTGTTTGGTTTGACTGTCTCTCTTGTGTTTCTGTGACATCTGGAATACTACAGGTACTATCCCAGCAGTGTGCAGTGGACCTGCTTGAGTTTAAAATTTTTTACTTCTCTTCCGTAGCACCCGCCTCTTCGGGAATACCTGATACGGATTCGTACTTATCGAGTATCCCGGGGAGCGGGGCATTACAGGTCCGGCAGAAAAAGAGGAGCGCCGTGGGAGAGAAGAAGAAGGCAGCCGACGATGAAGTGGAGCAGCTCCTCTAGGCCGAGTTTATCAGGCCAGTAGACTATCCGGATTGGCTTGCCAACGTCGTCTTGGTGAAGAAAGCCAACGGGAAGTGGTGTATGTGCGTCGACTTCACGAATCTCAACAAGGCATGTCCGAAGGACAGCTTTCCCCTCCCAAGGATCGACCACTTAGTGGATCAGGCGTCCGGTTACGAGTTGTTAAGCTTCATGGATGCCTTCTCGGGATATAACCAGATTCCGGTGGCGAAAGAGGATGGGGAGAAAACGTCCTTCATTATCGATGGCGGCACTTTCTGTTACACGAAGATGCCCTTCGGACTGAAGAACGCTGGAGCGACCTACCAGCAAATGGTGGACCGGATATTCAGCTCGCAGGTCGGGCGGAACCTGGAGGTCTACATCGATGACATGCTGGTGAAGAGCAAGAGAGCCCCGGACGACCTCGCCGACTTACGGGAGACGTTCCAGAGGGTGCGCCACTATGGCTTGAGGCTGAACCCGGCGAAGTGCGTTTTCGGCGTTCAGTAGGGGAAATTCCTGAGCTTCATGATAACGAAGCGAGGGATTGAGGCGAACCCTGACAAGGTGGTGGCTCTCATCAACATGGCGGAACCGAGGACCATCCGGGACTTGCAGCGGCTGAATGACCAGATCGCGGTGCTGGGGAGATTCTTGTCGAAGTCCACGGAGAGATCGCTCCCTTTCTTCAGTGTCCTGTGCACGGCCTTCGACGAAGCAAAGGACAAAAGGAAAGTGATCCCATGGGACGACGACTGCGTTCGAGAATTTGCGGAGCTGAGGGCCTACCTGCAAAGCCCGCCGCTGCTCGTCAAGCCGAAAGAAGGGGAACAGCTGGGGTTGTACCTGGCGACCAATGAAGAAGCCGTCAGCTCCGTCTTAATCAAAGAGGAGAAGGGCGTACATCGGCCAGTATACTATACAAGCCGTATTCTCCGGGAGGCGGAGGCCCGCTACGAACTAAAAATAAAAAGATCCGGTGACTAAGTCTAAAGATACGAAGATCCTGCAATCAAACATGATTTGTGGGAGGACGACCTGTGAAATGACGTTCACTAAAATCCCACAAATAACTTTTAGGAGGAACTGCCGAAATTTTTTACAAGCATTTCCACAACTTCCCAAGCATTAGAAACTTAAGCTAGGAATACCACACAAAAGCCACTTGCTAGCTTCCTAAATTTACATGCTTAAGTGAACACCTATTTGGAAATTTAGTATAAATGAAAAGTTAGTAAGAGGGGTTTTGGATAACTTACAAGTTAAAGGCATTGGAGAGTGTAGGGACCCCTCTTCATATGGTTTATTATTTCTACAACTCTTCCAAGCATGTTAAAGAAACAAATCTTACTTAAAGGTAGGCATCTCTTTCTATACCATGCAGTAGACCAGTATAACCTTAAGATGACATCTTGCTAATGGTTATCTTGCTTTTGTTTTCATGTTGAATTCTAATAAATTAAGGATTGGTCATCATGCTTGCCATGTGTCTATAGTAATGTCACTATGATGAAAGTTGTCATTCTTTATTATGGAACATGAAAAGACTGAGTTTCCATAGCGTTGTAGGTTTAATTATTACCTACCCCTAGCAAGCTGAAATAAGAACAATTTCGAAGTTAGTATCTTGTTGATGGCACCCTTCTTGTACTACACACCATCTAGGCAGCTAGGTTTCAGTCCCTTGATATTGATGTTCACTCCTTTATATGTCCTACTCACTTGGTTTTGTAGGTCATCCTTTTGCCGCAGGTACGTGTATGGTAATGACACCATTTACATTTCTGTATGCAATTGATGCGTTATGTCAAGAGTTAGTTTTCCATTGTTACTTTGTGCATATCATTTTTGTGCACCATGTGAGTTGGGTTGGGATTCCTACTGGGTCACGCTGTGACGTGTCCCGTTGATATTTTTCAGGTGCTGGTTCATGGAGTTGGAGGCTCGCTAGTCCATTTGGATGGCGTTGGTTAGAGTTGAGGGTTTGAGAGCATATGAGAGTTTTTTTGGGTGGGTGTTTTTTTGTACTTCGGCGAGATGCGGGTATCATATTGTACATGAGATTGGGCTATATGTTGTATATGGGTTTTGGTTGAGTGATGTTATACTCGGAAATTGTATAATCAGCTAGTGTATGCGTATCAGTGTTTGGTTTGACTGTCTCTCTTGTGTTTCTGTGACATCTGGAATACTACAGGTACTATCCCAGCAGTGTGCAGTGGACCTGCTTGAGTTTAAAATTTTTTACTTCTCTTCCGTAGCACCCGCCTCTTCGGGAATACCTGATACGGATTCGTACTTATCGAGTATCCCGGGGAGCGGGGCATTACAGGTCCGGCAGAAAAAGAGGAGCGCCGTGGGAGAGAAGAAGAAGGCAGCCGACGATGAAGTGGAGCAGCTCCTCTAGGCCGAGTTTATCAGGCCGGTAGACTATCCGGATTGGCTCGCCAACGTCGTCTTGGTGAAGAAAGCCAACGGGAAGTGGCGTATGTGCGTCGACTTCACGAATCTCAACAAGGCATGTCCGAAGGACAGCTTTCCCCTCCCAAGGATCGACCACTTAGTGGATCAGGCATCCGGTTACGAGTTATTAAGCTTCATGGATGCCTTCTCGGGATATAACCAGATTCCGGTGGCGAAAGAGGATGGGGAGAAAACGTCCTTCATTATCGATGGTGGCACTTTCTGTTACACGAAGATGCCCTTCGGACTGAAGAACGCTGGAGCGACCTACCAGCGAATGGTGGACCGGATATTCAGCTCGCAGGTCGGGCGGAACCTGGAGGTCTACATCGATGACATGCTGGTGAAGAGCAAGAGAGCCCCGTACGACCTCGCCGACTTACGGGAGACGTTCCAGAGGGTGCGCCACTATGGCTTGAGGCTGAACCCGGCGAAGTGCGTTTTCGGCGTTCAGTAGGGGAAATTCCTGAGCTTCATGATAACGAAGCGAGGGATTGAGGCGAACCCTGACAAGGTGGTGGCTCTCATCAACATGGCGGAACCGAGGACCATCCGGGACTTGCAGCGGCTGAATTGCCAGATCGCGGTGCTGGGGAGATTCTTGTCGAAGTCCGCGGAGAGATCGCTCCCTTTCTTCTGTGTCCTGTGCACGGCCTTCGACGAAGCAAAGGACAAAAGGAAAGTGATCCCATGGGACGACGACTGCGTTCGAGAATTTGCGGAGCTGAGGGCCTACCTGCAAAGCCCGCCGCTGCTCGTCAAGCCGAAAGAAGGGGAACAGCTGGGGTTGTACCTGGCGACCAATGAAGAAGCCGTCAGCTCCGTCTTAATCAAAGAGAAGAAGGGCGTACATCGGCCAGTATACTATACAAGCCGTATTCTCCGGGAGGCGGAGGCCCGCTACAGCCCCATCGAGAAGGCCGCCTACTGTCTGATCACAACGGCAAGGAAGCTCCGGCCGTACTTCCAGGCCCATCCCATCGCCGTCCATACCAACCTACCCCTCGAGAAGAACCTGAAGAGGTTAGAGTGGTCAGGTAGGATGCTCAACTGGAGTGTCAAGCTCAGCAAGGTCGACATAACGTACAAGGCCCCGATGGCAATCAAGGGCCAGGCACTGGCGGACTTCGTGGTGGAGTGCACTATCGAGGACCCCCCGGAGAACCAACCGGATGCACCCTCAGTGGCTGCATCCGCGCAAGCGGTGGGGGTGGCTGGATCCTCGGTGCCCGCCCAGGGAGAAGCGGGCGAATTATGGACCATTCACGTCGATGGGTCGGCGACAGGATCCGGAACGAGGGCAGGTATCGTCATCCAAACCCCCGACGGATGCATGCTGGAGTACGCCCTACACTTCAACTTCCCGGCAACCAACAACATCGCGAAATACGAGGCCACGGTCAATGGGCTGAAGCTTTGCAGAGCGATGGGGGCGAGAACGTGCTGCTGCTCAGTGACTCGGGCTCGTCGTCCAACAGGTCCAAGGGAGCTTCGAGGCCCGAGAAGAAATGATGAAACGCTACATCAAGCACATCCAGGCCGAGCTCCAGAAGTTCAAGAGAGCAGAGGTCCAGCATTTACCTCGCTCCCAAAACCTCCAGGCGGACGCCCTATCGAAGCTAGCATCTTCCTCCGTGGCCGAGATCGGAAAGGCCATCTACGTCGAAAGTCTGCTGGTGCCCACCATTGAAGAAGAAGAACTAATATGCGTCGGCCCGACGATGATGTGGATGACCCCAATATGGAAGTACTTGGAGACGGTGGCCCTGCCTGAGGAGCGGATGCAGGCTAAGAAGATAGAAAGGCGGGCCATGTCATTCGTGCTCTTTGACGGGGTGATGTACCGCCGGTGCCGCGCCAGGTTCGACATCATGCCTTACCTGAAGTGCCTGGGGCCGGAGCAAGCGAAACAGGTCATCTGAGAAGTGCACGAGGGTTTCTGCAGAAATCACCACGACGGGCGTACTATCGCCCACAAGATAGTGCGCTAGGGGTACTACTGGCCGACTATGATCCATGACATGGCTCAGTACGTCAGAAGGTGCGAGGCGTGTCAAAAGTTCGACAGACACACGGTCGCACCTCCGGCCCCCCCTGATGCATATCTTAAGCCCGATCCCGTTCGCCAAGTGGGGCTTGACATCCTCGGACCCTTCCCAAAGGCCTCCGGAGGAAGGAAGTACCTGGTCATCGTCGTGGACTACTTCACCAAGTGGATCGAGGCCGAACCTTTGGCACGCATCGCGTGGACGAATATGAAGGGCTTCATTTAGTAGTCCGTGATATGCCGCTTCGGGATACCCCGTTCTATAGCGACTGACAATGGGAGATAGTTCGACAGTGAAGGCTTCCGTGACTTCTGTTCGGGCTGGGGAATCAAGCTTCATTTTGCATCCGTCGCCCACCCGCAGTGCAATGGGATAGCGGAGGCCGCGAACAAATGCATCTTGGGCCCCCTGAAGAAGAAGGTCGAGGCCGCTCTCGGAACATAGGTGGATGAGCTATCGGGCATTCTCTGGTCATACCGTACCACCCACAAGGCCTCGACCGGAGAGATCCCATTCATACTAGCATACGGGTCTGAAGCAGTTATTCCCGTGGAGATCAGAGAGGAGACACTTCGGTTGAGGTTCTTCGATTAAGATATAAATGGGGAGGGCCTCGGCCTCAGTCTCAAACTCGTGGACGAAGTGCGGGATCGAGCCCTGACGAACCTCATCCGGCACAACCAGAGGATGGCCCGGCACTACAACTCCCGGGTGAAGAAGCGGACCTTCAGAATCGGTGACTTGGTCCTCAGAGACGCCACCTTCAAGCCCGAGACCGCTCGCCGAGGGAAGTTGTCCGCAAAATGGGAGGGACCCTACGAGATCGTCGACATCGTCGGGCCAGCTACTTACATCCTGACGACCCTGGACGGGAGCGAACTAGCTCACCCATGGAACGCGGAGCACTTACTGAAGTATTACCAGTGATTGTGAGTCTTTTTAATAAATTTTTTTTTTCTTTTCCGCACATTTCCAAACCTTGTTGTGTCCACTTGAGTATTTCGGTTCAAACGCATAAGACTTTGGGGCAGGATCCGTCCTCACCACCCAAACCAGAGAAGGACACGGGCCGAGCTACGCGCTCGCTTCCCCCTCAAGTAAAGACTCCGGGGCAAGCCTAACATGGTTCTCCACCCAAACTGGAGAAAAATGGCACAGGCCGAGCTACGGCTCCCTCCCCCCTACGAAGCCTCTGGGGCAGGATCCGTCCTCGCCACCCAAACCAGAGATGGGTACGGGCCGAGCTACGCGCTCGCTCCCTCCTCAAGTAAAGACTACGGGGCAAGCCTAACGTGCTTCGCCACCCAAACTGGAGAAAAAGGGCACGGGACGAGCTATGGCTCCCTCCCCCCTACGAAGCCTCTAGGGCAGGATCCGTCCTCACCACCCAAACTGGAGATGGGCATGGGCTGAGCTACATGCTCGCTCCCCCCCTTAAGTAAGGACTCCGGGGCAAGCCTAACATGCTTCACCACCCAAACTGGAGAAAAAGGGCACGGGCCGAGCTACGGCTCCCTCCCCCTTACGAAGCCACTGGGGCAGGATCTTTCCTCGCCACCCAAACCAGAGATGGGCATGGGCCGAGCTACGCGCTCGCTCCCCCCTCAAGTAAAGACTCCGGGGCAAGCCTAACATGCTTCGCCACCCAAACTGGAGAAAAAGGGCACGGGCCGAGCTACGACTCCCTCCCCTTGACGAAGCCTCTGGGGCAGGATCCGTCCTCGCCACCCAAACCAAAGATGGGTAGGAGCCGAGCTACTCGCTCGCTCCCCCTCATCACACGGCCTTGCGCAAAACCAGAAACGCAAAATAAGAAGACCAGCTACTGAATAAAACAATATATATATATATATATTTCATTTAACTTTCTAGCTCGCCTGCAGTACAATGCAAGATCAGGCTCGGCCAGGCCAATGACTGGCCATACAAAATCTCCCTCACTCCCCTACGTTACGGGCGCCTCGGATCCGTCACTTCCTCCTCCATCTCTCCCACCGAGGGCACGTCCAGTTTAGGAAAATCAGCCTTCAGCTCGGGATGCAGACTCGCTAGTCAGGCTTTCATCTTCTCCATCCCTGGAAGAACGCCCGCCTCCCTCGCCTCCGTCATCCTAGGGATCAGTTGCTCATTCCGATAACGGCGGACTGCGGCGTAAATCTCGTCCTGACCGGCCACCCTGCCCTCTAGCTGCTTCTTCAGGATGGCCCTCTCCTTGATCTCTAACTCAATCGCCCATTTCAGCTCGGCTATTTTCTCCCGCAAACGCATCACGTCCTCAAGTGCAAAGGAAAGAGAAATCGGGGTAAACCTACTTGAGGGCTCGCCGTAATCAGAGTACATGTGGGCCAAAACTCCTGGGAAAGCCGACCCTCTTGCATCAAGCCCGCCAGTCGACGGTCCACCTCGGGTAACTACGCCAAAATCCGGGCGTTCGCCTGAAATTTGTCCGTGTTTGCCACCTCCTCGCTCACCAGAGGGTTCAAAACCCCCCACAGTCCCTTCAGCCACGCGTCCTCTGTTCAGCGACAGAGATGCCTCGACCTCCCGCGCCCTTTCAAATCATAGTAATGACGGCCAGGGCGAGAACCCCGAGGCAACAGCTGCCACTTCCTAGCGCGGGAAGAGATCCGAACTGCCTTTCCCAGGAGGGGAAGGTGATACGTCATCCGGACCGAGCCGGGTTCCCATCTCGAACCCGAATGTCGGGGACAATTGTTACTACCTAAATATCGTGGCCGCCCGACTACCTACCCCATTCCACCGAATACACTACTTACCCCGTCGTTTCCTCCCCAGAGGCTACTTGACCCGGCGACGGGGCGTCGAGCGTCGCGACTTCGAGGACCACATGCTCACTCCCCCCGGCGACAGGGCGCCAGGCAACCTGGGGCCCCGACATGGTCGAAGGAAGGGCACACCTCGCTGTGGCCGGCGAAGTGGCCACACTAAGTCGCAGTCCCGGCTTTCCGCACGCTCGTCCACCCGTTGGCTTAACGGGGACAGCGTGCAAGGAGCGCGACCGGACAGCGCGTCTTCCATCTGGGACGACCTAGCGGACCGATCGACAACCCCGTGCCTCGGACGCCCACCCACGGCTCTTTGGCACGTCGGACACGACAAATAACCTAGTACGAGGACGTCGATGACACTTAAGCCGCCCGACCATCTGACAAAGCACCCCATGGCTGCTGCGCCATCTGACACTTAATTCTTTCGGCCCTAACACCCTGACAAAAGCACACATGGAAGTTGCGCCGTCTAACAAAAGCTTGGCTGACACTCCTGTTCCTGACATCCTCGTCCGAAGCTTCCGCTGACAGTAGGGCCAGCTCAGCACGCCGAGTCAGCATGCCAGGTCAGCCCCACCTAACCACCTCCTGTCAGGTATAAATACCCCTTCGCTTCCAACAGTGAGGAGGTTGGCAAATTCACTCTGAATCTTATTACTCACACACAAGACCAAAGGTCGTTCATATCTTTGTTCTTCCACTCATAGCTCGTCACGTGCGGTCGACTCACCCTCAGTCCGACCTGCGTGTCTAGCCCCCGCTTTAAGTCCCATTACTGACTTAAGCATCGGAGAGGCTAAGGGTTGGACCCCAACCCGGCCTTTCTGACGAGTTTCTCCTTGCGCAGGTTAGCTCGTCACCACCGGTCGCGTCCGTCCTCAACCTAGGCGGTTCGGCTCCTCCGTTACATCCTACCGGATTCGATACCGTGGTCAGCGTCCGCAACCAGCTTAGCCTCATCACTCCAGTAATCACCTGTCAAATAGCCTACCCTAATCCCGTCATTAGCATAACCATCGTGCCCTTGGTTCCCCTTAATACAAATTCATTGTACGCGAGTTCTACCCCGCAACAACAAGTAACATGCATATGTAATAAAATAATTTATGGTCCATAATCTATATTTACGAGAAAAAAAGTAGACATCTAGATCAATGATCTATGGAAGAACCAAAAAATACGTTGATAGGAAAAAAATTCCCGCTCCCGCAATGCCTTGCAAGATCGCTCGTCGTCGCAAAAACTTTGCCTCAACAACTAGATTCGTTTGCAAGAGGGAAAAATATGTGTGGAAGATGGAATAAAATTTCGTGGCTGAATTCTAGAGCTTCGTGCTAATAACGTGTTTGGAGAAAGAGCAACCATGACAATAGCCCATAGTATCCTTTTATTCATTCATAGCATAGGAGGTTACACCTAGCCCAATGGTTCACCCCACTATATGATAGTGTGGTGTTATGGTGGATAACGAGGGAGGGGAGACCATAAGTCTTCCTCACTCATACCACACACACATGCTAATTATAGGTAAGAATCAATTAGAGTTTTACTTTACAAGGTAAACTCAATTAGAAATATACATTCTTTCATTTCATGTAAACTATGCCGAGATGCTAAAACCGGTCGTTTATTATTCCTCATTGCTGACTTTTCAATTCATATGAAAATGATGGGAAAAATATCACATGGCCTGTCAATTGTGTATGGGCAAGACTCTCTTTTGTAACTCCAACCATCACAGAGTTTATAGTAGGAAAGTGTTCTATACACCGATGTCATCGGTGCATAATCCTTTTTTGGCAAACAGAAGTGGAATCAAATCAAATTATTTGACACCTTCCATTCTCTCTCTCCCATTTTCGGATAAATTGGGACCAAACTCTTATATACACCTCCCCTTGGTTCGGTGTATTTAGTCCCCACCATATAGTATCTACCAATGTAGGTATTTTAACTAATTATAGTATCACATGGCCTGTCTCAGATGGAATATTGGGTTCACTGGGTAATTGGTGTTCTATGCTTTTGGACGTTACCGCAAAATATGGGAGTATTCACATAGTCAATTTTTCGAACAACATGATCATTTTATTTAAATTGTGTAAATTCGGCCTACTTTAATGTCAAGTTACACTGCTCATACAAAGGCTAAGGCTAAGGCCCATCCCATACGTGACCGATGTGCCTATTTTATTGTTTCGTCCGCCATTAAAGCCCATTATTTCATGGTAATGGGCCTAGATGCGAATCTGGCGGACATTATTATAAAAGCGGAGGGTAAATAGGTAATTGTACGTGCCTCTGACATTATTCCATCTGAGACAGGACAGTACGTCCCGCCCAGTTCCCAACGTTTTGTTTTGAAACCCCCCAAAAAAAAACAAAAATAAATAAACAGATTAATAAAACATTTTTTGGAAAAAAAACACCGGTAGAGAGATTAATAAGACGATATATTTCTAAAAATAAATATAAACTAGTTTCAAAAATTAATATTTGGAAACACATTTTAGCACTCACACTCCTTTTGTTACTCACCATCGCTCTCAAAACCCTAACCCTGACCCTAAATCGAAGGCTTGATCCTCCTTGTCTTTGAGCTCTAGTTGGAGATCTGCGCTAGGGGTTTGATGTGATTTTAGATGGATCTTATGGTTTGGGCACCCGCATTTGAGATTTATTAGTTTGTTGTGCCGATTTATTTGGGTTTTGGGGTCGCATTTAGGATTTTTTTTCCTTCATAAAATATTTAGCTTTTGATCAATGGATCTTACCGTTGATCTCTTTTGAAGGAAAAGATAGATTTTTGACAGTCTCTCTTCAGTAGGAAACAGGCTTCACTGTTTACATACCAAAAGGGGGCTTTTTGAGAGAAAGTGGGTCCTTTTGAGCTTTGATTTTGGTTCAGGATCAAGCTAGGCGAGTTGGGGTTCAATGGATTTCTTCAATGTGAAGCGTTTCAGAAGAGCCCGGAAGCCGAAATGCGTAGAGGATCAAGATCCAGAGAGCAATCGTTTGGCCATTTCAGAGGAATCAAAGGTTGAGATCACTGTTGATCCAGCAGGAAAGAGGGCAGCAGTAGCTGATGAAGAGGAGGACGACGATGACGACGATTTCATCACGAATGAGGTGAAGAGGAGGCTGAAGGAACTGAGGAATAACAGCTTCATGGTTCTCATCCCCGAAGAGAGTTGCCCTGAAGAGGAGGAGGAAGGCGAGGAGACGAGCTCGAGCGAATGGAGGGAATCCGAGGTCGAAGATGGACAGCATTGGTGCGGCTTTGATGCATTCTACAACGAATATTGTGAGCGCATGCTGTTCTTTGATAAGATGAGCGCGCATCAGTTGAAGGAAAAAGGTATAACAAATCTTATGTAGACCACACACCCACCCACCCATCCAAACTCTTGTTTGTGATGTGCATGTGGATATTATAGGCTGTTTTGAGCTGAAAATTGTGATCGTGTTCCCATTAGAAGCTTCATTTGAATCAAAGCATCTGTTGCCTCACTTGTATGCTGCCAATATCATTGAAGCTGTAGTGAGGTTCTAGGCATTGCCACGGTAGTATAACTCTGGTATAAAAATGTTGAATGAATTGCTTATTTTTTCGTATATAACATCAGACTGTGAATTGTTCAAACTTAATGATCATCAGCTTTTTGTTGAGAAAGAAGAAGCAATCACACATCTCCATTAGATCACATCATTACGTATAGCCACAATCATTATCTTGTTGGTGTGTTTTTAATCAAAGGATGAGCTAATGTCCATTCTTTAACGCGAATATGCATGCATTTCTGTCCGCAACTTTGTGCGTGTTTAGCTTGACCTTTATCCAATTTATATGAATTCAAAGAGATGGCCCAGGCTATCCTGCTAACAATCTAATCTGTAGGCATCAAACTGAGGCTCATCCGATCCAATTCGCTAACTTGATAATATAACCTTGGCTAACATAAAATTAGTGGGGCTTCAGCTTGACACACACAATGTTCTATTCGATAAATGATTGATGCCATACCACTAACCTGTCACTCATATGTCATCCATCGCCCATGTGATCTGGACGTAACATGAACTGTCCCACATTGCAGCATACCCATATTGTTTGGCCATCTTGCCATCATATTGATTTGGCTATATTGAGCTGAGTACTCTTAATTTGGGTAATTTGTTGCCTCTGCTTATAGCCAAACCATAATTATCATTATGTCTTTGTTTGATTAATTGAATTTTAAGTTTATAAAGCACTATCCTTCAGAGAAAAGCTTCTTTTTAAAATTATGCCTCGTCTTTGATTTGTTTTTCCTACTTATTTAAGCTGCATACTCCTTATTGACAGGATCATGGAATATATCAAACCGATCGCCAAAAGCAACTACCAAGAAGCTGGCTTCTACCTTTCGAAACCTCTCTTTCAAGAGGCGGGATGAACTCCAGGAAGACTGTGAGAAACTGCAGCCGTCACAGGAGGACGACCCTTACCACAGTCTTGAAACTGCTTACGTGGCACAGATTTGTCTAGCTTGGGAAGCTCTTCACTGTCAATACACACAACTGAGCCATATAATTTCATCCCAGCCCGAGAACCAGTCGTCCTACTGCTATGCTGCTCAAGCATTTCAGCAGTTCCATGTTCTCTTGCAAAGGTTCATTGAGAATGAGCCTTTTGAGGACGGTTCAAGGATCGAAATTTTTGCACGAACTCGTAGCTCCCTTCCTATGTTGCTCCAGGTTCCCAGTTTCCAAGGTAATCGCCAAGACATGGGTTCTATTTAACTTTATTAAACACAAACCAGGTTGCATGTTTGCATGCATGCAGACTTGCTTATCTTACCCATCATTAAGAATCTGCAACTGATTCCTGGCTCACCTCACATGAAGTTGCTTTTGTTCCCATATGCACAGCCTTATTGCTTTCTTTTTACTTATTTTAAGTTACTTATTTAGTCTAAAAATCAATATACAGTATTTTTTTGCTAATAAAGTAATGCTGCTTGTTCCATTGGCTACTTATACATGGACTTAACCATAAGGGCGTCTTTACGTCAACACACAATATTTTGCCCTTCTGTTAGTCAGAAAATATTCTACCTTGCTGAATTGCAAATCATCTTGTTAACTTTGCACATGCATGGATGTAATTATACTCTGAGAAATACTAGGGCATAGACATTTAGATGCCGTCTGCACACGTACACGCGCACACGTCACAGTCGTCACGTCATTGCCTCGTCACCGTCTAGTTGGCGCTTACTTGGCACATGAGTTGGCATTCTCTAGATGGTTCCAATGCTATTCTTGTAAATATTGTATCTAAAATGTTCTTGAACATTCATGTGAATTCTTTAAAGATGGAATTTAGTGTAGAAGTATGAGAAAGGTTCTAGATACTCTTTTCTAAGCCATTGGATCATGGAAGACTAGAAGCCTAATCTACACCGTTGATTGTAAGGGGGTCTAGCCTATAAATAGAGGCAAGGGGAGGTCATTTGGATCCAACAAGAGTTGCAAGCAATAGAAGTAAAGGCATTCTCCACTTCCAAGAACTCTCTTGTGTTCTTGAGTTCCTTGTGAGTGAGAGTTTGACAGAAGTCTGACTTAGCCATTCTAAGAGGGAGAGTGAGCTAAGTATCCCACGGGATTGGGATAATCAAGTAGCTAAACAATTCGTCCGTGATAGTTGGTATCAGAGCTTGCAATTCGGAAAGAAAGATATCGACCATCGAGATTCCAGTTCCAAGCAACTCCGAGATGGCAAAGGGCACCACTATGTCACACTGCAGAGAAAAGTCTAAGGATATCATGTCAGCATTCGAGGCATGGCTGGACTAGACGGAGTTCACCGTGGCCGAGGCAAAAGATCAGTTCGAGGCCATAGAGGAAAGTATCAAGGAGCTAAGGTTCGGGAGCGACGAGCTTCGGAAAGAGATGCTCACGGTCTTAAACTCGATCATTGACATGATCCAGAAGAGGGATGAACTCTTGGAGCAAAGGAATGCTGCCCTATAGGCTTAAGTGGAAGCTCTCATGAAGGAGTTGGATGTGCTCAGGGGTGAGTTTAACTAACAAAATATGGCGTGGGCAAGCAGAACGGTCGTCACCCATTCCTTCTTGCCAAAGGTGGACGTTTCAAAACCGAAGCCTTACGAAGGTATGCGGAATGCTCGTGAACTCAATAACTTTCTTTGGAACATCGAAAGATACTTTGATGCAGTGGGGATCAAGGACGATGGTTTCAAGCTCCTCATGGCTTTTCTTTACCTCCAAAATGTTGCTACACTAGGGTGACGAAGACGGTGCGTCGATGTGAAGAAGGGAACATGCACCATCAACAAATGGGAGGAGTTCAATGCAGAGATCAAGAAGCAATTCTATCCGGAGAATGTCGAGAATGAAGCGCGAGGTAAACTTCGACGACTCACTAAGACGGGTTCTATTCGAGACTATGTGAAAGAATTTTCAGAATTGCTTCTTGAGATCACCGACATGATCGAGAAGGATTCACTTTTCTCTTTCATGGATGGCTTCGCGGGTTGGACCAAGATGGAGGTTCAGAGACGAGGAGTCCAGACCCTTGCTCAAGCTATGGCTGTGGCAGAATCTATAATCGAGTTCAAGAAGGTAAACTCTGTCAAGCCAAAGGAAAAGAATGCAAACCATGTCAAAAGTGGGGGAGGAGAGAAACAGTTCAGAGACTCCCAACCTAAGTCAAACCAATGGAAGGGCAAGTCTATTGAGGGATCTAAGGAAGATCGCATGAAGAAAACTTCAATGCTACTGCTGCAAAGGTCCACAAAGCTCGGGAATGTCCAAAGAGGGCCAATTTTGCGGCCTTGATCCAGGAGGAGAAGCTACAAAAGGAAAGGAGGGTGAACTCGCTATAGCTACTCAACGTCATTCATGCCAAGGTAGATGAAGGGCCACGAGGGCTAATGTTTGTAGAGACAATGATCATGGGTAAGACTTTCATAGCTTTGCTAGATACTAGTGCTTCCTATTTTTTGATTCCTGGTAGGGTAGCTGGAGATTTGGGCCTCGCGGTTACCGAAGAGAAAGGGACCATCAAGGTCGTCAACCCGAAATCTACTCCAATTGTTGGCATGGCTCGGTAAATTCAAGTGAGAATGGGAGAATGGTTCGGACTAGTAAACATGACAGTGATCCATATGGATGACCTCAAGGTGATCATCGGCTTGGAGTTACTAGATCGGATGAAGGCCGTGTTGGTTTCATATGCCAACACAATCTGCTTCCTCAAAGGCATGGCTTGCACACTTTCGATCCAAAGAGAGAAAGCATTGTTGAACAAGATCCTCTCGGCTATCCAGCTCTCAAAAGGGGTTGAAGGAATGAACCAACATTCATCGCCGCAGTGAAGATGGAGAAATGCCCACTAAAAACGAGGTCCCCAAGGAGATCCAATCCATCTTGATGGAGTACCAAAACATTATGCCCCAGAAGCTTCCTAGCAAGCTACCACCTAAGAGAGGGGTCACAAAATTGAGTTAATGCCAGGTGTACAACCACAAGCTCGGATGGCTCCATCGGAGTTGAAAGAATTTCGAAAGCAACTGAAGCACTTGCTGGATGCGAGATAAACTTAGTTTCTGTCGGCTATGCATCCTTGAATTGCTGTTGCATATTCCGCTCCTGTTGCATCCGACTGTCGAAAGCTCACTATAGTGCACATGTTCTTTTCTAGAAGAAGCACGACAGATCTCTTAGGTTGTGCATCGACTACCAGACACTTAACAAAGTCACAGTAAAGAACAAATATGCAATTCCTCTTGTGGCAGACTTGTTCGATTGGTTGGGACAAACGAGATACTTCTCCAAGCTGGATCTTAGATCGTGATACTATCAGGTACAGATTGCTGAGGGAGATGAGCTAAAGACGGCATGTGTGACGAGGTATGGATCTTATGACTTTTTAGTCATACCCTTTGGACTCATAAATGCTTCGATAACTTTCTGCATTTTGATGAACAAAGTACTAGAGCCCTTCATAGGTCGCTTCGTCGTTGTGTACCTCGACGACATAGTGATCTATAGCCAAAGTAACGCCGAGCATCAGGAGCACTTGATGCAAGTGTTCGAGACCCTTCGACGAAACGAGATGTACGTGAAGAGGGAGAAATGCTCGTTCGCTCATGAGGAAGGCATGTTATTGGGGCACATTATCTGGAAGGGTCAGATCCAGATGGACCAAGTGAAAGTTCAGGTCATATAGGAGTGGAAACCTCACTCCAAGGTGACAGAGCTGTGGTCGTTCTCGGGTTGGCGAACTACTATCGAAGATTCATCTGAGGCTATTCGGCTATCGTGGATCCATTGATAGACTTGCTAAAGAAGAATTGGGCTTCGAGCTAGAGCCTGAAGTGTCAAGAAGCTTTCGAAGGATTGAAGAGAGTGGTGACTGAGAAGACGGTCCCCTCCATTTCTGACTTCAGGAAGCCATACAAAATCCCTACGGATGCAAGCGACTTCGTCATCGGATGGGTGCTGATGCATGACGGACACCCCATTGTCTACGAGAGTTGAAAACTAAATGATACCGCACGGCGGTACATTGTTCAAGAGAAGGAGATGACGACGGTGGTCCACTGCTTGCGGCTATGGAGTCACTACTTGGTTCCAAGTTTATAATGAAGACGGTTAATGTGGCCACCGGCTACTTCCAAATCCAGAAAAACTATCCCTCAAGCAAGCAAGGTGACGTGATTTCCTGATGGAGTTCGATTACGTGTTGGAGTACAAGGCCGGTCGAGCAAACTTTGTCGTAGACGCACTAAGCCGAAAGGCAGAACTCACAACTACGGTGAGCCGCCACAAAGTCTCTTGCTCAACCGCATAAGAGAGTGCCTAATGCAAGATCCTACGGCAAAATCACTAGTCAAGTATGGCAAGAAAGGAAAGACTCGGAGATTCTGGCTTAAGGATGGCTTACTTTATGCCAAGAGAAGTCTTGGGTGTACGTACCATCGTTTGGGAACCTACGTTGAGAAGTCCTAAAGGAATGTCATGACTTTCCATGGGCGGGGCATCTAGGTGCATCAGATGTTGGCACTACTCGAGAATGCATACTATTGGCCTCGTTTGCCGGACGATATTGAGGCATATGTGAAGACTTGTCTTGTATGCCAACAAGACAAGTGGAGCAAAGAGCACCGGCACGACACCTTAATCCTTTGCAGATTCCAGAGAGACCGTGGGAGAGCATTTCTATGGACTTCATCATGAAATTGCTCAAGTTCAAATGGGTGCAACATCATCATGGTAGTGGTTGACATATTCTCCAAGCACGAGATCTTCATTCCAACATCAGCAAAGTGTCCGGTGGAGGTAGCAACCCCACTATTCCTAAAGCATGTGGTGAAGTATTGGGAGCTACCGAGGACCATTGTGAGCGACTTGGATGCTTGTTTCACAGGAAGATTTTGGTCTAAGCTTTTCAGATTACTGAGATCCGACATGAGCTTCTCCACCAGCTTTCACCCTCAGATGGATGGCCAGACGGAGAGGGTGAACAGCCATTGGAGGTGTACCTGAGGCACTATGTGAATGTCCAACTAGGAAGATTGGGCAAAATTGCTGGATGTGGCTCAGTTTTCGTACAACCTTACAACCTTTAGTGGGGTGAGTCGATCAGAAAGAGTCCTTTTGAGATCGTGATGGGACAATCACCACTCACTCCGAATGTTATTGCTACGAGCTACATGGAGATTAGTCCAATTGACTAGCGGCAAGAGTAGAATAAGGAGTCAACGTCCCAAGTGGGGGACTTGGTACTTGTCAGTCTATCTACACTAGATCGGAATAAAGGACTGCATAAAATCCCGATATGACAAGACGAGGCATGCAAAATACCAAGTGGGGGACTTGGTACTTGTCAGTCTATCTACACTAGATCGGCATAAAGGACTGCATAAAATCCTGATATGGCAAGAAGAGGCATGCAGAATACCAAGTGGGGGACTTGGTATTTATCAGTTTATCTACACTAGATCGGCACAAAGGACTGCATAAAAGTATGCACATTTTCGAAGATCAAAGGACCGCATATAAATAGATGCCATGGGATGTCATTTGGATCCAACAAGAATAAGAGTTGCAAGCAATAGAAGCAAATGTATTCTACACTTCCACGTTCTCTCTTGTGTTCGTAAGTTCCTTGTGAGTGTGAGAGTTTGAGAGTAGGCTGACTTTGCCATTCTAAGAGGGAGAGTGAGCTAAGTGCCACACGGGATTGGGATATTCAAGTAGCTAAACAATCCGCCCGTGACATGTGCACGCAATGTTTATAATATATGTGCAGGAACATGCATCGAGAACATGCCTGGATAAATCCGTGTAGTACCTTGGATGATCTTTTGCTGGTACGGAAAGTAATTCTGGAAAGCTAAGGTACCATAGCAGAATTCAATAGCTAAGGTACCTCTTCCATTGAAGCGGGCACAACAACTGACACCGCATGGTAGAAACTGTGGACCAGAGTTGAGATGCTTCCATATTCGTAGGTTGGCTGTAACCTCAAGCATGGGCTGCAGGCCATTGGTTGAAGATTTGTGGTGTTGACTGCCCTGGCATTGTAGAATGTTGGGCTTAGGCTGATTAAGAAAATAAGTTGTGGATTCATTTGGCGAAAGACGTAGAAAAGTAATTAGGCATACCTTTTCTTTATATTCCTTTTCCGAGTAAAAATTTTTCATTGGAGTCTGTTGGGCATAACGGATGATTGCATTCACTTGGAAATCGGGCTCAAATCTTTTTGGTTTTTCCTTGTAACGGCGTTTTCCTTATCCAGGGTTGGATCAGAAAGAACATGCGGGAGACGATTTGGGACATCCAGTCTTGGCATCTGAACTGTTAAACATCATGGGGGAGTCGATTTTAACTTTTAGACTGTTCTTGAAGATGGAAAAGAAGAAATCGAGTCATGCTCTAAATTTTTTCAAGGGTCACAACCAAGATGCAAGCTCCATCCACCAGGTTCAAGCCTCTCTCGACAAGGTAATATGATTACTTGATTGTTTTTCTGTCTCCGTTATTCTTGAAGTAAATTGGATGTCGCAAAATAATTCTGAGAATCCGTTGAAAAGGGGAGAACCAACAATCATCAGTTGTATTCTTCAATCTCTTCCAACTTCATGCAGAAGGAGACAAAGGTGAAAGAACTCTCCAAGAAGAAATCATGGAAGAAGAAATCATGGCCTTCATCCCCGTCAGAGGTCGAGCTGCTATTGGGTCTCATCGATATCAAAGCGGTGTCCAGGGTTCTGAGAATGGCGAAGATCAGCAAAGAGCAGCTGCTGTGGTGCGAAGAGAAGATGAGCAAGATGGATCTGTCTGGAAACAGGCTGCGCCGAGATGGATCCCCTATCCTTTTCCCTTGCTGACTTGAAATGCATGCGGAAAGTTGCAAGTAGCTTTGTTGTAGATCTATGCAGACTGATGTTTCTATCTTTCTAGCTTGTAGACTTTGAAGCTTGGATTCCTAATGGAAAATGTGATGGCTGGTGCCTATGGCGCGCCGAAAATATGGTTTCATTGTTGTGGGCTTATATATCATCTCTTCAATGATTTATGTTTTTAACCAAAGAATTGGGGAATCAACATGAGGGTTCTAATTACAATATAGCTTTGTTGTGTTTGGTAGATGTTGGACAAACATGCATGTGCTTGCTAGACACGCTATACTTATATTCTGGGTATGCTTTGCACGTGTATGTTGTTACATTCTTGGGCCGACCCCCTGAAGGGAAAAAGACATATCCCAAACTAAGTGAGGGAGCCCATAAAGGAAAAGCTACGGCCCATCTAACCTACAAACCCCATAAGAGATTAAATCATCCGTTTGGTAAAAGCCTATGCTCAATTTGCCCGTTGAGCTTTCGAAACTTAATGACGCGGTTAGTTATGGGCTCATGAATGGCGGGACGAGTAGACATCTGTTATACGTATCTTTCAGGGATGATTGTGCCACCATAATTGAATGACCGTTATTTGCCAACGGCTCTCAGAAGACGCCTCAACTTATAAATAGAAGCGACATCAATAGTACGAACAAACTTCTCCATGTACTGAATACTAGGTATTCTGACTACACTACTCTCTTATTTTTCACATTTATATTTCTTCCTCCAAAAGCTCGGTGACAAGATCAAGTTGAGCTCCCTTAGGTCGATCTTAACTGCACCGAGTCATCTTAAGTACATACTAACTTAAGCGTCGGGAGGAGATTAGGGTCGGAACCCAGATCCGACCACCCTAACGAGTGTTTGTCTTGCAGATAGCTCGAAGGTCGATTCAGCAAGTAACTCGAAGGGTCGTCGTGAACGACACTAGATTCGGTCGTGCTTCGTCCATATCGACCCAGAGTTTGGTCGAGCTTTAGCCCAGTAGCTCGAGCCTCGCTCACCACGACCCGGGTTTCATCCGTCGCGGGCCCCACTTGACAGCTGACGACGATCCACCCCATTATAGGCGTCGTCCAAGTCAGCCCACCTTACTGTTAGCCGGAACCCATCCGTCAACAGCCGTGTCTTATGTGATTTAGCATGATTTAATTTAATTTTATTATTTTTGAAATCTAATCTAATCTAAATTTAATTGATTTAATAACGTAAACTTAATATAACTTTAATTATTTAATTTAGTTTAACTTCCTTAGTGATTTTATACATGTGAACACGTAAACCGTGAGTGAACAACAAACTCATTATTACTGTTCATCAATGTAATGTGTGAACATTTGAAATGAACTTGACCATGCTTTATGTTGAATAGTTGGTATGATAATATGTTGAATGGTTAAGTACACGGTTTAGACTGAGCAACCCTAGCAACCCTAGCAAGCATTTCCTTCTCTACAACCCACAACGGCCATGTGCACAACCACGCTCGACCCATGCGCCGCCACACACGTGTTATCTTACGCGTATCACCTCCTTTCCTCCTACAATCTCGTCTGAATTAGGCATCAGTGAGGAGACGGTTTTGTTTATCCGTTCCGACGAAACCGATCTGTCCGGGCCCAATTTGTTGGGGGTCGAATAAGTATAAATCTTGACGACAGCGATGGGCTGTGTGGTTTCTGTTTTTTTTATTTGCGACCACCTCCAAGCAATCGGCCAGCGACGTCGTGTTTTCGCTTTCATTGTCGTTGTTGACAGCAGCATTTGCCTTTTTGCCCGTTGCAGGGGTTGTTGATGGAAGCCGGCGTGTGTCCTCCTCCCTCGCTCTTTCCAATGATGAAACGTTGGTTTCCTCCGATGACTGTGGGGCATTGACTTTGGCGTACTCCATTTGGCAAATATTTAAGACAAGTCGATCAATTTGAAATTTAAAAAATATCAGAGACAAGCGAGACGAACTTCATTTGCTGTGCGTTACAGATCACAACACAGCTTGATGAGCATAATTATAGTCTCTGGAAACACCAACTCTTGAATGCCTTCTATGCGTACGACCTTATAGCATAATTATAGTCCCTGATCCCAGATTTCAACATGCAACCATTCATCTGATAAAATGCTGCCGTATTTTCCGCCGGTATTTTGATCTCCGATTTCCCCGTGCAAAAGATTACGACGTGTAAATGAAATTGCTCATGTCGTCGTTGCTCCTCAGCGCGCGATTAAATGCATCAAGCCGTGTGGCTGCGGTACGCAAAGAGGAAATTAGGCTAACGGGGTGAAAGAAATAAACTTATGATGGTTATGCCCTCAGCCCAACTAACCCCCCTCGTAACGCGGTAAAATTAAGGGGAAAGAGGTAAAATTAAGGGGAACGATCGAGGAGAAGAAACGAGGGGAAGTTTTTTTTAACCTACGGTAAAAATTGGGGGAAAAAATTCTGGAAAAGAGAAGAAACGCAAAGAGTGCGTAAGTAGCATCTCTCTGTTATTTTCCATCCCCTGCAGCAGTCGTCTGTTGAAGGATTTACAGACGTCTGTCCTGTTTATAGTCGACTGTCGTGGCTCAGATTATATCCGTTGGGAATTATTTAGCGTTGACCAGTCGAGTGTCATTTGTTCATCAGTCGACTGTCGGTGACGTTTTTGCCCAGATTCTAGCCGTTGCAGCTTTTTGTTTTTGGATGTTTCCTTGGCTTTTGAGAGTTCCTATAGGGTTCCTATATATATGAGAGGGCTGAATTCATAAGAGCTTCTTGATGCTATTGCAAATCTTTAAAGATTGATTAAGCCACTCTCAAACTCTCTAATTTCCCTCTTAGAGCTCTAAATCTACTTCATACATTGAAGTCAAGCTCAAAGGAAATCATCCAAGTGCTTTCAAGCAAATCTCATCACTTGGAGATCATATTCCATGCATTACATTCATTAATGAGTAAGTACATCTCAAGGCATAGGTAAAAGTCTTTGTTTTACTTTGTGTTTCTTTGAAACCCTAATTCTCTTAGTGTGAATTAGATATTCTCTTAGTGTGAATTAAATATTCTCTTAGTGTGAATTAAATATTCTCTTAGTGGGAATAACTCTCTTTGTGGGAGTTTGGTGTCCTAGTGTATGGCTAACCCTAATTCTCTGAGTAGGAGTTTGACCCTTGTGTAGGGTTGGTTTGGTTCTTGTGTATGACAAAATCCTCCAGGTGAAGTATCTCTTTGTGGGATAGTATTCACTTCTCTTTGTGGGAATTATAGTGAATATTGGTGTGGCTGAACGTAACCAAGTTTTGGGAAACCAGGGTAAAATCTTGTATTTGCCATTGATTTGATTGTGTGAATTAATTCATCTTGCATTTATTATTCCATATTTGCAAGTTAAATTTTAATTGCACAATTTATCGCCATTACACTATTCACCCCCCTCTAATGTGTGTTATTGTTAGTATTGCAGGGTAAGGCGATCCGTACAAGGATTATGGGTGAATCTGAAATTTAGAGCTCATTTTCATATGTTATAACTTGTTTTGAATTCATATGATCATTTCCATATCTCATGTTGTATATGTCACAGTTTTCACATTTATTTTTAATGAGATTTGTTGGAGATTTTTGATGATTTGATGATAGATTAATATGCTTGATATGTGTATTAGTCTATATACTTATGATGGCGATTGTATGTTTTTAGAGTGATTAGAGTATAGGTCTAAGGGTGAGTTGTCTCAAATCTCTGATTCTAACTCAATTCTAGATTTCATAACCAGGACAGTCGACTGTCATTTATTCTACAGGCGCCTACCCATTCTCGAGTTTTTAGCCTTCATAACTCTTATTCATGACAGGTGACTGATGATCATTTCTCATCGACTGGTCATCTGCCAGGCGACTGTATTTTGGTCATCAGGCGCCTGCCCAATGATCAACATCTTTCCCGAGAGATGGCTCAAAATTTCTCAGGCCCCTGTAAGTCATTTCACAAGCACCTGTCCAAATCCCGGCGACTGTGTTTTCTTCTACATGCACCGGTCTGATTTCTGAGTCATTTTTATTAAGGCTTGACAAACGACTACACGTTGTGCATCAGTGACATGTCCACCGAGTTTGGCGGTTCGTTGCCTTTGATCTGAGCCGTTCATTTTGACCCAATTGCCCAGATCTCTACCACTATCTCCTATAACCATCGAATCGTGCCCTCCATCTCTCATGCGATTCAAAAGAGACTGTTCTCCTCCCTCCTCTCCTCTCCGTCGATCATCATCGATCGGTCATTCTCCTCTCCGTCGATCAGCCCCCGTCCAGCCTCCTCCTCCATTCAAGCCCTTCTGTCGAGTCTTTCTCCTCTCTTCTCCATCACTATTTTCGACTTCCCTCTTTCGATCATGCCCTAGATCGTCGATTTCCTATCGATTTTCTTCATATGGCTCCCAAAACTGCAACTTCTAGGTTCCTTCGAGTGAAGAAGCCTAGAGACCTTTCACTTGAAGTTTCTCCGTCCAAATCCAGCTCCAAGAGTCCTTAGTCTTCTCCTACTTCTTCACCTACGTATACACATCCTACTGACCCATCGATTCCACCTCCTTCTGCTCCTCCACCCGATCATCTCCTCATTCAGTTGAGTGAGAGTGTGACTCTTTTAGATCAGAAAGTCTCCGGGTTGGATCAGAAAGTCTCCGTGTTGTTTGAGCTTTTCCTCAAGTCTTTTCTGCATCACTGCTTCCCAGTTCCTGTCTCCCTCTAGGATTTGTTTCCTCCTTATGATGATGTGCCACATTTTGCAGTTCTTTCTGCATCCACTGTTGTTCCTCATTCTCCGGGTGACGCTCAGGCCCCTCCTTCTGAGGTCACCCAGCCCCCTCCTATTGTTGTTCAGCCGTCAAAGCCTACTGCTGCTGAGGCTGCCCATGTGGTCTTTCCTATTGCTGGCATTGCTTTGTCATCTAAGAGGAAAGTCGTGTGTACACCCATCGTCGTTTTGCTCATTTGATGTCATCCTGGCGTTCAGCTTGACCTTCTCCTCAAGATTCCACTGTAATCGAGATTGACTAATGTTGCTCCGAGTTACCTCACCCTAGGGCCTAGTATTTTCTTTTGCTAGGGTTTGAGATTCTAATATTATTTAGATGTTTGGTTGGTGTACGGATTGTCGTTTTAGTTTGTTTATGTGCGATGGTGCGTGTGGCACATTTGATGGTGATACTTTGTTTTGTCATTTTGATGTATATGGAGTAGTCGTTATATCATTTTGTGTAATCCATGTATTCTTTTCATATATATATATATATATATATATATATATATATATATATATATGATGATATGTTTGGCTCATTATTCTATGATGTGATATCTTATGTGTATATATTGTGCACTTTTGTCTCTCTGTGCTATTTCATATATATGTTGTGTGATGAGACGTATTGCATGTTTAATGTTGCTATTGGATTTCTATTCCTCTAGTTAACCTAGTTTTGATGATTTTGATATGTATTTGTGTGATACACCTTCATGGTTTTCTTATTTTCATTTGGTATCAAATTAAATATATATTCAATTATTTATACTCCTATATTGTTTTTCTTTTATTTAGCACTAGTTGTTGTTGTTTCTCTACTCACTTTTTGGATAATGCCATATGGGGAGAGAGATAAACAAACAAACTCATAATTTTGTGCTAATTAGAAGCTAAACTTGAAACTAATTTTGAAATTGTCTTAGATTCAGGGGGGAGTAAGATATAGTGAATTTGGATTCAAAAATCCTAAATTCAAATATTTGAATTCATTTCATTCACTTATATCATACTTATGCTTTAATTGATTTCATGTCCATATCTTTATTATCTAACTTGATTGTCATCTATGTAAGGTGAGTAAGTATTCTTAAGCACAATAATTTCTTTTTGTTTATGATTGTTTATCATCAACAAAAGGGGGGAATGTTGAGTATTGGATTTCTCCCTACTTAGTTTTGTTAATGAGCAAACATAAATACCTGTGGCTAATTCCCAACATACAGTTAATCCATTGCATATGCTAATCATGAAGATCATATAGCAAGGGATGACTACCAAGATCAATCAAAGCTCAATGAATTGAAGATTGGGAGATCAAGTTGAAGAATGAAGCTTCAAAGACTCAAGGCCATTCAAGAGAAGGAAGAGAAGCATATAATCAATGTAAATCTTTTTATACTTTCAATTCTCTTGATTAGAACGTAGCCTTATAGTAGAACTATCTTGGAGCTCACACACTTCACTTTATCTAGCCTAGGATGCCATTAGAAATCATTTCCTAGGATTACATCTCTTCATTCACTTTACTGTGTATTTTGGAGTTTTAACATGCGACGAAGAACAAAATGCAAGTATATGTCTCCATACAGGGGCCTGAGAATTGTTATGCAATCGACTGTAATACACATGTTTTGCCTAATGTTTTTGGGATTTTCTGTATTCAACTTCAACAGGTGACTGCTGTACAAAGTACATGTGCATGTTTAGTTTTAGGCTCCTGTGACTTGTTAGTCAGTCGCATGTCTCCTCTTGCCCAAAGATCTTATGATCTGTCAATTTCGCACTTGTGCAGACGACTGTAGTTGGTTTCATAGTCGCCTACCCATGGCACAGGCGCATGTGGATACCATATTAGTTGCATGTCCATCTCTTGCCCAAAACTTTCATTTTGGCAAGTTACGCACTTGTGCACACAGATGACTGAAGTTGGTTTCCCAGTCGTCTGTCCATGGCACAGGCGCATATGGATACCACATCAGTCGCATGTCCAAGTTTAGCCAAAATTCTTACTATCTGTCAACTTTGCACTTTGCCATACAGTCGCCTGTAGAAGGTTTTGACGCATCCGTAACCTACACCTAGGTTCCACCTGGTGGTGTCACGATTGCCATGCGTGGTATGGCACCTAGGCTACAATCACGGGCTCAATCCACAAGCGGACGGTGTCGAGTTATAGTATAAAATATTGTCAAATCACACATGGACGGTGATAGTGTCAATTGGTTCTCAGTTTATTTCTAAGTCTAGAAGTGAGATAGCGGTCGGGGTAAAAGGTTTGTTTGGGGTGATGTTGTTGTAATATTAATAAAAGGGACTAGGAATTTAGGGATTACCACTAGGATCGTTGGGGGTCGACGTTAGGATAGGATCCTTGCATTGCTTATGGCTAGGGAATTAATCCCCCAATTGGTACCACTCTCGTGGGTTAGAATTGCGGGGTATTTCGGTGGCTCACGTTGACGCAATGGTGGTAGCCGTCAACGTAGCGGTATAGTTCGTCGATGGATCCCCTCAAGGCGCGAGCCGGGCATGGTCACGTGCCTTGGTTGGATCCAATGATTTCCCTATTCGAATCCCTAGATACCCCTTAAGCACATTAATTTCACAGACCGTGTGCATGATCTCAGTACGGGTTATTTACGGATTCAGTAGGATCTACCAAAATACAACACTAAGTCCCCAATTCAATATAGGGATCCAGATCTACATTTTCCCCTAGAATCCTAGGGCTAACCCATCAACCCTAGAAAGAATCTACTCACACATCGCAACAATAACGAATAAAATCATTGATTCTAGAGAAAGAGACATCATAAAAATTGATATAATCCGAGTAGAAGACTTTCAGTGGCCAAAGGAAAAGATCTGCAATTTATAAAAGAATTCCAAGCGCAAGAACAATCCAAAGTAATGCAACGATCTCCAAGTACTTGATTCAAAATCTTCTTACAAAAATTAATCTCAGAAAAATTCCTTCAAAAATCCCTTAGCTTTTCGTCCACAAACTCTCTCAAAATCCGTAATCCGAAGGTCCCTTCAGTCGCCTAGCTCTGCGAGCCTTCAATGCCCTGAGATCGTGCGCATCGCGATCTTTCAAAACTTTCCAAAAATGACCCTGGAGTTGCCGACCGAGTAGGTGACTCGGTCGAGTAATGAGCTGCTCGTTCGGTGACTCAGGCCGAGCAGATGATCGGCTCCGGGCGTACACCCGAAAGTGCGACCGTGTAGTTTTACCGCAAGCGCACGGTGTAGCGGCGAGCGGGTTATCGAACACAGGGAGGACGAATGACGGTGTCTTCTCGTAACAACCTGGCTATTAAGAACAGAAAATGGAATTTGCCTTTGGCGATCCTGTCACAATCGTCAGACAAAGTGTAGAGATATCAAATCAAATGAAAGACGCCTAGGGAATGGGGAATTCCCGCTACTCACTGTATCTCGTCAATGTGATTCATTGGTATCAACATTGCTAGGGTAGAAATTCGGATGAACTAGTTGCAACTGAATGTAAAACCTAGCTCACGCTCTCGCGCTGTTGCCGGTCTATAGCTAACCTAGGGTTGGGCCCAATCTCTTGCAAACCCTAGCCTAGGCAAGCTAGCATTAGGATCAACATCATCGTTCAATCGTGCCCCGAGCCAACTCTCGTGCAAACTCAGGCCACGACCTAGGTTGGGATAGTTCCTACCCGTCCAATCTCTTACAAACGGGTATCGGCACGGAATTGCAACCGAGAACCCTAGTATCGGTCCAATCTCTTGCAAACCGATACTACGGAAACTCAATTTCAAACCAATTCGGATTTCTAGGGTTTCCTATCGAACTGGGATCCAATCTCTTGCAAATCCCAATCGATATGAATACCTAGCTATCCGTAGTAAATCGATCCCAATCTAACCCTAATAGCAATTCTAGCAATTTTTCTACCAATTCATCACAAATCTGAAATTGGGCTCGTAATCCACACGCCCCAAGACGTGTAGACTACTCACAATTCATAGCCCAAATACAAGAATAATCAATAGAAATAACAAGAGAATTCATCGCAATATTCAAATATGAAATAAAAATAGTATTTTTAGAGTGGAGAGATGCAAACCAATAGAGTTCTTCAATGAATCCAACAAAAATCAACTTTTCTCTCCTCTCCAATCACAATAATCTAAAAGCTAAAAAATTAATCTAAAAAGCTGCAAAAAGTTAAGAGAAAAAACTCTCTAACCTAGGTCAAAAACTGGGGTTAAATACCCCCCAAAATCGTCCAAAAAACTGTGACAAAAATGCCCCTGCGCAGCCTGAAAATCGCAATTTTCGCTACAGGCAGCGCGTCGCACTCGGCCGAGTGACAAAAGTCGCTCGGCCGAGTAAGAAACCCTGTAAATTTCCAGCAAGTCTGGGTCCTCGGGGGTCTCCACTTCGGGGGTCGCTCGGCCGAGTGAGTTGTTGTCACTCGGCCGATGGCTTCTTAGTACTCGGGCGGTCGGCATTTTCCACTCGGCCGAGTGGGTCTTTTGAAGCTCAGGCAGACGAAAAACAGTAAGTTGGCGATTTTTGATGGGCTTCGTCTAAGTGCCACTCGGGTGGATGGGGTTTCGTCACTCGGCCGATGTGGCTTCCGATGCTCGGCCGAGTGCACACATAAAACGTGTCCGATCTGGTCGGCCGAGCGGTGTCTCGCTGGTCGGCCGAGTGACTCCTTCACTCGACCGAGTGAGACACCAAAAATGCCCAAACAGCTTGTTTTGGCCTCCTCGTCGCTCCTGCGACGTTCTTTCTTCTTCCGCTCCTCTCCAATGGCGAAATACCCCTCGGGGAGGTCGTCGGTGACACTCTGGAGTAAGCGTATCTCGAGATCACTCCAAATCGCTCCAAATCACCTGAAATACGACAAAAACAACAAATCGTGAAAAGCATCGCAATTTCGTCGATATATCGTGAAAAACATGATTTGAGCGATCTGAATGGCATGCAAACATGCGGGAAAAAAAGGTGTAAAATAAGGAGTGATCAAAATCCCCCAAGCTTACCTCTTACTCGTCCTCGAGGAAGATAAGTAAAAGGCGAACCCGGTGGATTTCGAAAACGAAAACGGCGAAAAACGAAAAAAATGAAAAACGAAAAACGAAATAAAAATGAAGAAGAAAGAAGAAAGCGAAGAGGGAAGCTGCTAGATCGTTTTCTCAGGACGTGGGTTTTGCTTACTCATATAGCATGCACCGAATGAAAAACACATGTCAAAGAATTTTATTTCGATATCATAATATATAGGTGCAAATAGAAATAGATAACCCACGAACAACGATATAATCATGAAAAACGGAATAATTTTAGAATTAACATCGTCTGAATCATTTAAAGCGGTATACAATATCGCAGATCACACACTTTTCAATTGAACGCTTTCTAAGAGGAGTATAAGAATATCACACCGTAGAATAGAAAGAATAGAAAAGTGTGGATTTCATGAAATGAGTGCTAGGCATAGATTTCTGGACTTCGTAAAGCTAAAAATAATCTCACCGAGTATAGAATATTACTTAGCCTAGGTTGTCGTGCAACGTCAAGTAGTCACTCTCTCACACATCAATGGATTCTCTCCCCCAAGCTTATCTATAAGCGTGGTGGCATAAAAAAATATTTACATCCCCATTTCTATAAAGCTCCAAAAGTAATGAAAATAAATACAAAAAGAGAGAAGAAAGAGAGAACATGAGATGAGATTGTTTATTGAGATTTTTCTCTTCTCTTTTTTTTTCTTTTTCTTTTTCTTTTTCCCCTTTTTTTTCAAATGGCATATATACACAATGATCCCAACTCAAAGAGAAATAAGGATATACAAGAATTTTTCTTTTTCTTTTTCTTTGTTTTTTGGGAAATTTGGAGCTAGGAATTAATAGCGGGGGAAATGCCATATAATAGAATCGCTAAGGGGAGATTCACCAATGATTTTAAAGTAGAGAAATGATGTTCAAGATATGTGGAGAAAGAAATAAATATGTCTCTCAGTTCACTCTATAAGACGTGCACGACAACTTCAGCAGGGTAATCTAATCTACTCAGTTTCAATCACAAAAAAGCTAGACTAATCCAGATTTATCATAGCTAACATCATTCAATCATCCTGAAGTGAAATGTACAAATCATGCATATAGAAGTGATATAGGAAAAGAAAACGGTACTCCAAATATAAGCATCCAATGCGTGAATCTTGGTGTGTTTTCTGCGATAGCATACATATGAATATTCAGACTCAGTTAATAATAAAATTTCATCCATTTTCATGCGGAAAAAGTGTGGGTTACTATCTCTAAATGCAAGGCAAATCACAGCATATGATATCAGAAATAAAATCTAAGACATGACAAATATAGCATGCATATATAGAGAGAGCTAACGCCACACAATCATCATCACAGAAAAGTCATCTCTAGCATGAGATGAAAAAGAAATAAAGATAAAGAAGGAAAATAAAACTATTTACAATGCAGCACACAAAGAAAGTAAGGAAAACGTGATGCATGGTAAAAAGGAAAAAGTGATGAAAATGAGTGCAAATGCGGAAAATGGCGTGAAAAAACTAAAAATAAAGGTGGTAAATCAAAAAGAACGTGAGAACTCACTCCCCCAAGCTAAATGGCACAGTGTCCTCAATGTGCGAAGTGTGGCACACCGAGAGACGTGTAATGTGAGGGGTAAGTGAGGATGCATGCATGAGGAAAAATAAAAGAAAAGAAAGAAAGAAAAATATGATGCGGACATGATGCATGCAGATATAGGAGCGATACAGATATAAAGGTGTGTCACCAAAAAGTCTCCCTCTCTCCCAAAAATGGTATATAAATATATGATCAAAATGTGTATCCAGAACAGTGAGGGGAGGGTGGGGTGGCCAAAAATGCATCAGACCCAGCAGAGACGGGCAGCACAATGACAAAAAGAATCTATGGCATCAAGGGTGCCTAAGAAGGTGGGGCTGCGCCGTCTCCGTCCTGAGGCGGAGGTGGTGGTGGTGGTGGTGGGACAGGCTGCTGTGCGGGTGTGGGTGTGGAAGTGGCAGCAGGCTGGGTGTGTGTAGGAGCGGGGGTGGGGACCTGCTGGGTGGGTGTGGGTACGCGGGGGAGTCGATCTAGGACCTGGGTAAGGTAGTAGTGAATGTGCGGAAGCAGGTCGAAGCGGCCAGCCATCGCGGAGACGGTGGAGGACAGGGTCCTAAGGTCGCCTCTGAGGCCACTCACCGCCCCCTCGAGAGCACGAATGCTCTGAAGTACAGTGTCAGTGGGAGGTGGTGCAGAGGGACACACCGGTCTGTGCTGTGCAGGTCGGGGCTGGCGTACTCTGGTGGCGTAGGTGACGGGCTCAGCAGGTAACGGAACGAAAGGTGTTGCGCTCGCGAATGTGGGCCTGGCCTCAGTGTGAGACCGGGGTACAGGCTGGTAAGAAGTGGAGGCAGCATCAACGAAAGAGGAGTACAAAAGTGGCAACGAGGCGGCCAGAGAGGTCGGTGACACAGACGTGTGGACAGACGCCACGACACTCTCAGAAAATACAGCAGCGGTGGAGACAGTGGTGGAGGCCACGGTCTCCACGGCGGCAGCAAAAGAGGGCTCTCCGCACTCAACTATAGTCGGCGGGGCAGAGGAAACGGGCTCGACAGACAGAGGGCCAGCAGTGGTGGTGGTGGTGGTAGTGGAAGTGGTCGTAGGCGTGGAAGCAGTGGAGGTGGGCTCAGCGAGGGTACTCCCGACACCGACAGAAGTGTGGACAGAGGTGTCGGGAGCAGTAGAAATATCAGGGATATGCTGAGGGGCCACGGGGTCAACAGGTGCAGCGGGCTCAGCAGGTGCGATAGGGTCTGCGGGTGCAGCGTGGGCAGCGTGGGCCTGCTCGGCCTCCTCGGCCTCGAGCACGTATGCGGCAGGGATCAGAAGATCCATCACCGGGAGCCAGTCCACCTGGGCCGGTGCAATCTGAGTCCGAGCTGGGCTCGAAAGAATCATGTAATCGGCACCGAAGGGGCCGTGCAGCCAGACCCAGTGTCGCTCACCGTGCGGACGAAGCATCTTCATCCGGGCCATAACATCTATGGACAGTGAAGTGGGGCCCGGTGCTCGTCGCAAATCGGCCGGTAGGTCCTCGCCGGTCATCATGGTGAGCAAGGTGATCAGACCGCCGCAGCATATCGGTGAGCGAGCGCCCACCGATACGATGATGCGGTCCAAAAACCAGGCCGCGACATCAATCACGACGGCGGGGACCAACTCATCGCCCTCCCTAGATAGAGCTCTGGGGCATGTCATCGCGTAGAGCATGTAAAGCTCCGGCGTGGACATCGTACCCGGCTCATATCTCGCCAAAAAGGTAGTCGCCATGAGGCGCTGAGCTATACGGAGGCAAGGGTGGACGATGGCTGAGGCCTTGGCCCTACTAGGGTCAAAGGCAGCGTGAAGACCCGTAATCCGGGCCCAGAAGGCGCCGGCATCGAAGGAAGGTGGGGGAATGTGGGTGGGGGCGTAACCACGGTCGGCCCCGGGGATATCGGGCCACGAGAAGAAGGCTCTCATCATACTGAGAGTGACCTGGCACTCTCGGTCAATGAACCGAAACGAGCATCACTCGTCGGTCTGGGCGATCGAACTAAGCACCTCAAGTGTTGGACGGATAAACGTGTCCGCCGACACCTGAAAGAAATCTCGCCAGCCCACGTTGTCATACAACGTGAGCATCCCCTCGAGTACCCCCAGGCGTCCTAGGTCTGCAAGGTGTGCGAACCTGGAGGGTACGATCGAGCGCTGGGAAATGCACTCGAAGACGACGCGGTGTGCGTCGTCTCGGAACGTAATCCCGAGCGGCCCGACAAGTGGAGCCGGTGGCGGTGGTACGGGCTGTGGGATGGCAGGGAGTGGCTATGCGGGGTGTGCGGGCTGTGAGGGTGCTGCAGGCTGTGCGGGGTGTGCGGGGCCTGCAGACTGTGCTGGGTGTGGTGGAGAAGGCGGAGGAGAGTCCTCCACCTCGTGGGAGGGGCCGGCATCATCCGACCGCTTCCGCTTGGCGGAAGCTCTCCTCGACCGCGGCCGTGTCCGGGGCGGCATATGGGCCCCGAGCGCTCACCAAAACCAATAAAAATGCGGCGTGTGTAAAATAAAGGAAAGAATATACCACGACACGCCGCGAGAGCAAAGCTATGGAAGCGTGCGAAGACGACGCCTCCACGAAGCCCAAAACAGTCCCTGGAAGATCCCCTGGGCTCCCCTAAGCTCCCAAATATAACCTGCGCATGAAATGGAGATATCAGCGAGTAATATTCAATACGTATGGGGCATTAGGGGTATAATAGATAGAAATTGAAATTAATTTGGGTTTGGGGTTCGTTAGATACATGGATCCTCGAAAAACACACAAAAGAGGAGAAAATAGGCTAAAAATGGGGTTACCGGAGTCGGCCGGAGCGGTGGCCGCCGGCGGCGACTCGGGCGAGGTGCGGCGGTGGCTCGGCCGGCGATGGGTGGCCGAGCGGCGGCGCGGGGTCGGAGACCGGGCGAGCGAGGGGGCGGAATCGGGCGCTGGGAGTCGAAGGGTCGGGCGCTGTCGATTTAACTCGTTTCGAAAAATGAGCCCGACCCCCGCCCCTTCTTATAGTAAAAGTTACGACTAGGCCGAGTGACTGGGTCGCTCGGCCGAGTGAACTCAATGGAAAATTCCTCCCCGCTAATGACTCGGCCGAGTGGCCTTGCCATCCTCGGCCGAGTGGAGTAAGTCCATTCGGCCGAGTGGCTCAAGCTACTCGGCAAGACTCGCCCTAGGAGCGTATCAGTTCTACTTGGCCGAGTGAATATATATACTCGGCTGAGTGGAAATTATATTGAAATCAAGAAAAGAAACAGAGAGTTGGGTACAGCAGACTTCCCTTGTTCGTGAGCGGCTCGGCCGGACGAACTTGTGTGCTCGGCCGAGTGACTAGTATACCCGGCCGAGTGAGCCTTGTTTTCTGCTGTTTGGCTTCGTTTGGGCTCTAAACTCTGTTTTTCTTCCTCCAGTCGATTTCATCTTCCTCCTAAGCATCGAGCGCCTTCCTGGAGCGCTCCTCGTCTCCTCGTTCATCCTCCTCATGATGGATTTCCTATCTCCTCTCCTGTCAAGAAAAATAGGACCCGTTATCACAAAATTTTTGGGCGAACGACTCAAAACACTAAAAATTTCTAAAACAAAAATAAAGAAAAAGTAAAAATAAAGCGATAACCGTCGGGTTGCCTTCCGACAAGCGCTCGTTTAAGGTCGTGAGCTCGACCCCTTATGATTTTCAATTAATGCGGGATGTTTGGTGCATAGGAGATGCACCCGTCAAATTTTCCGGGGAGAACGCTTGGATTCGGAAGTTGCGGCGACGAGTTCTCCCTCGGTGGTCTCTCGTCTCGAATAGTGTTGGGGGGTGGCTCCCCCAAGCTAGCATTTGCTCCGGTCCTCGGCTTCACCGGTGACACCGATCTCCGTATCGGCGGAGCTTTCTTTGGAGACTTTAATTTTGAGAGCTTGCAGAGCTCTCGAATCCTTGCGATATCAGCGTCGTCTTCGTCAATTTCAGCGGAGAAGTCGGGGGAATGCTCCATCTTCTCATCTTGGTCCAAATCCGGGCCTTCTTCGAAATCTTCTTTGAATAGAGCGCCGATCGAATGGGGGATTGCTTCCTCAATAACCTCGTCAAGGAGGTCCGAAAGGTCATCCAACCGTCCCTTAAGCAGGTATATTCTATTGGTTTCTCCCGTTGGGACTCCCTCGGAATAATGTTTGAGCCTCTGACCATTTACTTTGAATGTCGCTCCATCCTTCCTTTCCAACTCAAAAGCCCCTCCCGGTTGTATGTGCTTGATGGTGAAAGGTCCGGACCAACGTGACCTCAACTTACCGGGGAATAATCGGAGCCGGGAATTATATAGCAAGACCTTGTCTCCTACTTTGAAGTCTGTAACGGTTATGCGTGCATCGTGGAGAATCTTGGTCCTTTCTTTGTAAATTCTTGAGCTCTCGTAAGCGTCTCTTCTTATCTCATCAAGCTCGTTGATGTCTAAGAGTCGCCTCACCGCCGCACTCTTATAATCATAATTGAGGGTCTTGATGGCCCAATATGCGCGGTGTTCCAACTCTACCGGTAAGTGACAAGCTTTCCCATAAACAAGTCGGAACGGTGTGGTGCCGATGGGAGTGCGAAAGGCCGTGCGATATGCCTATAGAGCATCGTTCAACTTCATTGACCAATCCTTTCTAGATCGATCCACGGTCTTCTCAAGAATTTGCTTGATCTCTCTATTTGAGACCTCCACTTGGCCGCTTGTCTGGGGGTGATACGCCATGCCAACTCTATGGTTCACCCCGTACCTCTTCAGCATAGCTTCAAACTTATTCTCTATGAAATGGCTCCCCCCGTCGCTTATCAAAGTACGAGGCACTCCGAAGCGTGGGAAGATATTCTGCTTGAAGAACTTAGAGACGACCCTTGCATCATTGGTAGGGGTAGCGATTGCTTCTACCCATTTGGAGACGTAGTCAACGGCTAATAAGATGTATTTGTTACCGTTGCTCGACGGAAATGGTCCCATGAAGTCCACTCCCCAACAATCAAAAAGCTCAATTTCTTGGATGGGCCTCATTGGCATCTCATTGCATTTGGAAATATTCCCGGTCCGTTGGCATCTATCGCACCCCTTTACAAAGGCGTGGGTGTCTCTAAACATTGTTGGCCAGAAGAATCCGCTCTGCAAGATCTTAGCGGTTGTCTTAGAGGCGGCATGATGTCCCCCGCAAGGCATGCCGTGGCAATGCAAGATGATAGATGTTGCCTCCTCCTTAGAAACACACCTCCGAATAACACTGTCCTTGCATATCTTGAAAAGGTATGGATCTTCCCAAAAATAGCTACGGGCCTCATGCAAAAATCTCCTCTTTTGTTGTGTGGGCATACCGTGCGGTTTAATTCCACAAGCCAAGTAATTGACGAAGTCCGCGTACCAAGGCACTTCTCCGGTCCTCACGGCGTATAGCCTCTCATCAACAAAGGTGTCGTCGATAGGCAAACTCTCATCCTCCTTGTCGCGAATAAGCCTAGACAAATGATCCGCCACCACATTGTCCGTACCTTTCTTGTCTCTGATCTCCAGATCGAATTCTTGCAACAAGAGTATCCACCTAATTAACCGCGGCTTGGCCTCTTTCTTGTTTAGGAGATATTTCAATGCCGCATGGTCAGTGTGGACAATCACCTTGGAACCAAGGAGGTAGGAGTGAAACTTCTCAATGGAATAGACGACCGCTAGAAGCTCTTTCTCGGTAGTTGTATAGTTTTTCTGTGTGTCATCCAATGTCTTGCTCGCATAGAATATTGCATGAAGCTTCATATCTTTCCTTTGTCCCAATACCGCTCCGATGGCTTGGTCGCTAGCATCACACATTAGCTCAAATGGAAGGTTCCAATCCGGTGGTTGTATGATGGGTGCAGAAACTAGTGCTTCCTTCAAGGTATTGAAGGCTTGCAAGCATTCATCTGAAAAAAATAAAAGGAGTATCTTTAGCAAGCAAGGATGTAAGAGGTCGGGCAATCAAGGCAAAATCCTTGATGAAGCGACGGTAAAACCCTGCATGACCAAGGAAGCCTCTAATGCCCTTAACATTAATAGGAGGAGGGAGTTTCTCGATTACCTCAATCTTTGCTTTATCTACCTCAATTTCTCTCGAAGAGACAAGGTGCCCGAGAACTATACCTTCCATAACCATGAAGTGACACTTCTCCCAATTTAGAGTGAGATTGTTTTGTTGGCACCTTTTAAGGACTTTAGCGAGATTGGCCAAACAAGAGTCAAACTCACTTCCATAAACCGAAAAATCATCCATAAAAACTTCCATAATATTTTCAATATAATCGGAAAATATGGATGTCATACACCTCTGAAAGGTGGCGGGAGCATTACAAAGACCAAAGGGCATCCTACGGTAGGCATAGGTACCATAGGGACAAGTGAAAGTGGTTTTTTCTTGGTCATCTTCATGTAAAGGGATTTGGAAAAATCCCGAATACCCATCTAGATAACAAAAATATTTATGTTTGGCTAGGCGCTCAAGCATTTGATCAATGAAGGGCAATGGGTAATGGTCCTTTCGGGTGGCTTTATTTAGTTTCCTATAATCAATGCACATTCGCCATCCCGTGACGGTGCGTGTAGAAATGGGCTCTCCTTTATCATTTTTTATAACTGTCATCCCCCCTTTCTTGGGGACGACGTGAACAGGGCTAACCCATCTACTATCAGAGATAGGATAAATAATACCGGCGTCAAGCAATTTTAGGATTTCCTTTTTAACCACCTCCTTCATGTTCGGGTTTAACCGCCTTTGAGGCTCTATGGAGGTGGCGTCGGTATCCTCCAAATGGATCCTATGTGTGTAAAGCCTAGGACTTATCCCTTTTAGATCGGAGATAGTGTAGCCAAGGACATCTTTGTGACTCCTAAGAACGTCTAGGAGTTTTTCAAGTTGATCTTGCGTGAGGTGGGAGTTCACTATCACCGGAAAAGTTAATTTATTACCCAAAAAGGCATACCTTAGATTCGGTGGTAATTGTTTAAGTTCAACCTCAAGAGGTGCCGCTCTTTCTTCTTCGTCAGCTCGCATGAGTTTGGCTTCTTCCTTGTCATCCGAGTTTAGCTCATGTTCAGGCGGCGTGCTCTCATGCGAAGACTCAGACTCACTACTTAGTGAGGACGATGCATCGAAATAGGCGCTCTCCGATTCTGTGCTAGCATCGTCGAGACCTTCACTCTGCTCCGGTTCGTTCCTGGAGTCAAGAAACACATCAGACGATTCATAAAAGCAGGAGTGAGTGTCATAGAGTGTAACTCCCTGATCATCGGTTTGCTCGAAAGATTCTTCGGGGGTATAGTGCTCTTCGACACTTGCTCTGCCATCTTCGAAGTATAACTTGTCGTCTATCACATCAACTCTGACATTGCCCCCGATAGTCCCATCCGGGTAGACTTGATCCATCACAAAACTAGCAAACATTTGTTCGTCGGGGTCCTTGATATCGATAGCAAATGCTCCTGTGGCGTGGACCTCATCGACAAGCTCCTTAAGGAGGTCTGTGAAGGAGCCATAATCTCCCTGACTGAGTTCCATTGTCGACATTGCATCCTCCATTCTCCCTGTTAAGATCTTATGCAAGATACGGGGAGGATATGCAAATAGGGCTGCAAACAGAGTTAGCACAGGATGTAGAAGAAAGTAAAGAAAGAAAGAAAAATAACCGGGTTGTCGATGCCGAACACCGTCAAGATGTACTCCCCGGCATCGGCGCCAAAAACTTGATCGGCTCTGGGCGTACACCCGAAAGTGCGACCGTGTAGTTTTACCGCAAGCGCACGGTGTAGCGGCGAGCGGGTTATCGAACACAGGGAGGACGAATGACGGTGTCTTCTCGTAACAACCTGGCTATTAAGAACAGAAAAGGGAATTTGCCTTTGGCGATCCTGTCACAATCGTCAGACAAAGTGTAGAGATATCAAATCAAATGAAAGACGCCTAGGGAATGGGGAATTTCCGCTACTCACCGTATCTCGTCAATGTGATTCATTGGTATCAACATTGCTAGGGTAGAAATTCGGATGAACTAGTTGCAACTGAATGTAAAACCTAGCTCACGCTCTCGCGCTGTTGCCGGTCTATAGCTAACCTAGGGTTGGGCCCAATCTCTTGCAAACCCTAGCCTAGGCAAGCTAGCATTAGGATCAACATCATCGTTCAATCGTGCCCCGAGCCCACTCTCGTGCAAACTCGGGCCACGACCTAGGTTGGGATAGTTTCTACCCGTCCAATCTCTTGCAAACGGGTATCGGCACGGAATTGCAATCGAGAACCCTAGTATCGGTCCAATCTCTTGCAAACCGATACTACGGAAACTCAATTTCAACCCAATTCGGATTTCTAGGGTTTCCTATCGAACTGGGATCCAATCTCTTGCAAATCCCAATCGATATGAATACCTAGCTATCCGTAGTAAATCGGTCCCAATCTAACCCTAATAGCAATTCTAGCAATTTTTCTACCAATTCATCACAAATCTGAAATTGGGCTCGTAGGGTTCATCCCCACGCCCCAAGACGTGTAGACTACTCACAATTCATAGCCCAAATACAAGAATAATCAATAGAAATAACAAGAGAATTCATCGCAATATTCAAATATGAAATAAAAATAGTATTTTTAGAGTGGAGAGATGCAAACCAATAGAGTTCTTCAATGAATCCAACAAAAATCAACTTTTCTCTCCTCTCCAATCACAATAATCTAAAGCTAAAAAAATAATCTAAAAAGCTGCAAAAAGTTAAGAGAAAAAACTCTCTAACCTAGGTCAAAAACTGGGGTTAAATACCCCCCAAAATCGTCCAAAAAACTGTGACAAAAATGCCCCTGCGCAGCCTGAAAATCATAATTTTCGCTACAGGCAGCGCGTCGAACTCGGCCGAGTGACAAAAGTCGCTCGGCCGAGTAAGAAACCCTGTAAATTTCCAGTAAGTCTGGGTCCTCGGGGGTCTCCACTTCGGGGGTCGCTCGGCCGAGTGAGTTGTCGTCACTCGGCCGATGGCTTCTTAGTACTCGGGCGGTCGGCATTTTCCACTCGGCCGAGTGGGTCTTCTGAAGCTCAGGCAGACGAAAAACAGTAAGTTGGCGATTTTTGATGGGCTTCGTCTGAGTGCCACTTGGGCGGACGGGGTCTCGTCACTCGGCCGATGTGGCTTCCGATGCTCGGCCGAGTGCACACATAAAACGTGTCCGATCTGGTCGGCCGAGCGGTGTCTCGCTGGTCGGCCGAGTGACTCCTTCACTCGGCCGAGTGAGACACCAAAAATGCCCAAACAGCTTGTTTTGGCCTCCTCGTCGCTCCTGCGACGTTCTTTCTTCTTCCGCTCCTCTCCAATGGCGAAATACCCCTCGGGGAGGTCGTCGGTGACACTCTGGAGTAGGCGTATCTCGAGATCACTCCAAATCGCTCCAAATCACCTGAAATACGACAAAAACAACAAATCGTGAAAAGCATCGCAATTTCGTCGATATATCGTGAAAAACATGATTTGAGCGATCTGAATGGCATGCAAACATGCGGGAAAAAATGTGTAAAATAAGGAGTGATCAGCAGATGAGCTGCTCAACCCCGCACTATAGAAAATCAAAGTCGCTGCTCAGCCTATCTGCACCGAGCAGCGTCTTGCTCGGTTCCGAGTAGGCGTAGACTCGGTCAGCTGCTCGGGGCGCGTCGCTTGATGGCTTCAGTTGTGGAAATTGAGGCTGCTCGACCGAGCAGCTGAACTGCTCCGTCCGAGCCAGCCCGTATCAGCTCTCTTCTTAATTTGATATGGCTCGGTCGAGCAGCTGAGCTGCTCGGACCGAGAATTTTCTGGGAAAATGCTGCAGAGGCTCCTGGGGGCTCTCTCTCTCTCTCTCTCTCTCTCTCTCTCTCTCTCTCTCTCTCTCTCTCTCTCTGCTCTCTCTCTCTCTTCTCCTCTCTCTCTCTTCTCCTCTGATGGCTCCAGAAGTGTGGCGAACTCCTCCAGAGCCCCGCCAATAAGCTCACGAGCACGTCGGATGTGTCCATACCCAAGTGGGGTCCCAAATCGCTCCAGAATCCCTGAAAACTCACAAAACACTACGAAACTCGAAAATATCGTCAGAAATGCAATATCGTAGTAAAATGAGGGATTTGGATGCGAAAATGGCATGAGGTGCAATGGAATAATGATATGAAAACAGTGTAAAATATGGACACATCAAAATCCCCCAAGCTTACCTCTTACTCGTCCTCGAGGAAGACAAATAATCGGTACGCCGGGAGGAAAAACAAAAAGAGAATAAGAAAACGAAAATAGAAAGAAAGGAAAAACAAAAAGAGAAGCGAGAGGAGAGTGCTAAGGATGATCTGTCAGATCTCAGGCCTAGATAGTATATCACGATACTCTGAATGATAAACATACATGATACTGACAATTTCTAGCTTTACACATCATATGACTAGCATTCAGTGTAGGCAAAGAATAGGGATCTACTGAATCAACACCATCAAAACATATCAATCTCATGCAATCCCTAGAGTCTAGTATAAAGGAGTTGGCAACGCCCTTTTCAATCATAGATACACAAGGAGCATAAAAAAATCACGCAACATGCAATAGAGAATAGAAAAATCATGACATTCGGATATTCATTTCGATACATGAAAAATCTCCAAAGCTAAAGAAATTCGTAAAGTTTAGGCGTTATTAAATCTCCCTGATGTGCACCGTCTCCTCTCTAATGTCATGCTCACTCATGTAATCAGTTGGTTTACCGCCCCAAGCTTAGCTTGAGGCGTCGCATCAAGGAAAATGATATGGAATTTTTACTTTTCTTCCCAGAATAAATGATAGCTTCTAACGAAATGATATAAAACAGTATTTATTCATTTTATTTCTTTTTATTTTCTTTTTCGCATATGAATATATATACGCTCTCTTTTTTTTCTTTTTTTCTTTTTTTCAATTAAAAGCTATACTTTTTCTTTTTGGGTTTTGGTAAGTATGATGCGGTAAAGATAGCTATGGGGGTGTAACCAACTGATATATAGAGATATATAAATAGATATGTGGAGAAGGAAAATAGTAGGACTCTCGGTTCACTCATAAGTGGGTGCACAACAGTTTGATAAAATAAAACCTTAACTAAACTTATATATAGCATGGATATTTTCACTTCTCTAATTGAATACTGAAAAAGGCATGCAGTAATAATCACAACATCAGCAGGCATGCAAACAGAAGTGACTGAGATAAGAAAATAGATGCTCCAAGTGTTCTAGTGATGCGTGAACCTAGGTGCGTTTTCCAACATAGATCATACTAGATACTAATTCATGCATCCGATTTTCAATTCATTTCAAGTATTAAATCAGATAGATCATCAAAAGAAATGCATGCATATAAATAGTAAAGCTGAAATTCACCCTAATAGCACGTCAACAGAAATGAGCATCGCAAACGACTAATAAGGCCACGAGAGATATCATCATGCGGAAGCATCCCTAGCAAATAAAGAAAAAGAGGCGGATAAAAAATGGAAAATAAAGAAAAAATGCAAAATGAGAAAAAAGAAAATGACGTGAAAAACAGTGGAAAAGTGAAATAAAAACTGAAATAAGGAAAGAAAATGTAAAAGAAAAAATCAAAAATAAAGCGGTAGCGCTCATCCTCCAAGCTAAATCTAGCAGTGTCCTCACTACTAAGAAAACGCTCATGAGCGGGAGATGATGCTAAAGGGGTGGGGTGGGTGGGGGAATAAGATTAAAATAAAATAAATAAAAACGTGCAAAAAGAAATAAAATAAAAACACATGACGTGATGCAATGCAAAATGAGGTATGATGCATGATTGGGGGGGCCTCCCCCAAGCTATGTAAAAGTAGGGCCCCGAAGAGACAGATGGGCACCAAAATATATAGGGGGCAAAGTGTGTATGAACTACATCAAGTAGAGGCACCACCCTCTAGGGGTGGTGATGGGTCCCTCTGCTGTGGATCAGGGGTGGTGGGTGGAAGGTCCAGTCGGAACACTGAGGTGGGTCCGTACGAATGTGACGCATGAGACTCTGAAGGAAGGACAGGTCACACTCGACTGACTGTTGAGTCATCGCACCACCATATCCTGCTAGTAGGATCATGGCGCCGAACCGATCAGCTTGGTCATCGTCACGAAATGTGACCTCGAATTCGGCGTCGCCTATGTAAAGGGGGTCAAAGGGGCTTGGGGTGGTGGGTGGTGCAAGGGTGGTGGTGGATGATTTGGCGACGGTGTTGGCTCGAGTAGGCGAGCGTGTACGGCGTGTATGCCGGGTAGGCCTAGGGTTCAATGTGTCGGTGTTAGCGGGTCTAGCACGGCGTGGAGGCATTGTGCAAGCGAAGGAGAATAATGATGTACTATTTTGATGTACTATGTAAAATAAAGAGGATAACGAATTTACCGACTAAAATGATAAGTCGTTGTATTCGGTGTCGTGACTACCGCTGAATCGGAATATCCCCCAAGATGTTCAAAGAAGTGTCTTCTGACGTTGGCAATTCAAACCTGAAATAGGAAACATGAGGATGTCAGTATATTTAAGCACAAACAAGCACAGACAAGCAAATTCAATTTCGAAGGGTGCTCGTTTGGAGATTAGGAGCGAGGCGGCAGTCGTGTGGAGATAAGGACTGGCTATTGGAGAGGTGGCGTCGGTTGTGGGGAAGAAAATGAAGCTTGGTCAAGCGGAGGGAGGTTTCCGATTAGGTTACGGCTTTTCAAGGGCGAAAGCAGGTAGGTTGAGTAGCGCAGCGACCCGATAAGCAGCGAAACATGACCCGGACCGAGCAACACAGTTGCTCGGTCGAGTAAGATGGAGATGGGAATGACTCAGACCATGCAATCTAAGTGCTCGATCGAGTAAGCTACGGATAAAGTGTGGGATACATCTTCAGCCAGCTCGGTCGAGCAGAGAGCTGCTCGGTCGAGTCGCCTCATGCACGGGCCGAGCCAATAATTATCGTTCGGGTTTGCAGAGTGACATTTTCTCCTCAAATTCAAAAGCCTGTAGTACTCGACCGAGGAGAGGGCTGCTCGGTTGAGTCGTCAATTGCTCGGGCCGAGCCGAAAATAGTCTGTCCAGGTTGACAGAGTGATGTTTTCTCCTCAAATTCTAGAGCCTATAAACCTCGACCGAGTATAAAGCTGCTCGGACCGAGTCGACTTCTACTCGGGCCGAGCAAAAATTTACTTGGGTCGAGCTGACACTGGACTCTCTCATTCAGTTTTTCCGTGTCTGTATTACTCGACCGAGCAGTGAGGCTGCTCAGTCGAGTCGCCTGTGCCTTTTCTGCCCAACTTCCTGGGCTATCTCCTGCTGTACTCCATCTTCCTCCTAGTGATCTGCTCTCATATCTAACCTGCGCAAAGTAGGAATTCATCAATTTTCGTGCGGTTTTCAAAATTTTATTTCTAAAATATGTAAAATAAGAGTAAGAAACCGAAAAAAGAGGATCCGGAATCCAAGAAATAGGGTTGCCTCCTAATAAGCGCTCGTGTTTAGTCGTGAGCTCGACTCCCCTTAATTTATCAGTTGCTGTCGGGAAACCATCGAGGAAGTACGTCTCATCGGGTCCCATGGGTTCTCCAGCTCTGTAAGGCTTAATTCTCTGACCGTTAACCTTGAAGTTCCCGTTCATCCCTTCGAGATCAACGGCGCCTCCTGGGGATAAGCTTACTATCTTGTAGGGGCCGGACCACCTCGATTTTAACTTCCCGGGGAAGAGGCGTAGTCTTGAGTTATATAGAAGTACCTGGTCGCCGACATCATGGCGAACAACCATGATATTTCTATCATGATAAGCCTTGGTCCTCTCCTTGTATATCTTCACATTTTCATATGCATGACGCTGAATTTCGTCCAACTCATTGCTATGAAGGGCTCGTCTGGTGGCAGCGCTTTGGTAGTCAAAATTCATTTTCTTTATCACCCAATACGCTCTATGCTCTAATTCTACCAGAAGGTGGCAAGCTTTTCCATACACTAGTCTGTATGGGGTTGTGCTGATGGGAGTTTTGAAGGCAGTGTGGTACGCCCAAAGGGCATCACCCAAGTTGTGCGACCAATCCTTCCTTGAAGCACTAACTATTTTTTCCAGGATGCTTTTTATTTCCCTATTAGACACTTCCACTTGGTCGCTGGTCTGAGGATGGTAGGTAAGGGCAACCTTGTGATGAACTCCATACTTTTTCAGCATCGCCTCGAACTTTATCTCGATAAAATGACTCCCTCCGTCACTTATGATCGTCCGGGGGACTCCGAAGCGAGGGAAGATAGTATTCTTGAAAAACTTGGCTACTATTCTCACGTCGTTTGTCGGGGTGGCTATGGCTTCCATCCATTTCGAGACATAATCAACGGCAACCAAGATGTACTTGTTGCCGTTACTTGACAGGAAAGGTCCCATGAAATCGACGCCCCAACAATCGAATAGTTCTATTTCCAAGATGCCACGGAGAGGCGTTTCATTCTTCTTCGTGATGTTTCCCGTCCTCTGGCATCTGTCGCACTTCCTTATGTATTCATTTGCATCACTGAATATAGTGGGCCAGTAGAAGCCACTCTGGAGAATTTTCGCCGTGGTTTTGGTGACCGCTGCGTGCCCGCCACATGGTTGATCATGGCAATGCGAAATGATGGAAGTTGATTCTTCTTTTGGGATACATCGTCTGATGATCCCGTTGGCACACGCCCTGAACAGATACGGATCATCCCAGAAATAGCTCTTGGCATCATGCAGGAAATTCCTCCTTGAATAGGTCGCTAGCCCGTGTGGGACTATGCCACTTACCAAGTAATTCACTATATTGGCGTACCGGGGGGCTTCAGAGGAATTCGTCACAAATAATTGTTCGCCGGTGAAAGAATCATCAATCGGTAAGCTGTCGTCCCCATGCCTCTGAATTAGCCGCGACAAATGGTCTGCTACCACGTTTTCTGCTCCCTTCTTGTCTTTGATCTCGATGTCAAATTCTTGGAGCAGAATAATCCACCGTATTAGACGTGGTTTAGCATCCTTCTTGCTTAGCAAATATTTCAATGCCGCGTGGTCCGTATGGATGATCACATTGGACCCCAAGAGGTAAGATCTGAACTTCTCGATAGAATAAACTACGGCTAGCAGCTGTTTCTCCGTGATGGTGTAGTTCTTTTGAGCGTCATCCAAGGTTTTGCTAGCATAGTGTATAGCATGGATTTTCCCCTCCTTTCTTTGACCAAGCACAACTCCCACCGCATGATCACTAGCATCACACATAAGCTTAAATGGCAGATTCCAGTCCGACAGATGTTTAATCGGAGCCAAGATGAGAGCTTCTTTTAACTTGTTAAAAGCTAGCAAACAGGCGTCAGTAAACATAAAAGGAGCGTCCTTGGCTAGGAGCTCCGTGAGCGGGCGAGCAATATTGGAAAAATCTTTTATAAAACGTCGGTAAAAACCGACATGCCCTAGAAAACCACGGATACCCTTGAGATTGGTGGGCGGCGGCAAACTTTTGATAACCTCTACTTTGGCCTTATCAACCTCAATTCCTTTAGAGGTGATAACATGCCCAAGAACAACTCCTTCTGTTACCATGAAATGGCATTTTTCCCAATTCAAAGTAAGATTATTGTCTTGGCACCGTTCTAAGACCTTGGACAAATTAGCTAAGCAATTATCAAACTCTGTGCCATAGACGGAAAAATCGTCCATAAAGACCTCCATGATATTCTCGATGAAATCCGAGAAAATAGACGTCATACACTTTTTGAAATGTGGCAGGTGCGTTACATAGCCCAAACGGCATTCTTCGATAAGTGAAGGTACCGTAAGAGCATGTGAACGTCATTTTCTCTTGGTCTTCCTGATGCAACGGGATTTGGAAAAATCCGGAGTATCCGCCTAAGTAGCAGAAATATTTATGCTTAGCTAAGCGTTCGAGCATTTGGTCTATGAAGGGCAGAGGGTAATGGTCCTTCCTGGTGGCTTTATTCAGCTTCCTATAATCGATACACATGCACCACCCGGTGACAGTCCTAGTAGAGATTAATTCATCTTTTTCATTTTTCACGACTGTCATGCCCCCCTTTCTAGGGACAACCTGCACGGGACTAACCCATTTACTATCATAAATGGGGTAAATGATGTCAGCATCCAAGAGTTTCAAGACCTCCTTTTTCACCACCTCTTTCATGTTGGGTTCAATCGCCTTTGAGGCTCAATGGAGGTGGCGTTCTTATCCTCAAGGTGAATCCTATGCGTACATATGGTCTCGCTAATACCCTTCAGGTCAGAGATATTATACCCTATCACTTTTCTGTAAGACCTAAGTATTTTTAGGAGACTCTCTAACTGGGGTTCCGTGAGGGCCGTATTCACAATAACAGGATAAGTGGAATCTTCTCCCAGAAAAGCATATTTCAAATTGGCGGGGAGGGGTTTTAATCTACATGAGGGGGTGATGTACCCCCGTCGTCTCTTGCTTGTGAGAATGACGCATCCTCGATCTAGGGTTCAGAGGGTGAAAACTCTTCATTCGCAGAATCATAGGAGGAGCAGGGAGATGACGGTGCGTCGAGGCACATGTCTGCAGGTTCTGCCCCCGTAGCACACCTGTCAACAGAAGCAAGGTTTTCAGGTATGTGTTCGCTATCAAACGTAAAGTCTGGAGTACTTCCCTGGTTGATGTGGTTTTACGATGGTGGTGGATTTGGGTACTCTTCATAGGCGTGTTCTTCATATGCTGAAATCTACAGAGGGATGTCGTTATAGAAGTGTAGTGTATCTCCCTCATGCCGTATGTAGACTCCATCAGCTACGGCGACGCCATCTAGGGCGTCCGCATCATAGAAAGCGTTTGCAATGAAAACCGAGAGCTCTTGCGTAGCTGGGTCGTCTGTAGGGAATTCAACTGGGCCATGGGCCCATACGTCAGCTACCACGCTCTCTAATATCTCAAGCATCTAAGAATTGTGTAGTGACTCTAATTGATGAGCCTCTCCCCAATATGCATCAACAGGTGGGGCCTCAATGGTTTGAAGGAGCATCACGTTCTCTTCAAAGCTTACCCGAATATCATCTTCAATAGTACCTGCATCAGAAACCTGGTTCATTAAATAATCCATGACCAGCTGCTGATTTGTGTTACCTGCAACATAGGTTCCTGAGCCAATAAATTGAACTGCGTCGATCAATTCTCTAGCTACGCATTCAACCATGGAATCGTCCATGCGCGAGTCTTGGAAGCCGTGTAAATGATAAGGGGAAAGACTGAACTCCTCTGAGTTGCTATCAGACTCACAGGTCCACTGCACTTGCATTACCACCTCCATTATGCTTGTTCGGTAAGGAAATAATCGCTAGCTGGAGGAAGACGTTAGTAGCAAGGCAGAGAAAATAGAAAGAGAATGAAAATGGTGGAAAGGTGAGAAATGATCGGAATGCTAGCAAACTCTACAAAATAAAAACAAACTGAGATGGAACACTATTGCCATCCCGGGCAACGGCGCCAAAAACTTCACGCACCCGTAACCTACACCTAGGCTCCACCTGGCGGTGTCACGATCGCCAGGCGTGGTATGGCACCTAGGCTATAATCACGGGCTCAATTCGTAAGCGGACGGTGTCGAGTTATAGTATAAAAGATTGGCGAATCCCACAGGGACGGTGATAGTGTCAATTGGTTCTCAGGTTATTTCTAAGTCTAGAAGTGAGATAGAGGTCGGGGTAAAAGGTTTGTTTGGAGTGATGCTGTTGTAATATTAATAAAAGGGACTAGGGCTTTAGAGATCACCACTAGGATCATTAGGGGTCGACATTAGGATAGGATCCTTGCATTGCATTAAGGCTAGGGAATTAATCCCCCAATTCGTACCACTCTCGTAGGTTAGAATTGCGGGGTATTTCGGTGGCTCACGTTGACGCAATGGCGGTAGCCGTCAACGTAGCGGTATAGTTCGTCGATGGATCCCCTCAAGGCGCGAGCCGGGCACGGTCACGTGCCTTGGTTGGATTCAACGATTTCCCTATTCAAATCCTTATATACCCCTTAAGCACATCAATTCCACAGACCGTGGGCATGATCTCAGTATGGGTTATTTACGGATTCAGTAGGATCTACCGAAATACAACCCTAAGTCCTGATTCGGGATATAAATTGCATATTTTCCCCCTATTTCTGGGCATTTTATGTGTATATTGTGTTAATTTTGGCTTAATACGGGCGTATTTGGGATATTGCGAATTATTAAAGCCTATCTCTAGTTTATACATAAAAAGCGATTTTTGTGAACTAATTTTTGCTCCCCTTATTTTTCAGATACTTCTGGGAATTATTTGGATTTTCTGGAATTTTTCCAGAATTTTTGGGAATTTCCAGCTATTTTTAGGGATTTATTTGGTGCAAGAATGCATTTCTGGGAATTTCAGAAAAAAGAAATAAAAAAATAGCTGGATAATTCATCCCGCCCCCAGTTTGCAAAAATTTTGCGCTGGCCCCCCACCATTTGGGTGAACGAAAAAAGGGTGAAAAAGAGGGGGGCGGCTTTAAATTGTGTTCTGTTTTTTACAGGTTTTGGGGCTGAATTGCGTTTTAGCGGTTTGGGGGCTGTTTCAGCCCCATTCTTCTTCTTTTTTGTTTTTTTTAGGGCTTGGGGGAGGTTTTCTTCTTCTCCAAAGCTTGGGCTAGGGCTTGGAGGCCATTGGTGGAGCTTGGAGAAGCTTGGTGGAGGAGCAAATTGGAAGAGGCTAGGGCTCATTTGGTGAAAGCTTGGATGATACCTTTCTTCCCCCTTTTGCAATTTGATATCTCACATTTGTATTGAACTTGGATGAAGCTTTTGTATAAGATTTTCATCTTATTTAGTATGATTGTGTAGTTTTAATTTGCTTGGGTTGTGATTCATTGGTTGGTTGTTAATTGTAGCCCTAATTTCCCCTTGCTCATTTTCATTGTTAATGTTGGATGTTTCATTAGGGTTAATTTTATTGGTTAAGACCCGAGAGGGCACGATTTGAGAAAAGTCCATGATCCTAATTTGATTAGTGCCATGATGATGCATCCCTCCTTTTAGCAAATTATCGTGTTCATGATAGCTAAACTTTCCGATTGAGTGTCCTTAGCCGGATAATCAATTGAGTTATATGCGGGTAATTAGAGCTTAATTAACGCCAATTCCAGTGAACCCACAACCCATGCTCTCTCGCCTTGCCATCCTAAATCCCCTTTGGCTCTCTAACCCTACCCACCTAGGTTTGGATTTTAGAATTCACCACACTTTTTCCCACTCATCCACCGTAATTGAGGTAGTTGTTTCACGCTATTATTTTTCATTATCGATCAAACTTGTGAATATAGAACGACTTGTCCCTGTGATACGACCCGGTACTCACCGGTTATTTTATATTGCATTGACGCTCCTACGATTGGGAGTGGGAGGCATGCTCCCGTGTGCGTCCTTCCGAAGTCAACCAATTGGCGCCGTTGCTGGGGACAACAATTTCTATTATTAGCAATTTTTGATTGATTTCGAAAGATTTAGTGTGATACTTCGATCTCTTAGTGTTGTGTCTTTTCTATTTATTTATTTTCCACTTATTAAGTCGTTTGGTTATTTATTTTCATTTTTTGTGAAATTTTTTTTATAAACAAAATGGCGACTTTTCTGAGATTGATTCGGAGGATATTCCACTTCCACCATTCTTTCATGGTTCGGAGTGGGAAAATCCTCAATTACATTTGAAAAAGTTTGAAGATTGGATATTTTCATATCTTGGTGGGAACATTAGCGATGATGGCATATACATCAGATTTTTTCCCTCTTCGTTGCAAGATGATGCTAGACTTTGGTTTGATTCATTGTCTCTGGACTCACATTTTACTTGGTTGTTATTTCAGGCTGAATTTCTCCGATTGTTTTTGCCTACTTTTTTGGAGCAGGTACAGGGGCGGCAAGCCATGGAGCAGTACATAGCGAGGTTTACCCAGGCTGATAGAGAGGCCTACCATCAGGCTTGGCAGAGGTTCACTGATTTGATGCTTGCGTGCCCACACCAGAGCTTTCACGAGGATCATCTCCTACAGATCTTCTATACGGGATTATCGCCATCTGGGCGTGATTTTGTGCAGATGAGTTGTGGTGGGGAATTCTTTGACTATTCGACCGAGGATTCATGGTGTTACCTAAGGGACCTTGCAGAGTGGGAGCAGACTGTGCCATCTGGAGAGCCATCACTTGGATATGAGGATGATGGCCAGTCCCAGTTTCCACTTCAGGATGCAGAGCAGCAGGTCCAGTACCAGCCTGAGGAGCCAGCTGAGGGCTCATTCCAGTACGATCCTATGGAATACCAAGAGAAACCTGTAAAGAGGGTGCATTGGGGCCAAGTAGAAGAATTTGAGCATACATATTTTGAGGAGTCAGAGGAGATGGATGATGGAGTGCGTGTCGACCACGACGGTGACACGATGCATTTTCACTTTGAGGTTGAGGATGAAGCGGATGTGCATGATGGCCGAGAGCAGATTGAGGACACCATGGAGCTTGAGCCACATTCCACTTCAGAGTTAGCCTCACAGGTCGAGGCGGTTGAGTACTTAGGGAGGACGACTGAGATGAACTATTTCTGGGATGACGAGGGTGATGCGTGCTTGGATTTGCCCGAGACGAGTCTACCTCCAGTCCTATCACAGATGTCACTTCCCTCGCCTCAGGATGCGCACTTGCCAGTCATCGAGAAGGTTTGTCAGGAGCAGTTACCAGTTGTGGGGAGTGCCGCAGAGATTGTTGATGTTGATGTCGAGGAAGAGGATTGCGACGGGGATTGCGACATGGTATATATTGAGCCCGAGCTCCCTCATACTCCAGTTTTCTCTCTGCAGCCACTTCCACCTCCTCTTGAGGCCGTGCATCATCCCGAGCCTAGCATCACATTTCAGGGAAGTTCCCATCTTTCTTTTCCTCCACCTCCGAATCAAATTATTTAATTCCATATCATAATGATTCGGATTGTCGTCATTTGATCGTAAATTCATTTATTCATTTCGACGACCCATTTTGGCAAGCTTTTCACTTGGATGGGTGCTCTCGCCCAATTATTTTTGACATGACCTATCTCCCTCATTTGGCAGGAACCATCACAAGGAGATGCTTGGGGTTGTGTCGCTTGCTACTTATGCCCGCAATGGAGGTAGGGCATTGGACGTGGCGACGCTCGCGGAGGAGCGTAATGATATGATCGAGCAGTTGCCACCGCTGTTATACATTTTGGATCCGCCATTTGCTAAGGTGTATTCTTTCCTTTACGTAGTGTAAATAAATAAAAAGTTAGTTAGTTTGCTTTTGCATGTTTGCTTTCGTATGCTTTTTTTCCTTTTCTGGGATCTTTTATCGAGATCTAATACCCTCCCAACATTGAGGACAATGTTTATTTTAACTTGGGGGGAGAGTGTTAGAATCTTTAGATTGTTTGGATTTTGGTGTTAGCTTAAATTTTTTTTGAGATACCTCCATTTTGCCCTCATTCCATGAATTTCATTGCATATCATATTTTGGTCTCCTTGTTCATATGCCACTAGCTTTGTGTTGTCCCTACATGCTTTAATGCCATGCAATTTTTTCGGATTACTATTTTGGTATCGATTTCTTGATGTTTGATTGGCATGGTTTAATTCTTTTCCAATTTGGATTCATATGCGAATATGCCATGTATGAAACTACTTTATACGTCGTAATATCTCTTTGAAACAATTTGGGAAAAGTTTGGTGTAAGCGATTTCATGTTGGGATGAATGATGTAGTTTTTAATTGGATTGGATTTGGCCAATTTTGTTATGCTTTGTTTTCTTCTAAGGAATGGATGGATGAATTGCTAACTTGTGTTGGAATGAAAAAGAGAGTTAGTATAAGCGAATGGTTTTTCTAATCAAATCGAGTAGCCGGTGCCCCGCGAAACATTGGGGAGGACGCCAAAGATGAGATTTAGGGAATCATTCCATCCATTTACATATATATCGTCATCGCTTGTATGCAAATGTGGTCGTATTTGCATTTCATAGCGTTATCGCGTGAATGCAAAACATAAACATCAAAAACAAAAAAAACAAAAAAAAGAAGGAAAAAGAAAAAAAAATGAAAATATACATGAAAGAATAAGCAACATGAGGGATGCAATCTCATCTCCCACAACTTAGAAGAATTTTTTTTGTTTTGGCCATTTCCATGAAAGTTAGAAACCATGACATTGTGATATTTTCCAACGAATGTGATACGGTGCTTATTACTTCACTTTTCTTTGAATTGGATTGAAGAGAATGTCATTTGTTCTTTACTTTCATACATTTGATATATTGGCGTTGGAATCAAGTGGAAATACTATTTTGTGTATGCCATGATGATATCGTGAATGTTGGTGCATGCTTTCAATTTAATCCGAATTTATCGCAAATTTTGCTAGGGACTAGCAAAAAGCTAGTTGGGGGTGTGATTCGGGATATAAATTGCATATTTTCCCCCTATTTCTGGACATTTTATGTGTATATTGTGTTAATTTTGGCTTATATAGGCGTATTTGGGATATTGCGAATTATTAAAGCATATCTCTAGTTTATACATAAAATGTGGTTTTTGTGCACTAATTTTTGCTCCCCTTATTTTTCAGGTACTTCTGGGATTTTTCTGGATTTTCTGGAATTTTTCCAGAATTTTTGGGAATTTCCAGCTATTTTGGGGATTTATTTGGTGCAAGAATGCATTTCTGGGAATTTCAGAAAAAGAAAATAAAAAAATAGATGGATAATTACATCCCGCCACCCAGTTTGCAAAAATTTTGCGCTGGCCCCCCACCATTTGGGTGAACGAAAAAAGGGTGAAAAAGAGGGGGGCGGCTTTAAATTGTGTTCTGTTTTTTAAGGTTTTGGGGCTGAATTGCGTTTTTAGGGGTTTTGGGGCGGTTTTCAGCCCCATTCTTCTTCTTTTTTGTTTTTTAGGGCTTGGGGGAGGTTTTCTTCTTCCCCAAAGCTTGGGCTATGGCTTGGAGGCCATTGGTGGAGCTTGGAAAAGCTTGGTGGAGGAGCAAATTGGAAGAGGCTAGGGCTCATTTGGTGAAAGCTTGGGTGATACCTTTCTTCCCCCTTTTGCAATTTGATATCTCACATTTGTATTGAACTTGGATGAAGCTTTTGTATAAGATTTTCATCTTATTTAGTATGATTGTGTAGTGTTAATTTACTTGGGTTGTGATTCATTGGTTGGTTGTTAATTGTAGCCCTAATTTCCCCTTGCCCATTTTCATTATTAATGTTGGACGTTTCATTAGGGTTAATTTTATTGGTTAAGACCCGAGAGGACACAATTTGAGAAAAGTCCATGATCCTAATTTGATTAGTGCCATGATGATGCATCCCTCCTTTTAGCAAATTATCGTGTTCATGAAAGCTAAGCTTTCCGATTGAGTGTCCTTAGCCGGATAATCAATTGAGTTATATGCGGGTAATTAGAGCTTAATTAACGCCAATTCCAGTGAACCCACAACCCATGCTCTCTCGCCTTGCCATCCTAAATCCCTTTTGGCTCTCTAACCATAACCACCCAGGTTAGGATTTTAGAATTCACCACACTTTTTCCCACTCATCCACCATATTTGAGGTAGTTATTTCACGCTATTATTTTTCGTTATCGATCAAATTTGTGAATATAGAACGCCTTGTCCATGTGATCCGACCCGGTACTCACCGGTTATTTTATATTGCATCGACGCTCCTACGCTTGGGAGTGGGAGGCGTGCTCCCGTGCGCATCCTTCCGAAGTCAACCAAGTCCCCAATTCAATGTAGGGATCAAGATCTACATTTTCCCCCGAGAATTCTAGGGCTAACCCATCAACCCTAGAAAGAATCTACTCACACATCGCAACAATAACGAATAAAATCATTGATTCCAGAGAAAGAGGCATCATAGAAATTGAAATAATCCGAGTAGAAGACTTACAGTGGCCAAAGGGAAAGATCTGTAATTTATAAAAGAATTCCAAGCGCCAGAACAATCCAAAGTAATGCAACGATCTCCAAGTACTTGATTAAAAATCTTCTTACAAAAATTAATCTCAGAAAAATTCCTTCAAAAATCGCCTTAGCTTTTCGTCCACAAACTCTCTCAAAATCCATAATCGGAAGCTCCCTTTAGTCGCCCAGCTTTGCGAGCCTTCAGTGCCCTGAGATCGCGCGCATCGCGATCTTTCATAACTTTCCAAAAATGACCCTGGAGTTGCCGACCGAGTAGGTGACTCGGTCGAGTAATGAGCTGCTCGTTCGGTGGCTAGGGCCAAGCAGATGAGCTGCTCGACCGCGCACTATAGAAAATCAAAGTCGCTGCTCAGCCTACCCGCACCGAGCAGCGTCTTGCTCGGTCCGAGTAGGTGTAGACTCGGTCAACTGCTCGGGGCGCGTCGCTTGATGGCTTCAGCTGTGGAAATTGAGGCTGCTCGACCGAGCAGCTGAACTGCTTGGTCCGAGCCAGCCCGTATTAGCTCTCTTCTTAATCTGATATGGCTCGGTCGAGCAGCTGAGCTGCTCGGATCGAGCATTTTCTGGGAAAATGCTGCAGAGGCTCCTGGGCTCTCTCTCTCTCTCTCTCTCTCTCTCTCTCTCTCTCTCTCTCTCTCTCTCTCTCTCTCTCTCTCTCTGCTCCCTCTCTGCTCCTCTCTCTTCTCATCTGATGGCTCCAGAAGTATGGCGAACTCCTCCAGAGCCCCGCCAATAAGCTCATGAGCACGTCGGATGTGTCCATACCCAAGTGGGGTCCCAAATCGCTCCAAAATCCCTGAAAACTCACAAAACACTACGAAACTCGAAAATATCGTCAAAAATGCAATATCGTAGTAAAATGAGGGATTTGGATGCGAAAATGGCATGAGGTGCAATGGAATAATGATATGAAAATAGTGTAAAATATGGACACATCAGGTTTCTCGGTCGCCTGATGGTTTTCAGGCACATGTCCAACCTTCATCAGTCGACTGTCCTACATGGTAAGTTACCATTTGAATTCTCACATACCCTCTGGCACAGTGCAGCAATCAACTGTAAGTTCTTCATCAGTCGCCTGTCCTGGCTGTAAATTCTATCCGTTGGTTTTTTCCACACGGATTTCAAGGAGGGTTTGGGTATTTTGTTTGAGGGGTTTAGAGAACTTATAAAAGGGTCTCCTACTGTTCCATTAGATACCTCTTGAAACCCTTAAGAATTCATTGATCTCATCTCCAAACTCTCAAGCTCTCATTTTCTCTAAGCCCTAGAACCTCATTCTCTCTTGCTCTCCAATATAGAATCAAAGTTGATATCCTCTAGGCATTTAGTGGTGACAAGAGAAAGGGATTCACTCTATTCTTGGAAGAGATCAACACTCACTTTACTTTGCTCCTTCAAGTTCTCTTCAAAGCATATGTGAATTGTAAGTGTATTTCATTATTTCATAACTTTCGTTATTTGGATTCACTCTCGGTTTGTGAGAGTGGTTTGCTTGATCCCAAGTTATAGGATTCAAGGACATCGATTGTTGTTCGATTATACTTGTAGGGTTGCTACAAGTGGGTTTAAAGGAAACCTCAAGTTGGGGTTCTAACTTGAGTATCCGAAGGTATCCGGGTGGAAAGGACGTAGGATTAGCAGGAACAAGTCGGGTTACTTGGGTAATCCGAACCCTTGAAACATCTTATTGTTTGCATTATTCATTATTGTTTATTTTTATTTCCGCATCTTTGTTGGATTAGGTTTTTAACTAGGAGTAATTTCTTAATTACATTTTATAAACACTATTCAACACTCCTTTAGTGTTTTCCTCATATCCATGGTCCTTACATCTCCGACCAAGATCGGAGCCGCCGAGCCCTCTCGAACCAATCAACTAGAGTCTCGTCTGATCGAGCTCAAGCTTGGCCACAAATTGCAACACCCCGCTCCCCAGTATACCAGGAAAGTACGAATCCGTCCCATGTGATCCCAGAGCAGCAAGTGTAACGAACGGAAATACAAAAAAACTCTAGCAGGTCCACTGCGCACTGCTGGGATAGTACTTGTAATGCTCCCAAAGCACAACCAAACAACCAATAACATAAACACAGAAAGAAACGCTGAGGGAAAACTATACAACAACTAAACCCAAAGAAACGTCTGATTTCTTATACATCATCCATCTGTACATACATCCATCATTAATAGCTCGTCACTACCCAAACAAAACCCTAAAAGTACAAACACCCTCTACTCTCCCCTGGCCATCCCAACCTAACTCATCCACAGAACTCCATTGCTCCACCTCATAGCCATCAACCAACACCAACACCAACACCTGAAAAGTCAACGGTGGATCACGTCAAAGCGTGACCCATTAGGAATACCATGCCCCAGCTAGCCCTTACATGAAGTGTGGAAAAGGTGCACGTGAACAGGCAGAGTGTATGACATGGCATAAACATCTACTGCAGTAAATGAAGTAACAACTATAGTTATGGGCATGTGAAAGTGTGCACGTGCAACAGGCAAGGTGTACATACTAGCATGATGTTCAAGAGGCCACAAGTAACAAGTACAACATTTATGATGAGCAACTAAGTGCTAATAGTAAAACAATAGAAACTAGTAACATGGAACCCATCTCATTTCCACTTACTTAAGCTCCACAAATGGAAGCAACCCGTCTCATTTTTCCAATATGCACCCATCTCAAGAAATTCATGCATTCACGGCACAATCATACATACAAGGTAACGATCACATCTATAACCACAAGTCACACATAATTCTCAATGATGCCATGATGCATATGAAACACAATGCAATTGCTAAGAGATGTGCAATGCAATGGGATCTCATGAATGAGTCGGCGTGCAAGTGCAAAGTGATTCTACTCCGTTATCAATGTGGAGTCACCTAATGGATCAAGAGGTGGCCCACGACGAATTCTCCCGCCTCCTACCGCGGCCACTTTGTCCATTGATCGCGCCCCGGATACACGTCCCGGAGCGGCGACACTGTAGTCTTACCGCAAGCGCACGGTGTAGCGGCGAGCAGGCGAACACAGGGAGGCCTAATAACAGTGTCTTCTTCAATCACCTGGCTATAGGAAAAGTCGAGAAATGTTCGCAAATATGCGGTCACAGTCGTTCAATTATACGAAAGAAATAACAAATTAATAAAGACGCCTATGGGTAAGGAATCCCCGCTACTCGCCGTATCTCATCATTGTGACTCGTGGGTTTAACAATTGCTAGACTTGAAATTCGGGTGAACTAGTTGCAACTAAATGTAGAACCAAGCTCACGCTCTCGCGCTATTACCGGTCTATAGCCAACCTAGGGTCGGGTCCAATCTCTTGCAAACCCTAACCTAGGCAAACTAGCGTGAAGAACAACATCATCGTTCAATCGTATCTCGAGCCCACTCTCGTGCAAACTCGAGCTACGACCTAGGTTGGGATAGTTCCTACCCGTCCAATCTCTTGCAAACGGGTATTGGTATAGAATTGCAATCGAAACCCCTAATTTCGGTCCAATCTCTTGCAAACCGATTCCGGAGAAATTCAATTGCAACCCAATTCGAATTTCTAGGGCTTCCTATCGAATTGGGATCCAATCTCTTGCAAATCCCAATCGGTATGAATCCCTAGCTATTCGTATTATAGCAATCCCAAACTAACCCTAATCAATCCTAGCAATAGTTTCACCAATTCATCACAAATTCGAAATTGGGCTCGTAGGATTCATCCCTACGCCCTAAGACGATGGAACTACTCACAATTCATAATAGAATGCAATAGAAATTCACAAGTAAAATCAATGGAATTCATAGCAATATTCAAAATATCAATAAAAATGGAGTTTTTGAGGGAGAGAGAGACAAACCAATGAAGAACAAGATAGCATCCAACAAAATAACCCTTTTCTCTCCTCCCTAAAAGCTAAATCTAATCCTTAAAAAGTTAATCTAAAACGGCTGCAAAAAGTTCTGAAAAAGCTCTCTAAACTAGGTTAAAAACTGGGGTTAAATACCCCCCAAAATCGCCCAAAAAATCCTGACGAAAATACCCCTGCGCAGCCTCAAAATCGCAGTTTACGCTACAGGCAGCACGGCTCACTCGGCCGAGTGACAAATCTCACTCGGCCGAGTGAGAGACCCTGACGGATTCCAGAGAGTTGAGGGTCTTGGGGGTCGTCTCCTCGGAGGTCACTCGGCCGAGTGACTTTTCTTCACTCGGCCGATGGGCGTTCTTCACTCGGGCGGACGGTCTTTCGTCACTCGGCCGAGTCGGTCTTTGGGGCTGACTGACGGAAAACAGAGAGTTCAACATCTTTTGTTGCCGTCATCTTGGCTCCACTCGGGCGAGGGATGACTCGGTGCTCGGCCGAGTGGTCTGGCGATGCTCGGCCGAGTGCACGCTGTAATTGGCTCTGTTGCGTGTCCGATCTCGCCGGCCGAGCGGGCTGTCTATGCTCGGCCGAGTGACTCCTTCACTCGGCCGAGTGGCATGCTGAAATTGCCCATTCTTCATGTTTTTGCCTCCTCGTCGCTCCTACGACATTCTTTCTTCTTCCACTCCTCTCCAATCGCAAAATACCCCTCAAGAGAGTCGTCGGTGACACTCCAGAGTAGGTGCATCTCAGAATCGCTCCAAATCTCCTGAAATACGACAAAAACAACAAATCGTGAAAAGCATCGCAATATTGTCGAATAAATGTGAAAAACACGATTTGAGCGATCTAAATGGCATGCAAACATGCAGAAAAAGGTGTAAAATATGGAGTGATCAAAATCCCCCAAGCTTACCTCTTACTCGTCCTCGAGGAAGATAAATAAAAAGCGAACCCGGCGGAGAAAGATAAAGAAAACGGCGGAAAGGCGGAAAACGGAAAATAAAATAATAATAAAAACAAAATAGAAAACGAAGAGGGAAGTTGCTAGATCATTTTCTCAGGACGTGGGGTTTGCTTACTCATATAGCATGCATCAAATATAAAACACATGTCAAAGACATTTATTTTGATATCATAGTATAATGGTGCATTTGAAATAGAAAACCCAAGAATATCAATATAGCATGAAAAATGGAATAATTCTAAGATTAATATCGTCTGAAGCATCTAAAGCGGTATACAATATCGTAGATCACACACTTTTCAATTGAATGCTTTCTATAAGGAGTATAAGAGATATCACACGATAGAGTAGAAAGAATAGAAAAAACGTGGTTTTCATGAAATGAATGCTAAGCGTAGATTTCTGGATTTCGTAAAACTTTAGCAATCTCACCGAGCATAAAATATTACTTAGCCTAGGTTGTCATGCACCGTCAAGTAGTCACTCTCTCACACATCATTGGATTCTCTCCCCCAAGTTTATCTATAAGCGTGGTGGCATATACAAACAATATTTACATCCCCGTTTCTTTTATGAAGCTCCAAAAGTAAAAGAAAACAAAAAATAAAAGCTAAGGAGGGAAGAAAGAGAGAAAGTGTATGAGATGGGATCGTTTTCGAACTACTTTTCCCTTTTCTTTTCTTATTCTCAAATCTTTTTTCTTTTTCTTTTCCTCTCCTTTTTTTTTCTTTTTTTCATAGCAATATATATACACAATGATCCCAAATCAAAGAGAAGGATATACAAGTATTTTTTCTTTGGATTTTGGGGAATTTGGAGCATGTGATTTTAATAACGGGGGAATGCCAATAATAGAGTCGCTAAGGGGAGATTCACCTATGAATATAAAATAGATAAATAATCTTCAAGATATGTGGAGAAAGAAATAAATGTATCTCTCAGTTCACTCTATAGGACGTGCATGACAACTTCAGCAGGGTAATATAATCTACTCAGTTTAATCTCAAAAAGTAAACTAATCCAGATTTATCATTGCTAGCAACAATTCAATCAACCTGAAGTGAAACATACAAATCATGCAATAAGAAGTGATATGAGAGAAAAGAAAGCAGTACTCCAGATATAAGCAATCAATGCATGAATCTTGGTGTGTTTTCTACGATAGCATACATATGAATTATCAGACATCAGCTAATAATAGAATTTCATCCATTTTCATACACCAAAAGAGAGTGGTTTACTATTTCTAAATGCAAAGCAGAGCATAGCATATGATATCAGAAATAATAAAAAAAACTATGACATGACAAATATAGCATGCATATAGAGAAAAGCTAACACCACGTCATCATCATCACAGAAAAGTCATCTCTAGCAAAAGATGGAAGAAATAAAGATAAACGAAAAACAAGGATATTTACAATGCAGCACACAAGGAAAATAAGAAAAAACGTGATGCATGGTAAAAAGAAAAAACGTGATGAAAAATGGGTGCAAAAGTGGAAAAACGTGAAAACACTAAAAATAAAAGGTGACAAAAGCAAAAAGCGTGAGAACTCACTCCCCCAAGCTAAAGTGCACAGTGTCCTCAATGTGCGAAGTATGGCACACTGAGAGACGGGTAATGGGTGGGGGGTGGGTATGCATGCATGATAAAAAGAAATAACAAAATGAAAAATATGATGCGAATGTGATGCATGCAAGGATAAGAGTGATGCATAAATGTGTGTGCCACCAAAAATACTCTCCCTCACTCTCGAAAAAGGATATAGAATGATATGATCAAAATGTGGACAAAAATAGTGATGGGAGGAGGGGGTGGGTAAAAATCATCAGGACCAAGTAGAGAATGGGCAGCATAACGACAAAAAATATCGATGGCATCAAGGGTGTGCCTAAGCTGGTGGTGCTGCGCCATCTCCGTCCTGAGGCGGAGGTGGTGGTGGTGGTGGTGGACGTGTCTGCTGGGTGGGTGGTGGTCATGGCAGTCGCTCGAGAATCTGGGTCAGGCAAAAGTGAATGCCGGGAAGTAGCTCGAGGCGGTGCTGCATGGCGGCGACTGTGGAAGACAGAGCCCTAAAATCGCCCCTGAGTCCACTCAACGCCCCCTCAAGAGCGCGAACGCTCTGAACTAAGGTGTTAGGGGGTGGTGGAGCGGAGGGACGGACAGGTCTAGGCTGAGCAGGTCGGGGCTGTCGGACACGAGCGGTGTAGGTGATCGGGACAGCAGGCATGGGTGGTAAGGGTGCTGTGCTCACTAGTGGATGCCCAGCCTCATTGTGAGGCTGGGACGCAGGCTGGTGTGAAGTGGAAGCAGCAGCAGTGGGAGTGGAAGACAAAATCGGTGACGAGGCGGTAAGAGAGGTCAGTGACACAGACGTGGGAACAGACGTCACGACACTCTCAGATAGGACGGCTACGGTGGAGACAGAGGGGTCAACCGCCGGGGAGGAAGTGAATGGACCAAAGGGTGATACCCCAACGGACAACAAGCTAGACAGGGACCGTACGACGTCAGGAAAGGAAGGCTCGCCGCTCTCAACTATAGTAGGTGGACGCTCGGGTAGCAAAGAGGTGAGTGGCTCAACCGACAGGGGCACAGCAGTGGTGGGGGTGGTGGTAGACGTGGTGGCAGTGGAGGGTGACTCAGCAAGTGTACTCCCGACACCGGCATAAGTGTGGACAGAGGTGTCGGGAGCGGCAGAAAGTGCAGGCTCAACCTGAGGGATCACAGGGTCAACTGGCGGTGCAGGGTGTGCAGGTGGTGCAGGCTCAGCTCCCTCGACCTCTAGCATGTAGGCGACGGGGATCAGGAGATCCATCGTCAGAAGCCAGTCCTCGTGTGCTGGTCCTATGTGTGTCCGAGCTGGGCTCGGGAGGATCATGTAGTCGGCACCGAACGGACCGTGCAACCATATCCAGTGCCGCTGGCAGTGCGGACGAAGCATCTTCATCCGGGCCATGACGTCTATCGATAGTGAAGTGGGGCCCGGGGCTCGTCTAAGGTCAGCCGGAAGGTCCTCGCCGGTCATCAGGGCTAGCAGGGTGATCAGGCCGCCGCAACATATCGGGGAGCGAGCGCCCACTGATACGATGATGCGGTCCAAAAACCAGCTAGCGACGTCAATCTCAACGGCGGGGACCATCGCAACACCATCCCTATCCAGAACTCTGGGGCGAGTCATCGCGTAGAGCATATAGAGCTCAGGTGTAGACATCGTCCCAGGCTCGTACCTCGCTTGAAAGGTGGTCGCCATAAGGCGCTGTGCTATGCGGAGGCAGTGGTGGACTATGGCCGAGGCCTTGGCCCTACTAGGGTCAAAGGCGTGTGAATCGAAGGATGGGGGAGGGATGTGTGTGTGGGCGTAGGCTCGGTCGGGCACGGGGACTGCGGGCCACTGAAAGAATGCTCTAAGCATATCGAGAGTGATCTGACACTCTCGATCCATGAGTCTGAAGGAGCATCCCTCAGCGGTCCGGGCGATCGAGCTGAGTACCTCGAGTGTCGGACGGACGTAGGTGTCCGCCGACACAGAAAGAAAATCTCGCCAACCCACGTTGTCATACAACGTGAGCATCCCCTCAAGTACCCCCAGGCGGTCTAGGTCAGCTAAATGGGCGAACCTGGAGGGTACTATCGGGCGCTGGGTGATACGCTCAAATCGGACACGCTGTGCGTCGTCTCTGAATGTAATCCCCAGCGGCCCGACAATGGGAGCCGGTGGTGGCTGTGCGTGCACGGGGTCGGTTGGAAGTGGCTGCGGGTGGATGGGGTCGGCTGGTAATGGTTGTGTGGGGTGAGGTGGTGAAGGTGGAGGGGAGTCCTCCCTAGCGTGGGAGGGGCCGGGCTCATCCGTCCGCTTCCGCTTGGCGGAAGCTCCCCGAGTGTGTGGCCGTGTACAGGGCGGCATGTGTGCCCCGAGTGCTCACCCAACTAGTGAAAAATGCGGCGTGCTAAAAGAATGGAATGAAGGTACCTGAACACACCGCGAGAGCAAAAATAGCGGGTAGGTGCGAAGACGACGCCTCCACGAAGCCAATAGAGCGTCCGAAGGCTCCCATAAGCTCCTCCAAGATAGCCTGCGCATCAAACAATGATATCAGCGTATAAAATTCAAAATACATGGGGGAGATGGGGTATAACAGATAAATAGAGAAATCGATTTGAGTTAGGGGCTCAATGGGTACTCGGATCGTCAAAAATGGGGAGAAAATAGGATTTAACGCGAAATAGGGGTTACCGGAGCTTGGCCGGCGGCGAGGGAGGTTGCCGGCGGCGGGGGGTGGTCGCCGGAGCGGTCACCGGCGGTGGCGCGGCGAGCGGTGGCGGCGGTGAGGTGAATCGGCGAGGGGATTGGCGATCGCAGCGGGCGGGAGCTGAAGCGGCTCGGGCTCGGGCGAAGGTTTGGGCGTTTCGAAAGTCGCGCCGAGCCCGTTCGCTTATATAAGTGAAGTTACGACTCGGCCGAGTGACTATGTCACTCGGCCGAGTGATCGTAACGAAAAAGTTTTTAAAATTTTCTCCCTCCGCTTACGACTCGGCCGAGTGGCTTTACCACCCGCGGCCGAGTGGAAAAAGTCCATTCGGCCGAGTGGCACAAGCTACTCGGCAATTTTCGCCCTAGGAGTGTATCAGTTTCACTCGGCCGAGTGAAGAAATATACTCGGCCGAGTGGCAGTTTATACTGAAATCACAAAAAAGACAGAGAGTTGGGTACAGCAGACTTTCCTCGTTGGTGCGCCACTCGGGCGGACGGCTTTCTTTGCTCGGCCAAGTGGCTATGGTACTCGGCCGAGTGGGGCTCTGTTTTCTGCTTCGGGGCTCCGTTTTGGCTCTACTCTCTGTTTTTATTCCTCCAGGTGGTTTCTTCTTCCTCCTAAGCTTCAAGCACATTCCTGGAGTGCTCTTCTTCGCCTCGGTCATCCTCCATATAATAGATATCCTTTTCTCCTCCTCCTGTCAATGTAAATAGGACCCGTTGTCAAAATTTTTCGGGCAAACGACTCAAAAACACTAATAAAGTCTAAAACAAAAATAAAAACTAAAATAGAAAAAATGCGATAACCGTCGGGTTGCCTCCCGACAAGCGCTCGTTTAAGGTCTTGAGCTCGACCCCTTTAAATTTTCAACTTAGCGCGGGATGTTGGGTGCATATGAGATGCACCCGTCGAATTTACCGGGAAGGCCGCTCGGATTTGGATCATGATGGTGTGTGGTCTTCCCCAGTGCCCCTTCGTCATGGGCAATGTTGGGGGGTGGCTCCTCCAAGCTAGAGCTTGCTCCGGTCTTCGACTTTGTCGGTGACACCGATCGTCGTATCGGTGGAGCTTTCTTCGGAGTCCTCAACTTCGAGAGCTTGCAGAGCTCCCGTATTCTTGCGACATCAGCGTCGCCATCATCAATCGCCATGGAGATATCGGGGGAGTGCTCCATCTTCTCTTCCTCGGCCAAATCTAGGCCTTCTTCGAAGCTATCTTCGTGGGGTGCGCCGATGGAGTGAGGGATCGCATCTTCGATGAGCTCGTCGAGGAGGTCCATGTAATCTAGCCCCTCATGATACAGCATGTGCTTCATTGCCTTCGGTATATGGAGCTCCACTTCGATGTTGCCAACGTTCAAGGTAAGAGTCCCCTCCCGCACGTCGACGATGACACCGGCGGTGGCGAGGAATGGGCGTCCAAGTATAAGTGATGTATCGCCCTCCTCCTTGATGTCCATTATCACGAAATCGCATGGCAAACATATGCCCCCCGGAACTTGGAGTGGGATGTCCTCCGCGATCCCAACCGGTCTTGTAATCCTCCCGTCCGCTAGTTGAATCCGCATGTCGGTAGGCTTTAAATCCGTGCCGGTATTCAACTTCCGGAACATGGAGAGAGGCATGAGGCTAACACTAACCCCCAAATCTACCAATGCTTTTTGTAGGGGGACGCCGCCTAGAGTGCAAGGAATCCGAAAACTCCCTGGATCTTTAAATTTGGCGGGCTCCTTTTCCCTCTTTGTGAACAAGGCCCTTCCTCCGCGAGCATTATTTTCTCCTTCCTCTTCCTTCCCGTGATCAAGTCCTTTAAGAACTTGGCGTAAGATGGGATTTCCACTATAGCGTCGAGGAAGGGGATATTGAGGCTCACCCCTCTCAAATACTCGAGAAACTTGGCTAGCCGTTTCTCCATCTTGGCTCTAGCTAGCCGTTGAGGGAAGGGCACCGGCGGCATATATCGGTGCTCATCAATAAGCTCCTCCATTCTAGATTTTTCTCCTTCTTGCGGCTCCTTCTCCTTTGCCACTTCAATTACCGGCTCGCTTTCTTCTAGATTCTCCACCACGGGCTCCTTGTCTTGAGTCATGGGGGGAGTGGTATCCTTCCCTCCTCTTGTTGTAACCGCAACGACCGCATTGATATGGCCGGTGTTGCCCCGTGGATTCGGCTCGGGTTGAGCCGGCAATTGTTGATTGTTTTTATTGAGCAACGCAAGTTGCTCCCCAATTTGAGCGACGACGGTAGCGAGAGAATCTTGTCCCGCCTTCAATGTGGCGTTAATCTTTCTTTGTTCCGCCATAAACTCATCCACCTTAGCTTCAAAATTCGGACGTGGTTGAGCTTGCGGTGGGTTGAGATTTCTCCACCCTTGATTATACCCGGGTGGCCTATAAGGTCCCACTTGTTGCCTTGGTGGGAAGTTTTGTTGCGGTGGCCCCCTTGGTGGATAATTTGGTTGTGGTGGTGGAGCTCGAGCTTGAGGAGGTTGTTGTTGCGGGGGGTTCAATGCATCATCATTATTAGCATATGAGAAACCCGGATGGTTTCTAGCGGCCGGATTGGCCCAATATCCAGAATTCCCCGCGACGTATTGAATTTGCTCCAAAGCTCCTTCTCCTTGCTCTCCTCCTACATACATGGCTTGGGATTGGTCTTGCCAATCGCTCATATGATTTGCCGGCGTGGATGTAGAAGGGGCTCCTTGAGGCTCCGTAATGAATTTCTCCAATCTCTCCACTACCTTATGGAGAGAGTCAAATTTGTTGGCTAGCTCCGCGACGGCCTTGGCCTCATAAATGCTAGACGGCTTCAAGGAGGACGAAGAGTGTCCTCGCTCGTCGCCCCACTGTTGGTTGTTCGAGGCCATCTCCTCAAGCAAGGCCGTAGCTTCATCGGGAGTCTTCGACAAAATGGCTCCATTTGCGGTGGCATCAATAATCTGCTTCGAGCCCGGTTGGAGTCCATTGTAGAAACTGTGGACAAGCTCCCAATCCTCAATGCTATGATGGGGGCATTGATGTTGCAAGTCCTTGAAGCGCTCCCATGCTTCGTAGAGAGTCTCTTGAGGTCCTTGCTTGAAGGACATGAGAGCACTTCTAATCTTCACCGTCTTGGAGGGCGGGTAAAATGTGTCGACGAAGGCACTCGCCAATTCATCCCAAGTGGTGAAGATTCCTTCAGCTTGCGTCCTCAACCAATACAATGCCTTGTCCTTGAGTGTGAAAGGGAAGATGCGCAGTCTGATAGCATCCACGGAGACGCCCGGCATTTGGAAGGTGGCACACTTAGATAGGAAGAGCTGGATGTGGTAATGAGGGTTTTCATGGGAGTTCCCATGAAAAGGATCTTGTTGCATAAGAACCACCAATCCGGTCTTCAACTCAAAATTTTTGTCGGTCGCCAACTCCGGCATGGCTATGGACGAGGTCGTGGAAGAAGTCTTAGGCCGAAGCCTATCTCTTATGGAAATAATCCTCGCCATTCGCGCCGCCAATTCTTCGGGTGTCTCAGGATGGGTCATAAAATTTCCTTCCGTAACGGGTCTCCTCTCCGCTCGGATCCTCCTCAATGTACACTCGATCTCCGGATCATATAGTATTTCTTCGGGGTTCGCCGAGGATCTCGTGTGCATGCAAGGGAAAACAGAGTTTCAAAGAAATAGTTAGCACAATGGAAGGGCGAAATAAAAATAGAAATAATTAGAACAAAAAAGAAAAATAGCTAGGTGGGTAGAATCAAACACTATTGCCTCCCCGGCAACGGCGCCAAAAACTTGATCGCGCCCCGGATACACGTCCCGGAGCGGCGACACTGTAGTCTTACCGCAAGCGCACGGTGTAGCGGCGAGCGGGTATCGAACACAGGGAGGCCTAATAACAGTGTCTTCTTCAATCACATGGTTATAGGAAAAGTCGAGAAATGTTCGCAAATATGCGGTCACAGTCGTTCAATTATACGAAATAAATAACAAATTAATAAAGACGCCTAGGGGTAAGGAATCCCTGCTACTCGCCGTATCTCATCATTGTGACTCGTGGGTTTAACAATTGCTAGACTTGAAATTCGGGTGAACTAGTTGCAACTAAATGTAGAACCAAGCTCACGCTCTCGCGCTATTGCCGGTCTATAGCCAACCTAGGGTAGGATCCAATCTCTTGCAAACCCTAACCTAGGCAAACTAGCGTGAAAAAAACATCATCGTTCAATCGTATCTCGAGCCCACTCTCATGCAAACTCGAGCTACGACCTAGGTTGGGATAGTTCCTACCCGTCCAATCTCTTGCAAACTGGTATTGGTATAGAATTGCAATCGAAACCCCTAGTTTCGGTCCAATCTCTTGCAAACCGATTCCGGAGAAATTCAATTGCAACCCAATTCGAATTTCTAGGGCTTCCTATCGAATTGGGATCCAATCTCTTGCAAATCCCAATCGGTATGAATCCCTAGCTATTCGTATTATAGCAATCCTAAACTAACCCTGTAATGCCCTACAAGCTACTGCACAAGTACTAGAAGGGGGGGTGAATAGTACTTTAAAAAATAACAAGGAGTATAATTCCAAATTATAGTGCAAACAACTACCAAATCAATTTGCGGAAGCTTAAATTGAATGACAACAATAAAATTAACAATGCTAACAAACGATGTTACTGGGTTCGGATCCACCCAAGTCTCTCCGACTTGTTCCCGGTGATCCTACGTCCCAACCACCCGGATCCCCTCCGGATACTTAGGTTAGAAACCCTAACCCAAGATTTCCACTATGTTATCTTGTGAAAAACTTTCACAAGATCAAATCATACATGCAATGACAATAGTGAATCCCACAACCCGGGATCACAACCTTCTCTCACAACCGAGAGAACCAATAAGCAATATAAAAGAGTTTATAAAGAAATAAACAATCTTACCACAAAATCCTATACCTTGAGTTTTCTTACCAAATAGGTGCAAGGAGTGATTTGTGGAAGATGAAGTCACCAAGACCTAGCACCAAAGAAATGACCAGCAATGGGTGCCTAGGAGTGATTTGGAGACTTGAATCAAGCTAGAGCTTGAAGGGCTCACCAAGAACAAACTTCTATCAAGATGGATTCTAGATCTAGAAAGTGAGAGAATGGATTTCTTGTGAGGAAGAGAGCTTTAGAAATGAGTGAGAATGGCTATCTCTTTTGATCTCAAAGAATCTCTTAATGGCAGCTCTAACCTAGAGAGAAATGACCTAGGTTCGTATTTATAGGGTCCCATAAAAACAAGTTAGGTCAATTCCCAACGGATAGAAATCTGAGGCAACTAGTCGGTCAAAGAACAACCACTGACCGACTAGTTCATCAACTAGTCGGTCAGACAAACAACATGGACCGACTAAGTGAAGAACTGAGAAGAGATAGAAATTCAGACCTAGAAATCTAGTCGGTCCAAGAAGACTTTCTGACCGACTAGTTTCACAACTAGTCGGTCAGTCAGTGAACGTAGACCGACTAAGAGGCAAAAACATAAAGTCTGAATACAAATTGACTTAGTCGGTCCAAGAACAAATGTTGACCGACTAGATCATCAACTAGTCGGTCACCAAACGTTCTTAGACCGACTAACGGTAAACAGTAGCTTAGGAGAAATTAGGCATGTACAGTAAATCACAACTAGTCGGTCAAAGAAGCATCACTGACCGACTAGTTCACAAACTAGTCGGTCGGTGAGTCAACGTAGACCGACTAACTGTAAACAGTACTGAACAAGAAAAGATTAGCACAAACTAGTCGGTCCAAGAAGCATTGCTGACCGACTAGATCACCATCTAGTCGGTCAGTACATCTTCTTGTACCAACTAATATGCACAAACAAGTCTGAATCGAAGCGCGATGCTTCGAGGAAGTTAGAATGAACTTGTACTAAGATCCTAGAGCTACGATATGAGCGATATGAAGATAGAATCGTAAGATATACTCAAGGCTTAACATTCTATATATCGAAGCTAAAAGACTATAAATAAAACCTTAAAGAACGGTCTTCGAGAGCTTCGATTAATACTTCGTGACTTCCAAAATGGTCCAAGAGCTTCAACGAAGCTTTAGGCAATGAATACGAGTTTGGAGAAGTCTTGAGATGTCGCTTTGAATGTTCTTGTGAATTTTGCGACGATCTCCAATACTGCGCTCACAAATTGTTAGTTCATGAATTATTTATGTTTGCTCATCATCCAAAACCAAATCCGGAGAGTCCAATATTCAACAAACCCTAATCAATCCTAGCAATAGTTTCACCAATTCATCACAAATTCGAAATTGGGCTCGTAGGGTTCATCCCTACGCCCTAAGACGATGGAACTACTCACAATTCATAATAGAATGCAATAGAAATTCACAAGTAAAATCAATGGAATTCATAGCAATATTCAAAATATCAATAAAAATGGAGTTTTTGAGGGAGATAGAGACAAACCAATGAAGAACAAGATAGCATCCAACAAAATAACCCTTTTCTCTCCTCCCTAAAAGCTAAATCTAATCCCTAAAAAGTTAATCTAAAAAGGCTGTAAAAAGTTCTGAAAAAGCTCTCTAAACTAGGTTAAAAACTGGGGTTAAATACCCCCAAAATCGCCCAAAAAATCCTGACGAAAATGCCCCTGCGCAGCCTCAAAATCGCAGTTTACGCTACAGGCAGCGCGGCTCACTCGGCCGAGTGACAAATCTCACTCGGCCGAGTGAGAGACCCTGACGGATTCCAGAGAGTTGAGGGTCTTGGGGGTCGTCTCCTCGGAGGTCACTCGGCCGAGTGACTTTTCTTCACTCGGCCGATGGGCGTTCTTCACTCGGGCGGACGGTCTTTCGTCACTCGGCCGAGTCGGTCTTTGGGGCCGACTGACGGAAAACAGAGAGTTCAGCATCTTTTGTTGCCATCGTCTTGGCTCCACTCGGGCGAGGGATGACTCGGTGCTCGGCCGAGTGGTCTGGCGATGCTCGGCCGAGTGCACGCTGTAATTGGCTCTGTTGCGTGTCCGATCTGGCCGGCAGAGCGGGCTGTCTATGCTCGGCCGAGTGACTCCTTCACTTGGCCGAGTGGCATGCTGAAATTGCCCATTCTTCATGTTTTTGCCTCCTCGTCGCTCCTACGACGTTCTTTCTTCTTCCACTCCTCTCCAATCGCAAAATACCCCTCAAGAGAGTCGTCGGTGACACTCCAGAGTAGGTGCATCTCAGAATCACTCCAAATCGCTCCAAATCTCCTGAAATACGACAAAAACAACAAATCGTGAAAAGCATCGCAATATTGTCGAATAAACGTGAAAAACACGATTTGAGCGATCTAAATGGCATGCAAACATGCAGAAAAAAGGTGTAAAATATGGAGTGATCATCCATGCCCGTGCACTCCACCTTTGTGTCCCTAGAAACATCATATTACATTCCATTTCATTTTTCCACATATAACCAACAAGAGTCTCAATCAACATCAATAACAAGAGCTACTTCCACAATAAGAGTAACAACAAGCAATACAGGTGAACATGATTAAGGAGAAGTAACTCTACTAAACATGAACCGTACGTTGCCACAAGACCCTGTTGAACTATGTAGTAATCATGATTAGAGGCAAGAAAGGCATAGAAGCTAATGGCTAAAGCCAAACCCAACACCTTGCATTTCAGCTTGATGTGAATTTCCATAACAATCGGGTTTAATGACAAATTACTCCATATATTTGTATAGAACATAACAATGTAATGTAAAGGAAAGTTGTACATATGGATGTCATGAGTTCACATATCCATATTCGTGCAGTTTGGATGAGTATTCTATTTAATGCAAATTTTATACCAAAACGTGCATGTGCTGAAATTTAAAACAAAATTGCACTAACTTGAGGACCAGATTACTCCTAATTTCTGAAAGATTCAGAAAAAATGAAAGCTACAAAGTTGTAGGGCTTGAAGTCTTCTTTCCAACGAGACCAAAAACACACTATTTCGGTAAGAATTGAGGGACTGATTGCTGTTTTAGTAAAATGTGTTCAGACTGGATAAAAACAAACATGTTGGCCAGATAGAATTTTTAGCCCTAATTACAGTCCGAATTAGTAAAAGTTCTTAACATGAAAGTTATAGATAACAGTCCAATCTTTAGTAAAAGTTTCAGAGCGAACTCAATTCTAGATTGGAAGGACTAAGCAAAAAATCCGCATATAAATCTGTCCAGAATTGCTCACCACACAAAACCACCCAAAACTCAGAATTGCTCACCGTACACAACCACTCAAAATCCATAATTGCTCACTACATACAACCACCCAAAACTCAGAATTGCTCACCGTATAAAACCACCCAAAACTCAGAATTTCTCACCGTACAAAACCACCCAAAACTCAGAATTTCTCACCGTACTCACCGCACAAAACCACCCAAAACTCAACATTGCTCACCGCACAAAACCATCCAAAACTTAGACTTTCTCACCGCACAAAACCTCCCAAAACATAGAATCGCTCACCGCACAAAACCACTCAAAACTCAGAACCACCGATAACTTGAGTTCACTGCTGAGACATCGAACTAGATGGATGCTTTAAGATTCGAACTCGGGAAATTGTCGCCAACTACTTGGGAGGGAGACTCTCCAATGACGACGATGCTCGAAACTGACATGGGTAGAGAAAGGACTTGATTTAAACTCCTCAAGTTCTCGACGTATCAAGACGAGTGACGACTTACCTTCGATCGAGCTTGAGAAGCCTAGATCAGAGCTCGATGAGTCAATCGGTCATAGCTCGATAAGTTGATGGATGATTCGAGCTCTGCCCCAGTTCCAAGCTTCCTCAGATGACTCATCAATCCAGGCGAGCTACCTACGATCGAGCTTGCAAAGCCCCGACGAGCTCAGATCCACCTCTGATTGAGCTTCATTCCTCATCGACAGAGCTTCCATCATCCGATCCTGGCGACAGCCTGACACTGATAATTGAACCTGAGGAGGAAGGTTGTGATTCTCCAGCTTGATTCTTCGATTCTCCAAGCTTCGCCCAAAGCTCGATCTGTGTGACTAAGCTCCGTCGAAGCTCAATCAAATTCGACAAGGATGTTCGGCGTCATTAAACAGATAAATCGATTCTATTCATTTCCTTTGCCCCAAATTTCTCAGTTTTGACGGCTATTATTGGGCCAACTCGCATGATGCATGCTACTAAGTCGGACCGAGCCCCTACAACTCGAGGCTCCCTCCGACTAGGCAACGGAGTCCGATGGAGCTGCCAAAGCTCGAGGAACCAACGATAAGGAAACATGACCTCAGATTTAGCAAAGCTCGACCCCAACTGACGAGCCTCGTCAGAGCTCATCCCTTGCCTTCGAGTCTCATAAAAGCTCAGCCCAATCTACAGAGCTTCGTCAGAACTCGATCTGAGACTCCAACCAAACTTTTTCAACTCTTTATGAAGATGCTCTTCGTTAGCTCCGACCAAGACTTGGCCCAGACCCAACCAAGCTTTGGCCCTTCATCAAATCTGGCCCTATTGATCTCTTCCGAGCAAACTCCTCTCGGGCTCACAAGTGTTTGAATCATCCATTGCTTATGGCAAAAATAAACTGCTCTCTTTGTCGACATCACCGTGGCCATCTCCAAGCTACCAATGCTAGCATGATCCGAACTTCAGGGCGTATATCTAGCTCCCACATCCTTTTTCTCTCTCTCTAAAGGAAAATTCTCAAGCTAATATTGTCTCTTTGTTTGTGAATGCAGGTAAGCGTTTTCTCCCATATTATGATCGTCCCACCAGCACAATCAATCCCGAGCTTCCTTGAAGAGGATTACATTAGGGGTTGATACAGCCCCGAACTTCCTCCGAGCTTGGTCATCCTGTCCAAAGCTTCGAGTTCGATGCTTCGTCAACGCTACCCTTAATCCCAAGCCTCTTCTGAGCCACTCTTTCGAGCTCGATCCGAGTTTCTTGTGAATTACTCGCTTGCCCCGAGTTCAATCACCATTGTTGGTGTCCAAGCTCGAAGAGATCCCAGGAGTACCAATCGATCGAGCACCAATTAACATCTGAATCAATGCCCGTTCGAACATTAATTGACGGCGCATCAATTGTCAATGAACTGTCAATTGATCGAGAATTTCAGAGCTCAATTTTGTTGACCGAGCCATAAGGTCGGGGACGAGATTTGCACTTGTCGTCGGTCGTAAGCCAAGGGGCCACACCCTCGCAACTGAAGGACCCACGTCATCAGCCGTAAGTCGAGGGGCCACATACTCGCAACTGAACGACCATCGTTGTCGGTCATAAGCCGAGGTGCGACCCCCTTCCCATCGAATGACCCATGTCGTCGGTCGTAAGCCGGGGCACCCCTCACAACCGAGCGACCCCCGTCATTGGTTGTAGGCTGAGGGACCACCCCATCGCAAATGAACGATACTCATTGTAGGCCGTAGGCCTAGGGGCCACCCCATCATAACCAAACTGTAGGAAGATATATGCCCTCGAGGCAATTTATCCTAGAAAACATCTAGTTCGAATAAATTGTACTAATTATCCTATTATGGATAAAATGTTTTAATACTTAGATAATTTCCTTAGACTCAAAGTAAGGTCATACACGTATCTAGATGGAGATCTCGATTATAGAAAGCGAATGACCGATAGAAACTTAAGTCTTAAAACGTTCATGGTCATAGATATGTCAAGAAAAGGATATTGGCACATCAGACAAACGATTGTGTCTTTGTCTTAACCTAACGGGTAATGATGATCTCATAATCATTCGGCCTGGTGAAGTCGGAGACAAGACACATGTGCTTATTGGAGAATGAGTCCATTGAACAACCAAATAAAGAGTTATCAAATGGTTAACATTAACTAAACTGTCATTGATAACTCTCTAGTGATGATAGGTAAGTTGGTCCTTAAGACTTGAGGTCATTGTAAGTACATGTGCGTGAACGGTGTCACTTGGATCTATGATCTAGCCTCCAGTCTTCACTCGTTGAAATGTCTTAGGTTGTGTGACACTTGAAGCATACGAGGTAAGTAGTGATCAAGATAGGATTCGTCTCTTCTGTTAATGGGAAATTAGTGTCACAGGCTCAGTACGGTTCTTTATGCAAAACCTCGGTCGAGGTATGTTGTAGGAAGTACAATATGGACATACCAAATACCGAAGTATGCTGACCAGTGCTAGATAGTAGGGTTGCCGTTTTACATTACTCTAGGCTATGCAGTGACATACTTATGGCGAAGGGACTAAAACTACGGTATTTATCACGGACATAGTCAGAGTGATCCCGACGACACTTTAGTCAATGGGTCAATCACGTAATTATGATGTCGAAACAGGGAATACAGCTGCTGCTCGTAGTCACTATCGTCTAAGGATTTCAAGCCCCAACCTGTAGTAGGGTCAGGCTATAGGATTTGAGTCTTAGTAATATGAAGAATAAAAGAGGAGTGCACTTGGGTGCACAGGAATAATTAAATGAGGATTATAATATGTCATAAAGTGTTTATGTACGTATGATGTATAGAAATTAAAAGAGGATTTTTGTACGAAGGTCGGGGAAAAAACCGCGCACAAATCAGAGTCAAAACGGGCTCAAAATGTCCATTTAAAAGATGTTTTAAATGGAAAACAAAAAAAATTTAAATGCCTACTTTTTTGACCCGACCCAATATAATTTGTGGGCGCAAGCAAAAACACACGCCCAGCAAAGCTGGGCGCATGGAATTAAGTAGGTGGGGCCCACGTCAGGCCCCCATAAACTAGGGTTTGGGAACCCTTAGTGACCGCCTATTTTTTCAACACATTGTATTTTTAGTCTACTTTGATCAATCGTTTGAGGGGTCAAACGAAGTCGAATTGGAGCACCGTTTGTTTCTATGTGATCACCGTTCAGTGCTCTTCGATTTGATAGGTTGTATCACCTGCAAAGCTCAACGGTGAGGGAGGGAAAAGTAGTTGAAGTTTGGCCTTAGTGTAAAGCAAACTAACTTAATTTTTCACTTTATAATAATTTAGTCCCACGTTGCTTGTGAGACGATGAAGGGGGTCGGCTTCCTATATAAATAGGGGCCAATCCCCTTGGAAAATTTGCACCAAGTCTCCAATTCGAGAAGCTCGCAAATTTTTTTACCATGCTTGATCCGAGACAAAAATTATTCACTCCTCCATTAATTCTTTCGTTCCTCGGTTCGAATCCTAACAAGACGAGGATGAGGATTGGATTAGATCCAAAGTCTTTGACGCAGATCATACTCAAGTGAAACTTTCTTCGGTAAGTAATTGGCTCGGAGACGCGGTGGCGGCTCGCTTCGGATGGTCCAGTCTTGGAGGCGCGGAGGCGACTTGCTTCGGGGCGCGAAAGATAGTTGCTGAAAACTACGCTTCGTTTTCTGCGGAAGCGAAGTTCCAAGTATGTCCTTTTAATGCTTTCATATTTATATTGTTGCAGTAGTTTAGATCTATTTTGGAGCTGGTCAGACCCACCCCAAGATAGTAAAGATCCTGACTAGGGTCCATGATATCCGTAGGACCTTTTATTAAAATGTTTAATAAATCTGTTTTCCGCTGCTATTTTTGATTCTATCGTCCGTCTAACGTAGGACGAGCATAGATTTATGCCCTAAGGGTCCCTCAAATCCCAACACAAATGACCCTCGTCGTAGGCCGCAGGCATATGTGCCACCCCCATCGCAACCGAACAACCCTCATCGTCGGTCGTAAGCCTAGGGGCCACCCCATTGCAACCGAGCGACCCTCGTCGTCGGTCGTATGCCTAGGGCCACCCATTGCAACCGAACGACCATCATCATCAGTCGTAAGACGAGTGACACCCCAGCACAACCGAACGACCCATGTAGTCGACCATAAGCCGAGGAGCCACCCCATTGCAACCGAACGACCCATGTCATCGGCCGTAAGCCGAGAGGCCACCCTCTCCGTACCTCGAACCAAAACAAAGACCGAAGCAAGGAAATGAAGTTTTGGCGGTTCAAATCAAATATTCCAGCATCGACTGCCCTACCCATTTAATAAGATTTCACATCACTTAGTCTCAATCAACGACTGGTTTGAGTCTAAGTGATGGGGGCCATTGTTAATACATGGGTTCGGCCCACGAAGCGGGTAGATGAATTCTACACGCAAAGCAAGGCTCATTGAGAACGGTATGCCTCGGCCCAATTACCCCTCGGCCCACCAAGGAAGATAAACCTATTCCAAGTTAATCTGCTAGCCCATTTGTCTCCACGGCCCATGGCTCAAATCTCTATGGTTGAATGAGTCAACCCCGACCTCCCTCATAAAAAGCATAAATGGAGGGTGGTTACACTCCATGATGGCCACTTCAATAGCCACTAAAGTTACAAGCCACTAGGGGGAGATAAATAGCCCAAGAACAACCCATGCAGAGGGAGGTCTGATCCTAACCGAGGCTAAGTATCAAACTATGATCTACAATACCCTTTATTTTACTCTTACGTTTCTTCCACTAGTAACTAACTTGAGCGTCGGAGGGGATACATTCGGGCCCCAGCCCCGACCCCTTGACGATTTTCATATGGTGCAGATCCATGGAGATATACCGAAGCTAGGTCAACCTCCATCCGAGGAGCTCAGGCCTGGCTCACTTTGTCCCGAAGTCTCTCTCACGGGTCCCACTTCTTAGCAGGCGTAAGGTCAATTCAACGAAGGCGTCCACGTCGGCACATATTTACTGGACGGCAGAACCCAACCGTCAACAAGATGTATCAGATGTAATATTTTTTTGAAACTGGTAATTTTTTAAATCAGCAATTCGTTAAAACTTTAGTTTATGAATCAAGTCTAAAAATCATTTCTCGATCGTGACATTTCTTTGCTCCAAATAAGCAAAGAATGGAAAGGTTAAATATGCAAACTCTAAAAAACTTTTTAATCTAAATTGTACATAACTTCTTAATATTTAATATTTGCCTAAAACAATAAATTTGATAGGCTTAAACATTGCAATATGCTTTATAAAAAAGGATTTCGCATGGATTCAATTATATACATCGAATTTTCGGTATACGAATTTGACTTGTTTCCAAAAAAAGAAATACAAATCAGTCACTTGTCACTTTTCAAGCACACTCTCCTACTTTATTTTCTTTTTTGGAGAAATAATGATTATATACAACTTTATTGAGGCTGTGTGTAGCACTCTCCTTTCTCATTTTTATGTATGTAAAATAAAAGCAATTATTAAGATCACCCAGGGGGCTCCTCTTGTATGAGACCCACTGTCACTAATCTAACACTATCTCAACCCAAAAAAAAATTAATTAAAATAAATAAAAGTCTAGTAGAAAAAGGACAAAAAAAGCTAAGGACTGTAGTCCAGCGGTATTTATCTTCGCTTTCCAATGGATCTATCAGGAATCGATCACTTGTGGATGTGAGACGCCCACACCTTTAACGGGCTTTGTGATGTATCAAAACAAAGGACAAAAAGATAAATAATTAAACGGGAGGGCCGGCTGTAATTTTGTGATTGGAGGGAACCAAAACGACTCATTCGCCCGCGAGAGAGCCGGTCCCAATAAATACATATAAAATAAGTAATAAATACCAAATAAAATAAAATACGTCAATTTAATTTAATTTAATTATGAATACACCCTCGAATTAATATAGAGATTGGTTTTCGAAACTCCCCCCATGTTGTGGGAGACCATAATAAGGTTTATTTATTTATCTTTTTAATTTTTATGTCTTTCTTCGCTCTTCCGCTCTTTTCTCTTTGAGATCCAGAGATCTCTCTTTCTCTCTCTTCATCTTCTTCATCGTGCGCGCGCACACGCACTCTCTCAGATCTCGTGATCCGGCGATCTCATCTCGGCTCCGGCGACGTAAATTTCTACACTCTCGAATGATTACTCGTTCATCATGTGCTGATTGTTGAGTTCTTGGGTGACTCTTACTGTAGAGTGTAATTTTGTTGGTGTTATTGTGTCAGCTTATTAGGTTTTTACGGTTCGATCTCTGTAGCAATGAGCATTTGGATTGTGGATTTCGATGTTTATTATTATTTTTCCCTGAAAAAAATTCGAAGTGGATTTTTTGAAGCTTTTGATCGTCTTTACGAGTTAACTTGAAATAGAAATGGACGCTAGCTTTTGTTGTTGTTTAATGATCCCAGGGTGGATGATTAAAGTTCATGTCTTTTTTGGATTTAAAAAAAAAAAACCATAAATGACCTCAAATTTGACATATTTTCTCTGCTCTGATGGTATGGTTGGTTGTTGGATGAAGTTGTTTTATTTACTGATTATTTATTTTTTCCATTTGCTGATCAGGCGAATTGATTTTTTTGCTCATTTGTATTCATCAATAGGCTTCGAGAGTGTGTATTTTGTTTGTGAGGTTCAGGACTTTGATTTGGTTTTTGTCTTTGGCTCAATGGCTAATTTCTGACTATCGTTGGTTTTAGATTTGCAATTTCCATCATAATTAGTTTCTTGGCTTCGATGGCCCACAGGCGATGATGATTAGTCGATTTTTGCTTGAATATTATGGTTTGGAATTGTGTAGGCCTGGTTGCTGGACATCTTACCAATGAATTTGACTTTCCATTAAATAAAAAGATATATTTATTAGATTTTCCTTTGGACAGTTTGGTCTGGAATTGACTTCTATGATGTTTCTTGAGGATATGGGGAAAAAAAAGGAGATTGTTACCTCTTATAATCAAAGATATATTCATTTCGTTCTCCTCTTTGGCCCATTTTATTAAAGATTTTCAGCAGGGTTATTGAATGTGTCGCATCATTCTTCCAAAATTTGCTGTATGATTCATCCCACTGATAAATTTCTACCTAAATTTTTTCATCACATTTTCCGTTAATTTGAAAATGTTGAGAATCTAATATCTTTATTGTTGTTGTTGCAGCGATATTTTTGTGCTGTCTAAGGCGTGGTCAGTAGTTAAATTTGTTCCTCAGGCGACTGGAAAGTTTCCTAAATGTTTGGAGGAGGAGCTGGCAAACGAGGATGCTGATGGTGATACTATTGTGATGAGGTTTCATAAATGAAGACACCTCAGGCGTGGCAGCTCGGCATTGTGAACATGCCAATCATGCCAGCACCGCCGCGCCACAGAGGCCCTTCTAGAAGGCCTGTATGGATAATCGTTTTGGTAGTTTTGGTGTGCATCTCTCTGATCGCAGCATATGTCTTTCCGCCTGGTCATACTTCGGCTTGCTACTTCTTTTCTTCGAGCGTTTGCAGCCCCTTTAAGGATTGGCTTCCTCCGCTGGCTGCGAGAGTTCTCACCGATGATGAGCTTGCTTCCCGTGTTGTCATTAAAGACATTCTTCAACTTCCATCCATTTCTTCAAAGAACGCCAAAATTGCTTTCATGTTCTTAACACCTGGGTCATTGCCATTTGAGAAACTGTGGGAGAAATTTTTTCTGGTAAAAAACATTACCTCTATTCTTCTATTAGTAGGGATAGTCTTGGGTTTCATATGGTTATATGACATATGGGAGAGAACACCATTCGTTTGTGTTATGGGGCAACAAAGCGACACATCTCTCTGATTAAATCCTAGCAATTTTTTAACCTACCGGAATGTCTTTATCAGCATTCACATTCAAAAATCTTTTTTAAATGGATTATCATTTCTGATGGAATTTAGCAAATTTTGCCAAGCCACCGTATTTAGGCTTTGTTTGTGTTGTAGTTAAATGTCAGTTATCTTTTAGGTGTATGTAACTATGTAATTATTTTTGAGACTTTGATCTTTTAAAGAATAAAGAGGTAGAAACTTAGATTGGAGGCCATGAGAAAGTTATATTACCAGTGAAGATATTCACTTCTAGTACTAGCTGTTTTTATTTAAGCTAATCTTTGCAAATACTACCGAATAGCTGGACATTTCTCTATTGCCATTTTGATCTTTACAGTTATATCGTGCACTGCCTTTTTTGTTAGTTTTTGTACTCAAAAGAGCTAGATATCCCACTGTAATAATTGTAGATAAATGCAACTTCCTTTTTAGATGTATGCATCTATAGTTTTTGCCGACTTTTATTCTTATAGACCAAACAACTTGAAACTCGGATTGTAGAAGTCTATATGCCTTGAGCTCCCTTAAGAAATTACAGTACCCATGAAGTTAGTCACCTTTGCACAATCTTTATTTGGAATTACTTGTATGTCTGAACACTGGATAACTGGGCATATGTTTGTTGTTGTCCTGATCTTTACGGATGCAGCATATTTACAGATTGTAGAAGTCTATATGCCTTGAGCTCCCTTAAGAAATTACAGTACCCATGAAGTTGGTCACCTTTGCACAATTTTTATTTGGAATTACTTGTGTGTTTGAACACTGGATAACTGGGCATATGTTTGTTGTTGTCCTGATCTTTACAGATGCAGCATATTCTCCTTTTTGTAGATTCTATGATCAGCATCACCATTTATCACATTCAATAATTATTTACTCATAACTGGTAAATGGTAATTCTATAAGCTAGACAATGTTGTTCAATTCTACGTGCTGGACATTGTTGTTCAGGAGATTTTCATATACATGTATTATTATCAATTAAGGGGCGGTTTGGATGGGGGGATGCTTGGATTCGCAAGGGATCTACGGAAGAAATCTAGGGGTTTTATTGCTAAAAGAGGAATTACAAGATAATTGGCCTCAATTCTAGTGGAGGATCGCTCTCCTAAGCCTCCAATTCGAGAGGAAGGCCGAACTCGCCCATTAATCTAGGGTTCTTCACTAATCTGTAGTTTCTCTCCAAAGTCAGCATAAGATCATTATCATTCTAGCTCCCGCACATATAATAAGCTGATTTTTAAGAAATTACAGATCTGTCACTGACACCTAAAATTATAGAGCCACTGAATCAGCGCTCTTTGCAAAACTTTTGTTGATGTTTGCCGTCCTTTGACGCTCCCTTTGGCCGCCGTACTCCCCTTAGCTACAAGTCTATCATTACTTTTCCCAAAGAACCATATTGTTCTCAAGGTGGTGTAATGAAATCCATGGAACTACTCCAAACGAGGGTGCTCGTCCCCTCCTCCCTCGTCTGCCTCTGCTACTTTGCTATTGCTTTTGTCATCAACGACAACCAACACCAACCAATATCTGTAGAGCATGATCTCGACAACGGTGTCCTGGTCCGAACCTATTGTCACATCGGAAGCATAAATTCTTGATGTGCTTGTTTTGAATCTTGGCCTCTATGAGGTGCTTGAACCTGTTGTCGGGTCGACGCTCGTAGATCTTTTCCCGGTTTGTCTGAACCCCTCATGGCTGGGGCTTCTGTATCTCCATCGTGACATTAGTGCATTAGTGCATTAGTGTGAGGGTGACCCCACTCATTGCTTCCCCGAGTGCTCGCTTCGTAGTATTCATGTCCTCCACTATCTAGCCCAGCTCCATCGTTTTCTCAAGCACTCTCGGTCTCCGTATACGTAGCTCGGCTCTAATGCTCGCCTTAAACATTTTCATAAACTTTTCCTCTAACACGCTTTAGATATCACCTTTATTCGACCTAAGAGTAACTCGAACCTTTATTTGTATTCTTTGACTGTGCTCTTTTGCCCGAGTACCAGGAACTACTCGTGTAAATTCCCTTGAGTGTTGCAAAATTGGTTCAACAAGCAGTCATTGAGGTCATCCCATGAACACACATGCTCATTTACTCCTTCCACTGAAATCAGGCCAATGCCTTCCCTTTAAATGCATACCAGCCGCCATTAACTTCTTCTTTGTTAAATGGTTCATGATGAAATACCTCTTTGCATGGCAAACCCATCCATGAGGGTTCTCCAACTTAAAGACAGACACTTTCAGCTTCCAGATTTTGTTGTCAACATCGATATATTCCTATCCTGCTCTTCAACTGGGCTGTGTGTGATGGAATCGCTGATAGGAGTTTTGCTATGTGGCTGTGGTGCGTATCAATTCCCCAAATGGGACTCCTTCTGTGTCCTCATCTTCTCATCTCTCGTCAAGCCACCACGAAGCTCCTCCACCCTCGTCGAATATCAGAAAACCTCATTTGTCATCGATGTTGCTCCCAAAAGTCTAGATGGTATTTTCTATAATGATAGAGAAACACGCTTCACTTAACTCACAATTCTTATTCATCTACTTGATCTTTTGAAAAAAGAATTGGTTGAACTTGCAAATTGACTCATTAAATGAGTAAACGATTGAATTTGATTCGGTTGGGTGGTACCTCGAGTACTAATTCTCATTATGTCTTATTGAATTAACCGATCAACTTGCTATCATACATTTATTTTCAATTCGGTACTATGTACTATTTCCAATTCCAATCAAAAATAAATTCGACATATTTCACTTTATTATGAAAATCTATCCTACTACTTCTGGTTCTGCGGTTTCCACACTTGAAGAAAAAATTCTAGGGCGTATCATTGACTGCCCCCAGTAGGCCTCCTTTAGTACATCCAAAGCCTTGCGGGCCTACTCTGATGTTGTCAGACTACTCAAGATCTCCATCACTCCCTCCTCACGTCTTGATAGTGGCCATAAATATAACCAAAGCTCCCAAAAATGCCGCTTCCCATCGAAACCTATCGTCGGGCCTTGGTGGCCCCTCCACCATGGTCTAGGGCCCGTGAGCCCCATGGAATGCTGCCCGGGGGTCGCGTGGCCTGGGGCGGCACACTCAGGGGGTCGCAGGCCTTGTTGCAGCATGTCCCAGGGCTGCCAGGGCCTCAGAACGGCACGCCCATGGGCTGCCCGGCATTAGACAGCCTGTCCCAGGCACGTTAGCCCATGGACAGCTCGCCCATGGGCCGTCGGCCTAGGACGGACATCCCCAGGGACGAGGACCTGTGGGTGTGGTCCCAGGGGCCGACCCGTAGAAAAGCCTTAGAGTCAGGCGGCGCTTCCTTTGCCTTCTGTCGCATTCCCCATGGGTTTGGGGGATTTCACCTTTTGCGCGTGGATCATCGTCGTTTGGATGTAGATATTCTTTAAAGTTGACAACCTTCCTCTTTCCCACGTCTAAATGCAGCGCTTTTTGCCCTAGTTCTGAATCGTTGTCTTTGTCATTGTTTAAATCTAGCTTTGTAGTCTCCTTCTTAGGGCGATGGAAATGATGGATCTTAAAGAGTTCCTTCAACATGGATTCCATCGTAAATTTTTTTCCTCAAGCTTGTTCACCGTTTCCACAACCTTTTGATATTGATCCTTAAGGATTTCCACTTTGCTTTCTAATTTTTCTTTCAAGGCATCAACTTTTTTCACTGTCATCAAAGATCAAACCACTCGGATTCTAATTTGATAGGATTTGTAAGGGATTTGTGGAAGAAAGTTAGGGAATTTATTGATAAAAGAGGAATTACAAGATAATTGGCCTCAATTTGAGAGGAGGACCACTCTCCCAAGCCTCCGTTTAGAGAGAGGCCGAACTCTCCCACTAATTTAGGGTCCTACACTAATCTCTACTAGTTTCTCTCCAAATTCAGCATTAGATCATTCTTACTTTAGCTCCCATACTTATAATAAGCTGATTTTCTAGAAATTACGGATTTTTCTATGGCGCTCAAAATTGCAGAATTGTCACTAGATCAACCCACTTTGATTTCGTTGCTATTCGTCGCTCCTTTGGCACTCCCTTTTGCTGTCATATTCCCCTCAGCTTGGAGTCTATCAGTGGCTAGAGGTGTAGGGGTTATATATTTTTGAAAGAGGAGTTATGGACGAGTATGAACAATAATTGATTAATGATGCTTTCTAAGAGGGTTAAGGGGTTAAATAGTGTTTGGATCAAGGAGTTACGGTATGGATGTTAAGAAAATTTTAAAAAAATAGTACGAGTTTTGTTAACACCTACTAGGTTGAGGGTTAAGTAACAATTATTATGTTTTTAAATTTTTTCTAGAAAAATCCCAATTTTACCCTTTACTATAGTTCATGTTCTTGAGTGTTTAGAGGGATTAGGGATGGGTTAGCCTAACTCCCCCCCATGCCTCTCCATCCAAGCATGCCCGGCAAGGATAACTGTTTTAATGTATGTTTCTTCTTGTTTAGTCTTTCCAAATAAATGGATTGCCAATGTTGATTTGCGTTGGGTTGGCTACGAAGCCTTTCTCTGGAAGCCATCATAAAAAGCTACAGCCAGCTAGGATAGCACCTACCGGGTTAAGCTACTCAATCTCTTAGATCATTCAACTTTTGCCTCCTAACATCTCAACTCTGGTCCAGCTGCCTACATTTGTTCTTTTCTGCCACGAAATGAACTGTCTTTTTACCATATGCTTTTGATCCCAAAGGTATGTGATACTTACGAAGTTCTTAAAAAGACAGCCAAAATTAAGTACCTTTTCATGTCTATTCCCTGATAATCAAAGGCTGCATTGCATCTTAATTTGATGCTTGGTCCTTCAACACCTGAACCAACTACGTTTCTTATTCCACATGCACAATGTTGTAAATCTTAAGTTCTTCTAGACTAATAGGAATTCATCTATGAAAAAGCCGAAGGAAATAACTGCTGCCATGTGAGCTACTTGTTATGGTGAATAAAATTTTTCTGCGTTGATCATGTAGTCTCCTTGCTGGATATTCATGGCATGTATAATAGTAGCAATCGGGATGGGTTGACAACATCTTACCCTTTCAATAAGTTCTGGATCTCAGAATTTAGAAGTTGGTCAACGATATTTCTGTCTTGATCTCATTGTCTAAGGACAACACTGTAATAAACTGGCTCCTACCTCCGGGCTTAAAGCTTTCAAATTGTTCGAGATGATGACACAAGGCATATGATATCTCACTGTATTTGCACATGTGAACGATGCTTCTATTTAGATGAGTCTAGCCATCATATTTTTTGCCTGCATTTTAATCAACCATCTAAAACTGTTTCCCAATGGTTAACTATGGAGCATAAACCCTACTTTAAGCAGCCTTCATCATCGAAGCTTGACTAGCCTTCATTTCCATGCAATCTTGTAATGTTTAACTTCTTTTTCCATTGCAAGATCAGAAAGCACGAATGACCAAGAGGGGCTGTTATTTTCTGTTAATATATCCAGCCAATTCTTCCCCTATTTGTGTCTTTTGGTTTACCCATGAGTTGGAAGATTGAGATGTTTCTCTACATTAAATCTAGAATGTTGGAGAATGTGAATGGACCTAAATTAATTGTGAGGATAATGGAAATGTACAATGATAGAGATAGTTGAGCATTGATGAAGGCATGTGAAGGGTTCATCCTTAGGCATATATAAGGAGAGGTCATTTGCTCATTCCACAAGGATCTCATTCAATTCAAGTATCATCTTCTCCAAATTGAGTGAAGAGAGTCCATTCCAAGTTGAGAGTGTTGTAGTGTGTAGGTAGCAAACAAGAGTGAGAGAGTGTTTTCTTCAAGTGGTGGTGGTGTTCTTGAAGTAGTGTGTCTTTCGTGTATCCATTATTGACGTTAGTGGAAGTTCTTGTTGTTGCTGTCCCGTGGATGTAGGCACATTGCCGAACCACGTTATATTCGGTGTCATCCTTCTACCTTTTATTCTTGCATTTCCAATTTATTTGTGTTTGAGATATTGTTCTATTCCGTTATTGGTATCAAAGCAAGGAAAAAATGGAGGGTTCAAAGAGTACCATGATTCGTCTCAACAACTCAAATTGGGTGACGTGGAAGCCGAGAATGGAGGACATCCTTTATTGCAAGGATTTGCATGAGTCGATCGAATGAGATAAGACGAAGCCGGAAGAAACATCGGATGTGGATTGGAACAAGTTAAATCGCAAAGCTATTGGTTATATTCGCAAATGGGTGGATGATAGCGTGTTTCACCATGTGTCCAACGAAGTTAACACACATCAATTGTGGTTAAAGTTGGAGTCCTTGTTCGAAAAGAAGACCGTTGCGAAGAAAGCCTTTCTAATCAAGGAGTTGGTGAATGTCAAGTTTAAAGAAGGTGCTAGAGTGATCGAGCATCTCAACAACTTTCAAAGCACGATCGATCAGTTGGCCACAATGGGTATGAAGATCAACGACGAGTTGCAAGAATTGTTGCTTTTGAGGTCGTTACATGATAGTTGGGAGACCTTCGTCGTGACTGTAAGAAACTCTGCCCCTGACGGTGTATTGTCTATGAATAATGTTAAAGATAACATGTTGAATGAAGAGACTAGAAGGAAGTCTATAAGTTCAAGCTCGGATCATACTCAAGTGTTCCTTTCGGAGAACCGAGGAAGGAGCAAGAGTAGAGGACCCAAAGGCCATGAAAGGAGCGTAAGCAAATCAAAGGCAAGATTCAATGGGAAGAGCCATCATTGCGGCCTTTTTGGACATATGAAAAGAAATTGCAACAAGTTGGCAAAAGGCTCGAATGAGAGTCGTAATGGCAAGGCTAACAAATCAAAGGAGGACACAAGTTGCACTTCTGCCGTGTCTCAAGGTGACTTTGATTTTCTTTGCTTTGAAAGTGAATGCTTACATTTTGATGATTGTGATGGAACCGGATGGGTTGTTGACTCGGAAGCATCAATCTATGCAACATCAAACTCTGAGTTCTTCACCACGTACAAAGCCAGTGACTTTGGTAGAGTGAAGATGGGAAATGAGAGCTATTCCCACATTTTCGGAATTGGAGATGTTTGTTTCGAGACCGATATGGGCTACAAGTTTATGTTGAAGGATGTGAGATACCGGGCACACGTCTCAATTTATTGTCAACTGGTGTGCTTGATAAACAATGTTTTCATCATCACGGAGGTGATGGAAATGGAGGCTTACGAAGGGATCGCTTGTGTTGGCTAGAGGGAAGCTGTGTTGTACCCTCTAAAAGACATATGGCAAGATATGTAAATGGGAGTTGAACATTGCGGATGGTTCATCTCCAAATCTATGGCACAAGCGGCTAGGTCATATGAGTGAGAAGGGATTGCAAGTCTTGGCTAAGAAGTCACTAATTCCCTTTGTGAAAGGTACCTCACTCGACTCTTGTGATTTTTGTTTATTAGGTAAATGATGCGGACGCACCCTCAGAGGCGGGCACGGGTCCAAGCGGGTCCCAAGGCGGATGGGTCACTTACTATCGGAGGCGTCGAAGGGCAGATTAGTCTTTTGTTATGATATTTTATTCCTAGGTATTCACTATTTATATCTAGGGTTAGCCGTCATGAGAGTTATGCTTATTGTGTGAGAAACATCGTAAGTGTCTTTTGTGAGGGATTTAGACTTTGATCCGTTCATCAAAGTTAGGAGAGCGAGTTCCTCTCGAAAGGGCTCAAGTTATCTTGCTATTAGTAGTTGTTTCTTCCCAAAAATCCAATAAAAATCCCATCTTTCCCAATTTTTATTCCTTTTTGTCGCTGATTTTCCATTGATACGATCCAAATCGTATCAAATTGGTATCAGAGCAATCGATCCAATGGCGGAAGGCACTAGATTCAAGACGGAGATGGAGGCGCTGCGAAAGGAGATCCGGGAAGAGGTCAGCAAAAAGGTGGGGGCTTTGGAAGTCACGGTTGAGATGCTTTCCAATTCCCAAAAGGAGATGGAGGTTCGTTTGATGAAGAAGCACGAGGAGTCGGACGCCACTCAAGTTCAGATCTTGAAAATTCTTCAAAAACTTAAGGGGAAGGGGAAGCATGTGGAGGTCGGAGGAGAAGAATCCGCAGCGGATAATCATAATACAAAGGCGGACGATCCGAAGTTGATGGCGAACACTTCCGGGGGACCTCCGGGAACCAAAACCACGAGAGAGAAGGAGGATCTAGGGTTCCGGGAGGAGTCGTGTGTGGAGGAAGTGCAACGGGAGCGGCGGCGGCGCGAAGGAGATCCCCTAGGGTTTCTTGCGGAGGCAAGGGGACGCGGCGTGCAAGAGGGGAGCTATCCGGAGGAAAGGGGAGGCGGCGGCTGGGGGGGGAACCCTAATCCCCCCCCCGCGTGGGCCGCCAGGGCCCCGCGAGGGCTCGGGGGGCCTCACAGCCCACCCCCGAGCCCGCGCGGGTGCCCAGGAGAGCTGGGCGGGCCCGCGCGAGACCCTGGAGGGGCCGCGCGGCCCGCCAGGGCCCAACCTGGGCCCCGCCGAACCCTAGGGAGGTTTCGCAGCCTTCCCTGGGGCCGGTTGGGCCCCTGCGAGTGATGTTGGGGCCCGGGGGGCCCAGTAAACCCCCCGGGTCAGTTTTTCGGCCCCCCGAGCACCGATCAGGGCCCCGCGAGAGGCTACCACGGGATTTTTGGAGCTACAGAGGAGGAGCGTCAGAGGTGGCCCATGGAGGAGTATGCAGAAAATTTTGGGGGCCCGCGAGGGTTTCCCGAGGAGACCTATGGCAGGGGCAGGACCGAGTACGGAGGCCACGGAGCTCAGGGAGGAGGACACCCGACCATGTACCCAGACAGGAGGATGGAGAAGTTGAAGATGCCCATTTTGAGGGGACAGACCCCGACGGGTGGATAGTGCGGGCGGAGCGGTATTTTCAGGTGATGCGGATCTCAGAGCGGGAGGTATTGGAGACCATCATCTGCTATCTGGAAGGACAGGCGCTGAGTTGGTACCGCTGGAGGATATCCCGAGCCCCGTTTCGGACTTGGGAGGAGTTGTCCGCTTTCCTACTTGACCGCTTCCAGGCCAAACCGGGGGCGAATTTCTACGAGCAGTTGCTTGGACTACGGCAGGAGGGGACGGTGTTGGACTTCCTGGGGAAGTTCGAGGTGTTGACAGGCAGGGTGAAGGGGGTGTCGGAAGACGTATTTTTGGGGGCATTTATGCGATGGCTGAAGCCCTCGATACGAGCCGAGCTATGGATGCAGAGTCCCAGGGACCTGGAGCATGTGATTCGTCTGGCATTGCGGGCGGAGGAGAAGCAGGCGGAGGAGCAGAGGCTCAGAGGGACTTGGGGGGCACCACAGCAGAGGGTCCCATCTACAGCCTCCACCGCCCCGAGACTACCGCCGGCCGCCTCAGCCGGAGCGGGGGAGAAGACAGGAGCAGCACGTCCTACGGGACAAGGGCGGAGGATGACCGAGGCTGAGATGCGGGACAGGAGGGCCCGGGGGTTGTGCTTCCGTTGCGACGAGAAGTTCACCCCGGGCCATCGGTGTGCGAGCCGGTTGCTGCAGATCACCATCGAGCTGGACGAGGAGGAGTACATCGACCCAGAGGAGGCCGAGGAGGAGGTCGTCTCAGTAGAGCAGCCGGTGGAGCTGGAGCAGGCGCAGGTGTCCCTCAACTCCGTGATGGGGTTCACACAGAACTCCACCATGAAGTTGGTGGGACAGGTCGGGGAGACAGCAGTGACGGTTTTGATTGATAGTGGGGCCACCCACAATTTTGTGTCCCTACGAGTGGTGGAGCTGCTGGGGTTGCAGATGTCCGGGGGGAGGTTCACCGTACAGTTGGGGGAGGGCTGTTGACGAACGAGCTTGAACGAGCTTGAACAGTGTGCTTGGTTTTGTTCATGAACAAAATCCATGTTCAAGCTCTGTTCGTTTACTAACCGAGCTCTAAAAACATGTTCAAGCTTGTTTGTTAAGCTTACCGAACGAACGTAAATGAACATAAACGAACGTAAACCGATCTTACTGAACGAACGTTCTGTTCATTAACAATACTTATCGAGCTTGTTCGTGAACATGTTCAGGAACGTGTTCACGAACACACAATCAATCTTGTTCATGAACAGATTTTCAAACAAACGAACGAACAATGGCAATGGACCAAAAGAGAGCTGAGAGCCTGGGAGTCTAGGAGTGGGAAGCTGGGAAGTTAAAGAGGTGGAGGTGTTTAATTCAATTTGAGGAGGTGAGTGTTTAATTTTAATTTTAATTCACTCAAGCCCTTGTTCACGAATACTTAACGAGCTTGTTCACGAACATCACTTAACGAGGTTGTTCACGAACACTTAACGAGCTTGTTCACGAACATCACTTAACGAGCTTGTTCACGAACACTTAACGAGCTTGTTCATGAACATAAATGAACGAACATAGTTATGTTCAAGCTCTGTTCGTTTACTAACCGAGCTCTAAAAATCTGTTCAAGCTTGTTCATTAAGCTTCCTGAACGAACGTAAACGAACATGTACCGAGCTTGTTCACGAGTAGTTCGTCGAACGTTCTGTTCGTCAACAGCCCTAGTTGGGGGATGGACGGTGCGAGGAGAGTACGGGGCTATGTCGAGGACTCTGCCTAGTCATTCAGGGGGTACAGATCGTTCAGGATTTTTTACCGTTCGAGTTGGGGAAGGTCGACTTCATCTTGGGAGTCCAGTGGTTGAAGACATTGGGGACCACGATGACCAACTGGAAACGGTTGAGGATGGAGTTCAGGGATGGCGAGCGGACGGTGGTGCTTCAGGGAGACCCGAGCTTGTGCTATGCCATGGTAGCATTCAGTGCCATGACTCGGGCTATTCGACGGGCAGGGCAGGGGTACTTGGTGGAGTTTCAGGGGATGACCACAGAGGCGGAGCCCGAGCCCGAGGAGGAGCCACCAGAGGTGCAGTCGGTGTTGGAGCAGTTTGCAGAGGTGTTTGAGATGCCACAGGGGTTACCTCCACCCCGGGACCACGAGCATGCGATCGTACTGAGGGACGGCGCACCCCCCGTCAGTGTTCGGCCTTACCGATATCCCCACGTGCAGAAGGATGAGATCGAGCGGCAGGTCCGAGAGATGTTGCTAGCAGGAGTGATCCAGCCCAGCGTCAGCCCCTTCTCGAGCCCAGTTTTGTTAGTGAAGAAGAAGGACAGGAGCTGGCGTTTTTGTGTGGATTACCGAGCCCTGAATAAGGAAACTGTGCCCGACAAGTTTCCTATTCCGGTGATAGATGAGTTGCTCGACGAGCTGCATGGGGCGAGGGTGTTTTCGAAGGTGGATCTAAAGTCTGGGTACCATCAGATCCGGATGCGAGCAGAGGACATCCCGAAGACGGCGTTCCGTACACACGAGGGCCACTACGAGTTCTTTGTGATGCCGTTTGGATTGACAAACGCCCCGTCTACTTTTCAGGCTTTGATGAACAAGGTGTTCCGCCCTTACCTACGACGGTTCATCCTTGTGTTCTTTGACGACATCTTGGTCTATAGCCGCACATTGGAGGAGCACACGGGGCATCTGGAGGTGGTTTTCAGGGAGTTGCAGGGGCACCAGTTATTCGCCAATCGGAAGAAGTGCTCGTTCGGGAGGAGTCAGATCGAGTACTTGGGGCACATTGTCTCAGGCGCCGGGGTAGCAGCAGACCGGGCAAAGATTGTGGCGATGTTAGAGTGGCCTCTACCACAGACACTGCGGGCATTGCGGGGTTTCTTGGGATTGACGGGGTATTACCGCAAGTTTGTGAAGGGATACAGCACCATTGCCTGGCCACTGACGGAGCAGCTGAAGAAGGACAGTTTTCGGTGGGGGGAAGAGGCGACTAAGGCTTTCGAAGCCTTGAAGACGGCGATGTCGACGGCGCCGGTCCTTGCTCTGCCAGACTTCAGCCAGCCATTCGTAGTAGAGACGGATGCTTCGGGAAATGGTCTTGGGGCGGGGCTGATGCAGGAGGGGCGGCCGGTTGCATACTTCAGCCAGGTGTTGACCACGAGGGAGAGGCTGAAGTCAGTGTACGAGAGGGAGTTAATGGCTATAGTCTTCTCCATTCAGAAATGGCGACCATATCTGCTGGGACGAACTTTTGTGGTGAGGACAGATCAGCGGGCATTGAAGTATCTGTTAGAGCAGAGGTTGGTGGCAGAGGAGCACCAGAAGTTACTGTCGAAGCTGGTGGGATTTCGGTTCGATATTGAGTACCGACCGGGGCTGGAAAATAAGGCGGCGGATGCATTGTCTCGGCGGGATGAGGGGAGCCAGCTGCAGGCGATGTCGATACCCGAGTGGAGAGGTTTGGACCAGTTGTCACAGGAGGCGGAGGCAGACCCGGAGCTGCAGCAGATCAGGGAGAGCTTACAGGAGGGAGGTGACGGGGTGCCAGGTTACACGCTAGAAGGGGGAAGGTTACTCTACCAGGGGAGGTTGGTGATTCCGCGGGGGTCTGCCTCGATTCCGACTCTCTTTCAGGAGTTCCATGGGTCGGCGATCGGAGGGCACTCGGGCGTGCATCAGACGTATATGCGGATGGCTCGGGAGGTATACTGGACGGGAATGCGGAAGGACATCGCGCGATTGGTGGCGGCTTGTGACGTCTGCCAACGTCACTTGTACATGGCGATGGCCCCGGCAGGACTGCTACAGCCTCTGGCATTGCCCGAGCAGGTGTGGGAGGAGGTGTCCATGGACTTCATAGACGGCTTGCCGCGTTCGGAGGGGTTCACCGTGATCTTGGTTGTGGTTGACCGGCTGAGCAAGTATGCTCACTTCATTCCCTTGAAGCATCCTTACACAGTGGTTTCGGTGGCGAGGGTTTTCGTGCGGGATGTGGTGCGGCTGCACGGGTTTCCGAAGTCTATAGTGTCCGACCGGGACAAGGTTTTCACCAGTCACTTCTGGGAGGAGTTGTTTCGAGTCCAGGGGATAGTGCTGAAGCGGAGCACCGCCTACCATCCGCAGACGGACGGTCAGACCGAGGTGGTCAACAGGAGTGTCGAGACCTACCTCAGATGTTTTGTTTCGGAGACATCCAGACAGTGAGCCAGATGGTTGGCGTGGGCGGAGTATTGGTACAATACATCCTTCCACTCGGCGGCAGGGACGACACCTTTCCGGATATTGTACGGACGAGACCCTCCTTCTTTGGTTTACTATGGACACCGAGCGACACCGGTGTCACAGGTGGAGGAGCAGATGGAGGAGAGGGATAGGATGATGGAGGAGCTGCGGAGGCACCTGACACGAGCACAGCAGGTGATGAAGGCCAAGGCAGACGGACATCGGCGAGATGTGACTTTTCAGGTAGGGGACAGGGTCTACCTGAAGCTTCGACCATACAGGCAGCGGTCTTTGGCCCACAGGAGGAATAAGAAGCTTGCGGCCCGTTACTATGGGCCTTTTGAGGTGGAGACTCGGATTGGAAAGGTGGCTTACAGGTTGAAGCTGCCGCCAGGGACAGCGATACATCCGGTGTTTCATGTTTCCCAGTTGCGTCGGGCGATTGGCGAGCATGCTACATCCTCCACACTTCCTCCTACGCTCACAGATGATATGGAAGTGATGCTCGAGCCAGTTGATGTCCGGGCGGTACGGAGAGGTCCGGGGCGGCGTCGGGAGGCCCTCATTTACTGGCAGGGGCTACCTGAGTGCGATGCGACATGGGAGCAGTATGAGGCGATACAGGAGCAGTACCCTGATTTCCACCTTGAGGACAAGGTGGCTCTTTTAGGGGCGGGTATTGATGCGGACGCACCCTCAGAGGCGGGCACGGGTCCAAGCGGGTCCCAAGGCGGATGGGTCACTTACTATCGGAGGCGTCGAAGGGCAGATTAGTCTTTTGTTATGATATTTTATTCCTAGGTTTTCTCTATTTATATCTAGGGTTAGCCGTCATGAGAGTTATGCTTATTGTGTGAGAAACATCGTAAGTGTCTTTTGTGAGGGATTTAGACTATGATCCATCCATCAAAGTTAGGAGAGCGAGTTCCTCTCGAAAGGGCTCAAGTTATCTTGCTATTAGTAGTTGTTTCTTCCCAAAAATCCAATAAAAATCCCATCTTTCCCAATTTTTATTCCTTTTTGTCGCTGATTTTCCATTGATACGTCCAAATCGTATCAGTAAATAACATAAAGTGAGTTTCAAGAGTAAATTTTCTAAGAAAGAAAATGTGTTAGACCTAGTACACTCTGATGTATGTGGCCCTATGGAAGTTGAATCACTAGGTCGCAATAATTATTTTGTTACCTTTATTGATGATGCTTCACGAAAGGTTTGGGTGTATTTGTTGAAAACAAAAGACCAGGTGTTCCAGACCTTTACAGAGTATCATGCCATGGTTGAGAGGGAAACTGGGAAGACTCAAGTGTCTCCGTAGTGACAATGGCGGAGAGTACACTTCGAATGTGTTTAAAGAATATTATTCGAAGCACGACATCAGGCATGTAAGGACTGTACCTGGCACCCCACAACATAATGGTGAGGCGGAGAGGATGAACTGCACCATTTTGGAGAAATTCCGAAGTATGCTAAAGACCGCTAACACGTCAAAACAGTTTTGGGGAGAAACAATGATTGCGGCAAGTTACCTCATCAACCGATCGTCATGTATATCATTGGACTTGAAGACGCCAGAAAGCGTATGGACCGGTAAAGATGCTTCTTATTCTCATTTGAGGGTGTTCGGGTGCAAAGCATTTGCACATGTGCCGAAGCAAGAAAGATTAAAACTTGATGATAAGGCCATCCTTGTAATATTTTTCGGATATGTAAATGAGGAGATGAGATACCGGTTATGGAATCCAAAGCCCAACAAGTTGTTCAAAATTCGAGACATGGTGTTTCAAGAAGATCAAACGGTTGTGGATCTTGGCAAAGAAGTGCTAGATCAAGTTGAATGCTTCGCATATGATTCATCATCACTCTTAAGAGAATCGCGAGACGAGGATCAAGATGTTGCAAATAAGAATGTTCGCAATGAGGAAGCTGAACTTGAGGATAATGATCAGGAGAATCATGATCAGGTGGAGCTGAACGAGGAGGATCCTAATCAAGCGGAACAAATCCAGAAGGGTCCAAATCAGGGGGAGCAAGCAGAAAATTCTCAAGAACCGGTTCGAAGATCCAGCAGGGTTCTCAAACCAAATTCCAAGTATCCTTCTTCACAGTACATTTTGGTGACCAGTGACGGAGAACCAGAATGCTTTAAGGAAGCAATAACTCATGCATACAACGACAAATGGAAGTTGGCGATGAAGTCTGAGATGGAGTCCTTGTTGAAAAACGGCACATATGATTTGGTGGAGCTTCCTAAAGGGAGAAAAGCACTCAAGAATAAGTGGGTGTTCAAGCTGAAGAGAGACGAAAATGAGCAGCTCATAAAGTTCAAGGCTCGCTTGGTTGTGAAAGGTTTTGGACAAAAGAAAGGTATATATTTTGATGAAATCTTGTCACTTGTTGTCAAGATGACATCTATTAGGGTAATTCTTGGCATGGCGGCTAGTATGGATCTGGAGGTGGAGCAGCTAGATGTGAAGACGACATTCCTTCATGGAGATTTGAAGGAATGGATCTACATGGAGCAACCGGAAGGTTTTGAGGTAGAGGGAAAGGATCACATGGTTTGCAAATTAAAGAAAAGCCTATACGGGCTGAAGCAAGCGCCAAGGCAATGGTACAAGAAGTTTGACTTGTTCATGGTGAGTCATGGGTACAAGCACACTGATGCAGATCCATGCGTGTATATCCAACAGTTCACTGGAGGTAAATTCATAATTTTACTACTCTATGTTGATGATATGCTGATTGTAAGGCACGATGTTTGCATGATTCGCAAACTAAATGCAGGTTTGTCAAAGGCATTTCACATGACGGACTTCGGACCAGTTAAGCAGATATTGTGCATGGAGATTACTCACGAAAGAAAGAAGCACAAGCTGTGGCTTTCACAGGAGAGGTATGTTGAACGAGTGATTGAGAGGTTCAACATGAAAGGAGCCAAGGCAGTGAGCTCACCTATGGGTAATCACTTCAAGTTAAGCAGATTGGCATGCACAACTACTCAAGATGAGAAAGAGAAAATGGCAGGTATTCCCTATGCATCGGCTGTAGATAGTCTTATGTATGTGATGGTATGTACTAGTCCAGATATTGCACATGCAGTTAGTATTGTGAGCAGATATCTCTATAATCCTAGAAGATAGCATTGGGAGGCAGTCAAGTGGATAATCAGGTATTTGAGGAGGACCACAAAGTTTTGCTTGAGTATTGGTGGATCAAAACCAACTTTGGAAAGTTTCACGGATGCAGATTTGGCAGGAGACTTTGATAATCGAAAGTCTACTTCTCGTTACTTATTTACTTTTGCAGGGGGAGCTGTTTTATGGCAGTCCAAGTTACAGAATTGTGTAGGCTTATCCACCACAGAGTCTGAGTATATAGTAGCTAATGAAGCTGGCAAAGAGTTGATATGGTTGCAGAGGTTTGTTTAAGAGCTGGGTATGAAACAAGAAAGTTATGTGCTACATTGCGACAGTCAAAGTGCAATTCAGTTAAGTAAGAACTCGGTTCATCATCCTCGCATTAAGCCCATTGAGTTGCGGTATCATTGGATCCGAGATGTGATATCCAAGAAGCTTTTCCAGTTGGAAAAAATTCATACCGACAAGAACATCGCAGATATGTTTGCAAAAGTTGTTCCGCAAGAGAAGCTGTAATATTGTTGCAAGGCAGCTGGGATGGACTTTAAGTAAGTCCAACTACAAAAGACAGTTTGGTTGGAGGGGAGGTTGTTAATATTTCCACCCAATTCATTTCACTATTTATGGTTTTTCCATGAGTTGGAAAATTGAGAGGAATCTCCACATTAAATCTAGAATGTTGGAGAATGTGAATGGACCTAAATTAATTGTGATGGTAATGGAAATGTGTAATGATGGAGAAAGGGAAGCATTGATGAAGGCATGTGAATGGTTCATCCTTAGGCATATATAAGGAGAGGTCCTTTGCTCATTCCACAAGGATCTCATTCCATCCAAGTATCACCTTCTCCAAGTTGAGTGAAGAGTGTCCACTCCAAGTTGAGAGTGTTGTAGTGTGTAGTTAGCAAATAAGAGCGAGAGAGTGTTTTCTTCAAGTAGTGTTCTTGAAGTAGTGTGTCTCACGTGTATCCATTATTGACGTTAGTGGAAGTTCTTGTTGTTGTTGTCCCGTGGATGTATGCACATTGCCGAACCACGTTATATCCGGTGTCATCCTTCTACCTTTTATTCTTGCATTTTCAATTTGTTTGTGTTTGAGATATTGTTATATTCCGTTATTTTTCCTAACATTTTGTTGGATTTGTCATGTCATATCTCAAAAGAGATCTCCCTCATGTATATGTCACATGAGTGACACTATACCTCGACATTTACCCCTCACCCTATGAAATAAATCCCTTTATGGTGATCATGATATCAATTGCCGAAAAATGCTAGAGTTTTGTCCTATTTCATTCATTTTTCATTTTGTTATTCTCTTTGCATTTTCTTTTTATATTTCTTTTAGGTTTATAGCAGTTGCTGCATGAATGATACCTTTATCTAGTGAAAAGTGCATATGAGAAGGTTACAAGCCATCCTGTCCTACATGCATTGGTGTTCGCGTTGGTGTTCTTCTGTTTCTTTTATCTTTATTGCTTGCTTGCTTGCTTCTTCTTCTTGTTGTTATCCGCCTTCTTTTTGTGGTTTTGCGTGCGTCCGTGCGTGCGTGTGTATTTTTTTTTTTTTTTGGGGGGGGGGGGGGTGGGGGGTGGGGGGTGGGGGAGCTACTTGGAGTTTAAGAATACTTGAAGGAAAAAAGAACTATGACACTAAGAGGTAGGGGAATTCTAGATAGAGTGAGCATACAAGATGTTAATTTCAGTTTGCAGGCTATGTTGCATGGACACAAATACACCGGTGACAAGTCGACACTTAAGCAAATTCTAAAGAGTGTTCTCAAAATAGAAGAATTGTGGCTGACAGGTGTGTCAACCATGCGTGTTGGAAACATCATGGCTCCTTGGTTGACAATCCCAATGCTACCTAGTTTCCCAGTAAAGAAGTGTAGAAAGGGAAGAGAATTCTTGTTCAATGCTACCTAGTTTCCCAGTGAAGAAGTGTAGAAAGGGAAGAGAATTCTTGTTCACGAAATATTGGAAGAGTTGGAGGTACAAGGCAAAATGGTGACACAAGAATAGCATTAAAGCTTACATTTGGCTCAACCGAAATGAACTTTGTTTAATGATGCATGTTTGTTATTTAACAATGAAGATTGCCATCAACAGAGCCGAATATTTTCTGCACCTGATCATTAAGATATGAGATGCATGCTTTTTATATTTTGTTGGCTTTAGTAGTTATAATGGGGCAGCATTTTTAAGCCCTTCTTAAGTTTATCCTAATGTTCCATGAGGTCTCGAACCTGGGAGCTGCCATATCCCATAAGATTCTTCTATAACACCTTGCCGTTCCTCTCTAGATTCTTTCTGTCTGTGCATGAAGTCTCTTATCTATTACTAGGTGTCATATTGTGCAAGTCCCCATATTCAAACTAAGTCTTATTCCATGTCCACTTGTGATGCTCTTTTCTGAACCAGATCATTGCTTGGCTTAGGTTTCAACTGGCACTTGATTGACTATATACATAGCTATTTAATATTTGTGTATGATGTTTTGTATGACACCAGTGAGAACAGATAAGAACACAAAGGTTGTTCAACACTTGAATTTCTCTAGAATATACACGAATAATCGTTACTTAGATTTTACATTTTTTAAGTATAATGTTCAGGGCAATGAGGGCCGGTACTCCATTTATGTACATGCATCACGGGAAAGAACAACTCACGTGAGCCGCTTATTTATGGGAAGAGATATTCGTAGTGACAAGGTACTTAACATTTCATTTATTCTCAGTCTAATTCACCTTTTCATTTTAAACAACTTCTGGCTACTGTGATGTTGGATATGCTTAATCACATAGCTTAATAACATTGCCTAAGAAAACTGCATGTGTAGAACTTTATTGTTTCTCTGCGAAGTGTAAACATGCGAGAATAGTTATCAAAAAAATGCCAAAACCTGGTGCAGAACTGGAGATCGTGTTTGGTTGCTTTTGTGTGGGGGTACATTCTGCTTATGTGTCATCTGTCAGTACTATACACAATTAAAGTGGAGCATTTCACCTGGCAGATAATTTGTTGCAGTTTATCATAGTGTTTGAACTGGTAGCTCTAGAGACCATACAAAATTCTAAGCACTAATCTAATATTGCATTATCTTGTTTCAAGTGTTAATTTTTACACAATAAAACATCTCATTCTACTAGGTTATAACTGAAATTATTCTTTTTATGTTTTCCACAAGTAATGTGATTTGTCTTCTTAAATATCTTTATGGTATGGCATTTGCTCATTGGTAATTTCGTTGACCTCCTGCCTGAGTTATAAAGGTGAATTAAGATGGGTTATCAAGAGCATGCCGGCGGAGGCAGTATTCAGTTTAAAGCAAAAATATTGAACAAAATATTGTTATTCGTACAAAATAATGCAGGTGGTCTGGGGGAAAATTTCTATGGTTGAGGCAGAGAAGAGACTCTTGGCAAATGCACTGATAGACCCTGACAATCAACATTTTGTGTTGCTTTCTGATAGGTGATTTCATTCAACCAGAGTAAACTTTTGAAATGCTTTCTCATAGTTTAATATGCGTTTTGATTACTCAACTTCTTGTATTGCAGTTGTGTACCATTGCACAATTTTGATTATGTGTATAGCTATCTGATGGAAACAAATGTTAGCTTTATCGATTGGTAAGCTATATCTTCTCTTTCTTAATCACACCTAAAAGTTTGTCTGTTGTAGAATATATACTTAACTGAGCAAGTCATTGATATGCCTTTTTTTTGCTGTTTTGACATTATTGTCAGTTTCAAGGATCCTGGTCCTCATGGAACAGGCAGGTTTTCTCCACACATGTTGCCTGAGGTTCCAGAGGAGAAGTTCAGGAAGGGTTCACAGGTAGAGTTTAGTGCCTATTATTCCACCAATTAGAATTTATTGAATGATAATAATGGGTCACAATCTCAATCCGGACCACAAATCATACATGACACTTTAGTGATTCTTTTGTTAGCTAATTTGGATTACTCAGATTAGTAAAGTCAAACAGCTTAATAATAATATAATGACAATAATGCATATTCTATGTTGGCTCATTAATAGAATATTTGATCTCATTCCACTTGACATTAACACAGTCATCCATTGCGACATCTACTTAGTGAGAATATTTGTTCAATGGCCCTAAAGGTATGATTAACACCCACCAAACATAGGAGTAGGGGAAAGCATATATATTTCAGCCTACCCTCGTGTGTTGGCCCTCCTGACATGTACCTAATGCACATGAAATAAACCTTGTGAAGAAATCTGTTCCTTTTCTATTAACAATCATCATAAGTTTTCTAATGACAGCAACTAATGTAACTATACTTATCATGTTTCTGCTCTTTGTTCGGATGCCTTCGCCAGCGTTTAAATGACACTTACTGATAACATGTGCCTCACAGAACCTGGCATCTCATTCAAGGAAATCGGTTACATTTACTGTTTTCTTTTCTTTTTCGTGAAAGCTTTAGCGGATTGCACATGACATGATGCAAGACTTGCTTGAATTTCGACCCTTGTCGCATTAAAAATCCATAATAACTGATATATAATAAAGAAATGGACCATGTAGGCCCATCCATATATGTTTCTGAGTTAATGTTCCTGTTGTTCTATGCACTAGGAACATGCATATAGAATTGTTCAGGATGGTAATATACAATACAGTTCATAAGAATTATGGGAGACTGCTATAAGGAATAAGAGTGTACGGTGGTAGAGTACTGCTCCAAACTTCAGCTTCCACTTTAACTAAACCAATACCACCTTTATCTATTTTCCAGTTTGTATGAAGAGGATATGATATTAGTGAACTTTTCTGTTATTTTGATGAGAGTACCACCATCATATCAGTTCACATGATAAAAAAATATTACCAGATTATAAACCAAAGAACATGAAGATGAAGAGCTGATGGCAAACTGTACATAAACTAAGGATATACTTGGTACTAAAACTAAAACTAAATTTGTTTGTGTGTAGGGTTCTGGTTCACCTTTTGGGTAATACCAACCCTCACGAAAATTCCAAGATCGTTGGGACAACGAACAAGGCAGAATGGCCTTTCGCTACAAAATACGGAACCAAGTAAAATAAAAGGCAATTACCACAAAAGAGCAACACACCTTGCACACCGGAGATTTATACTTGTTCCACCCAAATATTGGTGTACGTCCAGTTTGGAGAGATCACTGTTGCTTCAGTAATTTTTGGATTACAGCCTATGGCATTTGGTTGAAGGGAACCAACCAAACCCACTATGTAACGGAGAAAGAAACTGAAGAAGACCTCACAACCTAAGCCCCAAACAACCCCTGGTTCGCCTCCTGATTATACTACAGGTAGCCACAAACCTTACAATACTCAGCACTCTAAACATCCGATAGAGAACTCTCTAATTGCTTTAGAGATGCTTCTGGAATTGCTCTGGCTTGTTGGAACTCTATGCAGAACACTGTCATTTATAGGAAGGGAAGGCGTCGGTTAAACGTGTTCCGAATACTGTTCGGAATGCGACATCCTTCCATATCAAAATTTTGTTGCTTCATATGAAACAAAATTTGGTGAGCTTTCATTATCAAACCTAACACATCACATGAGGGCACATGGGGTATTTTGTATCACAAAGATTCAACAAGCATATCCCAAGGAGATTCACAAGAAGGAAAACCCGGATGGAGAAAGGTCGACGGCAAAGTTTGAGCGATGCTCAAACTTCTTTTTCTTGAAGAGGTGCTAGGGTGCCACGAGGTGGCACAAGGAGAGATCACTACATGTTTTGCTTCAGGTATAGATTCATGGAGATTCGGCAGTGTTCGGAGACTTACTTTTGAAAATGGGTTCGTTGGACACTCGGTTAGTTGGTGATGCTTAGAGAGAAGCTCACTAGCCAAGTGCCCTGACCTCATGAAAAGGTGGTTTGTCTGAAGGTGGAGGTTTTGGTTTGGGGGCTATGTGGTGTGTTTGTATCAAGGTGGAGTGTTGAAACTTTGTGATACAAAACACCCCATGTGCCCCCATGTGATGTGTTAGGTTTGATAATGAAAGCTCACCAAATTTTGTTTGATATGAAGCAACAAAATTGACACGGAAGGATGCCGCATTCCGAACAGTATTCGGAAAACCTTTTAACGACGCATTCCCTTCCTATAAATGAGGGTGTTCCGCATAGAGTTCCATCAAGCCAGAGCAATTCCAGAAGCATCTTTAAAGCAATTAGAAAGTTCTCTAACGGATGTTTAGAGTGCTGTGCTAAGTATTGTAAGGTTCGTGGCTCCCTGTAGTATAATCAGGAGGCGAACTAGGGGTTGTTTGGGGCTTGGGTTGTGAGGTCTTCTCCAGTTTCTTTCTCTGTTACATAGTGGGTTTGGTTGGTTCCCTTCAACCAAATGCCATAGGCTGTAATTCAAAAATTACTAAAGCAGCAGTGATCATTCCAAACTGGACATACACCAATATTTGGGTGGAACCAGTATAAATCTCCGGTGTGCAAGGTGTGTTGCTCTTTTGTGGTAATTGCCTTTTATTTTACTTGGTTGCGTAATTTGCAGCGAAACGCCATTTTGCCTTGTTCGTTGTCCCAACGATTTTGGAATTTCCGAGAGAGTTGGTATTACCCAAAAGGTGACACAGAACCCTACAATGTGTTCTATGTACTATATCTATATATGCCTTTATACCTGGTTTTAAATGCAACCTCAACTATACTTTATTGAAGATTGTTTCGCTTCCAATGTCAATAACTACGTTAGATCCACCGGATTTGGTTAACCTACCGAATCTGCACCTTTGTTTTTGTTTACACTTGTGGGGGCATTTGAAGTTTATATTTTATATTTTATTATTTTAAAATGATATAGGTTGCAATTCACTGTTTGAAACTTGTTTGGATGGTACATATACACAACCATATGGTGCATCCATGTTGGAACTTTTCTACATGGCCATCATATAATAGATCATCGTGTTGGATGATTTACACCAGTTATCATGATTCCATGTCATGAAAAATATCTCAATGAGAAGCCATATAATTTGAAGACATTTGTGCACGGATCAAATGGGCCCACTGTCCTGTTATTGAAATACTGTTTATTTTGCAATCACTTGATGTGTGGTTATGCCTTCAAACCAGCATCAAGAAATACTTTAGAGAATAAATATAGTGATGAACAGTGTTGATCTTTTGATGGTTTCCATGTATTCTAATCCTGCAGTTCTAGGAAAATTTAGTTTGTTTCCCCAGAGAAACGCTTTGGGACTGAAGATTATGGTGAACTGTGTGGACCATTTAATTTGATGACCCCCCCCCCCCCCCAAATTTTGGGTTGTCAGTGTAGCAATTTGCGTGCATCAGCAGCTCACATCATGTATACGGCCCTTTGCCTATATATGTGCATAATGTATGTGTGTACATGCTTATGGTATAGTGTTTCAAAGGTGAATCCTTATGCAACAACATAGAAAATCTCATGGTGGGCTGTTTATATGGAACATTCAAACTGTCATTATGATCTTCATGCCAACAAATAGTTGTATGTAAACAATCATCTGATTTGAATAACTATTGACCACCGAAGATTGTTGGTGCTACATATTGATTCTAATTCATCTTGCAGTGGTTCACACTCAAGCGGCAGCATGCTTTATTAATTTTGGCAGATAGCCTTTACTTCACAAAATTCAAGCTCTACTGCAAGGTAAATTCATTACTATACTTTTCCCCCCTTTTATTTGTGTCTATGAGTTTTCCATGTAAGGCAAGATAAACCTAGACTGCATCTATACAAATATTGTGTAAGAAATGACAGCTGCTTTGCTCGAGCAACAGCGAAACCTTAATTCTAATCCTTTTGGGTCTGTGAGTGAATTCTTTTCTCCGTTCAACACTTTTATGGTCCAAATCCTATGTCAAATTAGCAATTATCATATGATTTTTACTGTATAGGTCCCTGCTTACTTAGCTTTGCCCTAGTCCTTACTGCTTTTTTGACTATCTATTTTATAAATTAAGGCAGATATTAACCCATATGACCAGGTTTTCCCCATTTTACCTGATGCTAGCTTTTTCAGAAGAGAATTGCTATCTGCACTCCTACTCATAGGGGTGCATTGACTTTTGTTTTTTAAAATTAGAAAAACTATTAATTCATTTGGCAAATCATTCTAATTTTTTTTCTATTTGAGGATAAATTTGACACTGAATCTTATATGCACCCCTATGGGTAGGGGGTGCAGATAGCAATTCTCTTTCAGAAACTTCTTTCCGTCTTCTAGCATAGTGCATCTGTCCTCTCAACTTCAATTCAGCTTAACAGATTTTTCCGGATGTCTACTTTGTTGAACACCTTTATATCTTGGTTATCTAAACATGTAGACAGCCATACTGCTTATCGGGAAAAAGGCCTTACCCTAGGCCTCTATCTGCCGGGGATTCCGGATTGATGCTAGTGGCTTAAATACAAATCATATAATAACAACGCAATTAATGTAAACTATGTTGCTGAGGGTATGTATAGTTGGATGTAAGAATATGGAAGACTTCGGGAAAAAATTCTTGAGGACATTGGAATAGAAACCCCATGTGAAGTCACAGCAACTAATTACTAGCTATAATGCTCATCAAAAGTTTTCCTCACACACGTTCCAAACTCTCACAGGATGAAAACAAGTTATGCATGTTTTCTTAGTTGGCAAGCTCACATTAATCCATTGACAGGTGTAAACAAGTTCTCCAAACAGTGAAAATCACACAAACAACTTTGTCCCTCGTCACCTAGACAATCTCTCCAAAAAGGGATTTTCGACACTACTGCATGAAGCCAAACATGCTCTAAGCATGAATAGGTTTTATTTTTCGTCCGGATCAGCCATTATGCATAGTTAACACCTGCATAGACATGTGAAGAGGATCACGACATGTAATATTGTTGGATTATGACTTGGTTTGCCCAAAAGTCATCTTCGGTTCGTGACCTTGGAAAGGTGTCCTTTGAAGTCCAAGGTGTATGACTCTTGGAACTTGAAAAGAGGTGTCCTTTAGGATTGGAACATGAAGAGATGTATCCTTTAGTATTCAAAGGGAAATGACTCTTGACCTTGAATCAATGTGTCCTTTGAGATTCCAGGGGTTCATACATGGATGCTATAAATACATGCACTATGCACTTGAAGAAGATGTATTATATCCAAGGAGTGAAGAGTGTTAAAAGTAGACCGGTCTTGTGAGTTTGCTCTTGTGTGTAACACTTTCCTTAATAGTGAAGAGATCTTGATGTCGGCTTCCAGTGGACGTAGCTCACACATTGTGAGTGAACCACTTAAATCTTGTGTGTCTTGCATGGTTTATTTCTTTCCCCTATCCCTTTTCTGTGTGATTACAATTTGATCATGCTTCCGCTATTATCTTAAGTGGTGCTATTTCCTAACAAGTGGTATCCGAGCGAGGCTTATCTTGTAATCCACACGGTAGACCTTATGAAGCATCGATTTGAGGTGGAGAAGTTTGATGGGAGGAAGAATTTTGAGCTATGGAAGATCAAGGTTAAAGATCTTCTGGTACAACAAGGACATTAGAAGGCCCTTTTAGGAAAAGGCAAGGAGCCAGAGTCAAGATGATTGGGACGAAATCGACGGGAAGGCACTGTCAACAATTCGGTTGTGTTTAGCCAATGAGATGTTCAATATCATCTCAGAAACGACAGCTTTTGATCTTTGGGCGAAACTTGAGAAATTGTACCAGACTAAATCCATCATAAACTGAATTTTCTTAAAGGGAAAATTGTACTCCATGAGGATGAAGGAAGTTACGAACATCTCTGAGCACCTGAATCTCTTCAACGGTGTCCTATGCCAGCTAATCATCATTGGTGTGAAAATGGACGACGAAGATATTGCCGTTACACTGTTATGTACTCTACTGGGCTCTTATGATAATCTGGTAACAACTCTAAGCTGTACTAGCGAAAATACTCTGACTTTGGATACTGTTACTAGTACTCTGTTAGCTGATGAAATGCGAAGAAAGGCGTCAGCTGAAGTAATGGGTTCTTCTAGAAATGAAGCACATGTGACCAGAGGAAGATCACATGAACGAGATGGATCCAAAAGTTCATTCAGAGGTAAGTCAAAGAGCAGGTCGAAATCCAAAAGAAAGTATACACTTAGATGTTGGGAATGTAGTGAGAATCATCTCAAGAGAAACTGTCCGAAGCTAAAGAATACTAGTTCAAACAAGGGGTCAACTTCGAATGAATCTAATCGAGAAATGCAACAGAATGAAACTAAGGAAGCGAACTAGGTGGAGGAGTCCGCATCAAGTTTCATTGAAGAAGCATATGTGGAAAAATCTAATCCCTCTTTCTATCAGAATTGGATAATGGATAGTGGAGCTACAAACCATATGTGTCCACATCGTATCCTATAAACCAAGTAATGGTACTTCTGTTCTTTTAGGAAATAATGCTACTTGTAAAATAGTTGGTATAGATTCTGTCCGTATGAAGATGTTCGATGGACAAATCAGAGAACTCCATGATGTTCGCCATGTTTCAGAGTTGAAAAAAGTCTTCTTTCGATATCCAAGTTGGATGATGAAGATTATAAATGGTTTGGACAGAATGGTGTCATTCGAATCACCAAAGGCGCTCTGGTAGAAATGAAAGGTATTCGCGTTGGTAATCTCTACAAATTGCTTGGTCATACCATGGTTTATCTGAATATGGTGGTCGAAGGTAGCGATGAATCGCAGCTCAAGTTATGGCATCGACATTTGGGACACGAGTCTCAAAGGAATGGAGATCTTGGTAAAGAAGGGATTAATTCCTAAGATGAAGCTCAGTGACATGTTTTTTTGCGAGCATTGTGTTTATGGTAAGCACGCAAAGAGAAGCTTCAAAGCTGGAGTTCATACTTCTAAGGGTCTGCTTGATTATATTCACAGCGATGTTTGGTGTTCACCTGTTACATCATATGGAGGTGCAAACTATTTTGTGAGTTTCATTGACGATTCTCTAGAAAGGTCTGGGCAAAATTCCTAAAGACATAAGGGAAGTATTTACTGCTTTCTAGCACTTTAAGGCTGAAGTCGAAAATAGCACTGGTAGATGCATTAAGTGCTTAAGATCTGATAATGTGATTGAATATAAGGCCAAAGAATTTGTTGACTATTGCAAGGAGAATGGTGTCAAAAGACACTTCACAAATGTCTACACACCAGAACAGAACGAGGTCTTAGAAAGAATGAATCGAACCATTCTTGAACGTGCTAGATGTATGAGGAGCAATGCCAGTTTAGAAGAAGAGCTTTGGGCCGAATCAGTGGCAGTGGCTTGTTGTCTTATAAACAGATCTCCGTCAGCAACATTGGATGGCAAGGCTTCACAAGAGGTATGGTCTGGTATTCCTTGTGATTATTCAGATTGTAAGATTTTTGGTTGTGATGCTTATGCACTAATCCCAAGTTGCCAGCGAAATAAGTTACAGTCGAAGTCTAGAAAATGCGTCTTTGTATGTTATAGCGAAGGGGTGAAGGGATATCGACTTTGAGATCCTATTGATAAGAAGATCTTCACCAGTAGAGATGTGCATTTCAATGAGTCAAGAGTGCTTTGTAAAGAAAGCAGCAGTGCTAGTAATGAGCCAGAGGGAGTTTCAGATAAGGTGGAGTTTCCTTTGATTGAGTCAGAGGATAAGCTGCAAAACAACAATCCTGATGATCAAACTCCGAATCATGATGATGCACCAGAAATTTGCATTGATGATAGCCCAGTGGACCATGGAGTTGCACATAACAGACCCATGCGAGAACGTCGTTTGCCTAGCCATCTTAAGGATTATGTTGATCCAAGCACAATGGAGGCACTGATGACAGAGGAGAATGAATCAGAAGTATTCCAAGAAGCTATTGCTTGTGATGAAGCTACTCAATGAAAGAAAGCAATGCAAGAAGAAATGGTTGCACTTCATAAAAATCAAACTTGAGACTTGGTCGAATTACCTAAGAATCAAAGAGCAGTAGGATGCAAATGGGTATACAAGATCAAGACAAACTCAAATGAAAATATAGAGAGATATCGATCAAGGTTGGTTGCCAAAGGTTTCTCTCAAAAGGCATGTATTGATTTCTTTGAAGTTTTTGCTCCCGTTAAGCACACTTCTATTCGAATTATCTTTAGCCTTGTTGCTATGTATAATCTGGAACTTGAGTAATTAGACGTCAAAACTACCTTCTTACACGGAGACATAAAAGATGAGGTTTATATGCAACAGCCTCCAGGTTTTGTCAAGAAGGGTGAAGAGAATTTGGTGTACGAGAAATTCGACACGTTCATCATGAATCTTGGTTTCTCCCTAGGTGACTATGATCGTTGCATTTATTACAAACTATTCAATGGTGGGTCATATGTCATGTTGGCTTTGTACATTGATGACATACTTATTGCAAAAAAGATAAGGGTAAGGTTGATGAACTTAAACGACAGTTGGAAACAGATTTCGAGATTAAAGATCTCGGTACAGCTCGTTGAATTCCTGGGATGGAGATTAAGCGAGACCGAAAAACATGTTTGTTCTTCCTATCGCAAAGAAGTTTCATTGAGAAAGTGCTAAAGAAATTCAACATGGACAATGCGAAAGCAGTCAAACTCTTCTTGGAAATGAGTTCAAAGATCTGTCTTGTGATAATTGTACAAAGACTAATGAAGAGAAGCAGAAGATGCAGCACTACCCTTATTCAAGTTTGGTTGGCAGCCTAATGTTCGCAATGATTTGCACTCGTCCTGACATTGCGCATGCAGTCGGCGTTCTCATCAGATTCATGGCGAATCCATGAAAAGCACATTGGGAAGCTGCAAAATGGGTACTTCGTTACTTGAGAGGCACCACAAATTATTGTATCTTCTATGGCAAAGGCGAAAAGGTGATATGTGGCTATGTTGATGCAAATCATGCTGGGGATTTAGACAGAGGCAGATCAACAACTGGATCCTTGTTTTGTTTTGGAAAAGATCCAGTTAACTGGATGTCAAGGTTACAACCTACAGTTGCTCTTTCCACTACACATTTAGAATATATGGCTTTAGCGGAAGCTGGTAAAGAAGCTGGTAAAGAAGCCGAATGTATACAGGTCTGATGGGTGAGATTGGGATTGAGTCCAAGCCCATGACATTGTTTTGTGATAGTAAAAGTGCTATTGACTTGGCAAAGAATCCGGTTTATCACGAGCGAACTAAGCATATAAGGGTGCGATATCACTATATTCGACAGCTTGCTGAAGAAGATTTAGTCCGTGTGACTAAGATTGAGACTGAGAAGAATTTAGCAGACATGCTCACCAAATCAGTTTCAGCAGACAAGTTGGATTGGACTATGACTTCTCTGGGCAGCAAAGTGTAATGATGGACGTGATTGAGGCTGGCAGCCAAGTGTTCTTCTAGCGAAGATGAAAGGTTGTAGCAATTCACAAAGGATAAGTTTTCTGGAAGATGACTTGCATGGAGACATTGTTCAAACATCTTCAATGTGGAGTTTGTTGGATCATGACTCGGTTTGCCCAAAAGTCATCTTGGGTTCGTGACCTTGGAAAGGTGTCCTTTGAAGTCCAAGGTGTATAACTCTTGGAACTTGAAAAGAGGTGTCGTTTTGGGTTGGAACATGAAGAGATGTATCCTTTGGTATTCAAAGGGGAATGACTCTTGAACTTGAATCAATGTGTCCTTTGGGATTCAAGGGGTTCCTACATGTATGCTATAAATACATACACTATGTACTTGAAGAAGATGTATTGGATCCAAGGAGTGAAGAGTGTTAAGAGTAGACTTGTCTTGTGAGTTTGCTCTTGTGTGTAACCCTTTTCTTAATAGTGTAGAGATCTTGCTGCCAGCTTCCAGTGGACGTAGCTCACACATTGTGAGTGAACCACTTAAATCTTGTGTGTCTTGCTTGGTTTATTTCTTTCCCCCTGTCCCTTGTGTGTGTGATTACAATTTGATCCTGCTTCCGCTATTATCTTTTGTGGTGCTATTTCCTAACAAATATTATACTCAACTGCCATCAGGCCATCTCTTGTTGTGTATTCGAAGTTGAAGTTTGAACCATGTGGCTGCACAAGGACAATAAACATTACCTTCAGGATACACCGGCACATGTGGAACAGTCCCAAATGTCGTTTTCATTTTACACAATGGAAAGCCACAAAGTCCTTGTTTTGCATATTTATTATGTATTACATAAGAGTTAGTTTCAACTTGAATTTTCTTTTTCTTTATTTCCATAAAGATTTTTCGTGACCCCTTTCTTCATATCAATTATCTCCAACCAACATGCTAATGGAGGGAGAAATTATCATGCAACATGTCTAAACCGGATGTAAAAATGATGAGTAGTTTTGATTCAAAGAAAACGTTGACCTGATGTCTGATGCTACTACTTGCTTTGTCTTCCACAGCCAGGCATGGAAGGAAATCGCAATTGCTATGCTGATGAACATTACTTGCCGACCTTATTTTATGTCAGCACACTATCCTGCCATCCTTTTATGCTTCTTTTATATTTTAGATTTTCTGCATTTCAAGTTAAATGCTCACTGAAAAAGTTCTTAACATTCAGATGGTCGATCCGACTGGGATTGCAAATTGGTCAGTGACTCATGTAGATTGGTCTGAAGGGAAGTGGCATCCAAAATCATACCGCGCGAAAGATGTTACTTATGAACTTTGGAAGAATATAACAGTATGACATTTTTCCTATCATGTTTTCGTACTTCCAACACAGATTTAATGCTTTGCAAGACTCGTTGATGTCATTATCCTAATCTTGGTGTTATTGCAGTCCATCGATGAGAGTGTTCATGTCACAAGCGAAGAAAAGGTGACACTTACAACTTCTGATTTTCTTTACTCCTTGTCTCTTATGCTTTCATATTCTTCACAGACACCTGATCGGAGTCTATGCTGTGTAATCAATTTTCTATTGCTAATGCACTTATATTCTAGGGTATGCTGCAGTCTGATCAATTTGAGTTCACTGACATTTTGAGTCACTTAAAGTAGTATTCTTCCGTAGTCTGCATTCAAATTCTCTGATATGGATGCGATCTGAAAACATAATCCCTTAATTTGGGAACTTCTATTGTTACACAGTTCTTACGGTTCTTGAGTTACCAAATGAGTAGAAGAACATCTGAGGTATTATGATTTTGTATGAGCATGCCCCAAGTGTTACTACTATGGAAAAAAAGATCTTGTTTTCTGTTTTCACTATTTTATAACTGATAGTTCATTAGAACCCTAGGACAGATGTAGAAACATATACTTGGGCATAAGTAGTAATGGTGCACTAGCATGCTCGTACTTCAGATTATGCACTAGCACCCACCCCTTCATAGCATTATATTTTGTTTGGATGTCATCGTGATGAAATCGTGTGCTAAGGTTTCAAAGCCTGGTACTGGCAGGTGCTAGAATAACTACTGCCACAATTCAGTACATATTATTCTTGAAATTTGGTTCAGTTCTAGAGATGTTCAATACGATATATCATATGCCATCGAGAAGAGTAAATAGCCGCTAACATCTGGTATGTCTCAACAATCTGGGACCGACTTCATGGATATTCGTTCACTCCTGAATGTTTCACGGTTTTCATGTTCACTTAAATTATTAGTTTAACTGCTTCTGTAAGCTTTATTTATACTTTTTAACTACCCATGCTTTCAGGTACTTATTAGCTGGGGCCGCAGGAAGATTTTACATTGCCCTTAATTGATATTCATTGAAATTCAAATATTTTATGATCCCAGTGTATTCTTAAATTATTAAATTGATTACTTACTACACCTCTCTCTCCCAACCTTTCCTTGGTCTAGTTGCCAGCTTTCAGATACATACTAGCTGTGCCCACATGATTGTTTTACACAATCTACACTATAATGAGCTCTTTATTTGTGCAGTCAAAGCAGTATAAAGTCCCAAATAAATTGGTTATTTATGTTACTAAAACAAATGAAAGAAAATGCGGTTTGAGTTTCTATTTTGTGAATGGATGTTAGAGAACAAAAAACAGAAGGGATATTCTAATATCATGTAGTCACATCAAGAACGAAACTTATTACCAGAAATTAATTATGCAAACATTACTTGTGTTCCTGACATCTTGATGGGGTATCAGACAATCAGCATATATGAAATTGTAAATAGGCTTTCCGATACAAATATTTGCCAGACGAGAGTTGTCATCATTGTCTCTTCTTCATCGTCATAGTATATGTATATAATGATTGGTGCATTTTGGTATGCTTGCAGAGAGTGGTTATGCAGAAACCATGCATGTGGAATGGGATGAGGAGACCATGTTATTTATTCGCGAGGAAATTTTACCCCGAGACTCTGAGTAGCATGATGCATATGTTCTCCAACTATACAGCAGTTCGATGGTGAACCCCCCTCAATTCTTTGGTTTTCTTCTTCTTATTACGACCATGTAAATTGTGAAAAAAACCACATAGACGGTAGCCCTCAAAATGCCAACCCAATTCTTGAAAAGAACGGGAGGACATGTGGGAGCTGCTGACATGATTCGATTGCTGACCAGCGCAGAGGGATGAGGCGGCTGCCTCCTTCACATTATAATATATGTGCCATCTCGAGGTAAAATTCATTGCCCATCGTCACATGGGGGTCTTCTTTTAGTTTAGATCTCTTTAGCTTATTTCTTCCTTTTGGGAATTTTTTCATCTTAATTCTAGTTTCTAGTGATTCAGCCCTTTCTAGAACATGAAATTTTGACCAATACCTGTAACCTACATGAGTTGATCCATTTTTGTAGGAATGACTGGTAAGTTATAAAGCCTCTCTTTTCTTATAGCAAGAATACAAGTGTGCTTCTTGTTATTTGTCTGATATCAGAACTCGCGATCCCATGTCTATTTTATTGTGTGCTTCGACGATGTAATAATTTCCTGGATGTTGAGTTTGAAAAGTTATATGTGATCCCCGGTGCATGGGCATCCAGTTCCGTGAAATTTGCTTTGATTTTTCCCTGTCCTTGGTGAAGTATGCAGTGCAGAATTTTACTTTTGTTCACGGTATGCATTGTTGCTATGGTGTTTTTGTTTTCAGAATATTCAGTAGTTTCAAGAAATTATGTGCATCAGGATTGCACCAATCATAACTGCGTAGAAACTTTGTATAGTTTTTGCTTTTTCAAGGATATGCAAAATAAAACCTAATGCTGCAACTTGACGCATGGGAATGATTCTAAGGAAATGTAATTTTTATTACAATCACATTGTCTCAAAATGAAGTACCTAACATTAGGCTTAGCATGGATATTAACATCTCGTTACAGAAAATGCGATAAGGGACCAAAATAGCTACTGATGATGATTTGCACTAATCCTTGGAGGGATGGAATGAAATTCAGTGTAATCCTGGGATACTGTGTCAACTTCCGTAATAGCCTCTTCAGGAAAATTACACCCGAAACCTAGTATCAATAACCAGGTCTAGCCGGTGTCAATTTTAAGAACGCTATTAATCAATAATTATTGTTGGATGTACTGGCACACCAAATACACTAGGAGATGAATAGTGTATATCATGGTGTATATTACAAATTAATAGTGTATATCACGGTGAATCAAGAGATCTTCATGATGTCTTGATTGGAAGAATGTGTAGAAACACTCTTGAAGATGGAATTCCTATGGAGAAATTTTCAACACTTTGTTCTCCAAGGAATAAAGAAAAAATAGCATCTCTTTAGAGTGAGAAAAAAGTAATTGTGATTTGACATGGGTTGGGTCATATTTATGCAACTGAAGGGGTGCCCCCAAACAACTGACATAGACGGCTTAAAACAGAAAGTGGTTATATAAAAACTGCCAAAACTGGAAAAATAATTAGCCGATTAGGCACATAAACGGTCAAAAATAGAGCCGTTGAAACTGACTCTAGTCGATTAGGAAAAAGCTGTTAGTCGACTAAAAAAGTTAATTAGTCGACTAGGAAGAAAATATTAGTCGACTAGAACTAAAAATCCAAAGTTACACAAATATTATAGTCGACTATGCATTGAAACAGTCAAAAATAGAACCGTTGAAACTGACTTTAGTCGATTATGAAAAATCTGTTAGTCGACTAAAAAAGTTACACAAGTTGCATTAGTCGACTAGGAAGAAAATATTAGTCGTCCAGGACTAAAAATCCAAAGTTACACAAATGTTATAGTCGACTAGGCACATAAACGGTTAAAAATAGAGCCGTTGAAACTGACTCTAGTCGATTTCAATCTGTTAGTCGACTAAAAAAGTTAAGCAAGTTGCATTAGTCGACTAAGAAGAAAATATTAGTCGGCTAGGACTAAAATCCAAAGTTACGCAAATGTTCTAGTCGACTAGGAAAAGTTGTTAGTTGACTAAGATTTTGATCTTTCAGACAACCTCGGGTCCATCTTGGCCGGGCAAAGATGTCACGCCCCGCTTCCCAAGTATGGAAGGCGAGACGTGAGAAGGTCCGCTCGGACTTGGAGCTGTGAAGCTGCAGTCCTATAAGCGTCTATGAATGATACCAATAGCAGATTCTTGCAATGCGACGAAACAACAATAATAAATGAAAAAGCATACATAGAATCATCCTTCCCGCTCTCGTAACTCATCTTAAGAAAAACACGATCTAAAACACTTCTAAAAATCCAGAGCAGGAAAAATTCCGAAACAACTACAGGACGTTACATTCCACCCACCTTAAGAAGAATTCCGTCCTCGGAATTCTTATCAACTAAAGAGCATGAAACAAATATGGATAAGAGCTCTCGTCTCTCATATTTCCGCTCCCATGTAGATTCTCCTGGCGAGTCGTGACGCCACATCACTCTGACTAGATCAACAGTCCTATTCCTGAAGACTTTCTGACGTCGATCTAGGATCTCCACATGTTGTTCGTACGTCTGATCTGGTCGAACTGTAATCTCAGAGTAATCTACATCATGAGAAGGGTCGCTGATATAATGACGGAGCTGGGACACATGAAAGACGTCATGAACGCCCTCTAAAGATGGTGGCAAAGCTAAGCGATATGCTACTTCTCTAACTCGCTCTAGCACATCGAATGGTCCAATATATCTCGGACTAAGCTTGCATCTCTTCCCAAATCGGATCACTCCTCGATTCGGTGAGATCTTCAGAAACACATGATCCCCGGTTGAAATTCCAAAGGACGCCGTTTAGCATCTGCCTAATGCTTATAACGGTCTTGGGCGATCCGAATCTTGTCTCTGATATCTCGCATAACATCAACTGCTTTCACTATCATCTCTGGCCTCAAGAGCTCTCTTTCACCGACATCATCCCAACTCAGTGGCGATCGACATTTTCTCCCGTAGAGAGCAGCAAATGGTGCCATGTCAATGCTCGCCTGGTAGCTGTTGTTGTAGGAAAACTCCACTAGGTGAAAATGATCCTCCCATGAACCCTTGAGATCCAACATGCATGCTCTCAGCATATCCTCCAAGATCTGAATGGTACACTCTGACTGGCCATCTGTCTGCGGGTGATACGCAGTACTGAACTTCAGACTGGTACTCAGATTGGTCTGCAGACTTTTCCAGAACTGAGATGTGAATCGCGTATCACGATCTGATACAATGCTCACAGGGACTCCATGTAAATGCACGATCTCCTACACGACATGATTCACATCACGACTTATGCTAGAAGGAAATTATAAAGGCATGAGTTAAGTCATTACCTCCATATACTTCCTTGCTAATATCTCCGTGGATTTCCCAACTCGGAAAGGTATAAAGTGCGCGGACTTGGTCAATCGATCAACGATGACCCAGATCGCGTCGTTCTACTTGGTGCTCCAAGGTAAGCCAGTCACAAAGTCCATCGTGATGTGCTGCCACTTCCACTCTGGAATCGGCAGAGGTTGTAGTAGTCCAGCAGTGCGATGATGTTCAGCCTTCACTTGCTGACACACGAGGCACTTGGCAACGCTACGTGCCACATTTCTCTTCATCCCATGCCACCAGAAATTCTGACAAAGATCCTTGTACATCTTAGTACCTCTAGGATGAATAGAATAAGGCGAATTGCGAGCCTCATTCATCAAATCCTCTCTGATATCTCCTGCAGGCACGTAGATCCTACTACCATATCTCAAAGATCCATCCGTGTGAATCAGAAAATCCGTTCGAAGTCCTGCTTCGACTTGCTCTCTGATCTTATTCAACTTAGCATCTCCAGCTTGAGCAGTCTTGATTCGATCCACGATCGTCGATTGAATCTGCATGTTCATCAACGACGATGTGACTCCCGATAGAACAGCTTCAACATCCATCCTTCGCAGATCCTGCTGCAATCTCTACCGAGCTGTGAGAATCATCACTTCGGGCAGTCGACTCAAGGCATCTGGTACGACATTCACCTTCCCTGGATGATACTAAAGATCGATGTTGTAGTCTGCCATCAATTCCAACCATCTACGTTGTCTCATATTCAACTCCTTCTGGGTGAATATATATTTCAAACTTTTGTGATCAGTGAATATTTTCACTTTCTCACTCAGTAAGAAATGTCGCCAGATCTTCAGTGCAAAGATGATAGTAGCTAGCTCCAAATCTTGTGTCAGATAATTCTTCTCATGGACCTTCAATTGTCGCGAAGCATATGTGACCACATGAATGTTGGTTGACTCGGAAAACGCGCAAGTGGCACGCCTTCCACTCCCAAGCATAGGAGTGTCAATGCAATATAAATATAACCGGTTAGTACCGGGTCGGATCACAAGGACAAGTCGTTCTACGTTCACAAGTTTGATTGATAAAGAAAAATAAAGCGTGAAACAACAACCTCAATTAACGGTGGATGGAAGGGTGGGAAAAGCGTGATGAAACTAAAAATCTATCCTAAGTGGCTAGGGTTAGAGAGTCAAATGTGGAGTTAGGATCGCTAGGAGAGAGAGCATGGGTTGTGGGTTCATTAAGATTGGCGTTAATTAAGCTCTAATTACCGCATATAACACAATCGGTCATCCGGCTAAGGAAGCTCAATCGGAATATTTAGCTTTCATGAACACGAAATTTTGCAATAGGGATGGATATATTATCCCGACACTAATCAAATTAGGAGCATGGATTCATCTCGAATTGTGCCCTCTCGGGACTTAACCAATTAAATTTGTGCCCTAATAATCATCCAACATTAACATTCAAAATTGGGCAAGCGGAAATTAGGGCAAGAATTAACATCCAACTTCAATGAGTCACAACCCAAGCAATTCAATACTACTCTATCATTATGAAACAAACGAATGAATTTTCATTCACAAATTCGTCCAAATTCATTACAATAAAGAGATATAAAAATACACAAGAAAAGTGGGAAGAGATCACCAATCTTTCAAGAAATGAGGCTTCCCTCTCACTTGGGCACCTCCTCCAAGCCTCTCCAAGCTCCACCAAGCTTCCTCAAGCTTCCATGGCCTCCTCCCCCTTCAAAGCTTCTCCAAACCCTAAAGAAAACACACAAAAAACAGCTCCAAGAGCCCCAAAAAATCTCAAACAGCCGAGTTCCCCCCAAAACCTGTAAAAAACAGAACACAATTTAAAGTCGCCCCCCTCTTTTTCACCCTTTTTTCGTTCACCCAAATGGTGGGGGGCCAGCGCAAAATTTTTGCAAACTGGGTGGCGGGATGTAATTATCCAGTTATTTTTTATTTTCTTTTTCTGAAATTCCCAGAAATGCATTCTTGCACCAAATAAATCCCCAAAAATTGCTGGAAATTCCCAAAAATTCTGGAAAAATTCCAGAAAATCCAGAAAAATCCCAGAAGTATCTGAAAAATAAGGGGAGCAAAAATTAGTTATAGAAATCGTATTTTATGTATAAAAATAGATTAGGCGCTAATAATCCACAATATCACAAAAACGCACGTATCAACGCTAAAATTAATACGATATACACATAAAATGCCCGAAAATGGGAGGAAAATATGCAATTTATATCCCAAATCACACCCCAACTAGCTTTTTGCTAGTCCCTATCAAAATATGAGAAAAAATCGGATTAAATCGAAAAGCATGCACCAACACTCACGATATCATCATGGCACCCCAAATGATGTTTCCAAATGATTTCAAAGCCAATATACCCAATGCATGAAAGTAAACAACAAATGATACTCCCATCGATCCAATTCAACGAAAAGTAAGGTAATAAGCACCGTATCACATGTATCGGGAAATATCACAATGTCATGGTTTCTAACTTTCATGGAAATGGCCAAAACAAAAGAAATTCCTCTAAGTTGTGGGAGATGAGATTGCATCACTCATGTTGCTTATTCATTCATTCATTCATTCATTTTTCTTTTCTTTTCTTTTTTTTGTTTTTTTGTTTTTGTTTTTGATGTTTATGTTTTGCATTCACGCGATAACCTATGAAATACAAACACGGCCACCATTTACCTACACGCGATAACGTTATATAGGCAAAGGGATGGAATGATCTCCTAAATCTCATCTTTGGCGTCCTCCCCAATGTTTCGTGGGGCACCGTCTACTCGATTCGATTAGAAAGAAACATTCACTTATGTTAACTTTCATTTTCATTCTCCAACATGAATTATCAACTCATCCACCCACTCCTAAGAGGAAAACGAAACATAACCAAATGGCCACACCAATCCAATTAAAAACCACACCATTCATCCCAACTCATGCAATTACTTACACCAAACTTTCCCCAAATTATTTCAAAAAGATATCATGACGTATAAAATAGTTCATACATGGCATATTCGCATATGAATCCAAAATGGAAAAGGAATGAAAACGTGCCAATCAAACATCGAGAAATCGATACCAAAATAATAATCCAAAAATAGCATGGCATGAAAGCATGTAGGGACAACACAAAGCTAACGGCGTAGGGACAAGGAGGTCAAAATATGATATGCAATGAAGTGCAATGGGATGAGGCAAAGTATGGAGGGATCTCAAAAAAAATTAGGCTAACATCAAAATCCTAACAATCTAAAGATTCTAACACTCTCCTCCCAACTTAAAATAAACATTGTCCGCAATGTTGGGAGAGTATTAGATCTCACAAAAGATCCTAGAAAAGAAAAAGAAAAACATACGAAAGCAAACTAACTAACTTTTTATTTATTTACACTATTGGAAAGAACACACCGTGGCAAATGACGGATCCAAAATTTCCATTGGCGGTGGCAATTGTTCCAACGCTCCTTTCATTTCCTCCGCCAATGCTACTCGGCCAAACGTGGCAATGGCGGCCACGTACACAACCCCAAGCATCTCCTCAAAGTGTGTACCTATATAAGGAAGGAGACGGGTTGTGTAAGAGAGAGATGGGGACACATTCCCCAAAAATGAATTCCACACATAATCATCAATATTGTTTTGGTCTCATTCTTGGAAAAGCGGGGGTTAGAGTTACTTTTGAATCTATTAAAATTGTTATGACCAAGAATGGTCAGTTTGGGGGAAATGGTTACTGTAACAAGGTCCCTTTGTCTTGAATGCAATGCTAATTAGTTCGGGTGCTCCATTGAACTTATGGGGTGAAGCAATTCTTTCTGCATGTCACATTCAAAATAGGATCACATATAAGAAAACTGGTAAGACGCCTTATGAACTTTGGGTAGGTCACTCTCTAAACCTTAATTACATTAAAGTGTGAGTGTGCCTAACTAAGGTTTTATTACCCGAACCTTAATTACATTGATTGCGTATTTATCGGCTATGCTCATAATAGTACATCATGTAGATTTCTTGTTGTTAAAAGTGAGCAAAATATCATGGAACCTAATATTATTGTTGAGACTAAAAATGATGATTTCTTTGAGCACATCTATTCCATGAAAATGAACAATGATAGAATGACTTTTACACCTACCTTTCTTGTTGATAATGATCCACTTACATATATGAGGCCATCACATCACATAATGCTACATTTTGGAAAGAATCTATTAATAGTGGATTGGTATCCATTTTGTCTAGTCATACTTGGGAACTTGTTGATTTTTCACCATGTGTTAAACCTATTGGTTGCAAGTGGACATTCAAAAAAAAACTAAAACCGGATGAATCAATTGATAAGTTTAAGGACAAACTAGTTGCTAAAGGTTACAACCAAACGAAAGAAATAGATTATTTTGACACTTTTGTTCTTGTCACTTGAATAGCTTCTATTCGTGTTTTGGTTTCATTATCATTTGTTTATGGTCTTAGGAAATTTATATGGAACAACCTGAATGTTGTGTTACACATGATAATAAGCATAAAGTTTGCAATCTTGTCAAATCACTTTATGGGTGAAACAAACTACCAAACAATGGTATGATAAATTTGATAGTGTTTTACTTTTCAATACATTAATGATGCAAATAAGTGTATTTATTCAAAGTTTGATAATAATGTTGGGGTGATTATTTACATATATGTCAATGACAAGCTCATTTTCAGCACCAATATGGAAATTGTAAATCAAACAAAATTTTTCTTGTCTTCTAGTTTTGATATGAAAGATATAGGTGAGGCCAACGTGATCTTAGGAATTAAATTAACTAAGACACCTAATGGCATTATGCTTTCACAAAAACATTACATTTAAAATGTGCTTGAGAAATTTGAAAATCATAAACAAAAACCTATAGCTACTCCATTTGGTGCTAACTTGCATTTGGCTAAAAAATGATGATGATTCTGTTTCTCAAATTAAATATGCTCAAAACATTGGTAGCTTGATGTATTTAATGAATTGTACTCGTCCTAATATTGCATATGCTATTAGTAGATTGAATCGTTACACTCAGTCCTAATCGTGTTCATTAGAATGCATTATCAAGAGTTATGAGATATTTAAAAGGAACTCTTTATTATGGGATATTCTTTGATAGCTCTCCATGAGTTTTAGAATGTTTTACTGATGCAAGATGGATCACTGATTCAAATGAGATAAAATCCACAAATGGTTATGTTTTTACACTTGGTGGAGATACGATGTCTTGGAAGTATCCAAGCAAACAAGTATTGCTCAGTCTACATGGAGTCCGAGTTCGTTGCCTTAGAAAAGGCATGTAGTGAAGACGAATGGCTTAAGAACCTTCTTGTCGATCTTCCTATTTGTGAAAAACTGATACTGTCTGTGTCTATTCACTTTGATGGTCAAGCTGCAATTGCAAAAGCTAAAATTCATAATGGAAAGAATAGATATATACGCCAAAGGCATTCTATTGTAAGGCAGCTGCTAGATAATAGGATAATATCCCTTAATTATGTGAGGTCAGAGACGAATCTGCCAGACCCTTTAACAAAACCACTGAATAAGAAATTAGCGGAAAGCACATCGAGTGGAATGGGGCTTATATTTATAACAATAGATCGAGAGTGTTAGTTACCCAACCTATGTGATTGAGAATATCATGAAGTAGCTTCATATGGGTAATAACAAGTCACTTGTTGACCTAGAGATGCACTATCATTATTTTACATGTTCATTCCTATGGTATAGATAGTGCCATCGACGATGAGAGCAGATGAGCATAAGGCTTTTAATAGATACCATAGCCCTTGTTGGGTGGTGTACATAATAGTCGATCACACTTTATGGGGTCGAACTATATGAGCGTGGAAGTGTAGCCGCTTCCTATGCGACTTTGGGTAAGTTCTCTAGACCACTCATGAAAATCCAAGAATAACGCATGGTCGTAACGTGCCAACCTGTTAGAGCAAGCAGTTGTTTATTGATAATTCAATATGGGTTGTGAGTCAATGATCTACAATAAAAAAGATTGGTTTATAAGAACTATAAGTTTCACCAACTTCTTGTATGACACACTTACATACCCTAAGTAGTGGTTCATAGACCGATAGTCACCACTACTAACGTATTGTGTTGTCATATTCCTTCTCACATCTTCTGTTGTCCTTCACATGATTCGTATATCCTTTGCCTTTGAATTTTGAAATAGTGAGGGATTGTTGGACTTATAGCGTATTTTCAAATTCAAAGAGAGGTCCATCTTCTTTAGTCTCACATCGGATGTGAATGTACCCAAGTTGAGCTTATATTAGGACTCCCTCTATTGGTCTATTGGGCTTCTAGTATGGGTTGGAAATAGGATAGGCTCGCGTGCATGTGAGCTCGAGCAAGGGGCTGAGGCCAAATTAGGTTGGGCCAAATACAAAATCCGGATGGCGGATCCGAAAATCCGTAGCGTGTGCGCGCTGGCGTCGTGCATGCATAGGAGGGGTTCACAAGTACGCGTGCAGGTTAGCCCTCGTTTTGCATCTCCTTACTATTATTGCCTTTTGGCAAAATATTTTGGAACAAGAATCATACTTTATTACTGTCGGGATCCAGCTTTTGGTCTGCCCAAGATCTTGACCCAGTCTTTGTTCTACCCAAAAAGTCACAATTATGCAATAACTCTTCTCAAGAAATCCTAGCTCTCCCCGAGATATCTTGAGTTGTCTTTGTTCTGCCCGATAAATTGCACATCATGAATTCCAACAACTATCTTCTAACAACTACAATTCACATCTATATATACAGAGCCAATTTAGGTTAAAGATGGTCGCATTTTGAACATTTTTATAGCATCATCTTTCTCCAAATCTCTCAATTCTCTGTCCAACATCTTCTGTTCTCTGTCCGAACTCAATCTCTCTTCCTGTGAGAAGGACAGATGCTGCTTGCTACAGCCCTGTATTGCGAGTGCACGATTACAGGACCGGAAGTCGTTGCATCCTGGAGGGTAGTCTGCTAGTACTTCCATGTACCGAGTTTATACTCCGAGTGACGGAAATCTATCTTTAATGACAATGCCTAGCACGCCTCGGCTGATAAGTCTCTTCTTCTTCCTATGTTTAACTGTAACTTCATCCTTTTATTTTGTTCATTTTATCTAACAATAAAATAGTGCCCCAAAATATTTAAGCCAAAGCATGGCTCCAACACATCTAACACACAATGTTTAGAATCATTTAAAACCGATATCACTATCAGGCAAGGTTTTTGGTTCTTTCAAAACCAACATAGCTCCAGCATTCCTGACACATGCCAAAGAAGTGTCAAGCAAGTAACCAATATCTAATATGTTAATCGTTCTAGAAATAACCCCTTGAGGGAGAGAGGGCGTTACATTTATTTGTTAACTCTATTGTCACGTGACCCCACATGAACCAAAACGTCATTTACCCGCCTAATTTACACGTTGAACTAAATATGGCCCACTTCATTACATGTTTTCCCAACTTATAATTTTAATTAAGCTATCCTAATGAGGTTTTTAATTCTGACAAAATCCAAATTTTTCTTCATGATCTTTCCTCTCTTCTATATGTTCAACTAAGGAAGTTGGACAAATAAATTTAAATCTCTCTAAATCATTGACCCCTTCTCTTCATTTGATTACATCCACTCCCTCCTACTTCCTCCTAATTTGAATAATTGCCCCTCCTCTTCTAAACCATTATCACCTACTTCTCATTCAAATCACCTCTAACCCTAACTATGACCCTACTTCTAACTCTTAACTCTTAACTGAATGTTTAAGAATAATTTATATCTATAACATATTAAAATGAATTTAATTAAGAGATTAAATATAAATCAAACAAACTTTTAACGAAAAAATGTTAACCATGACAATTTTTAGGGATGATCTAGAAAATCATAGTTCAGGAGTAGAGTCTAAAAACTCTAGGGTATTTAAGGGTGTTTTAGCTCATTTACCCAATTTCTTTATACATCAACCCCAACATCTCACTAGAAAACCCATATTGTACTTTTTTTTATTTCGCGTGAAATTGATGATAATTGGCTAACTCAATTTCTAATTTACTCAAAAACATTCACGCATAAACCATATGCCTCAATACAAATCCCATATTTGTCCTTTTGCATCTCTTAGCAAAATTGATAGCAAACAACAAACAAATGACTTAAAATTTTTGAATTTTCAATGGAAGATGAATCACGATAACTTAGATTTGGGATTATTTTGGTAATTTTAGGGTTTTAAGAAAAGGGGATTTCACCATTTTTTGGTGTCCGACATTGCAAGGAAAGATTTGCTTAGAGAAGAATAAGGTGAATCTTGGACATGTGTCCTCCTGCCATAAACGTTGTGGGATATTGTACTGTTAACACCACATGTATAGCGGTAAAATGAAAGAAACTTTAGGATAATTAAGCGAAATTTAGCCTTTTTTAACGCCCATGAATTTGAGTTTGCAACAACACTTATGTCTAGGGGATGATAAACCCAGGATCCGAGTTCCAAGGTTGCCAACCCCATGTTGACAACCCGGGATCCTACTTTAATAACTAATTAAGGCCTAATGCTACATTTAATTATCCCAAACGAACTTTTTGCCCCTGTTGGCATGGACAAGTATCATTTGAGATTGTAATTATTTTTATTGATAATAACAAGCGGAGAAAGAAAACCTAAATCAAATTACGAACAAATTCTGCTAAATCAAAGATAGAACTATTTGTTAAAAGATTAACATGCAAACAAGCAAAATAATCATGATGACGAAGAGTGTGGCCCACCTCAGCCCTCAAGCCTGCATGCTTTTACAAATATCTCTATCTTTTTTCTACCTTTTCAACTTTGTTCCTTTTATTTTTGCAAAAAGGAGGGGGAACGAAGAGGAAAGAAGAGGCCGGTGGGGTTTATGCAAATCCGAATAAGCATCCATTATATCGCAAAAAAGCGCCTCTCAAATGACAAAACTACCCCTTGGATCGTCTCCTTTCAAAGACCAAATCTCAAAAATCCCCCAGAAATGAGAGATTAAAACGAAGGGTAATTAGTTGAAGGAAATGCAATAGTTTTATTCTCGCCTGACTTTCCCTCACAAAAAGAGGCAGCAGCGAAAGCAGTAGGAGCAATAATCTGATCAACGAGAAAAAATAATTATGAAGGGAAACGGATCGGATTGGGGTCTGGAGGAGTTACTGTGGCCATGATAAAGACCCAAACTCGCAAATGGAATGAAAGCTTAGATTTCACCAACAATGGTGAAATCTTAGAGAAATTTTGATTAATAGAAGAAGAAATTACAGATAAGTAAAGGAAAAGGGAAAAAAGAGGGAGTTAAACTCCATTGATCATTAATAATCCTTCCTTACAAGATAACGATATTTATACCCCTAGCCTCTAACAAACGCCAGTTGTTCGCTGTGGCCCGTCGCTGCGGAGAAGATGGAGACGCTCGTTGGTGAAGTTTGTTAGGAATCGCAATGGCCTCGTGGGTCCTACCACTTTGAGATCGACGGTCCCCTTTGAATGTGGTTGCTCGAACGGATGCTCCAGATGTTGTCACCAATGAACGGTTCGATTAGAATTAAGGCGCATCGGATGGTGGAGATTCAATTGGGCCAACGGCTCCCTCCGCTCTCTCTTCAGCTTCTTCCGCTTCTCCGCACCCTTTCTCTTCAGCTTCTTCCGCTTCCCCGCGCCCTTCCATGTTCAGCCTAGCTTCAATAGCTTGGGTTCTAACATTCCATCCCCCATTTTGAGACCTTGCCTCAAGGTCAAATGCTGGGAATCTTCTTACTAAATCCCAATAGGACTCCCAAGTCGCTTTTTCCAGTGACCTGTACTTCCATTTGACGAGAACCTGGGACACCAAGGCTCGCTGTTCCTTCACTGTCCTCCGCCACGATGAGTTCGGGTTCATCTATAATCTCCTCTGTATAGCTGGGTTGGGTCTCTTGTATAACAGTGTGAGTTCCTACCTTCTCTTTCAGCTGAGAAACATGGAATATAGGATGAATGTGGGCTTCTGCTAGGAGCTCCAGTTTGTAGGTGACCTCCCCAATTCGCTCCAGGATTTGATAAGGACCATAGTATTTTGATGAAAGCTTGTGAGTTTTTCTCATGGCTAAGCTGATTTGCCTATAGGGTTGCAATTTAAGATACACCTAATTCCTAACTTGGAAGCTCCTTTCAGTTCGACGCTGATCTGCGTAATGCCTCATTCTTTCTCTTGCCTTCTCCAAGTTGTATCTCAACAGCTTTAGAGCTACCTCCCTCGTAATTAATTCCTCCTCCACATCTGCCATTTTTGCCGTATTGGGTAAGTATGAGATGAGGGTTGGAGGAGCTCGCCCATAAAGTGCTTCGAAGGGGGTTACTTGTGTGGAGCATTTCCAAGTAGTGTTGAACCAGAACTCGGCTAGTGGCAGCCATTTTGTCCACTCCTTTGGTTTGTGCCCACAAAAACATCGAAGATAACACTCCGAGCTTCTATTGGTGACCTCAGTTTGGCCGTCACTTTGGGGGTGATACGCTGAGCTGTGGGCTAGGGTAGTACCCTGGAGTTTGAATAATTCAGCCCAAAATTGACTAGTGAACATTGCATCCCTGTCACTCACAATGTTGATTGGTATGCCATGGAGCTTGAAGATTCCCTCAAAAAAAATTGTGCTACTCCTTTTGCAATAAATGGGTGTTTCATGGGGAAGAAGTGGGAATATTTAGTCAGGCGATCCACCACAACATATATAACACTGAACCCACTACACAATGGCAATCCCAGTATAAAATCCATTGAAATACTATCCCAGACCTGGGTAGGAATAGGTAAGGGCTGGAGGAGCCCAGGATAGGCCACATTTTCTGATTTATTCCTTTGGCACACCTCACACTCACGCACAAATTGTTTGACATCTGTTTTCATTCCCACCCAATGGAAGGACTTCCTCAGCCTGTGGAGAGTCTTATGGGCATCAGAGTGGCCTCACATGGCTGAACTTTGGAATTCCCTGAGGAGTTTCTGCTGTATCACTTTTGCATCTGGGCTAATTAAGATCCTCCATTTGTAGTAGTAGATTCCATCACCTTTTGTGTACCTCTGTGTGCCTGTATCACTTGCTTGCATTTTTTCTTCAACCTGCAGGAAATAGGTGTCATCTTGAACCATTCTCTTGATCTCCTGTAACCACTCACAAACTGGGGAGGATATGTGAAATATAGAGGAGTAATCTTCATCCATTCCCATGCTATTATCCACTTTTCTTGAAAGGCCGTCAGCAGCTCTGTTAGTTTTTCCTGGTTTATACTCCACTTTATAGTCATATGATTGCAATTTCATCAACCATTTACTTTGCATTCCTTGTTGTAATTTTTGGGTTACCAGATGCCTTAGGCTCTGGTGGTCTGTCTTGATAGTAAATCTTCTTCCCATAAGATATTGCCCCCACTTAGTGACTGCCAGGATAATAGCAAGTAGCTCTTTTTCATATGTAGATAGTAGCAAATTTCTCCCAGTGAGTTTGGTACTCAAATAAGCAATAGGCTGTCTTCTCTGCATTAACACTGCCCCTATACCCCTCCCTGAGGCATCACATTCCAATACAAATTCCTCACTGAAATTGGGCATGGCTAGAACTGGAGCTGCGGTTAAGGCTTGTTTTAATTCCTCAAAAGATTTTAGTGCTGCCTCTCCCCACACAAACCCTTCTTTCTTCAGCAGGTCAGTGAGGGGTGCTGCTATGCCCCCAAATCCCTTGATAAATTTTCTGTTGTACCCAGCAAGCCCTAGGAACTCTCTTACAGCCTTGGTATTCTTGGGTATTGGCCACTCTTTTATTGCTTCAATTTTTCTGGGGTCTACTGCCACCCCATTTTCTGAAATAACATGACCCACATACTCTACTGTCTTTTGTCCAAAGGATCATTTGGATAGCTTGATGACTAACTGGTTCTCCTTTAGTATCCTTAATACCTTGTGGATGTGCTCCAGGTGAGTGGTCCAAGCTTCACTATAAATCAAAATGTCATCAAAAAACACCAGGACAAACTTCCTGAGGTGCTCTTTGAATATGGTGTTCATCAAGGCCTGAAAAGTTGATGGTGCATTGGTTAGCCCAAATGGGATTACCCTGAATTCATAATGTCCTTCATGGGTACGAAATGCAGTTTTATATATATCCTCTTCATTCATGCGAATTTGGTGATAGCCTGATCTTAAATCAAGTTTAGAACAAATTTAGCTCCATGCAATTCATCCAATAATTCATCTATACGAAACTTGTCTTTGATGGTCTGCTGGTTTAGGGCTTTATAGTCCACACACATACGCCAACTGGAGTCAACTTTTCTCACCATCACCACTGGGGATGCATAGGGGTTATAGCTGGGTCTAATGGAACCAGATTTCAGCATTTCAGATATCTGTTTTTCTATTTCTGCCTTGAGGAAGTAGGCATGTTTGTAGGGTCTAATACAAACAGGTTTAGCCCCTGGAATAGTTGGGATTTTGTGATCACAATCTCTCCTTGGTGGTAGCCCTTTTGGCTCTTCATACACTTCAGGAAATTGAGTTAAGATATCTCTCAAGCTTTTAGGAAGGCCTTCCATTCCAACTCCCTTCTACTGTTTACTAGCTTGTACATGTCCCACCTCCATTAAACTAAGTTGTATCCAATACCCTTCTCCATTATGCCTTAGGGCTTTGTCAATCTTTCTTCCTCCTACTAGCTTAGAGTTATCAGGCACCACTCCTTGCCATATGCACTCCTGTCCCTCCCAGTGGAATTTCATCTGTAACTTTTTGAAGTTGAATATAATATCATCTAGTTGTCTTAACCATTGTGTTCCCAAGACCACCTGCTGCCCTCCTGAGGGTAGTATTAGTATGTTAATGGAGATTACCACCCCTTGGTAGTGCAACTGCACCCCAGTACAAATTTCTGATCCTTGCAGCTTCTCCCCACTTGCTACTACTACATCAAAAGCTTCAGATTGCTCCACCTTCAACCCCAAGGTTTTCACTAATCTAGGGTGGATGAAGTTATGGGTGGATCCTGTATCAACCAGGATATTAATTGTTTGCCCCTTAATACTTCCCTTGAGCATGAGGGTTTGGGTAGTGGGAATTCCTGACAAGGCATGTATAGAAATAGATGGAAACTCTTCTACTACCAGCTCATGTAATTCTGTGGGATCTTTATCTTACTCTCCTCCAATTCTACTGGAGTTATGTCAGGTTCCTCTTCAATGTCTAGGATATATAATTGATTCTTGCACTTATGGCCTCTATCACATTTCTCATTGCAGGTGAAGCACAAATTATTCCTCCTCCTATTCTGAATCTCATCCTGAGTTAATAGTCTGCCCTTTGGAACAAATGCAGCACTCTCTTTTGTCACTCCTGGTGCTTGAGGTTGGTGAGCTCTAGGGCATTCATGGCCTTGGCATTGTTCACCTCCGCGGCGACCTCCGCGGTAGTCCACTTTGTGAAGTCTTCTTCAGTGGGCTCAACATACTCTGTCAGTGTGGCTCTCCATAGTGATGTGCTCCGGAGGAAGGTTTCCATCCTGCATTTCCAGTACCCATAATTGGTACCGTTGAAGTGAGGAGCCCTAGTTGAGGAGTGTCCTTCCATCACTGAAGAAGCTCCTTCACGATTCTTGAAGGTGTCAGAAGGTGGTCGAACGGCCTTGTCGTTGGTAGTCATAGCTATGAACTTGGCTCGGATACAAAATGTAATGCCCTGATAGCTACTACACAAGTACTAGAGGGGGATGAATAGTACTTTAAAATAATCAAGAGTATAATTCCTAATTATTGTGCAATCTGATGCGGCTAGTAATTGGAGGGAGGGGTATTTGAGTAAAATAACAAATAGGAATGTTTTTCTATTTAAGGAGGTTGAGCCGGCCCTAATTGTGACGCGAAAATTGTGAGAGTTATTTCTTTTATTTCCCTAGATCAATTGTATTAGGATTTGGCTTTTCCCCTTAGATTAATAATTGTTTCCTAGTCGTTAATTTGCGAGTAGTTGAATTGTAGTAGGATTCCCTTTTAATTTCAGATCTAAGTTTCCTATAAAAATCCCCCTTTTATCATCAAATCCCTAGTGAAACACATCAATTGGTATCAGAGCAGTAGATCCTATGGCGACGACAAGAGAGATCACTGTCGCCTTGGAAGAATTGGTGGCGACAATCAGGCGATGGGTGGAAGAATCGAAACAAGAGACGGAGAGAATGAGTATGCAGGCACGCTGTAAATTAGCGGTGAAATTAGCGGAGATCGATCGTCGCCACCAGGAGGAATTGGCGGAGAACGCTCTTTGCTACCCTTCCCCGGCGAAGGCAAAGACAGATCTGAAGATTTCAAGCCCAGATCCACCATATTCAGATCCAGATCTGAAATTTTCAGATCTAGATCTGAAATCTACAGATCCAAATCTGAAACGACGAGAGGCGCTCCTATCGACAACAAAACTAGGAGGGGCGCTCCTACAGAGTATTCCCGAGGGGCTGCCGCCCCTCCTGGGACTTCCAGGGGGGCTGCCGCCCCTCCGGCAGGGGCTGCCGCCCCTCTTGGAGCCCCCACGGGTGTGTCCGACCCTTCAACATCGACGACGAGGCCGTCGAGACGCCGGACAGCGAGAATTTGACTCTGGACAGCGAGAATTTGACTTTTTGGGCCCAAAACAGCGGGAGACAGAGCTCGTCCAGCAGTGCAACGATGACGGCGACCATCCAAAGTATTTGTGGGGGCCCGACGACGCTTTTTGGATCCCGCCTTGGCCCGACGATATTTTTTCGGACGTCGTTGAAAGCGGTGGGGACCACTCTCATCCGTTTGACTCGGGAGGAGGATTGCAATCGACCTGGTAGAATGGATGGCCCATGGACATCATGCACCACTTTGAGGACAAGGTGAATTTTCAGGGACGGAGTAGTGATGCGGCTAGTAATTGGAGGGAGGGGTATTTGAGTAAAATAACAAATAGGAATGGTTTTCTATTTAAGGAGGTTGAGCCGGCCCTAATTGTGACGCGAAAATTGAGAGAGTTATTTCTTTTATTTCCCTAGATCAATTGTATTAGGATTTGGCTTTTCCCTTTAGATTAATAATTGTTTCCTAGTCGTTAATTTGCGAGTAGTTGAATTGTAGTAGGATTTCCTTTTAATTCAGATCTAAGTTTCCTATAAAAATCCCCCTTTTATCATCAAATCCCTAGCGAAACGCATCACAATCACTAACAATGCGAAATAAATAATAACAACGAAAACTGAGCAACGCAAACAAGCGATGTAATGGGTTCGGATCCACCCAAGTGTAACGACCCGCTCTCGGGGCCCGTTACTATTTGGAAATGCACAAGTCCTACTAGGCACCAATGAGATCAATACAGACTCTGTTGCAGAAATGCGCCAAAATACTCATACATGAAAGTGGTGTAAACCTTATTACAATGGGAGGAAATGTCGATCGCCATTGAGTTGGGATGACATTGGTGATAGAGAGCTGTTGGGGCCTGAGATGATTGTGGAGGCTGTGGAGGTTGTCAAGAACATTCGGGAGAGGTTGAGGATTGCTCAGGACCGTTTTAAGCATTGGGCTGATGCTAAACGTCGTCCTTTGGAGTTTCAGCCTGGGGATCATGTGTTTCTGAGGATTTCCCCGAATCGTGGAGTGATTCGCTTTGGGAAGCGAGGGAAGTTGAGCCCGCGATACATTGGACCGTTTGAAATTCTGGAGAGAGTTGGCGAGGTAGCTTATCGCTTAGCCTTGCCGCCATCTTTGAAAGGAGTTCACGATGTTTTCCATGTGTCGCAGCTTCGTCGATACATCAGCGATCCATCTCATGCTGTGGATTTCTCGGAGATCGCCGTTCGCTCAGATTTGACGTATGACCATTATCCAGTGCAGATTCTGGACAGGCGTCAGAAGTCACTTCGGAACAAGGTCGTCGATCTTGTTAGAGTGATGTGGCGGCACGGTTCGCCGGGAGAGTCTACTTGGGAGAGAGAAGATGAGATGCGAGAGCGCTACCCACTTTTGTTTCCCGGACACGTGAGTGTTGGGAAATTCCGAGGGCGGAATTTTTCTTAAGTTGGGGAGGATGTAACGACTGGTTTTTCATGTATGGATTATTATATATATGTATATTAATATTGGTTGCTTTCGCTTGTTTGTGATTTCCATTTCCGTCCCCATAGTTTTCGTTTTCGTTCGCTTCGTTGTGATTTTTTCTAGATTCTTCCGTCGATCGTCGTGTTTGGGGTAAGTCATTCGTGACGAGCTTCATAACGTCGATATCTAGCTGTTAGGTTGAGCCTAGAAGTCTTAGGAATCGATCCCGGAGCTTCGCGCTCCATTTCGGAACTTATCGTGCACGTTAGCCGGTATAAGAAGGGGCACCGACCGACTAGATGACGATCCAGTCGGTCGGCAAACCTTCTTGAACCGACTAGTGGGCTTTGATAATTATTCAGGAGTTACTGTTTATCGTTAGTCGGTCTAAGAACGTTGGTCGACCGACTAGGTTGCAAACTAGTCGGTCAGCAATGCTTCTTTAACCGACTAACTCCTTAATTATTTTGATACCAAGATACTGTTCATTCTTAGTCGGTCTAAGAACGTTCATCGACCGACTAGATATCAAACTAGTCGGTCAGTAGTTGTTCTTTGACCGACTAACTCTTAGTTCATATTTTCGTCAGGAGCTACTGTTTACACTTAGTCGGTCTGCGTTGATCAACCGACCGACTAGTTCTCAAACTAGTCGGTCAACAGTCCTTCTTTGACCGACTAATCAGTACAGGGAACCCTAGTTTTGCCCTAGCCGCCACCAAACATTATAAATACCCCTCCAAACGTTTTCTTCTTCTTCCTCATGACCTCAAACCCTAATTTCTCCCCCATTGAGCCCTCTTCTTCCTCAAACCATTAATCCTTCATCCCAAGCTCAACCTTCATCATCCAAACTCTCTCTTGTCACATCCTACCTTCCATCTTCCTCAAACTTTCATCAAACCCCCAAAATCCACATCCAAACCCATTTCTCCAGATTTTTCCCCCATTTCCAGATCTGAGCCGGATCGTTCCTCCGTTGCCGTGGTTGCTCGGCATCGTTCCTCCGCTTCTTCACGGTAATGCTCGACCCCTTAATGCTTTCATAACCCACATTGAAATTGTGAAACCCTAATAAAAATGGTTATTAGACATCATAGGATTCAATTAAGAAACCGGTTCTAGATATCTCTTCTAATGTTGTTTCTCCCTAACAGTGAACCATTCCGTAACTTAGCTTGTGACGGATCTTCGTCACTCATCGTCGGTATAAGGCAAGTGAAACTTGCATCTCTTGAATTGGGCCATGTCTTAGGCCATTACCTTGTTTTAGCGTAAAAGAGACTAGACAGTGAAAGGATAGCTGTCTGGACGCCATTGATCTAGTTTGACAACGAAACTAGATCCGACACCTTGCTTGCTTCATTCATGTTGCCTGTCATGTTTAAATTCGATTAACGGTACGCAATTCATCTGTAAATGCCATGTCATCCATGTTGAATGTTGCATTGGTAGCACTCGCTACAATAGTTGTACTTTCTGGCTTGCCCAGGAATGTCTCATGTACGGATGATTTATCGATGACGGGGGTGACCATTGAGAACTGGTGTTCCCCAGCAGTGGCTCACCTGTGACCGGTGCGCTCCGGTATGATACGTGGTATCATTCATGATAAATGATTTGTTTAGGATCGACGACGGGGGTGACCATTGAGAACTGGTGTTCCCCAGCAGTGGCTCACCCGTGACCGGTGCGCTCCGGTATGATATGTTGTATCATTCGTGATTCCTTGTCTTGTCTCGTGTCTAGATGGAGCGTTTGTTGGCTTGTGTCCAATATACAAACGGCTCGCGGGTGGGGTTGGACAAAAGAGTCTAGCTGGGCCTGGGGGTAGCTCCCCTCCGCCTACGCGGATTGAGTCCTTAGGCTTGAGATTTGTACCGCAGTTGATGCGATGACATGATTGACTTGACTTGTACTTGCTCGTGTTTATACATGCAAACTTGAAATCCATGCCGTGCCTGCTACTTGTACCTTACTTTACTTGCTACTCATGCTATAACTGCCATGTCATGCATGCCTTTAGAACTGCTAGGTTGTCTTTAATTATGTTTCCTTGCCAAGTCTTTTAGACTTGCTGAAATGTGCCCCTTTCTCTTTTGGGTGACACATGTTAGATCCCGAGCCTGAGTTGGTTGCCGAGGACGTGGTGTTTGCTGACGCTGAGTCAGAACCCGCGTTCATCGTGGAGTACGAGGACACCGGAGACCAGTCGTAGAGACCTTTTGTGTTCCTTGTTTTACTCTTTTGTTGTCGGTGCGTAGCACCAACACTCTGTTATGTTGTTTTGTTGGCCTTGTTCTGGGCCTGGACTCTTTTCTTTTAGCCTGGTGGCTTTTTCTGCGATGTTGAATATTGTTGTGGACGATCTTTGAGATTGTTATTTATATCACTCTCTTTTATTATTATCATTGTTGTTGTGCTGTTTGCATTTACAGGGACCTGCCACTTGCGTATGTTTTATAGACGCTTAGCGGGCGTGCAGCTTCACAGCTTCACGTCCGTGCGGACCTTCTCACGACTCGCCTCCATTTTAGGGAAGCGGGGCGTGACAAATTTCGTTGACTTTTGTCCCAAAAATCATGGGAGAAAATCACTCAAAGATATTTCAAAAATTAAGTCAAAACGTTAAACTTCGACAGCTGGTAGTCGACTCCCTAGGAGTGGTAGTCGAATCCCAGTGTGTTTCAGGAAATTTTGATTCTCAGCTGGTAGTCGACTCCCTACCTTTGGTAGTCGACTCCCAGAGGAGTTTTTCCTGAGTCACAACTAGTCAATGAAGTAGCTAACTCCAGGGTGTGTTGGAGTTTTACTACAGAATATAAAACGACTAGAAAAACGTTCTCAATATCTTTTCAAAAATGATTTAAAATATATTTAAAAATGTTTTTGAAAACATTTGTGTGTGTGTGATTGTCTATACGATTTGGCTTTAACAATACCCTAAGAAAGACACAACAAACTCACTATGGACTAGTACACGTCTTCGGAAGCTTGATCAACTGATGGGGTGGATGTGAGCTTCACTTGAGCTTCTTGGTCTATTTGAGCTTTGAGCTTCATCATTGATCTTAGCAACGTTCGTCCTTGTCTTTGAGCATGGATTGCGCTTCTTGGAGTATACATAAAGCTTTTCATTAGTTGCACAACCTGCACACTTGATTGTAGTGTAGTTAGTACACTAAGCTTCATTTGATGTGCTCATCATCAAAATCACTTGGGGTGGAATTCAATTTCCATCACTCTCCCCCTTTTTGATGATGACGCCCAAATGAAAAAATGAAGTAAGTTGATATGTTAAATTGATATGAAAATAAACTTACTCCCCCTGCTTTGATGCGGTTCTTCCCCTGCATCGAAGCTGTTAGAAATAATACATTCATTTACAACAATCATTTTTGCATTTCAATATTTTCTACCCCTTGTCATCAACAAAAAATATATTTAATGACAAAGTATAATAAGAATATGATTCTTAGAGGGGAATTCAATTTTCTATTCCTGCAAAAGGAATGTTAGCATAAGAACAACCAATAATTTGCATAATAGATAAGTTCATAGTAGGAAGCATCACACGATAGTAAAGTTATTACAGACCATAAGTTTGAAAACATTGTTTTTAAAAACCATTGTTTGAAAGCCATTGTTTTGAAAAACTCAAGGATGACCACTATTCTTCTTCAACTCCTTGATCTCATCAAGGATCGTGATAAGCGTGTCCTCTGTCATTTTGTTGCTTTTCACCACGAGCTCTTTGAGGTCGTCCACCTTTTTGTTAAGGTCTTCAAAGCCTTTCTCTTGTGATATCTTTAACTTCCCAATTTTCTTCAAAAGCATCTCTTGAAGTTCAAAGATATATGCCGGTGGCTCCTCTTCTTCTCCTTCTTCTTCGCTTCCTCTTTCTTCTTCTCCTTCTTCTTGCTCATCAGAATCTGAAACAACAATTTTCTTACCTCTCCTGGAGGATGACGATCCTCCTTCAGCAACAAGTTTCTCTTCGGGAATGTTTTCATCAAGATCATGATGAAGGTTCATTCTTCCAAGAGCATGAACATCAAATATGCGAGCCAGTTCTAGAATTGTGGTTTCATGATCCAAAGGCACATTATAGCTAATAAACAAGATAGTAAGATAGTGTCCATGAGCTAAAGTGGATGAGGGTCTATCTGAAGAGGCTGAAGCAAGAATGGAGTCCATGATTACTTTGGCTCAATTGACACGGATGTTCCCTAACATAGCATAGATACACTTGGCCTGCTTCTCAGATAGGATAGAATGAATTCCAGATTTTTGAGTAATGTTGTAGAACAATATATAGGATAGTAGAATGAACAGTAATGGCAAGTTTTGTATCAAGAACTTTGGTGATAAAACGACTCTTGACAAGATCGTAATCCATATTAGCATAAAATAGGTGCACAAGTTTGGGATAGCAGAGGTAAGTGTTTTCGGAGGAAAATAAAGTTGCTAAGTTCTGAAATTCTAGTATGCTATCAATCCCATAGTTTACAACATGCTCAAGTTTGACAAATCTTTCATGGAGGATGGGTTTCTTAGAGATTTTGACAAAATGTTCATAGGTGGTACTCCTAAACAGATAGGGTAGAATAGTTTATTTCTCAGAAGCAGATTCAGTAGAAACTTTCCTTTTCTTGGAAAATATTCCCTTGAGAGGCATCTAGATAGAGTAAAAACAAGAATTTTACAAAACTAGATAAGCAAGGAAATCATGAAGTAAAAATGATGAGAAAAGTTTTTACCTTGAGTAAACTTGAGAAAGTGATGAAGTTGGAAGAGCTTCAAGCAACCCAAGCACCAAGAGAAATTTTCAAGAGAGGAGTGGAATGGGGTAGTCGGTGATCGCACCCCGGATACACGTCCCGAGGTGACGGTTGTAGTTTTACCGCTAGCGCACGGTATAGCGGCAAGCGGGTATCGAACACAGGGAGGACGAATGATCGTGCTTGTTCCTAATCAACCTGGCTATCCAAGAGGGATAATTGCCTTGGGCGATCCTGTCACAATCGTCAGACAAATGTGCGAAATATCAAATCAAATAAAGGACGTCTAGGGAATGGGGAATCCCCGCTACTCACCGTATTTCATAAATGTGGTTCCTCGGCCGAGTGAAAACCCTGTAGTTTTCCAGTAAGTCGGGGCTTTCAGGGGTCTTCAGTTCGGAGGCGGCTCGGCCGAGTGAGTTGTCGTCACTCGGCCGATGGCTTTACTGCACTCGGGCGGACGGATTTACCACTCGGCCGAGTGGGTCTTCTGAAGCTCAGGTGGCCGAAAAAACAGTAACTTCGATATTTTTGAAAGGCTTCGTCTGGGCGCCACTCGGGCGGACGTGGTATCGTCACTCGGCCGATGTGGTCTCCGTCGCTCGGCCGAGTACACATGGAAATCGTGTCTGAACGGGTCGGCCGAGCGGTGTCTCGCTGGTCGGCCGAGTGGCTCCTCCACTCGGCCGAGCGGGACACAAAAAATGCCCAATCTGCTTAATTTGGCCTCCTCGTCGCTCCTGCGACGTCCATTCTTCTTCCGCTCCTCTCCAACAGCAAAAAATACTCCTCGGGGAGGTCGTTGGTGGCCGTCTAGCGTAAGCGTATCTCGAGATCACTCCAAATCACGCCAAATCACCTGAAATGCGACAAAAACAACAAAACGTGAAAAGCATCGCAATATCGTCGATAAATCGTAAAAGACGTGATTTGGGCGATCTAAATGGCATGCAAACATGCGGAAAAAAGGTGTAAAATAAGGAGTGATCAGTCGGCTACCCTAGGGTTTTACTCTTGGGGTTTTTACCTAAGGGTGAAAGATGGTGAAGAATAATGGCCTTAGGATCAAGGGATGGATGGTTAGGATAGAGTTTTAGCTTACTGGGTATAAGTTTCCTTTGAGAATATGAACCCATTAACTCTATAGAACCCAATAGGAGTTAGTCAAAAACTAAACCCAGAAATCCGCACACGCGCTGGTAGTCAACTCCCTCATCTAGGTAGTCGACTCCCTACTGGGTTGAGTCGTTTTCTCATCCCGAGGGGTTTTTGATCCAAGTTTGAGTGCGTTTTCTGAACACGAAATGTTTTAAAAGTATAGCGCAAACATTTAAAATCATATAAAGAGATTTAAAAATATTAACTTATTTAAATAAATTTAAGCATATATATTTTTGCAAAAAAATAAGTTGCAAAAGAAAGCTTTTGATGTTTAATCCTTTACAAAGTGTTGGATCTAGTTTTCTTCCTCTTCAATTCTTTAGAGTACCTGGAAAAAATAAACGTTTATGGTACTCTTTGGCTTTTGAGTCTGAGGAGTTAGTCTTTAGGAAGCCAAACCCAGTATGGTTTAGTTCCTTCAGGAACGACATATTTATAATTTTTGCTTAAATGAATTTGTTGAACAAAGTCTGTAGCATACCTTTTATTTCGTTGATCAGACAAGTTCTTCGGTATCCAGATGCTCAAAAAACCATTATTAGAATGATGCATCTTAGTATGCTTAACCTGTTTCTTGGTATGATGTAAATCATAACCGAGTTCGGTTTTGCTAGATGAAGCTTTTTGGTTATTTATTAGACTATCTAGCTTCCCTTTTCCTTTGTTGAAATTCTCAATAATTTTCATCGTAGCATCGTATTTATCTTTGACAGATACGAGAAGATTATTCAGATTCTTAACCTTTTCATTTACTAATAAAATATCTTTTTGCAAAGAATCATTCTTTTCTTTAAGGAGACTATTTTCTTTAATGATTTCTTCTTTTTCTTTAGCATCCTTTTTAATATTTCTAAGTGTTTTCCTATGTTCTTTTATGAGCTTTTCATGCATTTTGCATAGCTCCTTATATGCTCCCCTATAGTCCATGTCTTCATCTTCACTTGATGATGAATCATTGTCGCTAGATGAATCATGATGCGAACTTACCTTAGAGGATGTAGAGGCCAGGAAGCACATGTGTGCTGTTTCTCTTCTTTCATCGTTGTCTTCTGATGAGGATTCATCGGACGAGGAGTCATCGCTCTGGTCGAAGGCTGCGTAAGCTTCCTTCATTGGTCGTCGGAATTTGTTTCTTCCACTGTTTCTATTTTCATTGTTGTCTCTGTTCTTCCCACGATCTTTGGAATCACGATTGTTTCTTTCTAATGGACAGCCTCTCTTGACGTGCACTAATTTATTGCAACCAAAACAAATGATACCGTTAGTAAAAGAACGTTTACCATACTTACTTGTGATGAACTCTTTAAAGTTCTTTGAGATGAAGGTAAGATGGTCTTCTTTGTCCGTATAGTCGGAATCTTCTTCTTGTGCTTTAAACGCGAGAGTCTTCTTCTTTGGTCTTTCTTCGATCTTCTTATCTTCTTCAAGCTCAATCTCATATGCCATGAGATTTCCCATTAGTTCTTCGATGGTAAGGTCCTTAACGTTATGAGCTTCTTGAATAGCAGTTGTCTTTCCCTTCCACTCGGGTCGGAGAGATCTTAGTATCTTCATTACCTACTCATATTCAGAAAGTCTATTTCCAAACCCAGCAAGCTCATTCGTAATGTTAGTAAAACAAGTATTCACATCGGTGATACGCTCTCCTTCTTCCATTTTAAAAGATTCGAATTTTGAATGTAAAACGTTTATGCGGGATTCCTTTACCTTTTCAGTTCCTTCGTGACTTACCTGAAGAGTATGCCAGATTTGGTGTGCAGTCTCGCATTGGGAGACTCGATTGAACTCATTTCCTGTTACGGCACAAAATAGTGCACTCATTGCCTTTGCATTAAGGTTTTCTCTCTTCTTGTCGTCGACTGACCACTTCCCAAATTCAATTTCGGTAAGAGCGGTGTATGGGACTTTTGTAACAGTTCATGCTTCAATATCTAATGACTCCACGTGAGTCTTCATCCGGATCTTCCAGCTAGCGTAGTTGGTTCCGTTGAACAATGGTGGTCGCATAGTATTCAGTCCTTCAGAATGAAAAGATGTTGATGCCATCACTTTGACCTTGCTCTGATACCAAGTGTTGGATCTTGTGGATGGCAAACAACACTAGAAGGGGGGTTGAATAGTGTTGTATAAAGATAAAACTTTTTCGTTCTTAATCAATCAACACAAAACAAAACCTTTTAATGTTGCCTAAGAAACCAAGTAGAGTGATCTACGCTTGGTTCTTAATCAACTCAATAAAACTTCAAATCAAATCAGAGATGAAACACTTCTGGTAGTCGACTCCCTATGAGGAGTAGTCGACTCCCAGCGGGAATTTAAGCACAGTTCAGATAGTTAAACACAAAATGAAGATGTATGAAAGTTTGCACAGAAGTGTAAATACAAAGCTGAACTTTTGCAATTTATTATAAATGAGTTACAAGAATATTAAACAAAGAGTAATTGCAAGATAAATAAGAAGTGCTCGTAAAGATAAGTAATCACAGATAAGCAGACGCAAACACAAGAATTTTTATCATGGTTCCCCACAACTTGGGTACGTCCAGTCCCCGACCAATCCGGTACGAGATTTCCACTATTGCCTTGGCAAATACAAACACCTAACTTCACTTGTTAGGATTTCCAACAACCTAGTCTTGACCAGGATTTCCCCACTCGGCCGAGTGGAGGACCCACTCAGCCGACCAGCGAGACACCGCTCGGCCGACCAGATCAGACACGATTCCTATGTGCACTCGGTCGAGCGACGGAGACCACATCGGCCGAGTGAAGAGACCACGTCCGCCCGAGTGGCGCCCAGACGAAGCCCTTCAAAAATCTCCAAGTTTCTGTTTTTCGACTGCCTGAGCTTCAGAAGACCCCACTCGGCCGAGTGGAGAATCCCGTCCGCCCGAGTACAATGAAGCCATCGGCCGAGTGACGACACTCACTCGGCCGAGCCTTCCCGAAGTAGAGACCCCTGAAGCCCCGACTTACTGGAAAATTACAGGGTTTCTCACTCGGTCGAGCGACTTTTGTCACTCGGCCGAGTGCGACGCGCTGCCTGTAGCGAAAATTGCGGAAAACAGGCTGCGCAGGGGTATTTTGGTCACAGTTTTTGGACGATTTTGGGGGCTATTTAACCCCTGTTTTTACCCTAGTATTAGAGAGCTTCTCCCTTAGATTTTTTGCAGCTTTTTAGATTAGCTTTTTAGTTTTATTCTTGAGATTGGAGAGGAGAAAAAGTTTGATTTTTGTGGGATTAATTGAAGAACTCCATGGTTTGTCTTTCTCTTCCCCAAAAATTCTATTTTTATTGCTTATCTCAATATTGTGATGAATTCTATTGCTTATTTCATTGATTATTTTTGTGATCTTGCTATGAATTGTGAGTAGTTGCCACGTCTTGGGGCGTGGGGATGAACCCTACAAGCCCAACTTCATATTTGTGATGAATTAGTAGAAATTTTGCTAGAATCGATATCTAGGGATTAGATTGGGATCAATTTACTACGATTAGCTAGGAGTTCATACCGATCGGGATTTGCAAGAGATTGGATCCCGATTCGATAGGAAACCTAGAAATCCGAATTGGGTTGGAATCAAATTTCCGTAGTATCAGTTTGCAAGAGATTGGACCGATACTAGGGTTTCCGGTTGCAATTCCGTGCCAATACCCGTTTGCAAGAGATTGGACGGGTAGGAACTATCCCAATCTAGATCACGAGCCGAGTTTGCAAGAGATTGGGCTCGGTGCGCGATTGGACGATGATGTTGACCCTAATGCTAGCTTTCCTAGGCTATGGTTTGTAAGAGATTGGACACAAACCTAGGATAGCTATAGACCGGCAACAGCGCGAGAGCGTGAGCTTGGTTCTACATTCAGTTGCAACTAGTCCATCCAAAATCTCAATCTAGCAATTTTGAAACCGACGAACCACATTTATGAGATACGGTGAGTAGCGGGGATTCCCCATTCCCTAGACGTTCTTTATTTGATTCGATATTTCCGCACTTTGTCTGACGATTGTGACAGGATCGCCAAAGACAAATCTTTCTTCTTGAATAGCCAGGGTGATTGGAACAAGCACGGTCATTCGTCCTCCCTGTGTTCGATATCCCGCTCGCTGCTACACCGTGCACTTGCGGTAAAACTACAACCGGTCTTTAGGGTTACATCCCGGAGCGATCAAGTTTTTGGCGCCGTTGCCGGGGAGGCGATTGCGTTTGATCTTACCACCCCTAGCTACTTCCTTTTTTATTTTTTTTATTATTATCATTATTATTTCCATTTTTTATTTTTTATTACCTAACCCTTCACGGTACTAATCATCTCTTTGAAACTCTGTTTTCCCTGTGCATGTACACGAGATCTACGACTGACCCTGAAGCTATATTGTTTGATCCGGAGATCGAACGTACCGCACGGAGACTTAGAGCGGAAAGGAGACAAAATCCGGAAGGGGCGGTTTATGACCAACTCGGAAACTCCTGAACAATTGGCGGCAAGGATGGCGAGGATAATTTCTATTCGAGATAGGCTTCGGCCTAAGACATCTTCTACTACCTCATCCATCGCCATGCCGGAGTTGGCGGCTGACAAGAACTTCGAGCTAAAGACTGGATTGGTGGTTTTGATGCAACAAGACCCATTTCACGGGAACGCCCATGAGAACCCCCACTACCACATCCAATTATTCTTGTCGAAGTGCGCCACATTTCAGATGCCGGGGGTCTCCATCGATGCCATCAGACTGCGTCTCTTCCCTTTCACGCTAAAGGACAAGGCACTATACTGGTTGAGGACGCAAGCTGAGGGTGTCTTCACCACTTGGGACGAGTTGGCGAGTGCATTCATTGACAAGTTCTATCCGCCATCCAAGACGGTGAAGATCCGGAGCGCTCTCATGTCCTTCAAGCAAGGACCACAGGAGACGCTCTATGAGGCTTGGGAGCGTTTTAAGGATTTGCAGCATCAATGCCCGCATCACAGCATAGAAGATTGGGAGCTAGTTCATAGCTTCTACACGGTCTCCAACCGGGGACCAAGCAAATTATTGATGCCGCGGCGAATGGTGCTATCTTGTCAAAGACTCCCGAGGAAGCTACGGCCCTAATTGAGGAGATGGCCTCAAATAATCAACAATGGGGCGATGAGCGAGGACACTCTACGTCCTCCTTAAAGCCAACTAGCATCTACGAGGCGAAGGCCGTAGCGGAGCTTACGAGCAAGTTTGATTCTCTCCACAAGGTAGTGGAGAGATTGGAGAAGTTTATCACGGAGCCCCAATGAAGCCCTTCCACCTCCGCTCCAACAACCAAATGTGTGATTGGCAAGACCAATCTCAAGCCATGTACTCGGGAGGAGAGCAAGGAGAAGGATCCTTGGAGCAAGTACAATATGTTGCGGGGAACCAAGGATATTGGGCCAATCCGGCCACAAGAAATCATCCCGGATTCTCTTACGCCAACAATGAAGGAGCTTTGAACCCGCCACAAGCACCACCTCAACAAGCCCGACCACCACCACCCCAACAACAAAACTATCCACCAAGGGGGCCTACTCAACAAAATTTTCAACCGAAGCAACAATTTCCACCATATAGGCCGCCCGGATACAATCAAGGGTGGAGGAATCAAAATCAAAACCCTCCACAAGCTCAACAACGATCCGACTTTGAAGCTAGAGTGGAGGCATTTATGGTCGAGCAAATAAGGTCAATGCTACCTTGAAGGGCGGGGCAAGACTCTCTTAATACCGTTGTGGCTCAAATATCGGAGCAATTGGCGTTGCTCAATCGGAACACTCAACGATTTCCGGCGCAACCCGAGCAAAACCCACGGGGCAACACCGGCCACATCAATGCCGTAGTTGCCGTTACCACGAGAGGCGGAAAGGATACTACCCCGCCATGATTCCTACCGAGGAACCCGTGGAGGAAAGTTTGGAGCCGATTGAGCCGGTAGTTGAAGTTGATAAGGAGAAGGAGCCACAAGAAAAGAGAAATCTAGAGCGGAGCAATTGATCGAGGAGAGGCGCTTCATGCCACCGGTCCCATTTCCCCAAAGGCTTGCTAGAGCGAAAATGGAGAAAAGGCTAGCAAAGTTTCTCGAGTATCTTAGAGGAGTTAGCCTCAACATTCCCTTCCTCGACGCCATCGTGGAAATCCCCACATATGCTAAATTCTTAAATGATTTGATTTCGGGGAGAAAGAGGAAGGAGAAGATTATGCTAGCCGAGGAGGGCTCTTGGTTTACTAAGAGAGAAAAAGAGCCGGCCAAATTCAAAGATCCGTGGAGTTTTCGGATTCCTTGCACCTTGGGCGGCGTTCCTCTTCAAAAGGCGTTGGTTGATCTAGGGGCTAGTGTGAGCCTCATGCCTCTCTCCATGTTCTTAAGGCTAAACACCGGGACAAAGTTGAAACCCACCAACATGCGCATTCAATTAGCCGATGGACGGATAACAAGGCCGGTGGGGATCGCCGAAGACATCCCGCTACAAGTCCCGGGGGGAATATGCTTGCCATGTGACTTCGTGATCATGGACGTTAAGGAGGAGGGAGATACTTCGTTGATACTTGGACGCCCATTCCTCGCCACCGCCGGAGTCATCGTCGACGTGCGCGAAGGTACACTACTTTAAACGTCAGTAACATCGAGGTGGAGCTTCACATTCCTAAGGATATGAAGCACATGCCTTACCACGAGGAGCTTGATTACATGGACCTCCTTGATGAGGTAATTGAGGAGGCGATCCCCCACTCTATTGGCGCTCTATTCGATGAAGATTTCGAGGAAGGCCCGGATTTAGGCCAAAATGAGAAGAAAGATGATTCCCCCGACCTCTCCACTGAAGATGATGAGGCGACGCTGATGTCGCAAGGATTCGAGAGCTCTGTAAGCTCTCGAAATTAAAGTCTCCAAAGAAAGCTTCTCCGGTACGGAAATCGGCATCACCGGTGAAGCCGTTGACCGGAGCAAATGCTAGCTTGGGGGAGCCTCCCCCCAACACTATTCGAGATGGGAGACCACCGAGGGAGAACACGCCGCCACGTCCCAATCCAAGCGTTCTCCCCGGAAAGTTTGATGGGTGCATCTCATATGCACCAAACATCCCACATTGATTGAAAATTATAGGGGGTCGAGCTCACGACCTTAAACGAGCGCTTGTCGGGAGGCAACCCGACGGTTTTTGCTTTATTTTTACTTTTTCTTTATTTTCGTTTTAGAAATTTTTAGTGTTTTGAGTCGTTCGCCCAAAAATTTTGTGATAACGGGTCCTATTTTTCTTGACAGGAGAGGAGATAGGTAGATCCATCATGAGGAGGATGAACGCGACGACGAGGAGCGCCCCAAGAAGGCGCTCGACGCTTAGGAGGAAGATGGAATCGACTGGAGGAAGAAAGACGGAGTTTAGAGCCCAAACGAAGACAAACAGCAGAACACAAGGCTCACTCGGCGCGAGTATACTAGTCACTCGGCCGAGTACAGAAGTTCGTCCGGCCGAGCCGCTCACGAACGAGGGAAGTCTGCTGTACCCAACTCTCTGTTAATTTTCCTGATTTCAAAATAACTGCTACTCGGCCGAGTATATATTCTCACGCGGCCGAGTAAAACGGATACACTCCTAGGGCGAGTCTTGCCGAGTAGCTTGAGCCACTCGGCCGAATGGACTTACTCCACTCGGCCGAGGCTGGCAAGGCCACTCGGCCGATGCGTAAGCGGGGAGGAATTTTCTATTGACCGTACTCGGCCGAGTGGCCAAGTCACTCGGCCGAGTCGTAACTTCTGCTATAATAAGAGGTCGAGGGGGCACGTTTTTCGAAACGCTAAAATCCGATCGCCCGCTCGCACCCCCGACCTTTCAGCTTCCTCGCCCGCTCGCACCCCCCGCTCGCCCGACCGGCCACCTCGCGCCGCCCGCTCGGCCCGCCACCGCCGGCCGAGCACCCGCCGACGCCTCGCCCGAGTCGCCGCCGGCCGCCGCCGCTCCGATCGCCTCCGGTACCCCCTATTTCGCCGTTTTCGCCTCTTTTTGTGTATTTTTCGAGGATACATGTGCTTAACGAACCCCTATCCCAAATAAATTTCTATATTTATCTGTTGTACCCCTAATGCTCCATACGTTTTGAATATTACCCGCTGATATCTCCATTTCACGCGCAGGTTGTTTTGGGAGCTTAGGGGAGCCCAGGGGAGCTTCTTGGGACTGATTCGGGCTTCGCGGATGCGCTGTCTTCGCACGCTTCCATTGCTTAGCACTCGCGGCGTGTCGGGGTACACTCTTTCCACTCTTTTACACACACCGCACTTTTTACACTTTTCGGAGCGCGCTCGGGGCCGATATGCCGCCCCGGACACGGCCGCGGTCGAAGAGAGCTTCCGCCAAGCGGAAGCGGTCGGATGATGCCGGCCCCTCCCACGAGTTGGAGGACTCTCCTCCACCGTCTCCCACACACCCCATCCACCCAGCACAGCCTGCAGGCCCCGCACACCCCGCACAGCCTGCAGCGCCCACACAGCCCGCACAGCCCGCACAGCCACTCCCCCGCCGCACAGCCACCACCTCCGGCTCCACTGGTCGGGCCGCTCGGGATTACGTTCCGAGACGACGCACACCGCGCCGTCTTCGAGCGTATCTCCCAGCGCTCGATCGTATCCTCCAGGTTTGCACACCTCGCTGACCTAGGACGCCTGGGGGTACTAGAGGGGATGCTCACGTTGTACGAAAATGTGGGCTGGCGAGATTTCTTTCAGGTGTCGGCGGACACGTTCACCCGCCCGACACTTGAGATTCTGAGTTCGATCGCCCGGACCGACGAGGGATGCTCGTTTCGGTTCATGGATCGAGAGTGCCAGGTCACTCTCGATATGATGAGAGCGTTTTTCTCGTGGCCCGCTGTCCCCCGGAGCCGATCGCGTTTACGGCCCCACCCATATCCCCCCACCTTCCTTCGACGCCGGTGCATGATCTCCACTGGGGTTGCGCCTTTTGGTCCACACACTTCCACCCCAGCGGTAGTCACCTCTGTCTCCACCCCTGCTGTATTTTCCGAGAGCGTCGTGGCGTCTGTCCACACTTCTGTGCCACTGACCTCTCTAGCCGCCCTCGCTGCCACTTTTGCACTCTTCTTTCGCTGCTGCTGCCTCCACTTCTCACCAGTCTGTGCCCCGCCTCGCACCGAGGCCAGGCCCACATTTGCGAGCGCAGCACCTTTTGTTCCCTTCCCCGCTGAGCCCGTCACATACGCGACTCGAGTACGCCAGCCACGCCCTGCACAGCCCCGATCGGTGCGTCCCTCTGCACCACCTCCCCCCGACACTGTACTTCAGAGCATTCGTGCTCTAGAGGGGGCGGTGAGTGGCCTCAGAGGCGACCTTAGGACCCTGTCCTCCACCGTCTCTGCGATGGCTGGCCGCTTTGACCCGCTCCCCCAGATTCACTACTGTCTTACTCAGGTTCTGGAGCGTCTCCCGCGCGTACCCCCACCCACCCAGCAGGTTCCCACCCACACTTCCACACACACTCGACCTGCTACCACTTCCACACCCACACCCGCTCAGCGGCCTGTCCAGCCACCACCACCACTTCCGCCTCAGGACGGAGACGGTGCAAGCACCACCTTCCTAGGCACCCTTGATGCCATCGATTCCTTTTGCCGTTGTGCTGCCTGTTTCTGCTAGGTCCTGTTGCACTTTTGCCCACCCCCCCTCCCCTCACTTATTTTGGGATTCTCATTTCGACCATATATTTATATATCTTTTCTGGGAGAGAGGGAGAGTTTTGGTGACACTCTTATATTTCTATATCACTCCTATCTGTGCATGCATCATGTCCGCATCATATTTTCATGTCTTTATCTTTATTTTCATTTTTCTTTTCATCATGCATGCATCCTCACCTTCCCCTCACATTTCTTGTCTCTCGGTGTGCCACACTTTGCACATTGAGGACACTGTGCCATTTAGCTTGGGGGAGTGAGTTCTCACGTTCTTTTTCGATTTGCCACCTTTATTTTTAGTTTTTCACGTCATTTTTCGCTTTTGCACTCATTTTTCATCATTTTTCCTTTTATTTTGCATGCATCACGTTTTTCTTATTTTTCTGTGTGCCGCATTGTAAATAGTTCTTTTATTTTACCTTTATCTTTATTCCTTTCTTTTTCATCTCATGCTAGAGATGACCTTTCTGATGATGATGACGTTGGATTTAGCTTACTCTATATGCATGCTATATTTGTCATGTCTTAGACTTTATTTCTGATATCATATGCTATGACTTGCCTTGCATCTAGAGATAGTAACCCACACTTTTGCCACATGAAATTGGATGAAATTCTATTATTAGCTGAGTCTGTATATTCATATGTATGCTATCACAGAAAACACACCAAGGTTCACGCATTGAATGCTTATATCTGGAGTATTGATTTCTTTTTCCTATATCACTTCTATATGCATGAATTGTACACTTCACTTCAGGATGATTGAATGATGTTAGCTATGATAAATCTGGATTAGTTAGCTTTTTTGTGATCGAAACTGAGAAGATTAGATTACCCTGCTGAAGTTGTCGTGCATGTCTTATAGAGTGAACCGAGAGTTATATCTATTTCTTTCTCCACAAATCTTGAACATCATTTCTCTACTTTTAAAATCATTGGTGAATCTCCCTTTAGCGATTCTATTTTATGGTATTTCCCCCGCTACTAATTCCTAGCTCCAAATCTCTTATTCTCTAAAAAAAGAGAGAAAAACATTCTTGTACATCATTATCTCTCTTCGAGTTGGGATCGTTGTATATATATGCTATATTGAAAAAAAAAGAGAAAAAAAAAGAGAAAAGAGGAAAATCCTCAATAAAAGATCCCATCTCACTTTCTTTCTTTCTTCTTTCTTCTTATTACCTTTGGAGCTATATAAAAATGGGGATGTAAATATTTTTTATGCCATCACGCTTATGGATAAGCTTGGGGGAGGGGATCCATTGATGTGTGAGAGAGTGACTACTTGACGTTGCACGACAACCTAGGCTAAGTAATATTCTATACTCGGTGAGATTATTTCTAGCTTTACGAAATCCAGAAATTTAAGCCTAGCGTTCATTTCATGAAATCCATACTTTTCTATTCTCTCTATTCTATTGTGTGATACTCTTATACTCGTGATAGAAAGCATTCAATTGAAAAGTGTGTGATCTGTGATTTGTATACCGCTTTAAATGATTCAGACGATGTTAATTTTAAAATTATTCCGTTTTTCATGATTATATCGTTGTTCGTGGGTTTTCCATTTCTATTTGCACTATTATAATATGATATCAAAATAAAATCTTTTGACATGAGTTTTTCATTCGGTGCATGCTGTATGAGTAAGTGAAACCCCCGTCCTGAGAAAATGATCTAGTAGCTTACCTCTTCGCTTCTTTCTCTCTTCTTTATTTTCATTTTGTTTTCCCATTCTTCTCCGTTTTTCATTTTTCATTTTTCGCCATTTTCGTTTTCCAATTCCACCGGGTTCGCCATTTACTTATCTTCCTCGAGGACGAGTAAGAGGCAAGCTTGGGGGATTTTGATCACTCCTTATTTTACACCTTTTTTCCCGCATTTTTGCATGCCATTTAGATCGCCCAAATCATGTTTTTCACGATATATCGACGATATTGCGATGCTTTTCACGATTTGTTGTTTTTGTCACATTTCAGGTGATTTGGCGCGATTTGGAGTGATCTCGAGATGCGCTTACTCCAGAGGGTCACCGACGACCTCCCAGAGGGGTATTTTGCTGTTGAAGAGGAGCGGAAGAAGAACGGACGTCGCAGGAGCGACGAGGATGCCAAAATAAGCAGATTGGGTATGTTTAATGTCCCACTCGGCCGAGTGGAGGACCCACTCGGCCGACCAGCGAGACACCGCTCGGCCGACCAGATCAGACACGATTCCTATGTGCACTCGGCCGAGCGACGGAGACCACATCGGCCGAGTGAAGAGACCACGTCCGCCCGAGTGGCGCCCAGACGAAGCCCTTCAAAAATTTCCAAGTTTCTGTTTTTCGGCTGCCTGAGCTTCAGAAGACCCACTCGGCCGAGTGGAGAATCCCGTCCGCCCGAGTACAATGAAGCCATCGGCCGAGTGACGACAACTCACTCGGCCGAGCCGCCCCCGAAGTAGAGACCCCTGAAGGCCCCGACTTACTGGAAAATTACAGGGTTTCTCACTCGGCCGAGCGACTTTTGTCACTCGGCCCGAGTGCGACGCGCTGCCTGTAGCGAAAATTACAGAAAACAGGCTGCGCAGCGGGTATTTTGGTCACAGCTTTTGGACGATTTTGGGGGCTATTTAACCCCTGTTTTTACCCTAGTTTTAGAGAGCTTCTCCTTAGATTTTTTGCAGCTTTTTAGATTAGCTTTTTAGTTTTATTCTTGAGATTGGAGAGGAGAAAAAGTTTGATTTTTGTTGGATTAATTGAAGAACTCCATTGGTTTGTCTTTCTCTTCCCCAAAAATTCTATTTTTATTGCTTATCTCAATATTGTGATGAATTCTATTGCTTATTTCATTGATTATTTTTGTGATCTTGCTATGAATTGTGTGTAGTCGCACGTCTTGGGGCGTGGGGGATGAACCCTACAAGCCCAACTTCATATTTGTGATGATTTAGTAGAAATTTTGCTAGAATCGATATCTAGGGATTAGATTGGGATCAATTTACTACGGTTAGCTAGGAGTTCATACCGATCGGGATTTGCAAGAGATTGGATCCCGATTCGATAGGAAACCCTAGAAATCCGAATTGGGTTGGAATCGAATTTCCGTAGTATCGGTTTGCAAGAGATTGGACCGATACTAGGGTTTTCGGTTGCAATTCGTGCCAATACCCGTTTGCAAGAGATTGGACGGGTAGGAACTATCCCAATCTAGATCGCGAGCCGAGTTTGCAAGAGATTGGGCTCGGTGCGTGATTGGACGATGATGTTGACCCTAATGCTAGCTTTCCTAGGCCAGGGTTTGCAAGAGATTGGACCCAAACCTAGGATAGCTATAGACCGGCAACAGCGCGAGAGAGTGAGCTTGGTTCTACATTCAGTTGCAACTAGTCCATCCCAAAATCTCAATCTAGCAATTTTGAAACCGACGAACCACATTTATGAGATACGGTGAGTAGCGGGGATTCCCCATTCCCTAGACGTTCTTTATTTGATTCGATATTTCCGCACTTTGTCTGGCGATTGTGACAGGATCGCCAAAGGCAAATCTTTCTTCTTGAATAGCCAGGATGATTGGAACAAGCACGATCATTCGTCCTCCCTGTGTTCGATATCCCGCTCGCTGCTACACCGTGCACTTGCGGTAAAACTACAACCGTTCTTTAGGGTTACGTCCTGGAGCGATCACCTTGGCAAATACAAACACCTAACTTCACTTGTTAGGATTTTCCAACAACCTAGTCTTGCCCAGGATTTCTGACAGCAACACCTAGACTTGTCTAGCGTTCCAACAACAACACCCTTACACCAAAATGGTAATCACAAAATAAAATCAATATCCAATTCACCACAATAAATTGGTGGAGATCGGATTTACACCCAGATTCTATAGCCAAATAGTAATAGACAAAATTACGTGTAGTGGCTTGATAGAATAAGATTCTAGATCACACAAAGATACGTAATGAAGTCTTTGTGATCTAGATCTAATGTTTTTCAAAAATCCTTTAAATAAAAAATCAAGAACGAATAATACGGATTTGAAAAACAGTTAGCCAAATAAAATGAGATTATGATCTTCAGAAAATAATAACAAAATTGCAAGATCAAAAGTAAAACAGATTGGCTAAAGAGAGAATGAGAGCTTAGAACTTTTGAGTGTTTTGCACGAGAGAATTTGAATTCAATATATGTTGTTGTTTTTCTCAATGAAAATGATCCTCTATTTATAGGAGAATTCTGAGAATTCAAAATTCAAATGTTGACTTTTGTCCCAAAAATCATGGGAAAAAATCACTCAAAGATATTTCAAAAATTAAGTCAAAACGTCAAACTTCGACGCTGGTAGTCGACTCCCTAGGAGTGGTAGTCGAATCCCAGTGTGTTTCAGGAAATTTTGATTCTCAGCTGGTAGTCGACTCCCTACCTTTGGTAGTCGACTCCCAGAGGAGTTTTTCCTGAGTCACAGCTAGTCAATGAAGTAGCTAACTCCAGGGTGTGTTGGAGTTTTACTACAGAATATAAAACGACTAGAAAAACGTTCTCAATATCTTTTCGAAAATGATTTAAAAGATATTTAAAAATGTTTTTGAAAACATTTGTGTGTGTGTGTGATTGCCTATACGATTTGGCTTTAACAATACCCTAAGAAAGACACAACACACTCACTATGGACTAGGACACGTCTTCGAAAGCTTGATCAACTGATGGAGTGGATGTGAGATTCACTTGAGCTTCTTGGTCAATTTGAGCTTTGAGCTTCATCATTGATCTTAGCAACGTCCGTCCTTGTCTTTGAGCGTGGATTGCGCTTCTTGGAGTATACATAAAGCTTTCCATTAGTCGCACAACCTGCACACTTGATTGTAGTGTAGTTAGTACACTAAGCTTCATTTGGTGTGCTCATCATCAAAATCACTTGGGGTGGAATTCAATTTCCATCAAGTACATGAGCGCACCACTCACCCCTCGCCACCCCAACTCAACTAAAATCCTCCACTCACAACTAGAACCAACTCCAGCTACAACCTCCACTCCCACACTCGAATCCAACTGCAACACCAGCTACCTGAAAACCACGGGTGGGAACACGTCAAAGCATGACCCAGTATGAATCCCATACTCCAACCTAAACACAACGCACACTAATGCCACAACGGGGTGCACAGTGCTACAAGTGGAAGTGCTACAACTGAACATGGCATGCGTGACATAAAGAAGCAAACAATAGTACAAGAAAGCAACAATAGTACCACACATATGAAAAAGAGAACAACACCATAGCAGAGGGTATCAAGGGAGGGGTGACGATAGTACAACAAATGACAACACGTACGCCAAAAGTGCAAAAGAGAGTCAGTCAAACAAGTACATACATTGTCAGCCATTGGAATCCCTAATACCGGATACGACGTATGGGACTGGACCTCTCCCAATTGTGTGGGATAGCAAAGAGGACTCCCCGCCACGCTAGCCCGTCAGGAGCCTCGGGTACCACTCTACACTCCCCGCCGCGCTAGCCCGTCAAGAGTGCAAGTGTACACACCACACAAAATCACAAAGACACCACACCAGTCCATCCCATAGGCCTACCTGATACTTCGGAATTCCCCCAAACCTGTGTCACCCTCCCTTAAGGAGGACTGAAGCACTATCTCACTTTCACATGTTGCACTTTCCATTTGCACATATGAAACCAACCATTTCAGCTTCATCAAGCCATCACCACATCTTATGAAACCAGCCATGAAACATTGCGCTTTCCATTAACATAACCCATTCCATTTCACCACCACATAACATAAGTGCCAACGATTCCTCGTATCTATGCATAAAGTAAATGACAACATAATCTAGCACACTAAAGATAGTTCAACTTATCACAGCATCATGACATATATAGATCTTTATCTTGGCATGAAATGGAACATCCTCATCATATTGTCCTCATAAGCAAAAAGGAGAGTTACACAGGCTCCACATGATATAAAACATAAGCATGATAAGTAGGACATCATCTCCATACCTTAAGTCTTAACATTTTAAGCATGGAAACACCACAAAACATCATATGTATAAAAGAAATATCATGATCTTGATGTAGAACACGTGCATACACATAACATTATAGCATCATGGTATAAACATAAATACAACAACATTGATTCTTCTAACATGAGAGCTAGTAGCAAGATAAACTTCATGGCATAAGGTACATAAACATAGAAGCATGGCGATGGAGTAACTTCCGTAACATAATACATACTAATTATGGAAGCATATGAAAGCATGGAACATACTTAGCAATGCATAAATTTTGAACATGGTATGAATGAAACTACCCCATTTACAAAAGAGCCTTAAAAAGAGACATCAATTTTAATTAAGATACTAGCTTGGCATAATACAACATGTTATATAAAAAGTGCTAACTTTAGCTCAAGAATGGCATACTACTTACTTAACACACTAACTTTAAATAAAAGAGTCATGTAAGAATGGTATACAACTTATTGAGTTGGCATGCTACATCAAAAGTGCATTTAACAACCAGGCTAGTTTATTCCATCTCATTTAAATCTAGTCTGTGGCCTTAGGATGACATAAGGAAAATAAACGGGCTAGCATGCATTAATTTTAAAAGACTAGAATACACTAGGAAGGATGACATATTGAAAATCCATGAAAAAAAGGGAAGCAACATAACTAATTTCGATAAAGCACCATGGTTGGGTTACAGATTCATTAGCAACATGAACCAATATGCATAAAACTTCATTACGTGAGTAGAGACTAACAATTAACGTGGACCATTATTCATAATGCATCAATTGGGATTAAGGATTAGCAACAACATGGACTTTATTAACTTTTGAAACTAAAGCAACATGAACCTTAGTGTCTAGCATTAGTAACATGAATTGTAGTATTTAGCATTAGTAAACAACATGCATCATTAACAAGCAACACAAGGCATTATTGTGGCTTTAAAATTAGTAAACAACATACACCAATCTCCCACCAATTTGAACCTTCCAACATGAAACTCCCCTCATTGAAGTTCACTTGTAATTGGCCACAAAATTATTTCCAATAACATAATTCTACAAGCTACAGTTTATAGAAGCTAACAACATGAACCAACACGATTCTACAAGTTATCACTTGCATATACCACAAAGCCATACAAATGAACTAGATAACCATTCAACAAGCTAGAATCCTTGAGCTACTGTGATGATCTCCATAAACAAAGACAACGTGGTGCTACAATTATTAAAAACAACCGTAAATTAACAATTTATGCACAAGGTAAAGAATCTTCTTTGTAGAAAGTGCAATCCTCTACTTAAAAACATATGATGCACTAACCCACTGAGTGGAGTAGGATTCCTACTTGATATAATGCAATACCAAAATGTGATACCATCTATGCTACAACTCTACTATTTAGCCATATTATGGAATGAGGCAACAAGCATAGCTTGAATAGTACTCTTGCCTGCACAAATACTAACTTTTATGGCAAATACCAACTTTAACTGCGGATTGTTACAATTCTAATTAGAACTGGGCTTAGGCTTCTAAATGAAAGTTGTAGGTATACAATTTATGAGTTCAGGTATCAATTTTCATATAGTTTGGATGAGTATTCTATTTAATACAGATTTTATACCAAAACGTGCGTGTGCTGGAATCTCACATAGAAACTGCACTAACTTGAGGACCAAATTACTTCTAATTGCTGGCAGATTCAGAAAAAAATGGAGAGATACAAAGTTGTAGGGATTGAAGTCTTCTTTTCAACGAGACCAAGATCACTAATTTATCACAAATGTGCAGATATGTGTGCTTTCCTGAAACGTGTACAGACTGGATAAAATCTGACAGGTTTTAAGAATGGAATTTTAGCTACTGCTTACAATCTGAATAAGGAAAAATGTGCAACATGAAAGTTGTTCGAAATGTCAATATGTACAACATAGATTATTTCCAAGATCTTTCTTATAGTAGTTTGAGAGAAACACATCAATCAAATTTCAACAATTCTGCCCCAAATCTTAGCATCATCAAATTAGCAAGTCTACTTAAAATAAATCATGCTCTAATCACTCTAAATGGGGTATGGAATCCTACCTTGCTTGTAGAATCGAAACCTTCTTCCAAATCCATGAAACTCCACCATGAATCACAAGCTCCAAACCCTAATTCCTCTTGCTCCTTCCTCCTCATTTTGAGTTCCCCCCCCCCCCCTCCTCTCTTTTCTTCCTTTCTTTCTCCCTTTTTTTGGGGTGACCTGGGAGAATTCGGCCAGAATTTGGGGAAGGGGAAAATTTTAGCAGCTTGGGGAGAAAAGAAAGGGAGAAGGAAAAAGTAAAGGATTGGGAGAGGAATGTAGAAGTTTGTAGACGAAAGGAAGAAGAGAATTAAATGGGAATCCCTCTATTATTACAAATTTGACATCCCTCTAAAATATCTCTCTCTCATCTTCAAATAACTCAAGCCCAATTATCAAGGCCCAACTAACTCTTAGCTACAAAAATCAACTAAGTGCCAAACCAATAATAATAATAAGATTAACAAAAACAATAATGCTAATAATATTGCTAATAACAACACTAATGATAACAACTACAATGCCATTCATTAATAATAACAACATAATTCCATTCACTAATAATCCAAATCATATCATATTCAACCATATAGCCATCTACGTAGGAAATTACTATGCACACAACAACATTACTATACACACCACGGAGGCACACAAGCAAACATACACTACATATCAAACCAAAATATGTACCTTACTGCATATGGCACTAGGGCCATTACATTCTACCCACCTTAAAATAAAGTCCGTCCTCGGACTTTCCAACTTAAGAACATAGCTAAGGGTGAGCAGATATATACTGTAGGGTCAATCTATCCCAATCATATACGAAGGTAAAGCACATCGATAAACAAATACTTACACAAATACTTCAATCATGTATACTAACTTTCATCCATGCATATACATATACTTAACCAACCATTCAAGTCTACCCCAAGTATACTCATATACTAATACTCACCCGCCTCATGTCTACGCATAAGTATAATACGCATACTTACAAATTCATACAAGCACACATAGATATAATAAGCTCATATACATACACATACATCTATTTATATATATATATATATATATATATATATATATATATATATATATATATATCACATACATCTCTCTATATAAATATAGACATACGACCATATATGTCTCCGAGTATATATCCAAGCACACACATACACGTTATCACATAAAGTCTCATACAACAATACCAACGCACACAGATATTCATATAATGATCTATCAATCCAAACACCGGTGCAAGCATATTCGCTTACAACCAGACATGCAACCATATAGATGTTATATATATATATATATATATATATATATATATATATATATATATATATATATATATATATATATATATATATATATCAAACATGCAATTCTAATACATCTAGGGCATGCCCACTCATACCTGAGTGGAACACAAAGATCCGCACATGGATCTACACCATTGTACCACATACTACAAGTACAGATGGCACACCATATCTATACATCGCCTAGAGTTCAATCAACTATATAGTTCTATGATACAAATTACTTTAGGCTACCAGATATTAACACATATACACATATACCTCTACACTCAGACATACAATCATGTATGTCTCCTAGCATCCATCCAACATTCACAGGTGTATCAGCACACAAGATTCACCATATCAATATCAATAAACATAGATAATCATACAAAACTATATTCATCCATATACAAGTGTAAGTGTAACAGCTTACAGCCATACATGTATCATATACTCATCACATACATCAACTTATAACTCTAATACTCTTAAGACATATACACACAAACATGGGTGGAACTCAAGGATCCACACATACATGGGTGCATCTGCACACTCTACATGTGCATATCACATATAGTACTGTAATGCCCTGATAGCTACTGCACAAGTACTAGAGGGGGGTGAATAGTACTTTAAAATAATCAAGAGTATAATTTCTAATTATTGTGCAAATACTAACAACAATGCGGAATGAAATATTGACAACAGAAAAATCTAACGTAAACAAGCGATGTAATGGGTTCGGATCCACCCAAGTCTCCCCGACTTGTTACCAGCGATCCTACGTCGACCCAGACACCTGGATCCCCTCCGGCTACTTGAGTTAGAATCCTCTAACCCAAGTTTGCACTATGAAATTCTTGTAGAAAACTTCTACAAGATCAAATCATACAAAGATCGAAATGTGACTCCCACAAATCGGGATCACGATCTTCTCTCACAACCGAGAGATAAACTGAAATATCGAATGTAAATGAAACAATAAAACACTTACCACAAAATCCTATGCCTTGAGTAAAACTTACAGATTTTAGGGCAAGAAGGATTTTGAGGAAGAAGCAAGCACCAAACCCTAGCTCCACCAAGATGAACATCAATAGATGGCTAGGGTGGAGTTGGTGACTTTGATTCAAGCTCTTAGCTTGAGTAGCTCACAAGGATGAGAATCTCTCTTGAGGAAATTAGGGCTCAAAGAGTGAGGGAGAGATTCTTGTGAGAAGAGAGAGTTTGGAAATGAGAGTTTAATAGCTTTCTCTTTGATTCTCTAAATCTCAATAATGGCAGCCTTGAATGAGGGTTTGAATCTCATCAAGTTTATATTGAAGAGAGAAAAATAAACAACAAAAATCTTGGCATTAAATGCCCAACGGGATCTATTTCTGAAGCTGCTTAATCGGTCTAAGAAGGATCACTGACCGATTAGTTTTGCAACTAGTCGGTCGGTGAACCTTCTTGGACCGACTAGATGGTTAACAGCAAAGATAATGAATTCAGGAGATAGAACTAGTCGGTCTAAGAAGAGACACCAACCGACTAGTTTGACAACTAGTCGTTCGGTGAACCTTCTTGGACCGACTAATTGATAAACAGTAAAAGAGCTGAATGTTCTATCAACTAGTTAGTTCGGAGAACTAGTCGGTCTAAGAACAATTGCCAACCGACTAGTTTGACAACTAGTCGGTCGGTGAATGTTTTTTGACCGACTAACTTGTCAACAGTAGCTAGGCTAAAGTATATAAGGATAATTAGTCGGTCTGAGAAGGATTCCAAACCGACTAGTTTGACAACTAGTCGGTCGGTGAACCTTCTTGGACCGACTAATTGGTCAACAGTGTCTTGGTTGAATTGAGCTAGGATATCTAGTCGGTTCAAGAAGGATTTCCAACCGACTAGATTGTCATCTAGTCGGTTGGTTCTTCTTCTTGAACCAACTAAGATGCAAACGAAGCTGTGAAATGAAGCGATAAGCTTCGAGAAAGATTCTAATGGACTTCTAAGACAATCATAGATCTAAGATATGAGTGTAATGAAGATTATAAAGTAAGTCCTACTCAAGGCTTAACATTCTACGAAATGAAGCTAGAAGACTATAAAATAAACATGACGAACCGTCTTCAAAGCTTCAATCCAAATCCCTTGACTTCAATAATGCTCCTTGAGCTTCAACGAAGCTTCAGGTACACGATCACGCGCTTCAAGAAGTCTTGGGACGTCGCTTGAGATGTACGAAGTAATTTGGCGACGATCTCCATAACTGCGCTCAAAGAGAATTAGTTCACGATATTTATGTTTGTTCATCATCAAAACCAAATCAGGGGAATCAATACTCAACATTCTCCCCCTTTTTGGTGATGACAAACCAACATAAATATTAATCAATAATAATGATACAAATGAAATTTACGTACTCCCCCTGCATTAATGACACATTAGTTCCATATGAAATATTAAACTTAAGCATCAAGCAGAAGTAAAAAGTATAAAACATGATCCAATTATTGAAATATAGGATCGGAATCCATTTTTATATCTTCACTCCCCCCTGAATCTAACATATGAAATTAGATTCACGGTAAATTACTTTAAATTATCATTTAGCACGTAGTCATTATGAATTCTCTCCCCCTTTGGCATTATCCAAAAAGAGCGGGAGGAAGTCAACGACAACAACCATGGCTAAAAAATCTAAACACAAGAGTCGAAGAATATGACGATGGTCCAAATGACACCAAGGAAAATAATCGAAGAAAATCAAAGCATGACAATGAGACCATAGTCCAAAAGCGAAAGGAGAAATCATCAAAATACCAAATGTAAATCCACGTATTGATGAAAGGGACATACTCTCCAATATCAACATTTTGAGCGAATTGAGTGCATGGAAAACAATTCTATGTTTTCATACAAACAAATCTATTTAATCAATATAATCGTCGAGCGACGAAGTCAACATCAGAGACAGAAATACAATGTGCACACAGAAACGAACGGTTCAAAGATGTATATATATATATATGGATACAACAAAAATTACACATCCAACCAACATCCAAAAAAAATACCGAACAACATCAAGAAGTATCACAAGTGCACATCATACAACAACATATAAACATCCCGACATACATCCAAAACATCACAAAACATACAAAAACACAACCACCACACATCCTAACCCCACTCTCTCACAACAGATATATCGTCCAAATGCTCATGGGAGAGTCCTCCAACGAAAGCTCAGGAGGTGGAGGCAGGATCTGCACCAGCAGCAGGCTGTGCAGACGAGGTGGCGGTCTCAGAGGCAACTGAAGTATCCACCGAGGGTATGGTGGCAGCTGGAGTGCTCTCAGGAGCACGAACAGAAGTGTCAGTAGCAGAAGTGTCCACGGGGGCTCGAGCAGGAGGAGAAGCAGCAGCACGCTCAAGCTCCTCATCCTCAGTAACATCCATGATCTCCTCATCGAAAAGTGTCGGAGGAACCTCAATACCTAAATGTTCGCAGATGCGTTCAAGCATCGCCTCACATCGAGCATTACGAGATTCCTGACGACTCAAGGAAGCAGAAGAGGCAGCGAGAGAATCTGCATGAGGAGCTGAAGGGGTGGTCCTCTGAACGTGACGCAAGGCCGCTAGAGACTTCTTCACGGCAGTCGCATTCAGAGGAGGACCCAGAGGACGCTGATCATCTGGAGGGAGAGGAACGCCAAAGTGACGAAAGACAAGAGTCAATAGGCACAGATATGGAATATGAGCAGACTTGGTGGACTTCCTGATACACTCAAAGGAATCCATCTTGTCTAAGATAATGAGGGCCCAATTGATCTCGCTCCCATCAAAAAGACTGTAGATAAGCTTGAGGAATAGCTGGGAGGGCAAGCTGGAGGAGCCGTACTTCGGTAGAAGACACGACTTCAGAATAAGATTTAGGACCCATGCATTAGGCTTGAACGACTTCAAAGGAACGCCAATCATGGCGGGAGGAATAACGTGAAACATGTCGGTGAGGATGGACTGATCTAGATCGTGGATATTATCCACGGAGATATCAGAAGGAAGCAGGCCAGCGGAGGAGACCCCAAGAATCTCGCCTACGATCTCCGCAGTGAGGACAATGGGTGTCCCCAAAACGGTGGTCTCAATGCAATGCTTCTCGTCATACTCACCCCAAATTCTATTGGCATAGAATAGCTTGACTAGACGGGGGTAAGGATGAGGGTTCGCCTTGGGGTCATGGCGAAGATAATCTAGGAGGCCGCTATAGGAAAGGAGATCTGTGAGCTTAGGAAAATCAGAAAACTGGACGAAGTGCTCTAAGATCAAGGGACAATGCTCAATACAATTGAAAGCGGCTAAGCAGAAAGGATCGTTGCGACAGAGAGAAATGTCAACTCCTCCAAAAGGCATGGGACCCTTCCCCTTTGCCTGACGAGAGGTCGTGCGAGGAGGAGGAGAAGGTGCCTTCTCAGCAGCCTCAGTCTCTGGAATGTAATCCTCGTCGGAGTTAGAGGAGACTGAGGGAGGAGTGGGGGCACGGAAGGGGCCTATAGTCAAAGGCTTGGCGGTTTTAGGCTTGGGCTTGGGTTTAGTGGATGGCGTAGGCTTGGTAGTTGTCCTCTTTCTTTTAAGAGGAGTTAAGGAAGTAGGCGATGAGGACGACAGACGAGTGGATTTCAAACGGCGTTTGGATGGATTGGGTTGAGTAGGGTCGGGTGCAGGCTCGACGGTCATCTGAGAGGGACTGGAAGGAGTGATAGGAACCCTAGTTCTCGCCATAAGATTGTGACGCGAGAGAGAGAGAGAGACGAAATTGAACTAAACCGAACTAAAATCGACTGAAATTGGAAATTGAAACCCTAAGAGCAAAATTGATCGGAAAAGTCACCTAAAAACTAAGAGAGTATATACCCTAGGTCGACAAGAGTGAAGATTGACGGCGGCCGGAGACTGACGGCAGCCGGAGTCGGTGACACAAGGCGGAGAACGGCGGAGGAAGCTGAGGAGATGCGAGAGTTAGAGGGTTTTGGGAAAATATCGCACCGATTAGAATGAATTCTAATCGGTGCGGAGTGCTTTAAATCGATTTAAGTAGACAAAGACACAAATGCACCCGCGTAACTAGTCGGTCAGAGTTCAAGAGCTGACCGACTAGAATGTGATCTAGTCGGTCGGTTGATGAGCTTGGACCGACTAAATGCAAATAGCAAGTGAAGTCAAAAAAATAGGGCACGAATTAGTCGGTTTGAGTTCAATCTCTGACCGACTAAATCGTAATCTAGTCGGTCGGTGAATGAACGTAGACCGACTAATAGGTAGACAGTAGGAGAGGCAAATTTAAAGCACGAACTAGTCGGTCTGAGTTCAATTACTAACCAACTAGAAGTGAAACTAGTCGGTCGGTGAATGAACTGGGACAGACTAATAGAGTCCAAAAATTTGAGAATTTGAAATATTGAGTTCTCTCCAAAGAACAGTTGGACAACCCATCAACACACTCTCATATACATTCTTATTCTACCCCATAAAACTAGAAAAACATAAATTCGACGCGCAAATCGAAAATCCAATCATAAATCCAGAAAATCACAACAAATCTAGCATGAGCATATGAATAACATTATCATGCAGGATTATATATAAAAATATGAATCCTATCAAGTAACCAATTGTTCTTGGAGCTAGATTTAGATTTGTTGCTCCTTCTCTTTTTCTTGAGTACCTGAAGATAAACATATCATATCATGGTACCCAAGGTCATTGGGTCCTAAAAGATTAGACCTTTGGAAGCCAAGTCCAATTGGACTTAGACTTGCTAAAATAGTCATCATTGTGCACAACATTCATGAAATAAGAATTCATATATGCTTGTTTTTCATGCATGTTTGTGTCCTTCGGACCCCAAATAGTAAATGTTTTGGGAGCCCTATTCCTATTGGGAGCATGCACAAGTTGTTGATGTCTAGGTGATGCATGTGGCCTACTAGGAAGTGGCCTAGGGAATGCATGACGTGGATAAGCATACGGCACATGATGGAATGGTGGTGGCAACATATGATATGGAGCATGATGATAATCATTCATATAGTAATCATTCATATAGTAATGATGTGGATGAACATATGCATGTGGAGGAACACGTGCGTGAGTGTGTCTCACTTGGTGTGTACGTGCTCGTGGACGTGGAGCATAGAAATCATCATATCTGCGAACATGTGGAGTAGGAGGTGTGTTCCTACATGGCATAGTATTGGTGTACATAAAAGCATGACCCTTCTTTAGAGGTCCAACCACAGTGGGTTTCTTTCCAAAAGGGGGTGTGTATTTAGTGGAAGTACCATTGATAGATGGACTACCCATGGGGTGTTTACCCCCACTAGTTGAGGCTTCGGAAGATGGCCTAACAAAGGTGGTGGACGATTTGGATGAATTTTCTTTGTTATACCCCAAACCAATGTGATAATTGGTCGGAAGTAAGTCATTTATAATGTTATCCAAATGGCCTTTGCCTTTGTTGAATTTATTAATTCGGCCTAATGTGGACTCATATTTCTTCGTGAGAGAAAGTATAGAAGCATCTAAAGTGGACACTTGAGTTGTGAGTTCACAAACACGTAATTTGAGATTCTCATTCTCACTACTCAAAGTTGAGTTTTGAGAGGTCAAATCCGCTATCACGTGTTCCTCCGAATCCTTAATCCTAACATGCTCAAGTTGAGATTTGAGATTTACAATCTCAATTCTCAAGGCTTCAACAACGGTGTCGATGTTGGTGATAATAGGTTTAGGCATGGTTTGCAAACTAGTTAACTCATCTTTGGTCTTAGTGTATCTAGTTAACAACTTAGAAAACTTAGACCAAATTTGTTCATTAGCTAATCTCATTTCATCCTTAGTTACCTCTTCACCTTCATCCTCGCTTTCGTCTGAAGAGCTCTCTTCATCACTTTCTTCTCTTACCATGAAGCACATATGTGCTTTCTCCACTTGTTCATCATCCGACTCTCCGCTTGAGGAGTCATCTTCCGAGTCGGTGAAAGTGCCGACAAGCCCTTTCTTGTACACCTTTTTGTACTTCCTAGACTTGTCGAACTTGGGTGCCTTCCACTTCTCCTTATGTTTGTTGAGAGGACAATCGACCTTGATGTGTCCTGGCTTGTCGCATTTGAAACATAGAGGAGCAGAGGCATTAGCGGAACTAACTTTAGATTTATTCTTAAAGTTACCTTTTCGGTAGAACCGACTAAAATACTTTACGAAGAGGGCCATAGCTTCCAGGTCCAACTCATCTCCCGATTCTTCACTATCGGTAGTTGATGTAGGAGAGACCTTGAAAGCAATCGCCTTTTTCTTTGGCTCTTCTTGCTTCAAGTATGTCTTCATCTTGTCCTGCATCTTAACCTTGCTGTCCTTTTGTACCTCATGAGAGATTAAGGTACCATTAGTTGAACAACAGTATATTGGGACATGTCATTACCTTCCTGGATAGCGTAGGTTCTCTTTTCCCAACTTGAAGGAAGTCCGTCAATGATTTTATCGACTTTCTCTTGTTGGGTATAGGTCCTCCCACGTGCTTCCAACTCGTTGGTAATATCCACGAAGCGAGCATAGTACTCCTTCATCGTTTCACCCTGTTCCATGGAAATAGCTCAAATTCTTTGTTAACAGCTTTGAGTTTGGAGTGTTTTACCTGGCTCGTTCCTTCGTGCAAGATGATGAGTTGGTTCCAAATCTGATATGCACTCTTACATGTGCATATCTTGTTAAAGTCTTCAGGCTCTAGTGCACATTGCAAGGCATTCATGGCCTTGGCATTGTTCACTTCCGCGGTGACCTCCGCGGTAGTCCACTTCGTGACTCTTCTTCAGTAGGCTCAACATACTCCGTTTGCGTGGCTCTCCAAAGTGAAGCGCTCCGGAGGAAGATTTCCATCCGACATTTCCAGTATCCATAGTTGGTACCGTTGAAGTGAAGAGGCCTAATTGAGGATTGTCCTTCCATCACTAAAGAGGCTCCTTCACGATTTCTGAAGGTGCTGTAGTCGGAAGGTGGTCGAATGGCCTTGTTGTCGTTGGTAGACATAGCTATGAACTTGGCTTTGATACTGTAACAACTGGTTTTTCATGTGTTGGATTATTATATATATATATATATATATTATTGGTTGCGTCTCCTTGTTTGTGATTTCCTTTTTCCGTCTCTGTAGTTTTCACTTTCGTTTGTTTCGTTATGATTTTCTAGATTCTTCCGTCGATCGTTGTTTTGGAGTAAGTCATTCGTGACGGGCTTCATATCGGTCATATCTTAATGTTAGATCGAGCCTAGGAGTCTTAGGAATCTATCCCGGAGCTTCGCGCTCCATTTCGGAACTTTTTGTGCACACTAGCCGGTACGAGAAGGAGAACCGACCGACTAGATGACGATCCAGTCGGTCGGCAAACCTACTTGGACCGACTAGTGGGCTTTGATAATTATTCAGGAGTTACTGTTTATCGTTAGGCGGTCTAAAAACATTCGTCGACCGACTAGGTTGCAAACTAGTCCGTCAGTAATTGTTCTTTAACCGACTAATTCATTGATCATTTTATTACCAAGTTACTGTTTACCCTTAGTCGGTCTAAGAACGTTCATCGACCGACTAGATGTGAAACTAGTCGGTCAGTGGTTGTTCTATGACCGACTAAATCAAAGTTCTATTTTTCATCAGGAGTTACTGTTTACTCTTAGTCGGTCTGTGTTGGTCAACCGACCGACTAGTTCCCAAACTAGTCGGTCAGTGGTTGCTCTTTGACCGACTAATCCTTGTCGAAACCCTAATTCTGGATGCGGCCGCCGGCTAATCCTATAAATACTCCAATCATTTCTTCTTCTTTCCTTCTTTTCTCTAAACCTATTTCCTTCCACATTGATCCCCCTTCAACCCTAAACCCTTCCTCCTTCCTCTTGAGCCATCCCTTCACCCCCGAGCCTCCCTCTCACCACCATTTGCACCGGCCACCACCCTTAGGCCGTCGGCACCCTCAAAATCCCCATCAATCCCCATTTCTCCAGGTTTCTCCACCGTTTCCAGATCTGAGCCGTGGTTCCCGGATCGTTCATCCATTGTCGTGCTTGCTCGGCATCGTTCTTCCGCTTCATACGGTAGTATTCGATCCTTTAATGTTTTCATAACCCACATTGATATTGTGAAACCCTGATAAAAATGGTTATTAGACACCGTAGGATTTGATTAAGAAACCGGTTCTAGATATCATTTCTAATGTTGTTTCTCTATAACAGTGGTCCATTCTCCGTAGATAACATTTTGTGTAACGTGCTCGTCGATCGTCATACTTGGTGCCAGGCAAGTGAAACTTGCCCCTTAGTGTTTTAGGCCATGTCTTAGGCCACTTACTTGCTTAGGCGTAAAAGAGACTAGGCGACGAAATGATACTCGCCTAGGTGCATTTTCAGGATCTAGCTTGACAACGAAGCTAGATCCGACTTCCTTTATTTGTTGTACTTTCCATGTCATTCATGCTATCCATGTTATTGTTGCATTCCGTAGCACACGCTACAATACTTGCTACTTGTTTACGGCTAGGCACCTGCGTTGCAGGCACAACCCTATGCCACATGTTTTCCTGGCTCGTGTTCCAGAAGCGGGCTACATGTGTTGGTCGATAGCCAATGCCCGATATACTTGTTTACGGCTAGGCACCTGCGTTGCGGGCATAACCCTAGGCTAGGCTAGGCACCTACCTTGAGCGGGCACAACCCTATGCCAAATACACTTCCTAGCTCGTGATCCAGAAGCGAGCATTACGTGTTCGGGGGTAATGCCCTGGCTCGATACACGTGGAGGGATAGGGATAAGCGGTCACCTGAGCTTACGAGTTGACCCGATCAGCCGCTCTAGCCAGTAGACGAAATCTCTGTGCACGACTTGATTACTTGACTTGTCACTTGACGTGATTACTTGATGTGTTCACTTGATGTGATTACTTGACGTGTTACTTGACATGAACTACTTGATGTGTACTTGTCGGTGTTTATACTCGTAAAACTTGTCATCCATGCCATACTTGCTACTAACTACTTGTACTTTCCTTTACTTGCCATTTCCATGCTATACTTGCCATGCTATGCATTATGCTAGAACTGCTAGGTTGCTAGTTTGCCTTCACTTTAGTTTCCTTGCTCAAGTCTTTTTAGACTTGCTGACATGTGCCCCTTTACTCTTTTGGGTGACACATGTTAGACCCTGAGCCAGAGTTTGTGGCTGAGGACGAGGTGTTCACGGACGCTGAGCTTGAGCCCGTGTTGGACGAGGACTTCGTGGACACGGGAGATCAGTCGTAGAGACTGTTGGTGTTTTGTTTAGACTGTTTAGTTGTAGGTGCGAAGGCACCAATACTCTGTTTTGAGTTTGACTTGTCGGCCGTGTGTTAGGCCTTTAGACTCTTTCCTTTCAGCCTGGTGGCTTGTCTGTGATGTTGGATATTGTTGTGGATGATTTCTGAGATTGGTTGTTTTATATCAGTCTCCTTTCTATGTTATTATTATTGTTGTTCCGTTTCGGTTACAGGGACCTGCAGTGTTTTTATTATTGACGCTTATCGGGTGTGCAGCTTCACGGCTCCACGCCCGTGCGGACCTCCTCGCGTCTCGCCTCCATTTTAGGGAAGCGGGGCGTGACAGGTTTTGTTGGTGGCCCATGCAGGTCCTTCTTTTCTGTAACTGCAAATTATCGGAATAACGATAATAATATTAGATTGTCCAACGAATAAAATTCGACATCCGAGCCCTAAGCTATTGATTCTAATTATTTCGTTTCTGTGTCATTAGATGGCAAGAAGGCGAAATACCCGTGCTGGTGGTGGTGCACCCCCTCATGTCGAGGAGCCTGAGCGGGAGCCCACCAATGGAGAGATGATGCGGATGATGATGCAGATGATACAAGTGCAGCAGGGCGTGCTTCTGCAAGTTCAGAACGCTCCAGTCGTTCGAGCTGCTCGGGCAATTCCGGAAGCCCCTCGCTCCGAGCCGGGAGCGAAGCAGTTTTAGGAGCTGGGTCCGCATATTTTGATGGATCTGAGGGTCCTCTGGCTGCTGATGAGTGGATGAGGAATATTGAGGATAACCTGAAGATGTCGAAGGTCAACGAGGATGGCTGGGTTGACTTGGCAAAGCGACAGCTTCGGGATAATGCCAGGAATTGGTGGGATGCTGAGGAGGAGCTGTTGGAGAAGCCGATAGCTTGGACTACCTTCAAGTCTAGGTTTGACGGGGAATTCATTCCGAAGGCTTCTCGGAGGGAGATGCTGCAGCGCTTCATTTATTTGAAGCAGTGGAGCAGGACGGTGGATCAGTACCACCAGGAGTTTACGAGGTTGAGCCGATTCGTACCGAAGATGGTGCAGGATGCTGATGAGAGGGCTCAGAGATTTCTTCAGGGACTTGCTCTGGATCTTCAGAGTTTTGTGTCCTCGTCTGATCTGAAGTCTTACCAGAAGGTTCTGATTGCTGCGAGGTGGCAGGAGCTGAATGTGAATCAGAAGAGGGGACTTGTTGCTGGTGCTGGGAGGAGGCCTGTGGAGCATGTCGGAGCGGTGGTTAGACCTGGTTTCAGGCCTAATCAGCCAGTTCAGTTCAAGAGGCCAGAAGGGCTCATTCAGAAGACTTGCCATTTCTGCGGCAAGACCGGACACATCAAGGATCAGTGTATGCGATTCTTGGGCAAGTGCATTGTCTGTGGGGATCCTACCCATACCTTGAAGGATTGTCCGAGGTCAAAACAACCTTGGAAGGCACCTGTTGCAGCACAGCCGTTGCAGCGGAGAGTGCATGTTCCTGCTGGACATGGAGCAGCTCTTGTTCCGCAGAGGCAGGCTTTTCAGCAGGCCGCGCAACCGAGGGGGCAGTCTTTTCTGATGACTGAGGTGGAGAACATGGCTGTGGATGAGGTTATCGCAGGTAACTCTCTTTCTAGCTGTTTCTTCCTCAGTTAGTTGAATGTTAGATTATGTTGGTTGCTTGCATATGATTGTTTTCTAGAATAAGGTTTGATTGTTAAACTGGTTGTTAGGTGTGGTTTTGGTTTGCACGCTTCCTGCACGAGTCCTCTTTGACTCAGGTGCATCGATGTGCATTTTGGCCCGGAGCTTTGTGGAGAAGCATTCCTTGTCGACGTCCTCTCTTTCCAAGAGTTGGAACATCGTTACAGGGAATGGTGTGGTCTCGGTGCATCGTGGGTGCAATTCTTGCCCGTTGGTGGTTTGTGGACATGAGCTTTATGCTGATTTCATTGTCCACGACATCATCAACTACGATGCGGTCCTTGGGATGGATTGGCTTGCGAGCTTCTATGCTACGATCGACTGTCAGATGAAGAAGGTGGTGTTCGAGATTCCCGGACATCCAGTATTTGAGTTCAGCCGTGGTAGCAGTTCACTTGGTCCGGTCAGATTTCGGCCCAGACCAGTGGAGGTTGTGGCTTTGCAGATGGAGTTGGAGAGGCCAGCTGTGGTGCGAGATTTTGATTACGTCTTCTCCAAGGAGATGTCTGGACTGCCACCCGATCGAGCTTTAGAATTTTCTATTGATCTCATTCTGGGAGCGCAGCCCATTTCGAAGGCACCATATCGTATGGCGCCAGCAGAGTTGGAAGAGTTGCGTAGGCAGTTGGATGAGCTTTTGCAGAAGGGTTATATCAACCCTAGTGTGTCTCCGTGGGGAGCACCGGTCTTGTTGGTGAAGAAGAAGGATGATTCGCGTCGCATGTGCGTGGACTATCGGGGGTTGAATGCGGTAACCATTAAGAATAAATACACGTTGCCTAGCATCGATGATATCTTTGATCAGCTTGGAGGATCGAGGGTGTTTTCTAAATTGGATTTGAGTAGTGGTTACCATCAGTTGAAGGTGAAGAAGGATGATGTCCCGAAGACAGCTTTCAGGACGAAGTATGGACACTATGAGTTTATGGTTATGCCCTTTGGCGTAACTAACGCACCCGCAGTTTTCATGAATTTGATGAACCTGGTCTTCTACGACTTTTTAGACAAGTTTTTTGTTATCTTTATTGATGACATTCTGATATATTCGAAGTCAGAGGAAGAGCATGCCTCTCACTTGAGGACTGTGTTGGAGATTTTGAGGAAGCATCGGTTGTATGCTAAGTTTTTGAAGTGCGAGTTTTGGCTAGACAGAGTTGCTTTTCTCAGGCATGTGGTGTCTGGAGATGGAATTTCAGTGGATCCTGAGAAGATTAGGGCTATCAGAGAGTGGCCCGTTCCGCTGTCGACGTCTGAGATTCGGAGTTTCCTTGGTTTGGCAGGTTATTATCGGCGCTTCATTAAGGACTTTTCCCGTATTGCCGAGCCGATGACCAGACTGACGTGGAAGGATGTTGCTTTTGTTTGGTCGGGTGATTGTGAGCATGCCTTTGGTGTTCTGAGGGAGAGGCTGACGACTGCCCATGTTCTTACTGTGCCTGATCGCACTGGAGGATTCGAGATCTTTTGCGATGCTTCTGGCAAGGGTCTCGGTTGTGTTTTGCATCAGCACGGACATGTGGTGGCTTATGCGTTGCATCAGCTCAAGGTTCATGAGAAGAATTACCCGACGCATAATTTGGAGTTGGCTGCTGTTGTGTTTGCTCTTAAGATTTGGAGGCACTTCCTGCTGAGTGAGAAAGTGAAGATATTCACCGATCACAAAAGCTTGAAGTATATTTTTACTCAGAAGGAGCTCAACATGCGACAGCGTCGATGGTTGGAGCTCATGGCGGATTATGAGATTGATTTGCAGTATCACCCTGGCAAGGTGAATGTGGTACCGGATGCTTTGAGTAGGCTTCCAGCGGTGATGGTTTTGACTTCGCAGTGGAGATTGCAGCAGGATTTCTGCGAGTCTGGTGTTGAGATTGTTCTTCCTGGAGAGGCTTCTTCGTTGATGTGTATACAGATACAGTCGACGATCGTGGATCGGATTAAGTCTGGGCAGGCTGGAGATCCGAAGTTGGTGAAGATTCGAGGTCAGGTTGAAGCCAGTCTACGGACTGACTTCTTGATTCATGAGGATGGCTCGCTGAGGTTTGGAGCCAGATTGTGTTTGCCAGCTGGGAATGTCAGAGAGGAGTTGCTGGTGGAGGCACACAGTTCGCCGTATTCTGTACATCCCGGTGGGACCAAGATGTACAAGGATCTTCGTCTGAACTTTTGATGGCATGGCATGAAGAGGAGTGTGACTCGGAGTGTAGCCAAGTGCCTGGTTTGCCAGCAGGTGAAGGCGGAGCATCAGCGTATGGCCGGGTTACTACAACCGCTTCCGATTCCGGAGTGGAAGTGGCAACACATCACTATGGACTTTGTGACTGGACTGCCTCGAAGTCCGAAGCAGAACGACACGATTTGGGTGATCGTGGATCGATTGACCAAGTCTGCACACTTTATTCCATTCCGAGTGGGACAGTCCACTGAGGCTCTAGCGAGGAGATACATGGAGGTAAATTCTTTTACTCTCCATTTCTATTTCCTTTTCCTAGCTTAGATAGTGATGTAACGTGAATCGTGCAGGAGATCGTACGACTTCACGGAGTCACTGTGAGCATCATGTCGGACAAAGACACGAGGTTCACATCTCAGTTCTGGCAGAGTTTGCAGAAGAGTTTAGGTACGTGTCTGAGTTTCAGCACGGCATACCATCCGCAGACAGATGGCCAATCCGAGAGGACGATTCAGATTTTGGAGGACATGCTGAGGGCGTGCATGTTGGATTTCAAGGGTTCGTGGTAGGACCATCTACATCTGGTAGAGTTCTCTTACAACAACAGCTTCCAGGCGTCTATTGGCATGGCGTCTTTCGCCGCGTTGTATGGGAGGAAATGTCGATCGCCATTGAGTTGTGATGACGTTGGTGATCGGGAGTTGTTGGGACCAGAGATGATTGTGGAGGCTGTAGAGGTTGTCAGGAACATTCGAGAGAGGTTGATGATTGCTTAGGACCGTTATAAGCATTGGGCTGATGCTAAACGTCGTCCTTTGGAGTTTCAGCCGGGCGATCACGTGTTCTTGAGGATTTCCCCGAATCGTGGAGTGATTCGCTTTGGGAAGCGTGGGAAGTTGAGCATGCGATACATTGGACAGTTTGACATTCTGGAGAGAGAGTTGGCGAGGTAGCTTATCGCTTAGCCTTGCCGCCATCTTTGGAAGGAGTTCACAATGTTTTCCATGTGTCGCAGCTTCGTCGATACATCAGCGATCCGTCTCAAGCCATGGATTTCTCGGAGATCACCGTTTGACCTGATTTGACGTATGACCAGCAGCCAGTACTAATTTTGGACTGGAGTCAGAAGTCACTTCGGAACAAGGTTGTTAATCTTGTGAGAATGGTGTGGCATCACGGCTTGCCAGGAGAGTCTACTTAGAAGAGGGAAGATGAGATGTGAAAGCGCTATCCACTTTTGTTCCTGGACACGTGAGTGTTGGGAAATTCCGAGGACGGAATTTTTCTTAAGTTGGGGAGGATGTAACGGCTGGTGTTTCATGTGTTGGATTATTATTATATATATATATATTATTGGTTGCGTCTCCTTGTTTGTGATTTCCTTTTTCCGTCTCGGTAGTTTTCACTTTCGATCGTTTCGTTATGATTTTCTAGATTCTTCCGTCGATCGTCGTTTTGGAGTAAGTCATTCGTGACGGGCTTCATATCGGTCATATCTTAAAGTTAGATCGAGCCTAGGAGTCTTAGGAATCGATCCCGGAGCTTCGCGCTCCATTTCGGAACTTTTTGTGCACACTAGCCGGTACGAGAAGGAGAACCGACCGACTAGATGACGATCCAGTCGGTCAGCAAACCTACTTGGACCGACTAGTGGGCTTTGATAATTATTCAAGAGTTACTGTTTATCGTTAGTTGGTCTAAGAACATTCGTCGACCGACTAGGTTGCAAACTAGTCGGTCAGCAATTGTTCTTTAACCGACTAATTCATTGATCATTTTATTACCAAGTTACTGTTTACTCTTAGTCGGTCTAAGAACGTTCGTCGACCGACTAGATGTGAAACTAGTCGGTCAGTGATTGTTCTATGACTGACTAAATCAAAGTTCTATTTTTCATCAGGAGTTACTGTTTACTCTTAGTCGGTCTGCGTTGGTCAACCGACCGACTAGTTCCCAAACTAGTCGGTCAGTGGTTGCTCTTTGACCGACTAATCATTGTCGAAACCCTAATTCTGGATGCGACCGTCGTCTAATCCTATAAATACTCCGATCATTTCTTCTTCTTTCCTTCTTTTCTCTAAACCTATTTCCTTCCCTATTGATCCCCCTTCAACCCTAAACCCTTCCTCCTTCCTCTTGAGCCATCCCTTCACCCCCGAGCCTCCCTCTCACCACCATTTGCGCCGGCCACCACCCTTAGGCCGTCAGCACCCTCAAAATCCACATCAATCCCCATTTCTCCAGGTTTCTCTGCCGTTTCCAGATCTGAGCCGTGGTTTCCGGATCTTTCATCTGTTGCTGTGCTTGCTCAGCATCGTTCTTCAGCTTCATACGGTAGTATTCGATCCTTTAATGTTTTCATAACCCACATTGATATTGTGAAACCCTAATAAAAATGGTTATTAGACACCGTAGGATTTGATTAAGAAACCGGTTCTAGATATCATTTCTAATGTTGTTTCTCTATAACAGTGATCCATTCTCCGTAGATAACATTTTGTGTAACGTGCTCGTCGATCGTCATCCTTGGTGCCAGGCAAGTGAAACTTGCCCCTTAGTGTTTTAGGCCATGTCTTAGGCCACTTACTTGCTTGGGCGTAAAAGAGACTAGGTGACGAAATGATACTCGCCTAGGTGCATTTTTAGGATCTAGCTTGACAACGAAGCTAGATCCGACTTCCTTTATTTGTTGTACTTGCCATGTCATCCATGCTATCCATGTTATTGTTGCATTCCGTAGCACACGCTACAATACTTACTACTTGTTTACGGCTAGGCACCTACGTTGTGGGCACAACCCTATGCCACATGTTTTCCTGGCTCGTGTTCCAGAAGTGGGCTACATGTGTTGGTCGATAGCCAATGCCCGATATACTTATTTACGGCTAGGCACCTGCGTTGCGGGCATAACCCTAGGCCAGGCTAGGCACCTGCCTTGAGCGGGCACAACCCTATGCCAAATACACTTCCTGGCTCGTGATCCAGAAGCGAGCATTACGTGTTCGGGGGTAATGCCCTGGCTCGATACATGTGGAGGGGTAGGGATAAGCGGTCATCTGAGCTTACGAGTTGGCCCGATCAGCCGCTCTAGCCAGCAGACGAAATCTCTGTGCACGACTTGATTGCTTGAATTGTCACTTGACGTGTTCACTTGACGTGATTACTTGACATGAACTACTTGACGTGTACTTGTCCGTGTTTATACTTGTAAAACTTGTCATCCATGCCATACTTGCTACTAACTACTTGTACTTTCCTTTACTTGCCATTTCCATGCTATACTTGCCATGCTATGCATCATGCTAGAACTGCTAGGTTGCTAGTTTGCCTTCACTTTAGTTTCCTTGCTCAAGTCTTTTTAGACTTGCAGACATGTGCCCCTTTACTCTTTTGGGTGACACATGTTAGACCCTGAGCCAGAGTTTGTGGCTGAGGACGAGGTGTTCGCGGACGCTGAGCTTGAGCCCGTGTTGGACGAGGACTTCGTGGACACGGGAGATCAGTCGTAGAGACTGTTGGTGTTTTGTTTAGACTGTTTAGTTGTAGGTGCGAAGGCACCAATACTCTGTTTTGAGTTTGACTTGTCGGCTGTGTGTTAGGCCTTTAGACTCTTTCCTTTCAGCCTGGTGGCTTGTCTGTCATGTTGGATATTGTTGTGGACGATTTCTGAGATTGGTTGTTTTATATCGGTCTCCTTTCTATGTTATTATTATTGTTGTTCCGTTGCAGTTACAGGGACCTGCAGTGTTTTTATTATTGACGCTTATCGGGCGTGCAGCTTCACGGCTCCACGCCCGTGCGGACCTCCTCGCGTCTCGCCTCCATTTTAGGGAAGCGGGGCGTGACAGATACCAAATGTAATGCCCAGATAGCTACTGCACAAGTACTAGAGGGGGGATGAATAGTACTTTAAAATAATCAAGAGTATAATTCTTAATTATTATGCAAACACTAACAACAATGCAGAATGAAATATTGACAACAGAAAAATCCAACGCAAACAAGAGATGTAATGGGTTCGGATCCACCCAAGTCTCCCCGACTTGTTACCGGCGATCCTACGTCCCAGACACCCGGATCCCCTCCGGCTACTTGAGTTAGAATCCTCTAACCCAAGTTTGCACTATAAAATTCTTGTAGAAAACTTCTACAAGATCAAATCATACAAAGATCGAAATGTGACTCCCACAAACCGGGATCGCGATCTTCTCTCACAACCGAGAGATAAACTGAAATATTGAATGTAAATGAAACAATAAAACACTTACCACAAAACCCTATGCCTTGAGTAAAACTTACAGATTTTAGGGCAAGAAGGATTTTGAGGAAAAGCAAGCACCAAACCCTAGCTCCACTAAGATGAACAGCAATAGATGGTTAGGGTAGAGTTGGTGACTTTGATTCAAGCTTTTAGCTTGAGTAGCTCGCAAGGATAAGAATCTCTCTTGAGGAAATTAGGGCTCAAAGAGTGAGGGAGAGATTCTCGTGAGAAGAGAGAGCTTGGAAATGAGAGTTTAATAGCTTTCTCTTTGATTCTCTAAATCTCAATTGGCAGCCTTGAATGAGGGTTTGAAGCTCATCAAGTTTATATAGAAGAGAGAAAAACGAACAGCAAAAATCGTGGCATTAAATGCCCAACAGATCTATTTCTGAAGCTGCTTAATCGGTCTAAGAAGGATCATTGACCGATTAGTTTTGCAACTAGTCGGTCGTTGAACCTTCTTGGACCGACTAGATGGTTGACAGCAAAGATAGTGAATTCAGGAGATAGAACTAGTCGGTCTAAGAAGAGACACCAACCGACTAGTTTGACAACTAGTCGGTCGGTGAACCTTCTTGGACCGACTAATTAATAAACAGTAAAAGAGCTGAACTTTATTAGGAGAACTAGTCGGTCTAAGAACAATTGCCAACCGACTAGTTTGACAACTAGTCGGTCGGTGAATGTTCTTTGACCGACTAACTTGTCAGCAGTAGCTAGGCTGAAGTATATAATGATAACTAGTCGGTCTGAGAAGGATTCCCAACCGACTAGTTTGACAACTAGTCGGTCGGTGAACCTTCTTGGACCGACTAATTGGTCAACAGTGTCTAGGTTGAATTGCGCTAGGATATCTAGGCGGTTCAAGAAGGATTTCCAACCGACTAGATTGTCATCTAGTCGATTGGTTCTTCTTCTTGAACCAACTAAGATGCAAACGAAGCCGTGAAATGAAGCGATAAGCTTCGGGAAAGATTCTAATGGACTTCTAAGACAATCCTAGATCTAAGATATGAGCATAATGAAGATTATAAAGTAAGTCCTACTCAAGGCTTAACATTCTACGAAATGAAGCTGTAAGACTATAAAATAAACATGACGAACCATCTTCAAAGCTTCAATCCGAATCCCTTGACTTCAATAATGCTTCCTGAGCTTCAACGAAGCTTCAGGCACACGATCACGCGCTTTAAGAAGTCTTGGGACGTCGCTTGAGATGTACGAAGTAATTTGGCGACGATCTCCATAACTGCACTCAAAGAGAATTAGTTCACGATGTTTATGTTTGTTCATCATCAAAACCAAATCCGGGGAATCAATACTCAACAAGTACATAACCACCACACAATACATCTATACACTACATGTACCTAAATCAAATATATAATTCAATTTCCCACACTACTTATAAGTCAACCACGTATTAACACATATACTTCAAATACAATCACAGAGCCACATAAGCATTCACACTTATATTATAGTCATATGCACATGAGTATATCATCTCAATATACTCGACAAGCCATATTCAACACTTATAGAACTACAGATGTATATGTACACATACATACAAACATAAATACGTACATACATTCATATTGAATCAACACTTGAATTTAAACCCTCTGGGTTCTATACCTCAAGCTTCTGATATCTGGTCCCATCCTAAGGCTGGACTCTACCCACCTTAGGACTCAACTACTCACACACGGACACTACATGTATTCCGGACACAACCGCATTGCGGTGACCTGCATGGACACTAAATGTAACGCCCCGCTCCCCGGGATACCCGAAGACGAGTGTTACGAAGGGGAAAGGAAATACAATACAATTGTACTAGCAGGTCCACTGCGCGCTGCTGGGAAAAGTACCTGCCGTGCTCCAAACAACATCCAACTAATACATAGAACATCACAAGTCTCAGAGAAAACACTGAATCCAAAACACTGAACTGCCGAAAGAGAACCATCATATATATCTCATGTCTATACATAATATTACATACAATACAAAACAACGCTCTCCCAAAAGAAACCCCCAAAGTACATGAGTGCACCACTCACCCCTCGCCACCCCAACTCAACTAAAACCCTCCACTCACAACTAGAACCAACTCCAGCTACAACCTCCACTCCCACACTCCAATCCAACTGCAACACCAGCTACCAGAAAACCACGGGTGGGAACATGTCAAAGCGTGACCCAGTAGGAATTCCATACTCCAACCTAAACACTACGCACACTAATGCCACAACGGGGTGCACAGTGCTACAAGTGGAAGTGCTACAACTAAACATGGCATGCGTGACATAAAGAAGCAAACAATAGTACAAGAAAGCAACAATAGTACCACACGTAGGAAAAAGAGAACAACACCATAGCAGAGGTTATCAAGGGAGGGGTGACGATAGTACATCAAATGACAACACGTACGCCTAAAGTGCAAAAGAGAGTCAGTCAAAATAGTACATACATTGTCAGCCATTGGAATCCCTAATACCGGATACGACGTATGGGACTGGACCTCTCCCAACTGTGTTGGTGAGCAAAGAGGACTCCCTGCCACGCTAGCCCGTCAGGAACCTCGGGTACCACTTTACACTCCCCGCCGTGCTAGCCCGCCAGGAGTACAAGTGTACACACCACGCAAAACCACAAAGACACCACACCAGTCCATCCCATAGACCTACCCGATACTTCGGAATTCTCCCAAACCCATGTCACCCTCCCTTAAGGAGGACTGAAGCACTATCTCACTCTCACATGTTGCACTTTCCATTTCCACATATGAAACCAACCATTTCAGCTTCATCAAGCCATCACCACATCTGATGAAACCGGCCATGAAACATTGCGCTTTCCATTAACAGAACCCATTCCATTTCACCACCACATAACATAAGTGCCAACAATTCCTCGTATCTATGCATAAAGTAAATGACAACATAATCTAGCACAATAAAGATAGTTCAACTTATCACAGCATCATGACATATATAGATCTTTAAGGGAACATCCTCATCATATTGTCCTCATAAGCAAAAAGGGGAGTTACACAGGCTCCATATGATATAAAACATAAGCATGATAAGTAGGACATCATCTCTATACCTTAAGTCTTAACATTTTAAGCATGGAAACACCACAAAACATCATATGCATAAAAGAAATATCATGATCTTGATGTAGAACACGTGCATACACATAACATTATAGCATCATGGTATAAACATAAATACAACAACATTGATTCTTCTAACATGAGAGCTAGTAGCAAGATAAACTTCATGGCATAAGGTACATAAACATAGAAGCATGGCGATGGAGTAACTTCCGTAACATAATACACACTAATTATGGGAGCATATGAAAGCATGGAACATACTTAGCATTGCATAAATTTTGAACATGGTATGAATGAAACTACATCATTTACAAAAGAGCCTTAAAATGAAACATCAATTTTAATTAAGATACTAGCTTGGCATAATACAACATGTTATATAAAAAGTGCTAACTTTAGCTCAAGAATGACATACTACTTACTTAACACACTAACTTTAAATAAAAGAGCCATGTAAGAATGGCATACAACTTATTGAGTTGGCATGCTACATCAAAAGTGAATTTAACAACAAGGCTAGTTTATTCCATCTCATTTAAATTTAGTGTGTGACCTTAGGATGACATAAGGAAAATAAAAGGGCTAGCATGCATTAATTTTAAAAGACTAGAATACACTAGGAAGGATGACGTATTGAAAATCCATGACAAAAAGGGAAGCAACATAACTAATTTCGATAAAGCACCATGGTTGGGTTAGAGATTCATTAGCAACATGAACCAATATGCATAAAACTTCATTACGTGAGTAGAGACTAACAATTAACGTGGACCATTATTCATAATGCATCAATTGGGATTAAGGATTAGCAACAACATGGACTTTATTAACTTTTGAAGCTAAAGCAACATGAACCTTAGTGGCTAGCATTAGTAACATGAATTGTAGTATTTAGCATTAGTAAACAACATGCATCATTAACAAGCAACACAAGGCATTATTGTGGCTTTAAAATTAGTAAACAACATACACCAATCTCCCACCAATTTGAACCTTCCAACATGAAACTCCCCTCATTGAAGTTCACTTGTAATTGGCCACAAAATTAGTTCCAATAACATAATTCTACAAGCTAAAGTTTATAGAAGCTAACAACATGAACCAACACGATTATACAAGTTATCACTTGCATATACCACAAAGCCATACAAATGAACTAGATAACCATTCAACAAGCTAGAATCATTGAGCTACGGTGATGATCTCCATAAACAAAGACAACTTGGTGCTACAATTATTAAAAACAACCGTAAATTAACAATTTATGCACAAGGTAAAGAATCCTACTTAAGAAAGAGGGCTTCATGTATAAAAATTTATATCATTGGATAAAGATGCCAACTTCTTTGTAGAAAGTGCAATCCTCTAATTAAAAACATATGATGCACTAACCCACTGAGTGGAGTAGGATTCCTACTTGATATGATGCAATACCATAATGTGATACCATCTATGCTAGAACTCTACTATTTAGACATATTATGGAATGCGACAACAAGCGTAGCTTGAATAATACTCTTGCCTGCACAAATACTAACTTTTATGGCAAATACCAACTTTAACTGCGGATTATTACAATTCTAATTAGAACTGGGCTTAGGCTTCTAAATGAAAGTTGTAGGTATACAGATTATGAGTTCAGATATCAATTTTCATACAGTTTGGATGGGTATTATATTTAATACAGATTTTATACCAAAATATGCATGTGCTGGAATCTCACACAGAAACTGCACTAACTTGAGGACCAAATTACTTCTAATTGCTGTCAGGTTCAAAAAAATGAAGAGATACAAAGTTGTAGGGCTTGAAGTCTTCTTTTCAATGAGACCAAGATCACTAATTTATCACAACTGTGCAGAGAGATATGTGTGCTTTCCTGAAACGTGTACAGATGGGATAAAATCTTACAAGTTTTAAGAATGGAATTTTATCTACCGTTTACAATCCGAATTAGGAAAAATGTGCAACTTGAAAGTTGTTCGAAACGTCAATATGTACAACATAGATTATTTCCAATATCTTTCTAATAGTAGTTTGAGAAAAACACATCAATCAAATTTCAACAATTCTACCCCAAATCTCAGCATCGTCAAATTAGCAAGTCTACTTAAAACAAACCATGCTCTAATCACTCTAAATTGGGTATTGGAATCCTACCTTGCTTGTAGAATCGAAACCCTCTTCCAAATCCATGAAACTCCACCATGAATCACAAGCTCCAAACCCTAATTCCTCTTGCTCCTTCCTCCTCATTTTGAGTTTTCCCCCCTTTTCCTCTCTTTCCTTCCTTTCTTTCTCCCTTTTTTGGGGTGACCGGGGAGAATTCGGCCAGAATTTGGGGAAGGGGAAAATTTTGGCAGCTTGGCGGAAAAGAAACGGAGAATGAAAAAGCAACGGATTGGGAGAGGAATGGAGAAGTTTGTAGAAGAAAGGAAGAAGAGAATTAAATGGGAATCCCTCTATTATTACAAGTTTGCCATCCCTCTAAAATATCTCTCTCTCTCTCTCATCTTCAAATAGCTCAAGCCCAATTATCAAAGCCCAACTAACTCTTAGCTACAAAAATCAACTTAGTGCCAAACCAATAATAATAATAATATTAACAACAACATCATCATCAACAATAATGCTAATAATACTGCTAATAATAACACTAATGATAACAACTACAATGCCATTCATTAATAACAACAACCATAATGCCATTCACTTATACATCCAAATCATATCATATTCAACCATATAGCCATCTACATAGGAAATTACTATGCACACAACAACATTACTATACACACCACGGAGGCACACAAGCAAACATACACTACATATCAAACCAAAATATATACCTTACTGTATATGGCACTAGGGCCATTACACCCGCTGTGGGTAGCTCTCTGCCTCTCAGAGCGATTGTAGCGGTCGGATCTAGGAATAGCAATATTACAGGTCGGGGCGGGTATTTAACTACCCAAGCTTGCCCCGACCCATCTACAGGGTAAAGCAGGGCAGGTCTCGGGCCGGGGCGGGGCGGGTACTTTTTTACCAAAACTGTGTCGGGTCGGGTCGGACCGGTCGGGTCAGGACATTACTGCCATTCCTATGAATCCCAAATAAAAATTTTATTTGGGAATTGGAAGAATTTTGATTTATTTGGTAATTTAGACTTGGGGATTGGCCCAATTGGGAGAACAGTGGAACATAGTATGAGTTATGGACTATTGGCTGACTGCAAGGTCCGTATCAAAATAGTAAGGTTTTTTAGAACCTCTATAGTTTACTTGGGGGGCCGGGGCAGGCCAGGGCGCATACAAAGCCCAAACTTGCCCCGACCCGTCTGCAGGTCAAGTCGAGCCGGGTCAAAACCGGGTCGGATTGGGTTAGGCCAGGCGGGTCAGGTCATTACTGCCATCCCTAGTTGGATCACCGAAGGGGAGTGGTCTTTTGAGGTTAACGCTCTCTAGTCATCCCAAGGTGTTCCTTTATAGACACCTCATCCCCCGCTGTGTCAGGTAGATGGGCCTGTGAGAGTCGTGTCAGTCCGCCTGACGGTCGATCTGCTGGGTCGGTGCCAAGGATGTGCTCTCAGCCGACCAGATGTTCGACCCGTCGAGGGTTTCCCTTCGGCCTTAAGGTCGAGTGGGTGACCACTTGCTGAGGGACTTGCCTTCAGCCTTATGGGCGGTCGTGTGATCAGTCCCTGGGGGAGTCGCTCCCAGCCTTATGGTCGATCGGGTCGGTCAGCCTGTTGAGGGAGCCACTATTAGGCTTACGGTTGATCGATGGACCGGCCTGTTGGGGGAGTTGCCCCAGCCTTATGCCTCGTCTCAAATGATGTGAGAACTACTCCCAAGCGCAGGAGATCGTGCAAGTAATATCCTGGTGAGTCCAGGTATCGAATCCGCGGGACAACTGACCTGCAAAACTACGAACGTCAATCTGTAAAGAATAATAATACGATGATAACCAACCACCTATCAGATATAATCAAGAGTATCAAGAGTTTGGAATAAGAAACGAAAATCCTGCGATATTTATGGTGACTTCGGTAGGGATACAAGTATGGGGAGTATGTGTTGGGTTTGATTTTGTTAGGGTGTGTGCAACCAATGATTATCAATACCTTTTCTATAACTCAACGTTTCGTTCGGTCAGGGCACGAGAACGTCGGAAAGTATAGCGATCAAGCATATATAAACGTGCCAAAGAATTAATCACGTGCAACGTCAATTTCATAAAGAAAATAAACACACATCACGAATAAGTCCGCAAAGATCAGATTCGTCTCAAGCATGCACACGTCTCCGTATGACATACCCAAACAATAAATGACTAGAGGTTGACGAAGCACACAATTATACAATTAAAATAGGGCGAAAAGATATAGAAATCAATAATCACGACACCCTAACTATGTCAACACCAACACATATGAGATGGATGTGCTACGGTTGTGATTTCATTAGGAGTTTATAATCGCTGAATTTCATGTCTTTCTATATAACACAACGCTTCACTCGGTCAAGGCGTGAAGACGTCGGAAGATGAAACGATAAAACTAGTTAAATTCCCGTATACGTATCACTAGAAACATTGATTTCATTAAATGATAAACACAATAATAAGTTCAGATTAGTGAACATGAATTGGCTAGCCTTGTCAGGGCCTATGTAACGGCCTGTTTTACTAATCGTGTTTGACTGCTGTGTACGTCTATTTTTACCGCGTCCTTTCACAGTTATTTTCGTCTAAGTGATTCTTCGTTCGTGCGTCGACGTGAGCGTGTCGTTTTCCGTTTGATCGTAGCGTAATTTTCAACATGTTAGATCGTAATTATTTTTATTACTAAATACTTTTAATTAAAACGTTAATTACTATTTGCTACTAAATGATTTTAGTTACTTTTAACTAAAATAGTAATTTCTAATTAGCTTATTACTTTTAACTAAATGATTTTTATTAATTACTTTTCCTAAACTTATCTTACCATTTTACCTTACCCAACCCCCAACCGTTCCCTAATCAACCTAACCCTACATCATTTAACCTCCACCGAATGTTGGTGAGATCCAACATGGCAATCAAGTTCCTTCTACCTCCCAACCAACCCTTTCAATCTGTTCCCCATTTTCTCGTTCTTAAACCAATGCAAGGATCAAATAACCAACAGCACCACATCAGCAACATCATCAACCTCCTACACCAACATCACCATCTCCTCCAACCAGCCACCAACTCCACCATCATCACCCTCTTCAACCACCCAGCATCTCCTCCTTCACAAATTAGCCATCGACCCACTACCAATCCAAATCAAACAAACCATATTACAATACCAAAATCAACCAAAACAGAAAACCCAAACAAACAAGAAAACAATCCCAATTTCTGAAATCAACCCCAAACTGTCGTAGAAGCCGCCGTTCTCACGCCAACCCCGTTCGTCGAGCTCGGCGCCGTCGGGAACGCATCGCCGCCGTTACCTGTGTCAAATCTGCCCCCGCCGTGCTCAGATCCGTTGATGCCGTCTTCGAGGAGCCGTAGCCGCCACGCTCCGCCGTGTTGACACCGCCATCGCTTCAGATCACCACGCGACGCCCCGTGTCGAAGCCACCGTCTCCGATCAAGCGCGCCGCCCAAGCCCAAGCCCTCGCCGTCGCCGTTCTCAGGGCATTCCCCTACCCTCGAACCGCCCCGCCAAGCCGTGGAGATCGCCGCCACACTCCCCGATCGTCGCCCCGATCTGCTCAGCCCCGCTGCCGACGCATCAAAGTCGCCCATCGCGACATCGCCTCGGATCTCGCGCCCCACGCCTTCGAGAAGCGATCGCCGCCCAGAGCCACCCGATCTCGTCGTCCGCCGCTTGAACCCGTCGTACGCGCCGCCTCATCGTCACCCCGAGCACCCCCGACGCAGCCGCCGCCGCCCCCCGGATCTCCCAGCGCCGGCCTCATCTCGCCGAGCTCCCTGCGCCTCTTCGAAAACAAAAAAAAGAAAAAAAAAGAAGAAACAGAAGAGGACGAAGAGACAGAGGGGGGAGACGAAGAGTGAGGGGGGTTGTAATGTAAGTTATTATAAGGTTTTTATTATTATTATTATTATTATTATTATCATCATCATCATCGGTTATTAAGTTATATTAAAGTTATAAGTTGTTATTATTATTATTATTATTATTATTTTGGTCAGCAGTTTTATTATTGTTATAAGTTTATTATTATGAAATGTTATAAGATTATTAAAAAGGTTAGTGATTTATAAGTTAGTTAATTTAAGTTAAAATTGTTAAGTTAAGATAAAATTAGTTAAGTGAACTTAATATTAATTCTTCTAAGTCATTGTTACTTTTAGTAAGTTAGTGTAAATTTATCTTACCAGTTGTTGACCACTAGCCTATTTGACGCAGATAAAACGTACCGCACGTCACCGCCACTTGGACACCCACACCCGCGTCAAGGCAAGTGTTTATTGTAATTGAATATGGGACAACTGTTAAAACTAGTGCAATCATTATTTTTACGTTCCGAATTCATCTGTTGTAACTAATTAAAACCGGACAATTCATGTTAATGACTCTTTGATAAAGAACGACTTTTTAACCCAAACGGAACAGTGGGTGTGTCACGACCCTGGGAAACATGTGTAGAATGAATTGCAAACCTGGCCGTTCCAACTTAATGCTAAATCTGCTGTACTTATAAATTTCTGGTAGCCCATTTAACTTGTTCTCATTTTTGTTGCTTTTCGATTTAAATAGACTAGTCATATCAATGTTGGTCATTTGGAACAATTTGCCATATGCTTGTAACTTAATTGGACTACTTGTACAGTTTCACTATATGCATGTTAACAAGCAAATTAATTGGGAAAAACGAGTATGTTACAAACACACATGTGATGACCATCGATTACAGATGGGGTATGACCATCGATTACAGATGGGGTAAAACCTAGTCGATGAATAGACAGTACACTTTGGGTGGGGTTGGTCTATTGCAGTAGGGTTTGTGAGTGTGTCTCGAACACGATTACGGCCCCTCCGGTGGAGGCAGCCATTGTGTGGAGCGTCACGGTAAAACCACCGGTGATAAGGTGTATCAAGAACATTTCACCTACCTAGGCATGGACTTATCACGAGCACAAACAATCAAATACTCAACATACAACTGTTTACTTTCCTTTTAACTGCAAAAATATCCATGCATGCTCATACTTTACTTTCTGCACTTATTATTCATAACTGTGTACTAACGCTCTTTTGTCCTTTTCTAATTGTTCCGCATTTCATTACTTTAAATATCTTGCCGAGCTTATCGCTGACATATATTTCAACGTGTTATGAAATATATGTTAGGTTCAGAGACAGAGTACCGTGAGGACCCTACCTTTGAGGATCCCACTTTAGAGGTGGACCCCGCTGACCAGACTCACCAGGACACTGAGATCCTCCCTGCAGAAGACTAGAGCGGGACATTTATATTTCAGTCTATTATTTGTATTATTATTTTCAGGTGTGTTTGTTTTCAGCAGATTGTACGACCATGCTAGGCCTTAATTGTTTGTGTGTTTACTTTGGATGTTGGTATTGTAATGTAATAAATATTTGTGCTGTTTCTGAGAAATTCGCGTGCAGGGACATGCCTTCGCTAAAATCACGCTTAGTGTGCTTAAGTCAAAGAAGGGAGAAAAAAGTACCTCTCCTTTGCTTTAAGCACATGCGGACCCGCTCACGTTCTCGCCCCAAGTATACTGGGAAGCGGGACGTGACAGGTTTTAGTGGTGGCCCATGCAGGTCCTCTTGCACTCTGCGAGACACTTCAGGAATAGTATAAATATTATTACTAACCAGATCGTTTATGTAAACTAGTACACAAATATTTACTTTGTCTGATTGCAGCATGACAGATCAACCCAATACTCGTAATGGAAATGTTGACGCCTACAATGAGATCTTGGGACTCGTACGAGAAATGATGGAACTCCAAGCTCGATTACTCTCTGTGCTCAGTCGTTTCGCTCCTCATCCGGTCGGAGATTCTGAAGACCAAGCGTTCCAGTAGAGTCAAGGCTTAATCTGCAACGCACAAGCGACAAGGACATCTGCTGGTCTAACACCCGATGAGGATATACTGGGAGCAGCACGTAACTACGAGGATGTGGATAAACTTCAAGAGACAGCCCAAGTTGGAGGGAGTAAGCATCCTGATGAACCAACAAGAGACGCCCTTGGACCAATACAAACTGCATTATTTAAAAGGTCCGCACCTCCAGTCAGCAATCGATGTCGGATGAAGTGCCACCATTGTAACCGACAGGGGCATGTTAAGAAGGACTGCCAGGTGCTGCTGAGACAATGTCTATTATGTGGAGCATCAGTGCATATTGCCAAAGACTGCACTCGCCGCACCAAAAAGCCAGCAACTACTCAGCAGGAACCACCTCTAGCTCCACAATGGAAGGCTTCTGCATTGGCAAAGCTGAACCAACCAAGACGCCAGATCTTCACCGTGACAGCCGCGGAGACCAAGACGGATGGACACGTGATTTCAGGTATTATTTAAACCCTTCTTTTATAATGCTTGTGTTATATGCATGTCTTATTTGCTTATTTTTGCTAAGATATTTCTTATGTACTATGTATCGTATTGATAGCCTCTCATCCAGCCATATCCCTTTTGATTCGGGAGCCACTTACTGCTTCATAACCCGAGGATTTGTAGAGAAACATTCCATTCATGTTGACTCTCTACCAAATCGCTTGATCATCACTACTGCAAGTGGAGTAATGAGGACTTCCACTGGCTGTCGATCTTGCTCCATGGTTTTTGTGGACACGAGATGTTCGCAGACTTTATGATAGTCGACGTGTCCAACTTCGATGCGATATTCGGCATGAATTGGTTAGGAAATTCTACGCTACTATCGATTGTCTCAACAAGAAAGTAGTGTTGGAAATCCCTGATCATCCTGTGTTGAATTCATGAGCGGAGACAGTTCACTTGGACCTATCAAGTTTCGGGCCAAGCCGAACGAACTAATCATTGCATCGGTGCAAGTTTAGCCCGAAGAACCTAGAGTGGTTCGAGACTTTGCAAACGTATTTCTTGAAGATATTTCCGGATTGCCGCCTGATCAAGCTCTGGAATTTACTATCGACCTTCTTTTAGCTTGATGACCTTTCGATTGACCTTCTTAGAATCTTTTTATTTCTAACTCGCTTGAACTCTGGCCACGGGGAGTAGCGTTCGAATTTTCGATCATCAGAAGTTTGAGTTCGGCAACTGAAGCGAATCGAAGGACCACACTGCAAGGGACTGTCCTGAGAGGAAGTCTCAGTCTTCCAAACCTGCTCCAGCCAACGCCCCTGCCAGGAATGCACTGCAGCCACCACCATCTGCTCGGCAACGTCAACCACTCCTCAGTGGAAGCTAATCAGAAGGATCAGTGAAGTAATGAGCCAGAACCGACACGTAGGCTGTTGCATTGTTACATTCTTCTTGATCTAGTATTTCTTTTCTAACCATACTTTTATCTTGTATCCAATTTTCCATCTGTTTGAATTCTTTTCCACCTACCACCTCCCCCTCATTATTGTCTTTTGTCTCCATCCCCTACTCGAGATCCGTTCCCGCCAAACCCTACCCTATCATGACTTTCGGCACCCCCTTTAAACACTCACCCCCTTCTTCCTCTATTTTAAAACCCTCCTCTTCTTACTCACCAAGGCATCCCACGGCTACCCCTTTGCCCTAACATCACCTCCACCCCGAGCCCTCGATCTGTCGCATCTCAGCCGCCGAGCCTCAGACCCACCGACGACCTTGGGGACTGTTGGGCTTAGCGACAACCATCGCCGCCGCCCTCGCTATTGTCGTGTGGTCGTGATATTGGGAACCCGTCGCTCTAGGCATTATTTGGAGCTCCTTTTTCTGGTTCTTCCCCCTTGAACTGCCCAGCTTCGATTTCTTCTTAGGGGTGCTCCTTAGTGCTTGTAGGTTCCTGAGTTTTTGGTCGTTAAGTTGCTTAGGGCTGATGGTGTTAGCCGTAGATAACGACCAATGGTGTTGGGAAGAAGAATCTTTGGGATGAGTATTGGATTGCTTTTGGCCTTAGGTGTTGAGATGAGATGCCAGTATTGTGCTCGGATTTGGGAGACAGCTAGGATGTTGGTTTCTTGTTGGATGCTATTGAGATTGCTGGAAGATGTGGTAGCGATGATCTTGATCCTCGAGAATTGGCCTTATATCTGCCTATTAATGTTGATCTGGATTTTGGCTTGTAATTTAGTAGCGTGGCAGATGAGGACCTTTGTGTTCGGCTGGTTAAGTTGTAATCGCGCGGATACACTAGATTTAGCCCTTACGTTTATGTATGCTATGGCGATGATTTACATGATTAAGACCATGTAGTCAACATTTATATGAGTTGAAAATTTTAGACGTTATGTTCATCTTTTTGGTGTGTTTCAAATAGCTTGCTACTGACTTATCACCTCCGGTTCCAAGTTCGAACAGATGTCATCATCATCATAACTATCATTTTCAAGTAATGTCATTACTTTATATTTTGGCTACTTGATTTATCAAAAGTAACCATGGTGATGATACTAGGTTTCGAAACTAGTTACGGGAGTTATAGTGATGTCAATAGTATGTATTCATACATGACATCATCTCTTGCTTTCTTGATGCCATGATATCACATTATATTCCATGTTATTAACAACTTGTTTTACTATAATGCGGTCGTTCGTCAAGCCTTCCGGTAGATCGTTTAAATTGCTTAGGCAATTATCGATCCTCTTAAAATTCCGAGGACAGAACTATTCTAAGGAGGATAGGATGTAACAGCCTGTTTTACTAATCGTGTTTGACTGCTGTGTACGTCTATTTTTACCGCGTCCTTTCACAGTTATTTTCGTCTGAGTGATTCTTCGTTCGTGCGTCGACGCGAGCGTGTCGTTTTCCGTTTGATCATAGCGTAATTTTCAACATGTTAGATCGTAATTATTTTTATTACTAAATACTTTTAATTAAAACGTTAATTACTATTTGCTACTAAATGATTTTAATTACTTTTAACTAAAATAGTAATTTCTAATTAGCTTATTACTTTTAACTAAATGATTTTTATTAATTACTTTTCCTAAACTTATCTTACCATTTTACCTTACCCAACCCCCAACCGTTCCCTAATCAACCTAACCCTACATCATTTAACCTCCACCGAATGTTGGTGAGATCCAACATGGCAATCAAGTTCCTTCTACCTCCCAACCAACCCTTTCAATCTGTTCCCCATTTTCTCGTTCTTAAACCAATGCAAGGATCAAATAACCAACAGCACCACATCAGCAACATCATCAACCTCCTACACCAACATCACCATCTCCTCCAACCAGCCACCAACTCCACCATCATCACCCTCTTCAACCACCCAGCATCTCCTCCTTCACAAATTAGCCATCGACCCACTACCAATCCAAATCAAACAAACCATATTACAATACCAAAATCAACCAAAACAGAAAACCCAAACAAACAAGAAAACAATTCCAATTTCTGAAATCAACCCCAAACTGTCGTAGAAGCCGTCGTTCTCGCGCCAACCCCGTTCGTCGAGCTCGGCGCCGTCGGGAACGCATCGCCGCCGTTCCCTGTGTCAAATCTGCCCCCGCCGTGCTCAGATCCATCGACGTCGTCTTCGAGGAGTCGCAGCCGCCACGCTCCGTCGTGTTGACACCGCCATCGCTTCAGATCACCACGCGACGCCCCGTGTCGAAGCCACCGTCTCCGATCAAGCGCACCGCCCAAGCCCAAGACATCGTCGTCGCCGTTCTCAGGCCGTTCCCCTCCCCTCGAACCGCCCCGCCAAGCCGTGGAGATCGCCGCCACACTCCCCGATCGTCGCCCCGATCTGCTCAGCCCCGCCGCCGCCGCATCAAAGTCACCCATCGCGCCACCGCCTCGGATCTCGCGCCCCACGCCTTCGAGAAGCGATCGCCACCCAGAGCCGCCCGATCTCGCCGTCCGCCGCTTGAACACGTCGCACGCGCCGCCTCATCGTCACCCCGAGCACCCCCGACCCCGACGCAGCTGCAGCCGCCCCCCGGATCTCCTAGTGCCGGCCTCATCTCGCCGAGCTCCCTGCGCCTCTTCGAAAAAAAAAAAGAAAAAAAAGAAGAAACAGGAGAGGACGAAGAGACAGAGGGGGGTAGACGAAGAGTGAGGGGGATTGTAATGTAAGTTATTATAAGGTTTTTATTATTATTATTATTATTATTATCATCATCATCATCAGTTATAAAGTTATATTAAAGTTATAAGTTATTATTATTATTATTATTATTATTTTGGTCAGCAGTTTTATTATTGTTATAAGTTTATTATTATGAAATGTTATAAGATTATTAAAAAGGTTAGTGATTTATAAGTTAGTTAATTTAAGTTAAAATTGTTAAGTTAAGATAAAATTAGTTAAGTGAACTTAATATTAATTCTTCTAAGTCATTGTTACTTTTAGTAAGTTAGTGTAAATTTATCTTACAAGTTGTTGACCACTAGCCTATTTGACGCAGATAAAACACACCGCACGTCACCGCCACTTGGACACCCACACCCGCGTCAAGGCAAGTGTTTATTGTAATTGAATATGGGACAACTGTTAAAACTAGTGCAATCATTATTTTTACGTTCCGAATTCATCTGTTGTAACTAATTAAAAACGGACAATTCATGTTAATGACTCTTTGATAAAGAACGACTTTTTAACCCAAACGGAACAGAGGGTGTGTCACGACCCTGGGAAACATGTGTAGAATGAATTGCAAACCTGGCCGTTCCAACTTAATGCTAAATCTGTTGTACTTATAAATTTCTGGTAGCCCATTTAACTTGTTCTCATTTTTGTTGCTTTTCGATTTAAATAGACTAGTCATATCAATGTTGATCATTTGGAACGATTTGCCATATGCTTGTAACTTAATTGGACTACTTGTACAGTTTCACTATATGCATGTTAACAAGCAAATTAATTGGGAAAAACGAGTATGTTACAAACACACATGTGATGACCATCGATTACAGATGGGGTATGACCATCGATTACAGATGGGGTAAAACCTAGTCGATGAATAGACAGTACACTTTGGGTGGGGTTGGTCCATTGCAGTAGGGTTTGTGAGTGTGTCTCGAACACGATTACGGCCCCTCCGGTGGATGCAGCCATTGTGTGGAGCGTCACGGTAAAACCACCGGTGATAAGGTGTATCAAGAACATTTCACCTACCTAGGCATGGACTTATCACGAGCACAAACAATCAAATACTCAACATACAACTGTTTACTTTCCTTTTAACTGCAAAAATATCCATGCATGCTCATACTTTACTTTCTACACTTATTATTCATAACTGTGTACTAACGCTCTTTTGTCCTTTTCTAATTGTTCCGCATTTCATTACTTTAAATATCTTGCCGAGCTTATCGCTGACATATATTCCAACGTGTTATGAAATATATGTTAGGTTCAGAGACAGAGTACCGTGAGGACCCTACCTTTGAGGATCCCACTTTAGAGGTGGACCCCGCTGACCAGACTCACTAGGACACTGAGATCCTCCATGCAGAAGACTAGAGCGGGACATTTATATTTCAGTCTATTATTTGTATTATTATTTTCAGGTGTGTTTGTTTTCAGCAGATTGTACGGCCATGCTAGGCCTTAATTGTTTGTGTGTTTACTTTGGACGCTGGTATTGTAATGTAATAAATATTTGTGCTGTTTCTGAGAAATTCGCGTGCAGGGACCTGCCTTCGCTAAAATCACGCTTAGTGTGCTTAAGTCAAAGAAGGGAGAAAAAAGTACCTCTCCTTTGCTTTAAGCACATGCGGACCCGCTCACGTTCTCGCTCGAAGTATACTGGGAAGCGGGGCGTGACAGCCTAGCCATAGGGAACATAAATAATAGCGACAATAAGCAAATACCCAACAATTACGTTGTAGAAATCAATGTTACGAGCAATTTTGACATGAAAATAGGGTTAAAGACATGAAATTCATCAACTAAATACTCCTAATTACATCACAACCATAGCACAAGGAGATTAGCCACGCATGGTGCAAGGAAAATCGGAATTCATAGCCAAATACATCGTTTTAATAGCCAAAATACAATGAAATACACCAAATACGGGGTATAAGTTCAAGAATTTATCACCAAATCTCCACTTTAGAGCCCAAAACTCTCTTAGAATAGGAAGAATAGCCTCTGGAATTTTTCAGAATTTTCCCCTGGAGAAATACGCACAGTAGCCGCTCCAAAAGTCCCAAAATACGCCAGAATATGCCCCAAAACCCTAGAAATACGCTTATATAATAGCATTGCGGGTTTGGGGCGCTTAACGGGTTGCAAATCCGTACCCAAATCACTTAAAAACCAAACCCGCTACCGCTACAAATCTCGTCCATTGGATCCATGCGGGATCTGATACTGGGATGCCACGTGGACTTTAAAGTTCGTGCACGCCCGCTCCGCTCTCGCATCCGAATTCAAATGGGATTTATTTGTGACCGTCGGATCGGGGAATCAACGACGTGGATGAGGCCACATCGCCCAAGAATGCCCGCTCTTTCATTCTTCATTCGCTCCGCAGCTCGAATCTGAGCCGTCTGTTCAATAGGCGGGATTGAGCCTCAGGCCGCCACGCATCCCTTACGAATCGCGCCCGCTTCGCGATTGCTCGTTCGAATTCACGCAAATCGCAGCCGTTGGATATCGATCTGACGATCAAAAATATGCCGCGTCGTCGCTACTTTGGGGGCGTCCGATTGGGCGGGAGGCCGGTCGATGTATGCCGCGTGGCTTCGAGATCTCGCCGAGCAATCGCTGAGTGGGATGAAAGCAGGCCGTTAGATCCAAATCGAACGGCTATAAAAATTATCCGCGTCTGTCATCTGCGAGCCGTTAGATCCAAATCGAACGGCTATAAATGTGCCACGTGGCCTCGTATTTCGTATTTCTTTGCATATTTCCCCAATTAATTAGTATTCTGCATTCAAAAATACACAGTAATTAGCACAGATCTCAGAAAAATACAAATAAATAGTCGTTGGAATCGTGAGATCGAGATGATACTAGGAAAAATATAAAAAGTGCAGAAATACTCCATTAATTACTGTTTTGTGCTCAAATAAGGTGTTTTCTCTAATAAATGATGATGTACAAAATGTGAATGTATTAGAGAACAATTAAGCATCATCTGGGCACAAAATAGGACTAATTAGAGGGTTAAATACGCAATATTCACTCCGAATCACACCCCCAAACTAGCGTTTTGCTAGTCCCTAGCAAAAAGAGCGATGAATACGGATGATTAATAAAATAATAAATTCTATCAATTGCTTATGGTATGGCCCAATGGTACGCTTTTCAACATGATTCTGGCCATCAATATACACAATCCATGCACAAGATCAATCACATGAAATTTTCTCTAGTTTAATTTGAATAAATAACATGCAAGCATCGTTTTGCACAAACAAAAGTATAACATGTCGTTATGTACTAGTGTTCTTGTTTCCAAGGAATTGGCATCTCAAAAAGATCGTTCAAATCATGGGTATTGAAGTTGCTCAGTGTATTCACCATTTCTTTTCTTTTATTGGTTCTGCGTAACGCGCATCAGTAACATTTGCAGAAAAAAGTATAACTTGGATCGCTCCATCAAATGAGTGAGTTTCCGGTCAATGGCTCCCAAATTAGACGATCATAGGGCATTAGGCCAAAAAGGACCCATCGGACTGTACTACTCGATCCAACCAAGTTATTTATTAGTGACATACCTATTCACTTTCTTCATTCATTTTTTTTTCATTCATTTTTCATTTTTTTTCTTCAACTTTTTCCTTTTTTCTTTATAAGCAACTCAACACCCATTCTTTGAACATAAACATCAATAACAAAGGCCAAGGTTCCTCTTCAACTTGAAGACTTTTCTAATGAATCGTGTTTACTTAAGCTTTTTCATCACTTTAGCATACATGAAATAAATTCAAACTATTTCGAGATATTAAGCATGGAGATTGAAAATTTTCATGAATAGCATATTAACGAGCAATTCCATGAAGGAAAAAAATATTCCAGGCCATAAGCAATTTTTAGAACTCAATTAACGCATAATCACCTGCATTTGAGGTATACGAAGGAGTTTAAAATGGTGAGATTGGTGGTTCATTCTTTCCTTATGCCATGCTTTTGAAAAAAAATCCTAAGGTTTCATACACACCCCCAGCTAAAGATGGACATTGTCCTCAATGTCGAAAGGGGTACGAGTTTATTCAAGCAAGCATCCTAGAAAGCATATAAAATTCTACGCTACTGGAAAGAACACACCGTGTTCAAATGGCGGATCCTAAATCTTTAATGGTGGAGGAAGTTATTCAATTTGTTCCTTGCGCTCCTCAGTGATTATTCTTCCTCTAAAAGCTAAATTGGACTCCAGCAACGTAACTCCAAGCATCTCTATAAGCTGTTTAACAATGTCCTGCAAGAGACGAGTTATGTCAGTCCAAATTAGTGTAAAATTTCTTTCAACAAAAATATTCCATATGTAGTCATCAAAATAGGTGAAGTAAAATAAAGCATGGTGATGACAACTCCTAAAAATGTGCGCTACGCTCGGTATGATGCTCAGTCAATGTGGAGAGGGGTAAATGATTTTGGGAAAAAGCTGGGAAAGAGAATGGTTCGGGCTCCATAGCGATATTCTTTAAACCAATGTCCTTAGTCGTCTCCTCCTCCTGTTCATCCAAAATTGCTCGCTCATCCTCTACTTTGCACACACTTCCTGCCATGTCAATGTTTTCATTCGTGACTTCATCGTGACATGGCTCGCTCGATATACCTGCAATAGAAGATAAACTCACATTAGATTCTGGAAATTGAATTTCAAAAGATTTATTTTCTTCTAAGCAAGTGGCAATCAGCTTAAGATTTTCAATAGATTGCTGAATTTGCCGACTCCGAGCAAGGGAATTCTCTTGGAATTGATGGGATGTGGCCTCCTGTGTCTGAATGAGCAAGTAAACTTCCTCTTTCAAGGATTGCAACGGTATGTCTACGCTTTGCTCCCCTTGATCAAGGCTTGAAGGCTCCGTTGAATCGCACTCTGAAGTCTCTTTCATGATTTCTTCGTTCTCTTGTAGAGACTCCATGTAATTCCACTCCTCTGTCGGCGTCATGACCCCCAAGAATTCCTGCAGATGTGGTCGTAGTCCACCTAGGAAGGACTCCATAAGTTCTTTCTTTGTAAAACCATGCTGCAGATAGCTCGATATTATGTCTGTGAACCTCCTCCAGGCCTGAAAGAAAGTTTCACAATCAGTCTGATTAAAACCAATGATCTTGAGCTTCTCCTTCATATGTTTGTGTGCAATTTCATACTCTGCATCATACGAATTGTTTGTGCGATAAAAATTCATGTGTTCCAAATATTCCATTTTTAAAAAGAAAACAAAAAATAAAATAAAAAAATCCTAGACTATAAGATGGAAGGATCTCACCGAATGTTCCTCCAAAAAAAATTGAAATCGTAGATCGCAAGTACTGTTATTCCCGGCAACGGCGCCAAAAACTTGCCTCGTCTCAAATGATGTGAGAACTACTCCCAAGCGCATGAGATCGTGCAAGTAATATCCTGGTGAGTCCAGGTATCGAATCCGCAGGACAACTGACCTGCAAAACTACGAACGTCAATCTGTAAAGAATAATAATACGATGATAACCAACCACCTATCAGATATAATCAAGAGTATCAAGAGTTTGGAATAAGAAACGAAAATCCTGTGATATTTACGGTGACTTCGGTAGGGATACAAGTATGGGGAGTATGTGTTGGGTTTGATTTCGTTAGGGTGTGTGCAACCAATGATTATCAATACCTTTTCTATAACTCAATGTTTCGTCCGGTCAGGGCACGAGAACGTCGGAAAGTATGGCGATCAAGCATATATAAACGTGCCAAAGAATTAATCACGTGCAACGTCAATTTCATAAAGAAAATAAACACACATCACGAATAAGTCCGTAAAGATCAGATTCGTCTCAAGCATGCACACGTCTCCGTATGACATACCCAAACAATAAATGACTAGAGATTGACGAAGCACACAATTATACAATTAAAATAGGGCGAAAAGATATAGAAATCAATAATCACGACACCCTAACTATGTCAACACCAACACATATGAGATGGATGTGCTACGGTTGTGATTTCATTAGGAGTTTATAATCGCTGAATTTCATGTCTTTTTATATAACTCAACGCTTCACTCGGTCAAGGCGTGAAGACGTCGGAAGATGAAACGATAAAACTAGTTAAATTGCCGTATACGTATCACTAGCAACATTGATTTCATTAAATGATAAACGCAACAATAAGTTCAGATTAGTGAACATGAATTGGCTAGACTTGTCAGGGCCTAGCCATAGGGAACATAAATAATAGCGACAATAAGCAAATACCCAACAAATACGTTGTAGAAATCAATGTTACGAGCAATTTTGACATGAAAATAGGGCTAAAGACATGAAATTCATCAACTAAATACTCCTAATTACATCACAACCATAGCACAAGGAGATTAGCCATGCGTGGTGCAAGGAAAATCAGAATTCATAGCCAAATACATCGTTTTAATAGCCAAAATACAATTAAATACACCAAATACAGGGTATAAGTTCAAGAATTTATCACCAAATCTCCACTTTAGATCCCAAAACTCTCTTAGAATAGGAAGAATAGCCTCTGGAATTTTTTAGAATTTTCCCCTGGAGAAATACGCACAGTAGCCGCTGCAAAACCCTAGAAATACGCTTATATAATAGCATTGCAGGTTTGGGGCGCTTAACGGGTTGCAAATCCGTACCCAAATCACTTAAAAACCAAACCCGCTACCGCTGCAAATCTCGTCCATTGGATCCATGCGGGATCTGATACTGGGATGCCACGTGGACTTTAAAGTTCGTGCACGCCCGCTCCGCTCTCGCATCCGAATTCAAATGGGATTTATTTGTGACCGTCGGATCGGGGAATCAATGACGTGGATGAGGCCATGTCGCCCAAGAATGCCTGCTCTTTCATTCTTCATTCGCTCCGCAGCTCGAATCTGAGTTGTCCGTTCAATAGGCGGGATTGAGCCTCAGGTCGCCACGCGTCCCTTACGAATCGCGCCCGCTTCGCGATTGCTCGTTCGAATTCGCGCGATCGCAGCCGTTGGATATCGATTTGACGATCAAAAATCTGCCGCGTCGTCGCTACTTTGGGGGCGTCCGATTAGGCGGGAGGCCGGTCGATGTGTGCCGCGTGGCTTCGAGATCTCGCCGAGCGATAGCTGAGTGGGATGAAAGAGGGCCGTTAGATCCAAATAGAACGGCTATAAAAATTATCCGCGTCTGTCATCTGCGAGCTGTTAGATCCAAATCGAACGACTATAAATGTGCCACGTGGCCTCGTATTTCGTATTTCTTTGCGTATTTTCCCAATTAATTAGTATTCTGCATTCAAAAATACATAGTAATTAGCACAGATCTCAGAAAAATACAAATAAATAGTCGTTGGAATCGTGAGATCGAGACGATACTAGGAAAAATATAAAAAGTGCAGAAATACTCCATTAATTACTTTTTTGTGCTCAAATAAGGTGTTTTCTCTAATAAATGATGATGTACAAAATACGAATGTATTAGAGAATAATTAAGCATCATCTGGGCACAAAATAGGACTAATTAGAGGGTTAAATACGCAATATTCTCTCCGAATCACCTTACGGACAGTCGGTTCGGTCCACCCGCTGAGGGAGCTACTCCCAGGCTTATGTTAGATCGATGGATCGGCCCATTGAGGGAGTTGCCCCCAGCTTTGCTGGGGGAGTCGCCCCCAGCCTTACGGTCGATCCTTGTGATCGACCCGCTGGGGAGTTACCCCCAGCCTTACGGTCGATCGTTGTGATCGGCCCGCTTGGGGAGTCACCCCCAGCCTTACGGTCGATCGTTGTGATCGGCCCGCTGGGGGAGTCGCCCCCAGCCTTACGGTCGATCGTTGTGATCGGTCCGCTGGGGGAGTCGCCCCAGCCTTACGATCGATCGTTTTGATCGGCCTGTTGGGGAGTCGACCCCAGCCTTACGGTCGATCGTTGCGTTTTATGCTATGGAAAGGAGCATGATTGCTTCAACGTGAACTAGCATTTCATTCTTTGAATCCAAGAGTACATTCGAAAGGAAATAAGCATGGAAGATAAGAGCGAGCTAATCTCGCCTAGGTGGAAAGGCCGCGGCTGATAGTCACGCCTCCCCACTCTATAATGCACAGGGCGGTTTGGATGCCGTTCACCTTTTTCCCTTTGTCCATCTGCTTGGATGCCCCCTCTCCAGGGGCTGCCTTTGGGTCGTCGACAAAGTTCTTCAGGTGCCCGCGACTGAGCAGCTTGTTTATATCTTTCTTCACGTGCCAACACTCGTCAGTGTTGTGGCCGTTGTCTTTGTGGTACCGGTAGTACTTCTCCTTGTCCCTTCTGTCACCCTTCATCTTCAGTGGCGGCTTGTCAATGTGGCCCTCCTTCTGGGCCTGAGTTAGAACAGTGTCTGGGGTAGCGTTCAATCTGGGGGGGTCATGTTTCTTCCTTGCGCTGCTTCCCCCTCAGCTTCGTCTCTCGCTTCTGGTCGTCTGGCTTGCGGCGTTCGCTCTCTTCCTGTTTGGAGCCCCGCCTGGATCCTGCAGGGATACCTCCTTCTTCCGTTGCCAACACCTCCTCTGTCAGCATGTAATGCTCCGCCCGGGCTATTACCTCGGGAAGGTCTCTCGTGGGTTCGTTGTGCAGTGACTTCTTTAGGCCCCTGTGGCAGAGACCTTTCTTTAGGGCTGTCTTTACGACCATCTCTGGGCAGCTCTCCATGTTCAGCCTCTCGGCGTTGAAGCGCCGCATGTAGATCCTCAAGGATTCGCCCGGCCTCTGTATTACATTGAACAGGAACTCAGAGTACGGCTTTATCTGTCTGTCGGCCATGAATTGCTTGCAGAACTTCTGGAAGAGGTCCTGAAAATCACCGATGGAGTGATTAGGAAGACTGTGGTACCAACTCCTGGTGGATTTCTGGAGAGTCGAGTAGAAGCCACGGCAGAGCAGGGAGTCATCGGCCACCTGGAATGCCGTGACCCCTTCGTAGTCCATCACATGGTCCTCAGGGTCTCCCATGCAGTTGTATTTCTCCAGGGTCGGCACCTTGAATCAGAAGGGTATCCGGGTGTAACGGCCTGTATTTTTAGCCGTGCTTTAGTTCATGTGTATCGGTATTTTCTTTCAGTCATCTGGATTACTTTTCGTCTGTATGTTTCTTGTCACGTAAGTGCGACCCTGGTTTTCTATTTTTAGAGTATCGTCATTAATTGATCATCCAGTTTAACTCAAAACATTAATTAATTATTTTGTTAATTATTTTTTTGTTATTATTACTAATCACTTTTTGCTATTTTTAATAATTACATTTAACACTTAAGTAATCTTAATCAGTCACGTTTTGTGATAGGGATAAAACCAATTCATAGCCAGATGCATGCTCTAGCTTAAGTCAACAAACATCATTAAATAATGTCTTAATCTAACACCTAAACTGATTAATATTGTCTCCTGCCAAGTTTCTCAAGGCAATTAAGCTATGTCTTCTCCCCGATAAAATCATCTGCAATCTATCTTGATTTCTTGCAAACAAACTCACCTCTGCAAATTCTTCCATCAGATTTCTCAAAGCCAAGAACAAATTTCTCAAACCAAAAATCATCTTCCCCAACCCAAATCAGAAACCATCCACACCAAAACCAAATCCGAAAATATTTCAAGAACCAGAGAAAATCTGAAAATAATTTCAGAATCAAAACCCCAATCTGAAATTTCAACTTCAGGTTCAAAATCTCAGATCTAAACAAACAACTCCAGAAATCAAAACCCAAATCAAAGAAAACCCTCTTCATTCTTCCCTTTTCCTCCTCTCCTCCTCCCTAGGCCGGCATCACACCCAGCCCTAGCCGCCGCGTGGCCGAACCGCCGCTGCCGCCGTGACCCTGCCGCCGGAGCCGCCGTTCGCCCTTGCGCCGCCGTGCGTGACCCCTTCCCCTCCCGCGTGCGTGAGTTATCCTCTTCCCTTTCCATTGCGCATGTGTGTGGTTGAATTCAAAATGAAGAACAAAAAAATGAAAGAAAGAAAGAACAGAAGAAAGGGGAACGACGGTAGGTAGGAAAGAAAGGGGAAGAGAGAGTAAAAGAGAAGTGAGAGTAAAAGAAAGGGGGAGAGAGAATTAGATAAGTTTAGGTATTAAATAATGTTAAAGTTTAACATGTAACTTGTTATTCTTACCCCCAAGTCAGACCTAGTGCGTGAAATATTTAACACCATGTTGACCATGTGATTAGCGTAGTTAATTAATTATTTGTTAATATTGGTTAGTTGTTAACAGTAGTTAGTGTTAATTAATTGTTAAACTGATTTTAGCATGTTAACAAAATTGTAAATGATGTTAGGATAATAAACTATATTAAAATAAGGTGTACAATGTTTATATAACCCAATATAAACACCACCCTAGCCAGTGGACCCCATAAAATTAGACGAACCCAATTTAGGGCTCAACTTAATTTTGTGCTTAACTCGCAATAGATTTAATTCTTGCGAGCAGCCCCTACCTCGTTGGAGTGTGCGTATTTCGTAAATATTGTGCCTCCCACTCCCTCCAACCCCCTTCAGGATCCAACTCTTCCATTTTGCGAATAACCAAAACAGAGAACCAGTATCACCATTACGTAGTACTCATCAAAACGAATCCAACGACACCAAAATCACTAAAATCGGACTAGCGTACGATTTTTAATGAATATTTGAAGTTAGGTGATCATTTGGCCATTTTCACATAAAGTTGTGTAACTAAAAGTCTACACGTGAAATGACGTGTGAAAATACCACCACGACATTCTTGACTAAAAATGTAATCCAACGACATATAATTTAATATACCTTAGTTTAGGATAATAACAAGAAAATTAGCTTCCATGACATGTTTATTAATTCTTACATTCAACACTTTTGTTAATTTTAATAAATATTGTTATCTAATGACACAGATAACCACGCCCCTTGCTATATCTGCTCGGACACCCGAAAGCATCTATAACAGGCAAGTGCATGTTTTTATCGCTGCTTTTGATTGTTTCTGAGATATTCTGATATGCACGTGCATTTTTTATAACACTTGAATTTAATTGGTTAAACTAAGATGTTCTGATATGCAAGTCGTGCTTTTTCTCCGCGTTTAATTATCGTTCCATCTGAAACTGCATATGTTACTTTTGTGCATTATAAGATATAGGCTTGTGTGTGTGTGTGGACATGTTAATTGATTGCAAAAGACACAACATAGACTTGCTAGTCGGTTGGCTACACATAGACTTGCGGCCTGTTTGGCAAATCATAGCTTGCGCCTGCTTGGCAAATCATAGAACAAATGGCATGTTTGGCTACTCTGGCTTGTGCCAGCACTATAACTCCTTATGGCTCGGTTGGCTGTATCTGGCTCGTGGTCCAGACAATAAAAGAACACTTGGGTGGGGTTGGGTTCCCGGGCACTAGCCGGTAGTAAACGGGTCGCCTTCGGGGGCACTTGAAGGTAGATTCACTTACTATTCGTCTAATGACGGGGGCCTTAGTTACGAACTTGCACACATTATCGAATTGATTGAAATGGATATATAGACGTGTTTAACATTTAAACTGTTGCTATTTCCCTTTTAGTAGAAATGCCATGTTGTCATCTTTAATAGAATTGACATGCCATTGCCATGCTACTACTTTGCACACTACACTTGCCATGCTACTACTTTGCACACTACACGTGCCATGTTATTACTTTACACACTACACTTGCCATGTCATTTACTTTGCAAACTACACGTGACATGTTGTTACTTTACATACTACACTTGCCATGCCACTGATTTGCACACCACACTTGCCATGACTATTACTTCACACACTACGTTGCCATGCTTTAATTATTGAAATCATATTGTGTCATGTTAAAGATTTTGAAAACCTTGCTGAGGGTCTTTTCTACTAACGTTTTAGATCTTGCCGAGCGACCCTCGCTGACGTATATTTCCTTGTCTTGTGAAATATACGTCAGGTATTAGACAGATTTGCAGATGAGCAAGCCTAGAGACTGAGCAGGTCGACCAGAGTGCCCAGACTCTGTGATCCGATGCTGGAGAACAACGAGCCTTCGCAACGCCGCTAAAGTTTTATATTTGTGTTAATTATATTCAGGTGTAAATCTGGTTGTGTTTCTGTTTCTAATGGCCATGCTAGGCCTTATTTGTGTACTTGTAAATATGGACATTGATGTAATAATAATGAAATTCTCTTTTGTTCTGAGTTTGCATGCAAGGACCTGCTTATGGTTTAATCACAGACGCTTATTGGGCTGGAGTTTCACTGCTCCAGTCCAAACGGACACGCTCGCGTCCTTGCTCCCAAGTATAATGGGAAGCAGGGCGTGACACCGGGCGTCAGTAATACTCCTCGCCAAGGGGCAGCAGTCATCCCTGGGGCTTCCTACGTCTCCCCGGCCTGCCGATGCATCGATGCGAGGACTAGGTTGCCTATGCGGGGTGTCGGGGATTCGAGGGGAGTCTGCCCGATGTTCATTTCGGTTAGGGACAGGTGTTGGTCGCCGAGTTCTTCTCCTTTTGTTGTGATCCCCTCGGCCTTAACGCTTCCTCCGACGGGGGCTTCCACTTCGCCCTTGACGACTCTTGGTGGCTCGGGGGCTGGGCGACCGTCGACGCACTGAGCGCAATCGCCTGGACGAGTCTGTGATCGACTCACCTCGGGCCCATTCGGACCTTTCATCCGCCTCATCCTGTAGCGTAGTGGGGGTGAGAAAACGTACCAGGATGAAGTTCGGCAGGGTGAACCTCCGTTCCGGGTTGGCGTCCTCGCCGCCTCGAGCGGTGACCACCGCCGAGCGCAACAAGGGGCGATGTTCTTGTCGACTAGGAATGCCTGCCATGCCCTTCCCTGGGAGGTGCGGGTTGCTCGCTAGCTGTTGGCCAGCGGCTGCCAGTGTCTGGAGGTAGGCGTGCATCTCTTGGGCGAAGAGACAGAGTTGCTCTTGGGTCACCGAGCATGAGTTGCTGGTGCCCTTGGTGGAGTGATTGTGCATGTTTTCGGGCGGGACGTAGTCGCCCACCTCGTTGATGGGGGGCATGCACCCTAACCCGTTGCAGGCGGATTCCATTTTGGTGATGCGGTTGTTTGACGTGGGTGCTTTTTCGGTTCCCACAGACGTCGCCAAATGTTTCGGGGTGTTTTCTCACCGATGAATAGTTGACCGGAGGCAGGGGGTCAACGCGGTCTAAGGGACGCATGGGACCTCCGGGATCGGCTGATGGCGCGTTTGCTCGGTGAGGTACGCGTGGATCCTTGCGTCGGCTTGCCGAAGGGTAGCCTCGGCAAAGCGACGACCTTCTCGTGGTGATGTAGAGCGGGCTCTCGATTAAGTACGCTCGGCTTCGGCATGGAAGACGCTAAGGGGCAGCCTCGGCGTCGCTCGATCTGATCGACCTGGACAAATGAGAAAGGTCGTCAGGTTGGTCGGACCTTGGTTCCGACCAAGTCCCCTCCGATGCCTAAGTCAGAACGGATCTGAAGGATACTCGGTAGGATCGGTATGGCTCACGGGGAGCCCGATACGCGAGTCCTCGGGCCGAGCTGTGGAGATGATATGTAAAGCGGAAAACGAGGTTGTGTGAGTAGAATACCTCCCACTCTTTGGTATCTCGGAAGTGTCCCTTTGTACGTCGCACCTCGAGTCCTTTTATAGGAGTCCTCCACCTCCACGCCTCCTCAACGTCCCCCAGTTCTGCCCCCATGACCCACCTTTTTGATGGCGCCTTCATGGTCATGAAGATAGCCGTAATGGGGCACCTTAATGGTGATTAAAGGGGCGCGCTTTAAGGGGAGCGGTTAGCTCTTGCTGATGCGGGTAAGTGGAAGTGCCCGCTTCGATCCGAGGCTGACCTGACTCACAGTCTTCGTGGGGGCCTTGACACTTGGCCCGCTCTTCTCTAGGGCCGCTGGCCTTCGACGCAGGCTTGGGCCATTCAGCATTGGCCCATTTCGGAATGATCGTATCAATTAGCAAACCAAAATTCTAACACACAACCAAATCTTTTGCAAAAGATTCTTCTTTAGGACTACTAAGCAGCATCTCTAGACATAAATCATAATATTGTTAGACTTGCAATGTTGAATAGATAAATAATCACCGGCCTCTGGCAGAACAATGTTCTTTACATTGCATCACACTGTAATGTGTTATGCGGATCGACGCAAACGGACATCCCATTTGCGCCCGGCCCAATCGTGTAACACAGAATAATGTGTTGTGTGGATCCAAGCGAACGAACAGCTATTTGCGCCCGGCCCAATCTGTACTTGGCGTGCCAAAAAACCTGTGGACTGTGGAGCAGTTTTACATTCATATTAGGCATCCTACGTGGAGCGTCCACGACGCTTCCCGCCATATTGGCCGGTTGTTTCGCGCCATATTAGTCCGCTTTATTTTCGGGAAAGGACAATAAAGAAAAGTCCTTTTATATTCTCTCTCCCCCCGTCTTCCCCCTGATGGAAAATACGCGGATTAAAACCCTAGAGATGTCGGAGTCTCCTTCAGCCAAAACCCTAGAGATGTCGGAGTCTCCTTCAGCCAAAACCCTAGAGATGTCGGAATCTAAATCGGTTGCGAAGACCGTAGCCTCCGATGAGATCTCGACGCCGGAGAAGCCCATCCAGATCCAGGCGCCGGGGCGATCGAGGGTCGCCTACTCGGTGAAGAAAGTGAAGGAGATAGCCGTAGGGCTTCAAAAGCCTCACAAAGATTTTGCCGATCGGAGATCGCAGGCCAAGGGATCTGTTAAGTGCGAAGAAGAAGAAGATCTCTTAGCAGTCGAGGAGCAGCTGAGATCCACATCGGCGTCGTCTGATCTTCGTGAATCTATGAAGATTTGATCCCCAATTAAGAAGCTTCCTGGCAGGTAAAGCTTCGACATTCTCTCTCTATTTAAAATCTGACTTTTTTGGGGGATTAAAAACAAGTTCTTATTGAAACTGTTTGGTATCGATTATACTAAGGGCCTGTTCTTTTGCAATAACTGTGGCCGAGAATCTCAATTTCTACACTATTTCAGTACTGTTCACAAAGAATCCTTTCGTTGCTTTCTACCGCCTGTTCTTTTGCAATCCAGAAAATTTTGCAAATCTATCCTACGTGGCGGGTGTCAGAGAGAATTTGAGCCATGTTTGGTTTCCTCCGGATTTCAAGGGAATTACACGGGATTCTTGCAAGCGTGGGTCCCTCGCTCCCACTCGCAACCAATCGCGCGGCATTTTTTTTTGCTTTCATTTTTTTTTGCTGGCTTTGCAGCGCAGCGAGAGAGAGAGAGGGTGGGCCCGGCTGCTACATGCACGTGTTATTTCGCAATTCAAACCCAATTAATTGTTTTAATTCTTAATTAGTTTGTAACTTAATTAATTATTTTAGCTTATAGGTTTTAGGTTAGTTTTAAATAGCACAAAGTAAATCTAGGTGGACCCCACGTCACTTTCCAATTCCAAATTTTTTCTACCAAAAGAACACACTACATGGAATGGGACCCACCTCAACTTTCTAACTCCATAATCCAACCTCACTTTACAACAAAAGAACACACTACACACCAATTTCTCTCACATCAGATTCCACACTTTCTCAACTTTCTCATTTATACTTTCTTACAAAAGAACATGCCCTAAGCCAGTGGCGAAGCCAGTAGAGACAAGCCCCCGCCCTTAAAATTCCCGGATTTTTTTCTTCTCCCTCCCCGCACGTGAGCTGCCCCTCAAATTTCCGATAAATCTCTGCCCTGCTCACGTGAGCTGCCCCGCTCAATATCTCCCCCCTCACGTGCAGAGCCTACCAGAGGCAAGAACCCGTGATCCAATCGGCAAAGTTTCTTCCCCAACCGCAAAAAAACCCTAAACGCTGAATCCCTGGTCCCCCGAGAGTTGCCCCCCCCCCCCCCCCCCCCCCCCGCCCGCCCCCTATCCGCCCTTTGGCCGTTCTTCGTCCGCCCGACTCCCCGAGCCGCTGCCTCCGACGAAGCAACATTCCTGCTTAGCAACCAAAATGTAAGCAAGGCTCGCAATATTTACTGGAAAAAGTTGTGAATTTTTAGCATATCTTTGCATATGAAGCCTTTCATTCATTAGGTTTTCTCACTGCCGTGTTTCAGGGTTAGTGATTCTTCTGGTCATTATCTTAAACTATTCAGGCGCAGCGAATGCTTAAAAATATGAGGATCAAGACTACGCACACCCTTTTGGAGTTCAAGATCACAGGGATAAGTAATGAGACCTGCTACAATCAACGGTATGTACTTCTTTATTACACGAGCCCCATTTCCCCTTTCATGGTCCTTCACATTTACCATTTATTTCTATTTTCCATGCTCCTCAACCTGCTTTTGAACTCTCTGAAAGTCTTATACTGTTACATCTTTCATTTTTAGATTCCAGATGAAACGTGAAGATGGCGATGGAGAAGACTGTAAATGTCACAGTGTATGATTATATTAGGAATAGGTGGGGAAATACGTTTGATTTGTCACCCGATGTGCCCTGTCTTGACGTGGGGAAGCCAAATAAACCGACTTACCTTCTTGTTAAGGTTATTGAAAACAATGTTGCCTGACAGATTCTTTACGAAATAACCTTTCTTTGTTCTAACTCTTTATCAAAAACTAACAAATGCAGCTATGTCTTCTTGTACCACTTCAACGGTATACAAATGCATTATCTGCCCAACGGAGGGCTTCTTTAGTGGAGAAGTCACGGCAAACGCCTCTTGAGAGAAGTATAGTCGTCACTGATGTGAGTGTTCTTTTATATGTTTACTTGTTCTTGTTCTGTGCTATGTTATTCTTGTTCTTCCCCATGCTTTTTTATCTAACCACGCACCGTAGATAGTAGAGTTTTTTCTCTGGGGAAGAACACATAGAAGAAACTGTGGTTGACTATGAAACTTTTCCATCACCTTTTCAATCATTCTTTCAACTCTTGCAGCTGGGCCAGACCCTACAAATCGAGGGTCTTCTATAATAAAGGCGCGTGGAGGGTCAATGTTCTACACAAAACAATAAAATTTTTTTATCAGCACACTGAAATTTGGAAATAATTCAATCTGAGCGATGCAATGATGACACCTACTATTCTTTTACTATGTCCACATATAATAAGTTCATGAGACAGTTTGCGCATATTACAACGTGCAGAAAAGTTGACAATAGTTTCAAAGATCAAAATGCAAGACAAATTTTAAGGTAGAATATGAAGAGGCCATAGTACCTTGGGTGCACTAAGAACTCGACCATCTAAACGTGTTAACTGTGTGTCAATGCATATTTTACATGCTGAGAGCATTGGATCTTCATCATATCGATTTTTTCTGACAGCCTGCAACACAAACAGTTGTAAACATCTACTTGATACACTGTGTTGTTACACGTAGAAGTGTAACAACACAGTGTATCAAGTAGATGTTTACAACTGTTTGTGTTGCAGGCTGTCAGAAAAAATCGATATGATGAAGATCCAATGCTCTCAGCATGTAAAATATGCATTGACACACAGTTAACACGTTTAGATGGTCGAGTTCTTAGTGCACCCAAGGTACTATGGCCTCTTCATATTCTACCTTAAAATTTGTCTTGCATTTTGATCTTTGAAACTATGCGATTAATTGCATACTCTTTTCATCACAGTTGATAGTTGGCAATCAAGGCTTCACACCAACCGATGGGAGGTGGAACTTCAACAACAAGGTTGTTTTCTTGCAGATTTGCTTTGCTATGTTATCTGTTTATGTTCAATGAACTCTTATGCTTTGTCTCATACGTTTTCAGACCCTTTGGGAACCCATCGAAATTGATTGTTGGGCTATTGTGAATTTTTCTGCACGTTGTGATATGCGCAAACGGTCTCATGATCTTATTATATATGGACGCAGTAAAGGAATAGTAGGTGCCATCATTGCATCGCTTAGATTGAATTATTTCCAAATTTCAGTAGGTGCCATCGTTACATCTCCTCATGTAAAATATGCATTGACACGCACTTAACATGGTTAGATGGTCGAGTTCTTAGTGCACCTAAGGTATTTATGGCCACTTCATATTCTACCTTAAAATTTGTCCTGCATTTTGATCTTTGAAACTATGTGATTAATTGCATACTCTTTTCATCACAGTTGGTAATCAAGGCTTCATACCAATCGATGGGAGGTGGAGCTTTAACAAAAAGGTTGTTTTCTTACAGATTTGCTTTACTATGTTATCTGTTTATGTTCAATAAACTCTTATGCTTTGTCTCATATGTTTTCAGACCATATGGGAACCCATCGATATTGATCGTTGGGCTATTGTAAATTTTTCTGCACGTTGTGATATGCACAAACTATCTCATGACCTTATTATATGTGGACGTAGTAAAGGAATAGTTGGTGCCATCATTGCTTCACTCAGATTGAATTATTTCCAAATTTCAGTGTGCTGATAAATTTTTTTACTGCATTGTGTAGAACATTGACCCTCCACGCGCCTTTATTATAGAAGACCCTCGATTTGTAGGGTCTGGCCCAGCTGCGAGAGTTGAAAGAATGATTGAAAAGGTGATGGAAAAGTTTCATAGTCAACCACAGTTTCTTCTATGTGTTCTTTCCCAGAGAAAAAACTCTGATATCTATGGTGCGTGGCAGTTCCTTTCTCGAAGCGTTTTAATGCTAATTCTTTATGAAGTAATTCAAAATCCGATTTCTGTTTTCCAGGACCGTGGAAGAGAGAAAACCTTCACGAAAAGGGAATTTTCGCTTAATGCATCGCTCCTCCTCCTAGGATCACTGACCAGTATTTGACAAATGTTCTCCTGAAAATTAATTCAAAGGTTTTCCTGTTTTTTTGACCCAATTTACTCCTTTTTTTCCATTTATTAGAAACAGTTAGCTGTCCACGGAGCTGATGCTCGTAATAATTGTTTTGGTAGGGTTATTCTTTAATCTGTGGTAAGTATAATATGCGGGGATTTCATTCTACAATGACCTCTAATGTGTGTGTGGTTGAAGTGGTTGGTCCGATTATTTTCTGTATTCTCCACTATATTGGTTTATGTTGTGTGTGTATAGGTTAGGGGAAACACAATCCAAGTATATCTTAAGCTTACCAATATGTTGGTGAAATTAAAATGATAACCCAAATTTACAGAGAAGCATCATTATAATCTGGAACAGTGCATTGTATGGTGTTTAGCTTCTGTATTCGTATTGTACTAATATATTTGAATTGAAATAAGCATTATGAATCGTCCACCTGCATTTCAATAAATTCTCATACACATGATCTTCAAAATTTAATTTATTTCATATTAGAGTTATATTCTAGGAATTCAATGTCAAGCCCCAGTCATGGCTGCTGAACCAACATACTTAAATTGATGAAAGCTTTACTTCAGTAGGTGTCTTAAAATTTTTGTCAGTTTCTACTAAATATACGTGAAGAGCAGAGAGAATCGCTGGTTTTAGTTTGTCTAATGGCAAAATTTTAACAACTAAATAGTATTTCTTATTTTTGAAATGCATAAAAATGCGAAATACAAATTATTCTGTGCATATAATTTCTGTCAGATAGATAATTTAGAATTGTAGAGTTATGTTAACAAATTCTGATGAAAAATGAGGCTGGGAGAAGAAACCAACGGGAGGTTTACATTAAACACTGAACACGAGGGTATGATAAATTGAAGAACATTGAAAATATTGAAGTACTTGAGGCAATCAATGGATTATCACGTATTGTTCATACTGCCTTGTTTTTTTCCCCCTTTCACCTTTAATGTTGATGATGATGCTTTTGCCTCATCATGCCATTTCTTCTTCATGCTTGCTGCCTTCTGATATATGGATTTGGAGTTAGTTTGGTCCTTAATGAGAATTGCACTATTCGCCTTCCTATGGGCTGAAAACCTCCAAGACAGAATGGAACAAATCAGCTAAAGAGGTATCAGTAATGATACCCTCTTTTCAAGTGTGTAGAGTATGCATATGTTCACAATTCTTTTGGTAGCCGATGAGTGTTGAAATTTCCTTTTATTTCAAACTAATTAACTCATGACTTGTTGGATGTTAGCACCTGATTAATAATCCGATTAATGTGATTGTCGTTTGTATGATTTTTTTTCAGATTACACAACATGATAATAGATTACACAACATGATAACACAACATGATAATAGATTACACAACATGATAACACTGATTAAAATATCAGTCGGTCGATACAGTCGACTAATCGGCTCATATATCGTTATCGGGTCTCAAATGATACTGTATGTTTTAAAAACTGACCACATATCGGCCGATAAAAGGGTTTAAAAACTGACCACATATCCGCCGATATCTGATATATTGGCCGATATATCGGGCAGAAATCGGTCCAATATGTATATTTTTAAATTAAGTTGTAATAGACGAACTTACAGTTGTTACAATATTTTAATCGATACGTTACTAATATCTATCTATATTTCATGAAGATTTTGAATCATGTCATACTAGGATAAAGGTTAGGGCTGACTAGGACAAACATACATGATGACTAGGACAAACAAAAATGAGTTGGAATTTTGATGGGAGTTTGAAATTTAAAGTTTGAAAGATATTTTATTATCATGGCATCAAAAGTTTGAATTTGAAATCATTTATTTTTTTGGGTGGAACTACATAACAAATTGTGTGCTTTAATTTGGGGGGGAACAAAAATTTTGAGGAGTGGAATATCTTAAGTAAACCGTGCCCTATGTGCACGGGTAATGACTAGTATTATTATAATTTGAAAGAATGTTTAATTTGTAAGAATATTCAATCATATTAATATGGTGACTTTAAAGAAATTTACCTAAAGCTCATCTTATATTAATGTTTGAATTTTTTTTATTTTGAATTGGCATGTTCTTGATCTTCCATGTGTTTTTAGAGGTCATGTTAATTAAATTTTTTTGGCATTCATCCAATAGCACGTAAAAAGATTAATTAATTAGATACTACTACGAGGTTAGTCACTCTTGCTAGTAAAGTCACGCTGTATTTTTTAATTTTATTACGTTGCGTAATATTTTAATGCTTAATTTTAATAAGTCAATATGGCATTACTTGATTATATTGATGATATTGTCATGATATAATTAAATATGGACATATAAGGACGTTATAACTACTAGTTAATTATTAAAATTTGTATATTTATAATGTTCAATATGGTCAACCTGATATTGACGCGTATCCCCGATATTACTTCCGACATCCGCTATCCCTGATATTGATGCGTATCCCCGATCGATATCCTCGATATTGACGCGTCAACATCGGGGATATGCGTATCCCCGATATAATATCGGGTATTGACGCGTATCCCCGATTAATACGCGTCAATATCGGGAATGTTAAATACGCGTCATTAATATGCATCATTAATACGTATTTGAACGCGTATTAATACGTATTTGAACTCGTATTAATACCAGTGGGATACGCGTTCATATTAAATGATACACATCATTTAATACGCGTATTAATACGAAGTTGTACATCTAAGACTAAACTTAATGACATGAAGATTAATATTATACGAAGTTCTTAGTAATTGGGGCTTAGTAATTGGGAGAAGATCTTCTCCCAATTCTTAAGAATACACGTATCTATCCGTCATTTAATACGCGTATCATTTAATATGAACGCGTATCCCCGATATCGGAAATGTTAACTGCACACGAGTCCATTCACTTTTTCTCCTTCATAAGCATTAATCGATGGATGGATATTTTTCTCTTCCGCAGCCGTATCTAACTTACAAGTATCGGTATACACATTGAATGTACCATTTTGGGTAACTCTTTAAGCTACATTCTTAGCTAATTTATCTCTTGGTATCATCATTTTTATATTTCTTGAGGTTTCGATAGCGGTCATGTTTAGCTCTAACAACAACATTTGCTTACTCATTTCATATCTCGGGTGCAATACCTTTAGATACATCAAATTCTATTGTAATTATCGGTCTAATACAATTCATTATCTTCCGCCACATGGTACCCATATCCATATTGAACTTTAATTTAAGAGCTATTTTAGATTCATAGTTCTTATGCCACTTCGTAATATGCACATCTAGCATTAAAATTTTATGTTGGGTAGTTACATTCTCTAATAGTATTAACTTGTATTCTTTGTAATATTTTTTATCAATCCTTTAGTCAGAAAGATTCTATTTGACCGGTATTCATTCCACCTCTAAAGATTATCAAGTGTAAATCTCTTTTGCAAAATTAGGTGTTGGCTAATATTAAGTCATAGGTCAGGAAAATACCTAAAATAGTCTACAGTTACATTTCTATTCCTGAAACTAAAGCATCCATGCACACTCTTATAACTCATTTTGTTTCAGCCTATATGAAGAGATAGTGCTGTATTATTATTTCATTCAGTCCGCACATAGCAGCAGTAGTACTAACTTCATTTCTCCTTGAAGTTCAATTTTTCTTTCCTTTTAGCATTATTGGATCAATTGTTGAATTAGCCCAATACAGAGTATCAGTCTCTTCAGCAGAGTAAAGGAGTTATAATAAAAATAGCATAAGTGAAATTTTCTAATAGCAATTTGAAGTAATGCATTAGAATGTTGGAGTGCTTACCTTTCCATTAGGATCAACATTTTAGATTCTTTTTCTTAACGTCGCATACATGATACAGTAAGTGTTTGCAGTCAAAATTTCTGTTCTTTTTGTCTGCTGCTCCTTTTCATCTTTTTCCTTATTTGTAACACCATTTTCCTTATTGTGATTGATATTGGAAGGTGTAATGTTGCTGTCAAATGCGCGACTATAACTCCAGGTGGAGAATTTTCTTATCCCTTATCCATTCTTGTATTATATATTTTTTCGGCTTTGATCTGACTCAAGATGACATGTTTCTTATTCCGACTCTCATTTTCTGTCTTTGTATGCTGAAGTTGTTCTTGTGTTGTCTGTTGCCGCGTGAATCATGATTACTAGATGTCAAATGTATTATACCTTTAGGGGGAATCCTCGTGGGAAGTACTAAGTAACGGTAGAACATGGCAAGTTGTTGTTCTTCCTGCTTCCCCCCCCCCCCCCCCCCCCCCCCCCCCCCCCCCCCTGTTTTGATTGTAATATGAATTGGGAAGGGGTGGGTTACACAAAGGCTGTCACATGATTCAATTCGTTACATTGAACCTAGAATCTTATTTCTAACATGGATGGTCTAAGCCATTGCACCATTATACCAAATTTCTGGGTCTATTCAGTAGCTGGAGGTTTGGGAGGAGATCTACATTATGTAAATAGAATCATATTTCCCAATTCATAGTCATTTAAATAGCATATCATGCTTGTGCGGTAGAAATTTTAGTGCCATGGTTGCAAAAATCTGATTCTTATTGTTTATATACACTTATATATTGATTTGGTGAACTCTTTGTATTAGATAAAAATGGAGAGAAAAGGACCCACATTGCTGTTTGTATATATGCCTAAAGGCTGATTCAGAGGAAATCTGAATGCATATGCGTGTGTATTCCTCCCTTAGACTATTAGAATATTCATATGGGAGGAAAGTGAAAACAAAAGTAATCACTTTCTTTTTGTGTTTTTTTTGTCAATGCAGTTGAAGTTCCTCGAACACATCAGTCTTATAAATTTTATACGGCTCATCAAGTGCTTGCACATTTGTGATCATTTCTTCATTTAGATGGTCTTGCACATGGTTGCTGTGTCTATCTGCACGCATGCCCATATGTGCGATAAAGATGACTTCTGTTTGCATCTGATAACTATAAGAGCATAGAAACAACATTTTGTATTTATCACATACCAACTCTTCATAAGCTTTCATGGTGTTGATGGAATTTTCTTGAATATTTTTCATGTCTGGTTATTTTATAGGTGTTTCCTAGTTGCTTTTTTCTCTAAACTTACTAAATTTTATTCGTAAACTATGAAGTCCATCTTTGCTAAATTTTCGTTTGATGTCCTTTGCTAAATATATATATGAGGTTAATGGGCCAATGCTGACAGCGCTGGAAATTTTTCCAGCGCTGTCCGCATTTTGGGCGACCTAAAAATATTTTTTTTTGAAATTTTTTTGGCAGTAGTTAGATAAACTTGTTAGGAAGCTCCCCACAAAATTTCAGCTCGATCTGACACCGTTTGAGCCACCGTTCATCGATTTCAAAAACGTTGCGCAGTCCACAGACTTGCGCAACGTTTTTGAAATCGATGAACGTAGGCTCAAACGGTGTCAGATCGAGCTGAAATTTTGTGGGGAGCTTCCTAACAAGTTTATCTAACTACTGCAAAAAAAATTTTCAAAAAAAATGTTTTTAGGTCGCTCAAAATGCGGACAGCGCTGGAAAAATTTCCAGCCCTGTCAGCTCTTCCCCATTTTTCACTATATATATATAGGAAAGTTAGTGTTCTTCTTTATTAGTATAGCAAAACTGCACAAGAATACAATTGGTTGTTCAGAGGAGGAGAGGAGTATAGGAACAGGGAAAGGACACAAGCGTTGTCACCCATTACCTAGCCCCCCCTCCACTTAACAAATCAAGGTTACAATGTGTGTATATATACACACACATTAATATCTTCATGCTGATGCTAGTATTCATTCTTTATCTTATGATTTCAACTAAATAATTGTGATATCAATATGACCCAGTGTTTTAAGTTTTTCACCCCTTCATTTCTACATTGTAGATGAAGCTAGGATGAAGGAGTTCAAAATTGATGTGGTTTAAAGTCAGGTTTTGATACTCCAATAGCAAAACTTGTAAATAAGTGGTGTGTATCCGGATATCAGATATTTAAAACCTCAATATCGGGTTGCCCATATTTAAAATCGGGATATCGGGTATCCTCGATATTGATATCAGGGATATCGGGTTGCCCATATCGTAAATAAGTTCGAATATCCGGGATAGCGGATGTCGGAAGTTATATCAGGGATACACGTCAATATCGGGGATACACGTATCCTTTAATATGTTACTTGTATTAAATGACGCGTCATGGGCAACCCGATATCGGGGATACACGTATTAATCGGGGATGTTAAATACGTATTAATACGCATTCAAATACGTATTAATGACGAGTATTAATAACAGTGTTCAAATACGTATTAATGATACACGTCAATATCGGGGATATGCGTATTAATACACGTCATTAATACGCGTCAATATCGGGAATATTAAATGACGCGTATTAATACACGTATTAAATGACGCGTATCATTTAATATGAACACGTATCCCCGATATCGGAAATGTTAAATCAAGTAATGTATAGTTATGTTTGTTCGGAAAAAAAATCACCTTGAAGATTCTTCCGTTCGATATCGGGGATACGCGTTCCATTTAATATGTTCTTTGAGGATACCCGATATTAAATGGTACTGTTTAATTGCCTTCCCCGATATAACTTCCGACATCCGCTATCCCCGATATTAAATGGTATTGTTTAATTGCTTTCCGATATAACTTCCGACATCAGATATCGGGGATACGCGTCAATATCGGGAATACGCGTATCTTTGAGGATACCCGATATTATATCGGGGATACGGGTCAATACCCGATATTAAATGGTACTGCTCTTTGAGGAACATATTTAAAGGAACATATTAAAGAAATTTACCTTCCTCTTTGAGGAGTCCTAATGGCACAATTCGCAACATATTAAATGGTTTGTTCTTGAAGATTCTTCCCTAACTTGGGTTTGCTTTCCTAGTATGGATGGGTGGGTTAGTGTGTAATACTGAATGCGCGTGTTACTGAATTAAATGTGTATTTCTGTATTTCCTTTTTAGCTCATTACTTGGTTCAAATGCTTACATGTTACTTTGTTGATACAGATATGAACCACTAGATTTTGATGGGTAAAGTATGCTTTTTATAGGAAAGATAGTATTCTTATGAGAAAGATGTGATTTTTAGGGTTTTGATGAGAAGAATCAGCGAATAGGAAGGATTTTTATCAAATTAAAATAAACTAAGAGGATACAAGATAAATTTGAGTCATTTCGAGAGGAACTCTCTCCCTGAAGCCGTCAATTTTACAGGACGACCGCACTCGCTTGAAAAGAGGGAATTCCCAGCCTTTATGAAGTTTCTTTACTAAATTCAACATGAACATCCCTAATCACTCTAAGACCCATAAAAATAATAAAATGAAAATAAGAAATTACAAAAAGACCCCTAAACTGAAAATTGTTAAAAACCCCTATAAATCCGAAAATTACAAAAACGTTCCTGATGTGCCAAAATTACATATTTGCCATTAGGATGATGTCTCATGATTACTCCTCCTCAAAAAATCACATTGTACTCAAGGTGGTGCATGAAAACCATGACATACTACTCCAAGTGAAAATGCACCTCTTGACTCGTCCTCCAATCCGTCTTCATCCTCGTCCACTATCATAAGTTAGAGCTGGCAAACTTCACAACAATGTCTGAAGATAAATTTCTCATTGCACTTGAAACACAACCAGTTCTGTTTTTTCTTCTGCATCACAGCATCCGTCATCTTTTTGATATGCCAACCTGACTGCGACTCGTCGCATTTCTCGCTACTGGACTGCTATATCCCTGATGATATCTTCTGCCCATGTTGATCCAGCCATAAGGATCATCATCCTTAAATAGAGGCAGCTTCAGCTTCCTCACTCTGTTATCCATCCCAAGACTCTCCTGATCTACTCGTTACCCATTCTGCATGTGATGTTGATGTTGATAAGTGTATTGTCATCCATGTTGCTCCAAATCCTCTGTCGGCCCTCGTCGCTATGACCATAGCCACCCTAGTCATCATCACCCCCTTCTGTGCATCGGCCGTCAGCCTTCGAGTTGACGCCATCGATGTAGTCATCTGGGTGCTCCTTGCAGGCTAGAAGTGGATGTCGTCGCCTCTTAGCCGTGGATCAGGATTCGTGAGGCCCCACAAAGTCATTCTTATTGTCGTTCGGTCGCAAGGGAGGTTGTCATGGGTTGTCGGGGTCTCCGTAGGTCGCCGGAGGCCACGTGGACCTCGACGGTCTTGCTGTACGTTGGCAGGGCCTCAACAACCCTGTAGAGACGCTACAAGGGCTGGGGCCACTGCATGTTCCTTGCTTGGGCTGGCGGCCCTGCAGGGTCTCAATGCAGGGGCTAGGCACCCCTACCAGGCCCCCTCAGGGTCAATGCAGGGGCTGAGCAACCTTGCCAAGCCCCCTCGGGGTCTACCGAAGGGGCTGGTTGCCCCTGCAGAGGGGCTGCAGGGGTTGGATGCGCATGTAGAGGGGCTGCAGGGGTCGACCGACTCTGCAGAAAATCTGTAGGGGTCACGTCGATATTCCGGGGCGGCAGCTAGGGTTTCCTCAAGTCTTGATCTATTCTCCTTGAAGTATTCGTTGGCGCTAGAGAGCAAACCCCAGTTGTATTCATCTGCCTTTTCCTTTCCTTTCTCCAAAGCTGTCGCCTTTTGCCCTAAATTGGGGTTTTCACACATGTCGGAGTGCTTTGCCGTCGTGAGATCAAAAGCTGTTGATTTAGGGCTTGCAAGATGTCTCCATGTTTCGCTAGGATTTGCGCAAGTGAATCCACCTTCGAATCAATCTCCTTGGATCTTTCTTTGCCTGATGCCCTAAGTTCTCCCAAGGATTTCTTCAAACCTTCAATCTCGTCGTTGTATTTTCCCTTGAAAGCATGGAACTTGTCTTTCAATATTGTTATCGACATGGATCTCATCGCTCTGATACTAAATTGATAGGGACAGCTAGATTTTCATGGGTAAAAGTAGGGGTTTTATAGGAAAGATATGATTTTTTACGAGAAAGGTGGGATTTTTAGGGGTTTGATGAGAAGACGTGAGGAATAGAAGGGATTTTTGTTGAAGAAAAAATGTAAAAAAGAGGATACAACATAACTTTGAGTCCCTTCAAGATGAAGTCTCTCTTCCAAGCCGCCAATTCTAGAGAACGGCCGCACTCTCCCAAAAAAGGGAATTCTCAAACTCTATCTAACATGAGCATCCCTAACGAGGGTTTGCTCTCCGGCGCCAACGAATACTTCAAGGAAGGAGAAGAGATCAAGACTTGAGGAAACCCTAGCTGCCGCCCCGGAATATCGACGTGACCCCTACAGATTTTCTGCAGAGTCGGTCGACCCCTGCGGCCTCTCTACATGCGCATCCAACCCTCGTTGTATTCATCTGCCTTTTCCTTTCCTTTCTCCAAAGCTGTCGCCTTTTGCCCTAGATTGGGGTTTCACACATGTCGGAGTGATTTGCCGTCGTGAGATCAAAAGCTGTTGATTTAGGGCTTGCAAGATGTCTCCATGTTTCGCTAGGATTTGCGCAAGTGAATCCACCTTCGAATCAATCTCCTTGGATCTTTCTTTGCCCGATGCCCTAAGTTCTCCCAAGGATTTCTTCAAACCTTCAATCTCGTCGTTGTATTTTCCCTTGAAAGCATGGAACTTGTCTTTCAATATTGTTGTCGCCATGGATCTCATCGCTCTGATACCAAATTGATAGGGACAGCTAGATTTTCATGGGTAAAAGTAGGGGTTTTATAGGAAAGATATGATTTTTTACGAGAAAGGTGGGATTTTTAGGGGTTTGATGAGAAGACGTGAGGAACAGAAGGGATTTTTGTTGAAGAAAAATTGTAAAAAAGAGGATACAACATAACTTTGAGTCCCTTCGAGATGAAGTCTCTCTTCCAAGCCGCCAATTCTAGAGAACGGCCGCACTCTCTCTAAAAAAGGGAATTCTCAAACTCTATCTAACATGAGCATCCCTAATTCCCTTGAGCCCCATTAAATAATAAACTGAAAATAAGAACATACAAAAAGACCCCCTAAAACTGAAAATTGCTTAAAAACCCCATAGAAATTCGAAAATTACGAATACGTTCTTGATGAGCCAAAATTGCGTATCTGCCATTAGGATGCGGTCTCATCAAATGCCTTCAGAAATTTGTTCTATGAAATTGAGGCCTTGTATCCTGAGGGTTGAAATTGATATTGACAATACATCATCAGCTTTTTAAAGATGATTTATTTTCTAAAAAGATTTTCCAAGAGCCAAACCTAAAGAATCCATGAAGGTATGTTTGGTTCAAACATGCTATTCAAGCAAGTTCAGTTCGGTTCCTGTTTGAGTTAGGATATTTAACTGATATGAAATATGATCAAAATAAGATTTACAATATTAGTCCTATATGATATAAATAAACAATTTATAAGTTTTTCTCTTGTTGTTTTGGAGAGTCTGAATTTGCTTCGACAAGTGGACTTTGCTTCCTCTGACCTACCAAGTTCAAGTGTACTTTAAGAGAGAAACAAAATATCCTGGCTCAGAATTTTCACTACTCATGCATTGCTTACCTTTTCTTTATTCTTTTTATTGTTATCCTTTTCATCTATACTCAGTTGAGGCTAAACATGTGAATATGTCACTTCAGGAACTGTTTTCCGTGAGCCAATTCTTTGCCGGAATATACCACAGATTGTTTCAGGTAAAATCTCACATTTGATGGCATAGAAATTGACAAATTTAGGTTGGAATATCATGGGCTTGTTTTCTTTTGGATATTTCCCATACTGGCATGCAGGATGGAAGACACCTATATGCATTGGCATGCAGGATGGAAGACACCTATATGCATTGGCAGACATGCATTTGGAGATCAATATCGGGCAACTGATACAGTTCTGAAAGGCCCGGGAAAGCTTAAAATGGTTTTTGGTGAGGATAGATTATCACCATTGTCTAGTGATATTGTCGAGAAGCTAAGATGCTGATTTGCATTGACTGCTTCCCTTGTTATTGTGTCAGTCCCAGAAGATGGTGAACCTTTAGAGTTACATGTTTATGATTTTAAAGGCCCCGGAATTGCACTAGCTATGTACAATATTGATGAGGTTTGTCATCTTCCAACGTTTACCTGGAAAATATACAGCTCACACGATGTCCTTTTTCTTTAGAATGTTTCCTACCATCTGTTCCACAGTCTATTCGGCCATTTGCTGAGTCATCAATGACCATGGCGTTTGCAAAAAGGTGGCCTCTTTACTTGAGCACCAAAAATACCATTCTGAAAAAAATATGATGGCAGGTACATTCCCCCCACTCTTCATGTAATCAACAAATTTCTTTCAGTTGCAAACATGACACAACACTTTTATTTATATATACTTTTAAGAACTCAGTTCTTCTATCCAGCTTATTGAATATTACCATGGTTAGCCAGCACTTCTCATTAATATGAATATGTTTATTTACCTTTTTACTCTCATACATATACCCTCATTTTACTTTCTTCTCGTGGTTCTGGTTGTTTTCCCTAGTCATTTGATTCTATCATGTTTGTTTGCTCTGCATCAGAGACCAGAAACGAAGTTTCCAATTGATATATGCCCTGTGAATTAAAAAACTTGTAATGGAGCTCATTGCCATCAATACTTCTACAGGTTCAAGGACATATTTCAGGAGGAGTATGAAGAGAAATGGAAGGAAAAATTTGAAGAGCAATCAATATGGTCGGTCAATTAGGGAAGCAAGTATATGTTTCCCTGTCCAGCACTATCTGTGAATTGTTTTTTTATAAAAATGATTTTATTGCATCTAGGTATGAACATCGTTTGATTGATGATATGGTGGCATATGCATTGAAAAGTGATGGTGGATATGTGTGGGCTTGTAAAAACTATGATGGGGATGTGCAGAGTGATTTTCTTGCCCAAGGTACTGCATTTGGGTGAATACTTCTAAGTTGTCGGTTTAATCACGTAGATAAATTCTCAATTCCTTCTCACCCGATAATATGGTGTTTGCTAACTGAAAATTAGAGGCATGCGATTCTGTATCTTTACTTCATTCAGTTAAATCCTTCATTTCTCATAGATGAAATATTGCTTTTATTGACCCTGGATATATGATACTAAATGCAGGTTTTGGTTCCCTGGGACTTGTGACTTCTGTTCTGGTAAATATATATCATAGCCACCACTTTTTGAGTCTCCGGGTAATTGGGCTGTATTATGCTTGGTTACCTCTACTAGACATAAACCGTGTTACGCAATAATTCTTGCAGTTATCATCTGATGGAAAAACATTAGAAGCTGAAGCAGCTCATGGGACTGTGACAAGACATTTTAGGCTATACCAGAAGGGACAGGAGACCAGTACAAATAGTATTGCTTCCATATTTGCTTGGACACGGGGACTTGAACACAGGTAAGTACTATAGGCCCTATACTGCGCTATACTTTTGATGACTTTCCAATCTTGGAAGTTGGATACTAGACAGTTGATGTGATAATATTACCATGTTAACACCTGGTAGTTACATTGCATCAATACTACGTAGATTAACTTTGATGTTAGTCTGCATAGTTTATTTCCATTTGGTTTTTTTTGACCACAATAAAGTGGTTTCTGGGCAGAGCGAAGCTTGACAAGAATGACAGACTCCTGGACTTTGTAAGGAACCTCAAGTCTGCATGTGTTGAAACAGTAGATCGGGAAAAATGACAAAGGACCTTGCTATACTTATCCATGGTCCCAGGTCAGTATTCCCATGTTATAAATTCATTCATAGCATTTTCTATTCTATTAAATTCATGGATTGCGTGCATGATCTTTGTATACTATGTGTTTGCATTATGCAACCATCATTTACCATTGTGGCAGCTGTGATAAAAGCTTGTTTCGCGGTTATTCATCATTTACCATTTGTATACTATGTGTTTGCATTATGCAACCATCATTTACCATTGTGGCAGCTGTGATAAAAGCTTGTTTCTCGGTTATTCATCATTTACCATTTGTATACTATGTGTTTGCATTATTCATCACCTTAGTCATAATAGATGTTTTTTCACGTTGTTTCTATGGCAAGCCTTCTATGCGATAACTGTGTAATTATGCAAATGTTGGTTCGACAAGTACTATTGCATTCATTTCACAAGAATTGTGTATTCTTCATTCTTCCTCGTTGAGTGTTTGGTTTGCTTCCACTTTGTACATGACCTCTCTTCCCGTGTATTCTCTTTCTTTGAAACAGGGTGTCAAGTGGTGGCTGCCGTATAGGTAGACTCTGTATAGTGCAGATTCTTTCTACGGCAATTGGTTATCATTCCTTTCATGAGAATATTAACTGAGGACAAAACACAATGTGTGTTTATGCATGATTCCACTGAATATTATTTCTAGTGTTACAACATAATTGCCAAGGCGGTGCACTCTTTGGCTTGCAGAGGTCCATATGTTACATGTATACCTGGTTGATCGGCTGGAGGCGCCCATTTTCTGTTTGTGGCTTTCATGGGGGCAAATCACCTACCAAGAACACACAAGTCATTAAAGCAGAGAAAAGCATATTGATCTTATTTGAATAATTATTTTGTATCTATATTGTCTGTAAATGCCAATTGCTTATCGTCCTCACCGTGGGCTATGTTCTTTATATATATTTGTAATAGAAGTATGGAGTACAGTAGTATCGCAGCTAGAACATACACAATCGCTGATGTCCTCATGTTGGCTAGATTCACAACCTTGATTCTAACATATTGCATGGTTCTCATCTCTTTGAGAGTTATTGTCAGCTGTGAGTGTGAGAGTGTTTTTTTGTTTGCTGTTCCTAAGTATTTCATGTATGAATGCCTGTCTGTTTCCTCCCAGGCTAGCCCTCTGTTGATGAATGCAATGTGTAAAGGCAGCAACGTGAGTCTTAATCGAATGACATTCTGTTATATGGTCGTCTCTTCCGTGATCTTAATGTATGCGCTTACTTTTCTCATTTTGTGTAGGAAATGTTTATTTTCATTTTTGTTTTTTTATTCTTGATTTTGGTCAACACGTTAAAACCGAAGACTGTACTGGCAGACTGGCAGACTGTTAAGAGGGTTGAAGAAATGAATTGTGGTGAACTTGTTGATTGAGGTACATTACATATTTATACAAGTTTGTCGCAAGCTATAATAATAAGCTCAAGAGACGAAGCGGCAGATCGGCAGTCAAGCAGCATAAGCTTGGGAATCCAAACAACAATTCTTGGGAACCTAAGCACTTCCAGGTGCATTTAACACACACACACACACACACACACCCCCCCCCCCCAAAAAAAAAAAAAAAACAAAAAAAAAAAAAACCCCCCCCCCCCCCACCCCCGTCCACACACATGCATCCCCTCAAAACTCACGGTGAATCAACTACCGAGAATTTGGACAAAAAGTGTCGTAGCTGATTAACCGTCTGAGCTATGGTGAAGAGATCATCCATCTAATCTTTGGAGGCAAGATATGGAAGTGAAATGCGTCCAGCCTGGTATTCTTGATGCGCAATGTGATGGTCAACCTCGCAACCTCAATTTGCTTTGTACCTTCATGAAAGACATGATTAAGAGTAACGTAAATAGCACTCTGATTATCGTAATGCATAGCAATAGGCATATGAATACGAACTCTCATGGCTTGCAGAAGGTGACATAGCCAACAGATCTCAAGAGTAGTATCAGTCATTGCTCGATACTCAGCCTCAGTACTTGAACATAGATGATGGCCTGATGTTTGCTTTGCCAAGAGATAATAGATGAACCAAGAAAAATGCAGTATCCAGTAGTAGAGCAACGAGTGTTCGGATCATCATTCCAACCGTCATCGGAGCAAGCTTGAAGAGTCAAGAATGAATCTGATGGGAATAATATAGAGCGAGTGATAGTGTTGACGATCTAGTATCTCTAGTTTGATAATGACAAACGTGTGTTGCTATTTAACGTGTGTGCTAAGTGTGTTTCAGTGATGGCAAGGACATAATTCTTCAAAGTGACGACTAAGTCAATTGTTGGAGGAATTGCTATTCATATAGCAAAAGGGCTTGGTCAAAGTGCTATACACATAACAAATTTGACTTGGTCAATATGGAGAGAGATGGAGCCAATTTAGGGTTTGATCAAATCATTTAGAGAGATTTGCAAAGATTTGCTTCTACCAAATTCCTATTCAAACACTTTATCAAATACTCGGCCACATTAAAAACTCCAAGCAAAAGAAAGCTACGACATCCTATCTTCCAAAGCCCCATTGTAAGCCACAAGCTTCTTCCTCATCTAGCCACGGAAAACCTCCGAAGACCATCAACTTCATCCAAGCCGTAAAGCATCTCCCAAGGCACCATCAAGCATCCAAGAGCCTCATCAATTTCTAGCTTGCTCACGCAAAGGAGAAAGCCCTGTGCAAGGAGATCTCGCATCAAAGCTCTAGCCGTCGACTCACGCAACCATCAACATCCCCTTGTCGTAGTTTGTTGTTGCCGAGTCCACCTACAAGCCGCAGTAACTACCATTGATTCAAACTTCAACTCACCATCTTGCTACTGTGTGTACTTCCTGATCGCGCCCGGATATACACCCGGAAAACGACTATAGTCTTACCGTAAGCGCACGGTGAAGTTGCAAGAGGGTATCGAACACAGGGAGGACAATTGACAGTACTCTATCTTGATCACCTAGCTATTGATGGAATAATGGAATGGTTTTGGAAATGTTGTCACAGTCGTTCAAATAACAAATAGAATTCAATATAATAAAAGCGTCTAGGGCTAGGGAATCCCCACTACGGATCGTCACTTATCCTTGTGGATCATGAATCTCAATGTTGCAAGGCTTGAATTAAGGTGAACTAGTCGCAACTGAATGTAGAACCAAGCTTACGCTCTCGCGCTATTGCCAGTCTATAGCAACCTAGATTAGAGCACACTCTTGTGCAAACTCTAACCTAAGCTACTAGCATGAAGATCGACATCATCGTCCAATCGCACCTCGAGCACACTCTCGTGCAAACTCGACCTACGATCTAGGTTATGATAGTTCGTATTCGCCTAATCTCTTGCAAACGAATATGAGTATATATTTATAAATGAAATCCTAGCTTTGATCTAATCTCTTGCAAACCAAGTCTAGAGAATCTCGATTATATACCTAAATCGAATATCTAGGTCTTCCCATCGATCGGAATCCAATCTCTTGCAAACCTCAATCGATGGAAATTTTTAGCTACCCGTAATAAATCAATCACAACCTAACCGTCTATCAATCCTAGTAACAATTCAATTCATTCACCACAATTCTTATATCTGGTCCATAGGGTTCATCCCTATGCCCTAGAACGACGGAACTACTCACAATTGATCATAGAAATCTCAGAAATAACGAACAAAATTGTAGCACAATTCATTATTAAGAGAAAACAATTCATAAAAACAAGAAATTTATCTAGAAAGAACAAAACAAATTGCGCGTCTTTGATCTCCAGCTGAGAATTACAATAAGAATTGCCGTCAAAATTAAATTCAAGTCCCTCCTAAAACTAGGAATAAAACTAGCATTAAATATAAGTCAAAATCGTCCAGAAATTCCTGACAGAATTGACCCTGGCGCAGCCAAAAAACCTAATTCGCAATACAGTCGGACTGCGCCACTCGGCCGAGTGGAACATGTCACTCGGCCGAGTGACAGACCCTGATAAAAAACAGAGAATCGGGGATTTTTGGGGTTGTCACCCTATCATACTCGACCGAATGAGCTTCTTCACTCGGTCGAGTGAGCTTTACTACTCGGCCGAGTGCGGCTTCTCCAAATTCCAGTAAGTTGGATGTTTCTTGGGGGGAAAACACTGTCATACTCGGTCGACTGGACTACTTCACTTAGCCGTGTAAGATTTCTCACTCGGTCGAGTGAACTTTGACTCAGCGTGCTCCTGTATCCGGTGTACTCGGCCGAGCACGATCCTTCACTCGGCCGAGTGAAATGTCTGCTCGGCCGAGTGCGCTGTTTCTGTGGCTCTTTCTTCTCCTCCTCTCTTACTCGTCGATTCTATCGAACTTCTTCCTCTTCTGCTCATCATCTATCGCTGCTAGCTCCTCAATAAGGCCGTATGCGATGCTCCGGTGCGCGTGAAAGTCCATTGATCTCATTTTTCACTCCAGATCGCTCCATATTTCCTGAAATACGACAAAAATAAGAAATAGTGAAAAACAACACGATATCGTCGAATAATCATGAAAAACGCAATATGGACGATCGAAATGACATGAAAACATGCAGAAAAAAGGTGTAAAATAAGGAGCGATCAAAATCCCCCAAGCTTACTAGTTGAACCGAAGGACGCGCCAGGAGCACGCCTTCCACTCCCAAGCGTAAGAACTTCAATGCAATAAATTTATAAATAACCGGTGAGTACTGGGTCGGATCACAGGGACAAGTCGTTCTACACTCACAAAATTGATCGATAAAGAAAGATAAAGTGTGTTACAACCACCTCGCTAACGGTGGAAAAGTGTGGGAAAAACGTGAGGTGAAACTACAATTCTAACCTAAGTGGGTAGGGTTAGAGAGCCGAATGGGGGGTTAGGATAGCTAGGAGAAGAAAGCATGGGTTGTGGGTTCACTAAGATCGGTATTAATCAAGCTTTAATTACCCACATATAACTCAATTGATCATCCGGCTAAGGACATTCAATCGGAATATTTAGCATTAAAACCCCAATAATTAACAATGGGGATGGATGTATTATTATAGCACTAATCAAATTAGAAACATGGATTCATCTAGAATTGTGCCCTTTCAGGTCTTTATCAATGAAAATGTGCCCTAATAATACATCTAACATCAACAATGAAAATGGACAAGAGAAAATTAAAGCAAGAATTAAAAACCAACCACAATGAATCACAACCCACACCAATCACACTGCTCCATCATATTAAATAAGATGAGATTCATAGACAAATTCATCTAGAGTTCAATACAACATGAGAAATGCAAAAATACAAAATGAAGAGGAAAGATTTCACCCAAGATCTCCCCAAATGAGCCTTTGCCTCCTCCAATTTGCTCCTCCACCAAGCTTCTAGTCTCTCATGGCCTCCAAGCTATTAGTGGTTTTGCCCTAGGCCAAATATTTGGACCTTTATGTTATGCCATTTTCATTTATAAAATGTTTCTCTTGTTGTTATTATTATATTGCTTACATGTTTCTTTATAATAATGTTTGAATAGCTGTTTTATGTTATTCTAAAGTATCCCTAGTCATTCATCGTTAAAGGTTAAATAATGAATTAAGACTAGTATGAGTTTGGTTGATAATTATGAGATAATTATATGTATGATGATACAAATCAAACTTATAGGTACTTGTTGGAGAACAGGTACTGGATAGACTCGCTATGAGATCATTACATGGATTAGTATCATAAATGATCTCATAATAGTTATGTCATAGAATCCTTAGATCTGAGATCATCACAGATTCCTACATAAGGAACATCATGTTTTGACATAACCAAACATTATCTTTAATCAGATAATCATAAAGGTTATGATTGAACATGCTGTGAATTATGCAGAGGAAAGTGAATGAACAAGATGGAATTTGTCCATCTCCTATGAGAGAGATATCTAATGGGCCCCTCGATAAGTAGGACTGAGAAATGCATGGTCGTGCTCAAATGAATGTCATTTGATTTTACCAGTCTACTTAGAAAGCGAGAAATTAAATGTTTGAACAGTATAAGTATGACACTGCCCATGACTTATGTTCAAATAAGATATCATGTGACAAAAGGATTATGACATGTTCTATTGGTTAGGTTAATATCGGACTAACGATATTCATATTAATTGGGTAGTCGTAATGTCTTGCTAGAGACCAATTATGACTTGTGGGCTTCTAATGAGATTAGGCCTATTGCCAATTTAATATGAGCCTATTGGGTCGCATACAAAGAATGTAATGGATATGATAGGGTTTTGAATATGATTTCGAATTTGATTTGAAATTCGTAATAAGGCGAAATATCTTAACTTACAGATATTGTATCTCATTAAGATATTATCCACAAGATATCGTTGCGTAACAAAACACGTTAAATAGTTAACAAATAATATACGATATTAACCTAACGATATCTTTTGTAACTGAAATGCATTAAGGGGTTAACGTGGGATTCTATATAAGATATAGAAAGAGAATTTTCAGTATTACGTTTTTATCTATCTCCTCCGTTTTTGAGAAAAACAAAGAGCGAGAGGAACCCTAGTTGCGGAGAATGAGCTAGCACCCTCGCAATTCCTGTTCGTGACGTTCGCGTGTGGATACCGATTGAGGGTGGTCATTCGTAGAGTAGCACATGTAGTCCGACAGATTTAGATCGTCACAAAAGTTAGTAATCTATTCGAATCAGTTAGAAACCCATGGAACTTGGTAGGTTTCTATTTTTCGCTGCGTATAAATTAGTTATGCATGACAGAAACCCCAACAGTAGTATCAGAGATCTTGCAAATTCAATTGATTTGAATATGCCATGTTTATATGTATGTGATGTTTATAAATTCATTGGCATAATTTTAACCTGTATGTATGTTGATGCATAAACACGATTATATGTTGTTGATTGAAAAAGACAATATGTTTAATCTGCCTGTATGAGATACAAATATAATTGATGTTTAATAATATACATAACATGTAGATGGCCAAAAAATTAATCACTGTTAATTTGATCAACATGCTTTATGCTTAAGCCGTTTTTAATATGATTAACGTGATTATTGTTAATATGATTAACATCTTAATTTATGATTATTGTTTAATATGATTAAACTACGCAGATCATTGTTTAATATGATTAATATGATTAACTAACACTGATTAATGTGACTGTTTAATATGATTAAACTAACGCTGATTTGATCAGCAGAGTCTGAGTAATGACTGTTTAATACGATTAAAATGATGTTGATATGATCGGTAGATTCTCATTCAGAAATTTAAATAGGGGGTTTAAAGGCAGAAAAGCATTAATGAGATTACTGATAATTCAAAGCGTCGAGGGGCACTGCCCCTCGACCCCGCCCAAGTGCGCTGCCCCTTTGGAACCCCGTAAGGGGCACTGCCCCTTAACCCCGCCCGCTAACCGGCTAGCGGGACCGTCGTGTTCGTTGCGCATTATATGTCATGGAAGTTATTAAACAGATTTATGATACATCATTTTGAATAAAAATTTAATGTCATGCTATGTGATAACATGATTTATTTTGATGTATATATGATGTTTTGCATGCTATCACATGTTTCATATATATTATGTTTATCAGTTTTGTATGAGATGTGATGCATGATGATATATGTGTATGAGATGCCATGTATGGAATGATGCATAATATATTAATATAAATAGACATCATAACTTAATTGTTAAAATTCCCTCACCATAATTTTAAGTCGTATGCCACCCATGATTTAAATACATGTCAAGACTATGATCACCAAAATGTGGGTTCTGCCAAAGCGAAGTACATTGGGTTATCATAGTAAGGCAGGATGGTAATCGTGCTACCCATGTATTTAAAAATGGTTAGACTTAATTAGGCTATCAAAATGGTTTTGGGCCTAAGGGCATTAGATGGGATTATAACATGCTGAGACATATGATGTCAAAATCCCATAAAGAATCTAAAAATTATATGAGATATAATTGGTAAAGTGTTACCTGCCTAAATAACTTGATTTTAAGTGTCATGCCAAAGCTGACTTAAAGTTAAGTGAAATATGGATCTTAGCCCACTAAAGTATTGCAATTTTTGTAATTAATATTGATGGTTATTAATTTTATGGGAGTTTTATGAAACATTTTAAAATGAAATTGGTACTAATGTTTATTTTGCATATTTGTAGATTAATGGCATCTCATAACACTTCTGCATTATTACTGCGATCTGTCCTTAAGAAGGACAAGCTGAAAGAAAATGGCACCAACTTCCTTGACTGGTTCAGAAACATGAGAATTGTTCTCAAGCATGAAAGAAAGCTGTATGTCCTAGATGATCCTCTCCCTGAAGAACCAACCGCTGATGCTTCAAAAGGCTGTAAAGGATAAGTATAAGAAACATCTTGATGATTCTGTTGATGTTGGTTGTCTTATGTTAGCCACTATATGTGCAGAACTTCAGAAGGATCTGGAACACATGGAGGCTTATGAGCTGAGTGTTCATCTCAAGGAGACTTTCCAACAACATGCAAGGCAAGAAAGGTATGAGACTACCAAAGCTCTGCATGCTTGCAAAATGGCTGAAGGTACATCAGTGAGCGCTCATGTTTTGAAGATGAAAGGTTATATTGACATCTTGAAAGACTTGGATTTCCCCTCAGTTTAGAATTGGCTACGGATTTGATCCTTAATTCATTGACTGATGGTTTTGATCAGTTTGTGAATAACATGGAGAAATCTCTTGCTGAGCTGCATTTGATGCTTAAACTACTGAGCAAAGTATAAATAAAAAGCCTAGTCATGTACTTATGGTCAACAAAGGGAAGGGAATGAAACACAAGGGAAAGGCTAAAGCAAGAGTTGCAAGTAAGCCTAAAGGAAAGGCTAAAGCAAAAGTTGCTGATAAGCCTGCAAAAGTTCTAAAGGAGAGAGTTTGTTTCCATTGCAATGAACCTGGTCATTGGAAGCGGAATTACAAGCTCTATTTGGAAAATCTGAAGAAAAAGAAGAGTAGTGAGACTACATCTTCAGGTATTTATGTTATTGATTAACTTATCTACTTCTACTTCCTTTGTATTAGATACTGGATGTGGATCTCACATTTGTACAAATGTGCAGGGGTTGAAAAGGAGTAGACAACTGGAAAGGGACGAAGTGGACCTACGAGTTGGAAACGAGGCAAGAGTTGCTACTTTAGCTGTAGGATCTTATGAATTGTCTTTGCCAAATGGGCTTTTATTAGTGTTGAATAATTGTTACTATGTTCCTACTTTGAGTAGGAATATTATTTCAGTTTCTTGTCTGGATGATGAACAATTTTATTTTCTTATTAAAAATAAGAGATGCTCCATTTATTATTATGATGTGATTTATTGTATTGTTGATTCATATGATGGCCTTTACGTCCTAAATCTAGACAACTCCAACGGTGGAGAAATTTATAACATAACTGCTAAGAAATCCAAACCTAATTATATGAATCCCACATATTTATGGCATTGTTGTCTTGGCCATATAAACGAGAAACACATATCTAAGCTCCATCAAGATGGACTTTTAGAGTCATTTGATTTTGAATCATTTGAAAATTGCGAATCTTTCTTATTAGGCAAAATGACAAAGAATCCTTTCACTGGATATAGTGAAAGGGCCAATGATTTATTGGGCCTAATACATACTGATGTATGTGGTCCATTAAGCATCCTTGCTAGGAGAGGATTTCAGTACTTCATTACATTCACTGATGATTTCAGTAGATATGGCTTTATCTATTTAATGAAGCATAAACATGAATCATTTAAAATGTTCAGAACTTTTCAAAATGAAGTACAAAATCAACTTGGCAAAACTATTAAGGCACTTCGATCTGATCGGGGTGGTGAATACTTGAGCCAGGAATTTGATGACCATCTCAAGGGTTGTGGAATTGTTTCACAATTAACTCCACCAGGAACACCACAGTGGAATGGTGTATCTGAAAGGAGAAATCGAACCTTATTAGATATGGTTCGATCTATGATGAGTCAAATAGATCTTCCATTATCCTTCTGGGGCCATACCTTAGAAACAGCCGCGTTCACTTTGAACCGAGTTCCATCTAAAGCGGTTGAAAAGACACCATATGACATATGGACTGGGAGAAAACCTAGTTTGTCTTTTATAAAATTTGGGGATGTGAGGCTTATGTGAAAAGACAAGTATCAGATAAGTTAGCCCCAAAATCTGATAAATGCCTTTTTGTGGGATATCCTAAAGAAACTAAAGGATATTACTTTTATAATCCCTCAGAGAACAAAGTGTTTGTTGTTCGAAATGGTGTCTTTCTAGAAAAGGAATTTATTTCTAAAAGAACCAGTGAGAGCAAAGTACACCTCGAAGAGTTTCGAGAATCACAAGATGGCATAGAACCAACGATGGAAGCTCAACAAGTTCCACAAACAGTTGTAGAACATGTACGAGCTACACAAGCACCACGCAGATCTGATAGGCCACGACACGAGCCTGAGAGATATGGATTACTCATAACAGACACACGTGAAGTACTGCTCATAGATCAAGATGAGCCTACTACCTATCAAGAAGCTATGTCAAGTCCAGAATCTGAGAAATGGCTAGGAGCCATGAAATCTGAAATGCAATCCATGTATGATAATCAAGTTTGGACTTTGATTGATTCACCTGAAGGAGTTAAAACCATTGGGTGCAAGTGGGTTTTCAAGAAGAAAACTGACATGGATGGCAAAGTGCATACCTTTAAAGCAAGACTTGTTGCAAAAGGTTTCAAACAAACTCATGGTATATACTATGATGAAACCTTTTCGCCAATCGCAATGCTTAAATCAATAAGGATTCTAATTGCCATTGCTGCGTACTATGATTACGAGATATGGCAAATGGATGTCAAAACAGCGTTTCTTAACGAAAACTTACTCGAGGATGTGTACATGACACAACCTGAGGGTTTTGTTCATTCAAAGAATTCTATAAAGGTTTGCAAGCTTCAAAGATCCATTTACGGATTAAAGCAAGCTTCTCGGAGCTGGAATCTTCGTTTTGATGAAACAATCAAAGAGTTTGGATTCATACAAAATGAAGATGAACCTTGTGTATACAAGAAGGATAGTGGGAGCGCAGTAGTATTTCTTGTCTTATATGTTGATGACATATTACTCATTGGAAATGACATCCCTATGTTGCAAACAACCAAGACTTGGTTAGGGAGTTCTTTCTCAATGAAAGATTTAGGCGAGGCTGCTTATATCCTTGGGATTAAGATCTATAGGGATAGATCTAAAAGGATAATCGGTCTGTGTCAAAGTACGTACATAGACAAAGTGTTGAATAGATTCAGCATGCAAGAATCTAAAAGAGGATTCTTGCCAATGTCTCATGGCATTTCTCTTAGCAAGACTCAATGTCCTATGACATCTGATGAGCGAGATCGCATGAGCAAGATTCATTATGCTTCGGCTGTAGGATCTATCATGTATGTCATGATATGTACTCGACCAGACGTGTCGTATTCTTTGAGCATGACAAGCAGATACCAGTCAGACCCCGGTGAAAGTCACTGGACAACAGTCAAGAATATCCTTAAGTACTTTAGAAGAACTACGGATGCATTCGTGGTGTATGGAGGATTGGAAGATAAGCTAGTTGTAAATGGTTATACAGATGCAAGCTTCCAATCTGATAAAGATGACTTTAAATTGCAGTCTGGATATGTGTTTATGTTAAACGGAGGTGCTGTAAGTTAGAAAAGTTCCAAGCAAAGCACTATTGCGAATTATACAACAGAAGCTGACTATATTGCAGCATCAGATGCAGCTAAGGAAGCAGTATGGACAAGGAAGTTCATTACTGAACTAGGAGTAGTTCCTAGTATCACAAATCTAGTGGTTCTCTATTGTGACAATAATGGTGCTATTGTACAGGCAAAAGAACCCAGATCTCATCAGCGATCCAAACATATACTCAGGCGTTATCATCTCATTCGAGAAATTATTAAGAATAATGACGTTGAGATATGCAGAGTACCAACAGATGACAACATTGCTGATACACTTACCAAAGCTCTCTCACAAGCCAAACATGATAAACATATGAGGTCTATGGGTATTATATACTTGTATAATTAGGCCTAGTGCTAGTGGGAGATTGTTAGTGGTTTTGCCCTAGGCCAAATATTTGGACCTTTATGTTATGTCATTTTCATTTATAAAATGTTTCTCTTGTTGTTATTATTATATTGCTTGCATGTTTCTTTATAATAATGTTTGAATAGCTTTTTTATATTATTCTAAAGCATCCCTAGTCATTCATCGTTAAAGGTTAAATAGTGAATTAAGACTAGTATGAGTTTGTTTGATAATTATGAGATAATCATATGTATGATGATACAAATCAAACTTATAGGTACTTGTTGGAGAACAGGTACTGGATAGACTCGCTATGAGATCATTACATGGATTAGTATCATAAATGATCTCATAATAGTTATGTCATAGAATCCTTAGATCTGAGATCATCACAGATTCCTACATAAGGAACATCATGTTTTGACATAACCAAACATTATCTTTAATCAGATAATCATAAAGGTTATGATTGAACATGCTGTGAATTATGCAGAGGAAAGTGAATGAACAAGATGGAATTTGTCCATCTCCTATGAGAGAGATATCTAATGGGCCCCTCGATAAGTAGGACTGAGAAATGCATGGTCGTGCTCAAATGAATGTCATTTGATTTTACCAGTCTACTTAGAAAGCGAGAAATTAAATGTTTGAACAGTATAAGTATGACACTGCCCATGACTTATGTTCAAATAAGAATCATGTGACAAAAGGATTATGACATGTTCTATTGGTTAGGTTAATATCGGACTAACGATATTCATATTAATTGGGTAGTCATAATGTCTTGCTAGAGACCAATTATGACTTGTGGGATTCTAATGAGATTAGGCACATTGACAATTTAATATGGGCCTATTGGGTCGCACACAAAGAACGTAATGGATATGATAGGGTTTTAAACATGATTTTGAATTTGATTTGAAATTCGTAATAAGGCGAAATATCTTAACTGACAGATATTGTATCTCGTTAAGATATTATCCCTAAGATTCGTTGTGTAACAAAACGCGTTAAATAGTTAACAGATAATATACGATATTAACCTAACAATATCTTTTGTAATTGAAATGCATTAAGGGGTTAATGTGGGATTCTATATAAGATATAGAAAGAGGATTTTCAGTATTACGTTTTTATCTATCTCCTCCGTTTTTGAGAAAAACAAAGAGCGAGAGGAACCCTAGTTACAGAGAGGGAGCTAGCACCCTCGCAATTCCTGTTCGTGACATTCGCGTGTGGATACCGATTGAGTGTGGTCGTTCGTAGAGCAGCACCCGTAGTCCGACAGATTCAGATCGTCACAAAAATTAGTAATCTATTCGAATCAATTAGAAACGCATGGATCTTGGTAGGTTTCTATTTTCTGCTGCATGTAAATTAGTTATGCATGATAGAAACCCTGACACAAGCCCAAGCCCTAACTTTGGGGAAGAAGAAAGCCCCAAAATCTGTTCAAAAAACCAAAAAAAAGCAGCTAACCCCCAACATTGCGCTCAGGCCGCAATTTACAAAAAAACGGGGGGCTTACGGGTCGGATCGGGTCGGATCCGACCCGCAGGAATGAAGCCCGCCCCGCATGGGGCAGGGTTACTGTAGCAGCCCGCGTTCGCGGGCTGCAGCTTCTGCGCGCGTATGGGCCGGCCCGCAAAGCTGACTGGCGGGCTTTTTTTAAAATTACGGCGGCTGCAGTGGCCCGCTTAGGAGAGCGAGCCGTAGAGTGGGCCGGCCAGCGGCCCGGCCCACAAACATGACCTATTATTTTTTTTAATTTTTCTTTTATAAAAATCTCAGAAATCTACTCTTAGCTCCAAAAACCCCCGATTCTCCTCCAAAAATCCACCAAAAATACCCAGAAGTCTCGAAAAATTCCCAGAAAAATCTGAAAAATCCCCAAGACCCCCAAGAGTACCTGAAAAATATGAGAAGGAGAAATTAGTCCATTTGATTATGAAATTAATATAATGACTATTATAACACAATATTGACTTCCAATAATCATATAAAATAATCCATCGCTCAATTAATTCTCGAAAATTGAAAATATTATCACAATAATACCAGAAGCGCATGAAAAATATCAGGAAGCCAATAAAGACGATAAAATCTATATTTTGTGCCAAGAATGAGAGTAAGCCCTAAAATGAAACATAAAGTGAAAATTCACTCAAAAGAGCAATATTAAGTATAATTCTTAGCACAAAATGGGGGTAGTTAGGGGGTATAAATATACACTTTTCACTTCGAATCACACCCCCAACTAGCTTTTTGCTAGTCCCTAGCAAAATATGCGATAAATTCGGATTAAAGTGAAAACATGCACCAAACTCAAGATATCGTCATGGCATACTCAAAATGGTATTTCCAAATGATTCCAAAGATAATATACACAATGTATGAAAATAAACAACAAATCACATTCTCTTCAATCCAATTCCAAGAAAAGTAAGGAAATAAGCACCATATCGCATTATTTGGGATATATCGGAAATGACAAAGTTTCTAATTTTCATGGAAATGGCCAAAACAAAAGAAATTCCTCTAAGTTGTGGGAGATGAGATTGCATCACTCATTTTCTTATTCTTTTATTTATTCATTTTTTTCTTTTTTCTTTTTCTCTTTTTTGGATGTTTTTTGGATGTTTATGTTTTGTATTCACGCGATAACGCTATGAAATGCAAACACCGCCCCCTTTTACATACACGCGATAACGCCATATAGGCAAAGGGGTGGAATGATACCCTAAATCTCATCTTGGCATCCTCCCCAATGTTTCATGGGACACTGGCTACTCGATTTGATTAGAAAAACCATTCGCTTATATTAACTCTCTTTCGCATTCCAAACATGAATTATCAACTCATCCACCCACTCCTTAAGAGGAAAATAAAACATGCACCATATGGCCACACCCAATCCAATTAAAAACTAAGCCATTCATCCCAAATCATGCAATCACTTATACCAAACTATTCCCAAATTATTTCAAAGAGATATCATGACATATAAAATAGTTTCATACATGACATGTTAGTATTTGACTCCAAAATGGAAAAGAAATTAAAACGTGCCAATCAAACATCGAAGAAGTTGATACAAAATGATAATCCGAAAAAATTGCATGGCATTAAAGCATGTAGGGACTACGCATAACGCTATCGGCATAGGGACAAGGAGGACAAATATGATATGCAATAAAGAGCAATGGGTGATGGCGAAATGGAGGTATCTCAAAAAAAATTTGAGCTAACATCAAAATCCTAACAATCCTAAAGATTCTAACACTCTCCCCCAACTTAAAATAAACATTACCCTCAATGGGAGAGTATTAGATCTCGGCAAAAGATCCTACAAAAGAAAAGAAAAGCACATGAAAGCAAACATGCAAAAGCAAACTAACTAACTTTTGATTTTATTTATTTACACTATGTAAAGGACAGAATACACCTTAGCAAAAGGCAGATCTCGAATGTATAACGGTGGTGGCAACTGCTCGATCATATCCTTTTGCTACTCTGCCAGCTGCTTTGGAGCTAGGCCTCCACCGGCCTCCTTGGATTCCAGCAATGCAACTCCGAGTGTCCCCTTTGGATAATATGTGTCATGTGGGAGACGAGCTGCATCAATCCAAGCCATGTCCTTATGCCCTGCAATAAAAGCATTCCAAAATGGGTCATCAGAAAAAGAATTTAAATGTAAATGCTGACAATCTGAATCAAAAATATGCGGAAGTGCAAATTGGGATTCAGAAATGCAAGGCATGATATGGTGGAAACTTTCCTGAAATGTGATGCTAGGCTTGGGATGATGCATGGCCTCAAGGGGAGGTGGAAGTGGTTGCAGAGAGAAAACTAGAGTAGGAGGAAGCTTGGGCTCAATATATACCATGTCGCAATCCCCGTCACTATCCTCTTCCTCGAAGTCAACATCAACAATCTCTGCGGCACTCCCCACAATTGGTAACTGCTCCTGACAAATCTCCTCGATGACTGGTAAGTGCGCATCCTGAGGCGAGGGAAGTGACATCTGTGACATGACTAGAGGTAGACATGTCTCGGACAAATCCAAGCATGCATCATCCTCGCCATCCCAGAAATAGTTCATCTCAGTCGTCCTCCCTAAGTACTCAAACGCCTCGACCTGTGAAGCTAACTCTGAAGTGGATTGTGGCTCAGGCTCCATGTTGTCATCAATCTGCTCTTGACCATCTTGCACATCCGCTTCATCCTCAACCTCAAAGTGAAAATGCATCGTGTCACTGTAATGGTCGACACACTCTCTATCATCCATCTCCTCCGGCTCATCCAAATATATATGCTCAAATTCCTCTACTTGGCCCCAATGCACCCTCTTTACAGGTTTCTCTTGGTATTCCATAGGGTCGTATTGGAATCAGCCCTCAGTTGGCTCCTCAGGCTGGAACTGAACCTGTTGGACTGCATCCTTATACTCTGCCAAGTCCCTCAGGTAACACCAAGAATCCTCGATCGAATAATCAAAGAATTTCCCATCGCAACTCATCTGCACAAAATCCCACCTAGAAGGTAGTAATCCTGTGTAGAAGATCTGCAGGAGATGATCCTCGTGAAAGCTCTGGTGTGGGCATGCAAGCACCAAATCAGTGAACCTCTGCCAAGCCTGATAGTAGGCCTCCCATTCAGCTTGGATAAAGCTCGCTATATGCTGCTCCATGACCTGCCACCCCTGTACCTGCTCCAAGAAAATAGGCAAAAACACTCGGAGAAATTCAGCCTGAAACGACAACCAAGTAAAATGTGAGTCGAGAGACAATAAATCAAACCAAAGTCTAGCATCATCTTGTAAAGTAGAGAGAAAAATCTAAAGTATATGCAATCATCAAAAATTTTTCCACCAAGACATGAAAATATCCAATCTTCAAATATTTTCAAATGTAAATGAGGGTTCTCCCACTCCGAGCCATGAAAGTATGGCATAAGTGGGATATCCTCCAAATCAACGTCAGAAAAATCCGAAGATGATGCCATGTGTTTTTATTTAAATTTTTTTTCCAAGAAAATGAAAATAAACAACCAAAAGACTCAATAAGAGGTAAATAAATAAAATGGAAAGACACAACACTAAGAGATAGAAGTATCACACTAAAACTTTCGAAATCAATCAAAAAATGCTAATAATAGAAACCGTTGTCCCCGGCAACGACGCCAATTGGTTGAACCGGAGGACGCACAAGGAGCATGTCTTCCACTCCCAAGCGTAGGAGCATCAATGCAATAAATTTATAAATACCGGTGAGTATCAGGTCGGATCACATGGACAAGTTGTTCTACACTTGCAAAATTGATCGATAAAGAAAGATAAAGTGTGTTACAACCACCTCGCTAACGGTGGAAAAGTGTGGGAAAAACGTGAGGTGAAACTACAATTCTAACCTAAGTGGGTAGGGTTAGAGAGCCCAATGAGGGGTTAGGATAGCTAGGAGGAGAAATCATGGGTTGTGGGTTCACTAAGATTGGTGTTAATCAAGCTCTAATTACCCGCATATAACTCAATTGATCATCCGGCTAAAGACACTCAATCGGAATATTTAGCATTAAAGAACCCAATAATTAACAATAGGGATGGATGTGTTATCATAGCACTAATCAAATTTGGAACATGGATTCATCTCGAATTGTACCCTTTCGGGTCTTTACTAATGAAAATGTGCCCTAATAATACATACAACATCAACAATGAAAATGGGCAAGAGGAAATTAAAGCAAGAATTATCAACCAACCACAATGAATAATAACCCACACCAATCACACTACTCCTTCATACTAAATAAGATGAGATTCATAGACAAATTCATCTAGAGTTCATTACAACATGAGAAATGCAAAAGTACAAAATGAAGAGAAAAGATTTCACCCAAGATCTCCCCAAATGAGTCTTTGCCTCCTCCAATTTGCTCCTCCACCAAGCTTCTAGCCTCCCATGGTCTCCAAGCCCAAGCCCTAACTTTGGGGAAGAAGAAAGCCCCAAAATATGTTCAAAAAAAACCAAAAAACAGCAGATAACCCCCCAACATTGCGCTCAGGTTGCAATATACCAAAAAACGGGGGCTTGCGGGTCGGATCGGGTCAGATCCGACCCGCAGGAATGAAGCCCGCCCCACAAGGGGCGGGGTTACTGTAGCAGCCCACATTTATGGCCTGCAGCTTCTGCGCGCGCGAGCCGGCCGCTGGGCCGGCCCGCAAAGCCCACTAGCGGGCTTTTTTTCTTAATTTTTTTAAAATTACGGCGGCCGCAGCGGCCCGCTCAGGAGAGTGGGCCGCATAGTGGGCCAACCAGCAGCCTGGCACACAAACATGGCCTTTTATTTTTTTTAAATTTTCTTTTATAAAAATCTCAGAAATCTACTCTTAGCTCCAAAACCCCTAATTCTCCTCCAAAAATCCACCAAAAATATCTAGAAGTCTCAGAAAATTCCCAGAAAAATCTGAAAAATCCCCAAGACCCCCAGGAGTACCTGAAAAATATGAGAAGGAGAAATTAGTCCATTTGATTCCGAAATGAATATAATGACTATTATAACACAATATTGACTTCCAATAATCCTATAAAATAATTCATCGCTCAATTAATTCTAAAAAATTGACAATATTATCACAATAAAACCAGGAGCGCTTGAAAAATATCCGGAAGTCAATAAAGACGATAAAATCCATATTTTGTGCCAAGAATGAGAGTAAGCCCAAAAATGAAACATAAAGTGAAAATTCACACAAAATTGCAATATTAAGCATAATTCTTAGCACAAAATGGGGGTAGTTAGGGGGTATAAATATACACTTTTCACTCCAAATCACTTACCTCTTACTCGTCATGAAGATGTGTAAAAGGCGAACCCGACGGGTAAAAATAAGGAAAAAAGGAGAAAGAAGATAGAAAAGAAAACAAAGAGCGAGGTGCTAGATCATTTTCGCAGGACATGGAGCTGCTTGCAACGCACCGCTGCAACGCCCCCTTCGATTCGCCCCCCAGAGCCGCTCCCCGCATCGCCGCTTGCAGCGCACCGCTGCAACGCCCCCTTCGATTCGCCCGCTCCGACCGAGGCCATCTCTCGGTCTGACCGAGAGACTTTCCCCGCACAGCCGCTTCGCCCGCACGCTGCACGTCGCCCGCATCGCCCTAGCGCCCGACCGACCCGCCTCGTCGGTCTGACCGAGAGGCCGCCCCGCTTTCCCCCAAGCGCCGCTTCGCCCGCACCCGCAGCGCCCGACCGACGGGATCCATCGGTCTGACCGAAGGATCCCCTCGCACCGCACGAGCCCCGCTTCCGCTGCGCTGCACAGCGTCCGACCGAGAGCCCCTCTCGGTCTGACCGAGAGGAACCCCCGCACCGACGGTGTCCGACCGACCGAACTTCGTCGCAACATTGTTTCTCCCACACCAACTCCTGTGGTGGGCCCCCCAAGTTCTCCAGAGGTGTTGTGGGTCCCCCTTGGACCCCTAGCACTGCTGTGGGCCCCACTTGGACGTGCTACTTCGCGGATTTGCCGTCTACGACGTTGCGACACGTCGTAGGCCTTCGTCGCAAGTTCAAACTGTTGGGGAATCGTGCGAGGACCAGATCTGAAGCTGAGGAGTTCTCCGATCAGACCCGACATCCAATCTACAACAAACTCCGGTTCAGGTTGGTTCCCCGAAACTCGTAGAAACCCCCACAATAGCTGACTGAACCCTAAACTAAAAATCGTCAACTTGAACTAAAATTTATTTTCCAGCACCAGTAAAACGTTGTACGAACATAGAAAATCGACGAACGGACTTTGTTGACTGTGCACATAGGATAGATCGTCGATTAGGCTGAAACATCAAAAAGTGACTTTTGACGAATAGGATAGTCCCGAAAACCTAGAAACGAAACCTAATAGGATTTGATGAATTTGAGACCTGACATCGTCGCCATGGCGATATTTCAGACGGACTTCCGCGACGAGACGCTTGGACGAGACGCTTCGAGAGGACGACGCACTCGCCGTTTCAGGCAAGTGTATCTACTTGCACTTTTGGCCGTGCTTTAGGCCATAGTTGGTTAGAATTGTTAACTGTGAACAAATAGAACCGGACGTGAAATGATAGCGTCCGGGACGACTCCTGACGGCTCAGACTTGACGACGAAGTCTGAGCCTGACAACAACAACTTTTGATGCTGTAGGGCTATCATGTGTGTGCGTGTGTGTGGACACCCTAGAATAACCCTTCCTGTCTTGTCACGTCCCGTCCCGTCTTGCACAGCCCGCTGGGCAATAGGGCACTCTCCGAGTGATCCCTTGTACTGATTCACAGCCTGCGGGCAATAGGGCACTCTCCAAGTTAGAGAGAGTGATCCCTTGTACTGATACACAGCCCGAGGGCAATAGGGCACTCTCCAAGCTAGAGAGAGTGATCCCTTGTACTGATTCTCAGCCTGCGGGCAATAGGGCACTCGCCAAGCTAGAGCGAGTGATCCCTTGTACTGGTGTCTTGTCTTGTCTTCCTTGGGGTTTGGGGTTGGGTTGAGCGTGCGCACGGCAAGAGGGTCTGATCCCCCTCGAACCGTAAGGCGTGAACCCTTTCGTGTCTCACATGTCTTGTCTTGCCTTGTTTCCGCCACGTCCCGACTTGTCTTGACACCTGTAGGTTAGTCCCGTAGTTGGTAGCACACGCTACGACTACTACTTGTTGCGCTTTACTTTCCTGCTACGTTACTTCTGTTTGTTACTCAGTTATAACCCCAGCATGCTAATCAACCAGTAAAACGTTGTCTAAAAGTTGATACACTTGCAGTAAAGTCTAACCCTTCTTGTAGACTTTACCTGACGTACAGTTCCTTTCTCTTGGGTGCTGTACGTCAGGTGTTCAGCCAGAGTTCGTGGACGAGGCAGACTCACTGGAGTACGAGGAGCCGAGGACGTCGACCCAGAGTACGTGTTTGACAAGGACCAGACCTTGAGGTCTTTTAGTCGTCACTTTCAGAGGTTACTACTTTCAGTTTGCTTGTAGATAGTTTGTTGCCACGCTTAGGCTTCTTTTAGACTTTATACTTGTTGGATATTATATCTCTAATTCAATGAATGCAACTTCCTTTCCGTACTTTCTGTTGTTTCAAACTATATTATGCAAGAACCTGAAAATCTTTTAAAATGGTACCTCTACAGACGCTTATTGGGTCCGAGCTTCTCAGCTCTGGCCTAAGCGGGCCTTGTCACGCTTCGCCTCCGTCCATTTTGGGAAGCGGGGCGTGACAGGTTTTAGTGGTGGCCCATGCAGGTCTTGCAAAAGTTTGGAACAATAAGAGTACTGCATTCATTTAATATCCACGTATAAGTCTAAATTAGGTTTTCCCAGTCTTAGTTGGTAGGAAGACTTAGATAGACTCCCAGGTTGGATAGTCAGGCGCCTTAGTTAAGATTTAGTCATCCTTATTCCAGAATACCTTAGTAGCCCTCACTTGGATCTGACCAAATTAGATTTCTAGAGTCCCTCTTTTAGTCTAGTCGCTCGCCCAGCTCCATCGACTTCGGACCTAGCAGAACGTAACCGTGATTCTCTTAGGAACTTTTCCCCTTAGATCCTGATTTTAGTCTAGCTCATTAGGAAATCTTAGTGCCGAGCTCTCCTGATCTTAGACGACCCGATAATTAGAATCCCTGACTTCTAACGACTACCTGATCCTTACCCTTTCGTGTTATCGACTGTAGAGTCCCATCGTAGCTTCGTGAATCGTATCCTAAGTGTGTAACCGTCATGCGATCATCTTTCTTTCCTCCCGATTCACGTGATCGTTTTCTGACGATTATCGTAGATCCTTCGAATCTTTCTCTTTGCCAATTTTGCCTCTTCTAAAAGTATTTTCGAAATTCCTTATTCAGTTTCTTCGCTCAGCTTAATTTCTTGAAAACCCATATACTATATATTTCAAAATTATTGTTTTTCGGTTGAGTTAAAATTCTTTCACTAATCTTGAAACCTCCCTGGTCGTAAAATTATTTTATTATCTCGTACCTATTTTCAAATCAACATTTTCGTGTTTCAGTTCTAAACCTCGTTATCAATTCTTTAATCCTATATATATATATATATATATATATATTACTTTTCTAAACTACAAATTTTATTGCTAATCATTTACCTCACGTACCTTTAGAATATTTTCTAAACCAAAGAGAACTTTAAATTCTTCTCGTATATGTATAAACAGCCCTATGTTCATCGTGCTTATACTTCAAGAATCCTTGTTTAAACTTACTTTCATCTGCAAAACAATCGATATCTCACCCTACTTTTATTTCTTTTATTTCTTGTTTTCGAAACTCATAATTAAATTCTTCACTCGGTTTAACTCCCTTGAAAACCCTTTATTATATATATATTTAAAATTTCTTGCTTTTCGGTTGAAAGTTCCTTCGTAGATTTTGAAATCTCATTGGTCGTCAATTTTCAAGTTACTATCTGGTAATTATTTCAAATCGGTATCTTTCATATTTTCATTTTTAAAACCGTGTTAACATTTTGATAATTCAATTTATATTTTTCTGGGCTACAGGATCTATTTCTAAATCACTTACCGTGCATACTTTTTAAAATATTTTCTAAACTAGGGGGAACTTCAATTATTTTATTATTATTATTATTATCTGTTCTATGTTCCTCGTGACCACATTTCAAAATCTTTGTGTAAACTTATTTTCATTTGCAAAACAATCGTTTCCCACCCTACCTATCCTTCCTTCGTTTTACTTTTTCCAAAATTTTAAAATTCTACCATCTGCTCACTTCCTCCTACATTTTTTTATATAAAAGTATATGATACCATATTTTTTTTCACGTAATTCTCCCGTCATCAATCTAATTATTTTGAAGAATATTTTTCGTTCCATCCAACCAACTATCTCCTTGCCCCACCTTACTTGAACTCGTTCCTCCCGATTTATTTCGTTACACTTTTGGTTTCTGTTTCCTTTATTTTACGTAGATATTAGCCCTTGAAGTTGTCCATGCTATCTCCAGTATAGGAGTAGGCCTTTGGTAGGTGATGTCGTCGTGGTGCATGAGTATAGGTAGAGTGCGTAGACCTGTATGAGTGTGTATTCTTTAGGATCCTGATGATTGCATTTTTGTGTCTTGAATGTGTACTCAGTGTTAACCATGGTGTGCTTGAAGTTGTCTGAATGACGGTATTCATACTTATATGAACAGTGTCATAGCAGGCAGTTCCTTAGACTTAGTTTTAGTTTTAATGAATGGTTTATCTGGGCTGTATGTGACTGTATCAAAACTTTGTTTTCTTTTAAACCAAATCTTTAAAGTTTTGAAACTAGCTCACAAGATCACAAATCACTTATCCTCCCTCATCCATTACCGCAACACCACACGTTTTTCCAAATGTTTTAAATTATTTCTTTGGCCTTAAGTCTCTCTTTCTCTTCTCTTCTTTCTCCCTTAAAGAAAATTTTCGTGTTTATGGTTGTTATATTAATTGGGACTAGCTATTATCGTTATAGGATTTTGTTTGCAGGTTGGCTTGGAGTGAGATGAGTTTTATTATGGCAATGATTAATTGATTTTGGGAACACAAGGATGATGGATTAGAATATCTTTTGGATGAAAAGAATGGACTGTCCAAGACTTATTTATAAAACCGAAGTGTGGCGGACTCAATGGGAAATTCTGGTCGGATGAAATTATATGCGAGGAGATGATAACTTATCAGACTTGAGGCTTAGACGGGTGGTAGATAGGAGTAACTGCGGAGAATAATATGAGTTAGGGTGATCATGAGATTGAGTAGAGCTTTTATTAGCATCGAGACTTGATTGATGAGTTGACGTGAGAAGACTTTGAGAATAACACGACGTGTTGAGATAAATGGATGGTTAGATAGGTGGACTTAATATTGGTTGAGATTAGTTATAGTGAGTAGGATGAGATGTGATCTTGATAGTCCAAATTTATTTGGCGGATAAATTTATGGGAAGATATGCCAAGAATGTATTGAAGACACGGCGATTGTTGATTTGTGAAGGTATTATGAGATTGACAAAGTTTTTGTCTTGGATTGGTGATTGACTAGAAAATCATTTTTTTTGCGATTGATTAGCTTTGAGAAGATGTCGAGAGTTTAAAGGATTGTTGTTGAGCAATGATATTTAGTGGAGTAGTATGGTATGAGATGATGATTATTATCCTTTTAGGAGAGCTTGGAGTTGGAAATTTGAACAGTAGTGATGGGTCTATAGTTAAGTGTTGGGAGGAGAGTTTAATCGTGGCCTTGCCCAGTGAAAAGATGGATTATGAGGGATTATTGAGGAACATTGTTCGAAGTTACAGGATTAGAAACCTTTATGAGTAGATATGATAGTTGCGAGTATACGGTTATATGGGTAATACTATTATTAAGTGATTCCGAGGGCGGAATCATTTCTAAGGTGGGTAGAATGTAACAGCCTGTTTCTATCGTACCTTCCTCGTGCACGTGCTTTTGACCGTGCACGTAATTATTTTAGACTTTATTTGTTTTTGAACGTTTTTGTGTGATATGTTGACGAGATCGTCTCTGAAAGTATTAGATTGTGGAACAACTTTGGAACGACATATCTCGAGTCGTTCTTCAGCGATACTATCTTATTTGACGTGACGTCGCGACTTTCTGTTTTGACGCGAGACGTTTCTATTTTTAGTTTCGTCTTTCGACGTCGAAACTTAGATCCGTCTTCTCCACTCTCTTTCTTTCGTCGTCTCGAACACCCTATAATTATTTTACAATTTTTGGACTTAATTTGACCTATTTTCCATTTTTTTGAAAGTTTTAAATAATTTTAAAACCTATTTTTATAAGTGTTTTAATTACAATAAAATTCCTATACTATAATAACGTATTAAAGAATTTTTAGACCAAATTTCAGAATTTTTGGCCGCACCCATCTTGTGTGAGGGAGAGGAGAGTAAATTTATTTTAAATTAATTATTTTAATTATTTAATTACGTTTTTATTAAACCCTAACCCTAACCCTAGCTCTAACCTATTTATATTAGCCCTAGGATAGGTTATTTCCGCATTACACAAAACCCTAGCCGCCGTTTCCTCTCCCAAAGCTTCGTCGCAACGTTGCGACGATCGCCCCAATGCACGACCGACGGCCGCCCCCGCAAATCCTAGTGCACGACCGGAGCCGCTCCCCGCATCGCCGCTTGCAGCGCACCTCTGCAACGCCCCCTTCGCTTCGCCCGCTCCGACCGAGGCCGTCTCTCGGTCTGACCGAGAGACTTTCCCCGCACAGCCGCTTCGCCCGCACGCTGCACGTCGCCCGCATCGCCCTAGCGCCCGACCGACCCGCCTCGTCGGTCTGACCGAGAGGCCGCCCCGCTTTCCCCCAAGCGCCGCTTCGCCCGCACCCGCAGCGCCCGACCGACGGGATCCATCGGTCTGACCGAAGGATCCCCTCGCACCGCACGAGCCCCGCTTCCGCTGCGCTGCACAGCGTCCGACCGAGAGCCCCTCTCGGTCTGACCGAGAGGAACCCCCGCACCGACGGTGTCCGACCGACCGAACTTCGTCGCAACATTGTTTCTCCCACACCAACTCCTGTGGTGGGCCCCCCAAGTTCTCCAGAGGTGTTGTGGGTCCCCCTTGGACCCCTAGCACTGCTGTGGGCCCCACTTGGACGTGCTACTTCGCGGATTTACCGTCTACGACGTTGCGACACGTCGTAGGCCTTCGTCGCAAGTTCAAACTGTTGGGGAATCGTGCGAGGACCAGATCTGAAGCTGAGGAGTTCTCCGATCAGACCCGACATCCAATCTACAACAAACTCCGGTTCAGGTTGGTTCCCCGAAACTCGTAGAAACCCCCACAATAGCTGACTGAACCCTAAACTAAAAATCGTCAACTTGAACTAAAATTTACTTTCCAGCACCAGTAAAACGTTGTACGAACATAGAAAATCGACGAACGGACTTTGTTGACTGTGCACATAGGATAGATCGTCGATTAGGCTGAAACATCAAAAAGTGACTTTTGACGAATAGGATAGTCCCGAAAACCTAGAAACGAAACCTAATAGGATTTGATGAATTTGAGACCTGACATCGTCGCCGTGGCGATATTTCAGACGGACTTCCGCGGACGAGACGCTTGGACGAGACGCTTTGAGAGGACGACGCACTCGCCGTTTCAGGAAAGTGTATCTACTTGCACTTTTGGCCGTGCTTAGGCCCTAGTTGGTTAGAATTGTTAACTGTGAACAAATAGAACCGGACGTGAAATGATAGCGTCCGGGACGACTCCTGACGGCTCAGACTTGACGACGAAGTCTGAGCCTGACAACAACAACTTTTGATGCTGTAGGGCTATCATGTGTGTGCGTGTGTGTGGACACCCTAGAATAACCCTTCCTCTCTTGTCACGTCCCGTCCCGTCTTGCACAGCCCGCTGGGCAATAGGGCACTCTCCGAGTGATCCCTTGTACTGATTCACAGCCTGTGGGCAATAGGGCACTCTCCAAGTTAGAGAGAGTGATCCCTTGTACTGATACACAGCCCGAGGGCAATAGGACACTCTCCAAGCTAGAGAGAGTGATCCCTTGTACTGATTCTCAGCCTGCGGGCAATAGGGCACTCGCCAAGCTAGAGCGAGTGATCCCTTGTACTGGTGTCTTGTCTTGTCTTGTCTTCCTTGGGGTTTGGGGTTGGGTTGAGCGTGCGCACGGCAAGAGGGTTTGATCCCCCTCGAACCGTAAGGCGTGAACCCTTTCGTGTCTCACATGTCTTGTCTTGCCTTGTTTCCGCCACGTCCCGACTTGTCTTGACACCTGTAGGTTAGTCCCGTAGTTGGTAGCACACGCTACGACTACTACTTGTTGCGCTTTACTTTCCTGCTACGTTACTTCTGTTTGTTACTCAGTTATAACCCCAGCATGCTAATCAACCAGTAAAACGTTGTCTAAAAGTTGATACACTTGCAGTAAAGTCTAACCCTTCTTGTAGACTTTACCTGACATACAGTTCCTTTCTCTTGGGTGATGTACGTCAGGTGTTCAGCCAGAGTTCGTGGACGAGGCAGACTCACTGGAGTACGAGGAGCCGAGGACGTCGACCCAGAGTACGTGTTTGACAAGGACCAGACCTTGAGGTCTTTTAGTCGTCACTTTCAGAGGTTACTACTTTCAGTTTGCTTGTAGATAGTTTGTTGCCACGCTTAGGCTTCTTTTAGACTTTATACTTGTTGGATATTATATCTCTAATTCAATGAATGCAACTTCCTTTCCGTACTTTCTGTTATTTCAAACTATATTATGCAAGAACCTGAAAATCTTTTAAAGTGGTACCTCTACAGACGCTTATTGGGTCCGAGCTTCTCAGCTCTGGCCTAAGCGGGCCTTATCACGCTTCGCCTCTGTCCATTTTGGGAAGCGGGGCATGACACCGCCCCATCGAGCTTTAGAATTTTCTATTGATTTTATTCCGGGAGCGCAGCCCATTTCGAAGGCACCATATCGTATGGCGCCAACAGAGTTAGAAGAGTTGCGTAGGCAGGCGGACGAGCTTATACAGAAGGGTTATATCAACCCTAGTGTGCCTCCGTGGGGAGCACCGGTGTTGCTGGTGAAGAAGAAGGATGGTTCGTGTCGCATGTGCGTGGACTATCGAGGGTTGAATGCGGTAACCATTAAAAATAAATACCTGTTGCCTCGCATCGATGATATTTTTGATCAGCTTGGAGGATCGAGTGTATTTTCTAAATTGGATTTAAGGAGTGGTTACCATCTGTTGAAGGTGAAGAAGGATGATGTTCCGAAGACAGCGTTCAGGACGAAGTATGGACACTACGAATTTGTGGTTATGCCTTTCGGTGTAACCAACACACCCGCAGTTTTCATGAACCTGATGAACTTGATTTTCTACGACTTTTTAGACAAGTTTGTCGTTATCTTTATTGACGACATTCTGATCTATTCGAAGTCGGAGGAAGAGCATGCCTCGCACTTGAGGACAGTGTTGGAGATTTTGAGGAAGCATCGGTTGTATGCTAAGTTTTCGAAGTGCGAGTTTTGGCTGGACAGAGTTGCTTTTCTCAGGCATGTGGTTTCGGGTGAGGGTATTTCGGTGGACCCTGAGAAGATTAGGGCTATCAGAGAATGGCCTGTTCCGCTGTCAGCGTCTGAGATTCAGAGTTTCCTTGGTTTGGCAGGTTATTATCGGCACTTCATTAAGGACTTTTCCCGTATTACCGAGCCGATGACCATACTGATGCGGAAGGATGTACCTTTTGTTTGGTCGGGTGATTGTGAGGATGCATTTGGTGTTCTGAGGGAGAGGCTGACGACTGCCCCTGTCCTTGCTATGCCTGATCGCAGTGGAGGATTCGAGATCTTTTGCGATGCTTCTGGCAGGGGTCTCGGTTGTGTGTTGCATCAGCACGGACATGTTGTTGCTTATGCTTCTCGTCAGCTCAAAGTTCATGAGAAGAATTACCCGACGCACGATTTGGAGTTGGCTGTTGTTGTGTTTGCTCTTAATATTTGGAGGCACTTCCTGCTGAGTGAGAAAGTGAAGATCTTCACTGATCACAAAAGCTTGAAGTAGATTTTTACTCAGAAGGAGCTCAACATGCGACAGCGTCGATGGTTGGAGCTCATGGCGGATTATGAGATTGATCTGCAGTATCACCCTGACAAGGTGAATGTGGTTCCGGATGCGTTGAGTAGGCTTCCAGCGGTGATGGTTTTGACTTTGCAGTGGAGGTTGCAGCAGGAGTTCTGGTGTGGAGATTGTGTGGAGATTGTTCTTCCTGGGGAGGCTTCTTCATTGATGTGTATGCGTATACAGTCGACGATCGTGGAACAGATTAAGGCATGTCAGGCCGGAGATCCGAAGCTGGTGAGGATTCGGGAGCAGGTGGAAGCCGGTTTGCGTACTGACTTCTTGATTCATGATGATGGCTCGTTGAGGTTTGGAGCCAGGTTGTGTGTGCTAGCTGGGATATTTGATAGGAGTTGCTGGTTGAAGCACACAGTTCACCGTACTCTGTACATCCTGGTGGGACCAAGATGTACAAGGATCTTCGTTTGAACTATTGGTAGCATGGCATGAAGAGGAGTGTGGCTCGGAGTGTAGCCAAGTGTTTGGTTTGCCAGCAGGTAAAGGCAGATCATCAGCGTATGGCCGGGTTGCTACAACCACTTTCGATTCCGGAGTGGAAGTAGCAACACATCACTATGGACTTTGTGACTGGACTACCTCGGAGTCCGAAGCTGAATGACACGATTTGGGTGATCATGGATCGATTGACCAAGTCCGCGCATTTTTTTCATTCCGAGTAGGACAGTCTACTGAGACGCTAGCGAGGAGATACATGGAGGTAAATTATTTTACTCTCCGTTTCTATTTCCTTTTCCTAGTTTAGATAGTGATGTAACATGAATCGTGCATGAGATTGTACGACTTCACGGTGTCCCCATGAGCATCGTGTCGGACAGAGACACGAGGTTCACATCGCAGTTCTGGCAGAGTTTACAGAAGAGCTTGGGTACGCGTCTGAGTTTCAGAACGACGTACCATCTGTAGACAGATGGCCAGTCCGAGAGGACGATTCAGATTTTGAAGGACATGCCGAGGGCGTGCATGTTGGATTTCAAGGGTTCGTGGGAGGACCATCTACATCTGGTGGAGTTCTCTTACAACAACAGCTTCCAGGCGTCTATTGGCATGTCTCCTTTCGCCGTGTTGTATGGTAGGAAATGTCAATCGCCATTGAGTTGGGATGACGATGGTGATCGGGAGCTGTTGGGACCTGAGATGATTGTGGAGGCAATGGAGATTGTCAGGAACATTCGGGAGAGGTTGAGGATTGCTCAGGACCATTTTAAGCATTGGGCTGATGCTAAACGTCGTCCTTTGGAGTTTCAGCCAGGCGACCATGTGTTTTTGAAGATTTCCCCGAATCGTGGAGTGATTCGCTTTGGGAAGCGAGGGAAGTTGAGCCCGCGATACATTGGACCGTTTGACATTCTGGAGAGAGTCGGCGAGGTAGCTTACCGCTTAGCCTTACCGCCATCTTTGGAAGGAGTTCACAATGTTTTTCATGTGTCACAGCTTCGTCGATACATCAGCGATCCGTCTCATGCTGTGGATTTCTCGGAGATCGTCGTTCGCCCTGATTTGACGTGTGACCAGCAGCCAGTGCTGATTTTGGACAGGCGTCAGAAGTCACTTCGGAACAAGGTTGTTAATCTTGTGAGGGTGATGTGGCGTCACGGCTCGCCAGGAGAGTCCACTTGGGAGAGAGAAGATGAGATGCGAGAGCGCTACCCACTTTTGTTCCCGGACACGTGAGTGTTGGGAAATTCCGAGGGCGGAATTTTTCTTAAGTTGGGGAGGATGTAACGACTGGTTTTTCATGTATTGGATTATTATTATTATATATATATATATTATTGGTTGGCTTCCTCTTTGTTTGTGATTTCCATTTCCGTCTCCGTAGTTTTCGTGTTCGTTTGTTTCGTTGTGATTTCCTAGCTTCTTTCTTTGATCGTCGTGTTTGGAGTAAGTCATTCGTGACGGGCTTCATATCGGTCATATCTTAATGTTAGGTCGAGCCTAGGAGTCTTAGGAATCGATCCCGGAGCTTCGCGCTCCATTTCGGAACTTTTCATGCACATTAGCCGGTACAAGAAGGAGAACCGACCGACTAGATGACGATTTAGTCGTTCAGCAAACCTTCATGGACCGACTAGTGGGCTTTGATAATTATTCAGGAGTTACTGTTTATCGTTAATCGGTCTAAGAACATTCGTCGACCGACTAGGTTGCAAACTAGTCGGTCAGCCATTGTTCTTTAACCGACTAGTTCATTGATCATTTTTGATACCAAGTTACTGTTTACTCTTAGTCGGTCTGCGTTGATCGACCGACCGACTAGTTCCCAAACTAGTCGGTCAATGGTTGTTCTTTGACCGACTAATCAGCCCAGAAACCCTAGGTTTTGATGCAGCCGTCGGCTCTTCCTATTTAAACCCCGATTCTCTTTCTTCCTTCATTCATTTCTCCTGAGCCCCTTTTCTTCCCCAAAACATTCCCCAACATTCCCCAACATTCCCCAAGCTATTCCACCTACCTTGGAGCTTCCCTCTCGCCGTTTCTTGCGCCGGCCACCTCCGCTAGGCCGCCGGAATCTCATTTCAACCGTAGGATTTCCCGGATCGTTCTTCCGCTATCATTCTAGATCCATTTCGACGTCGTTCATCCGCTGTTATTGAGGTGGTAATCTATCCTTTAATCTCTCTTAAACCCACACTTTAGATTAGAAAACCTATTTAAAAACAGATTATTAGACGATTAGGATCCTATTATGAAATCGATTTGGAAATCGTTGTTCTAATAATTGTTTTGCCGTAACAGTGATCCGTTCCGTAGACTAGCATTTTGTGACGAATCCTCATTGCTCACCAACCCCGGTGCCAGGCAAGTGAAACTTGCCAACCTTGTTTAGGCCATGTCCTAGGCCATTTCCTTGTCTTAGCGTAAAAGAGACTAGGCAGTGAAAGGATAGCTGCCTAGACGCCATTGATCTAGCTTGACAACAAAGCTAGATCCGTCACCCTCATCATGCTTGTATGTCACGTTTAATTTCAATTAACGGTACGCGAATATCTGTTCATGTCATTGCATACCTTGAATATTCATCGTGATTGCGTAGCACACGCTACATACTTGTGCTACTTGTCCCGGCTAGGCACTTGCATTGCGGGCACAACCCTATGCCAAATACAATTCTGGCTCGTGGTCCAAAAATGAGCATTACGTGTTCGGGGGTAATGCCCTGGCTCAACACAGCCTGCAGGCAATAGGGCACTCACCTGTGAGTGGGTACTCCCTTGTACTTGAACACAGCCTGCGGGCAATAGGGCACTCACATGTGTGTGGGTGATCCCTTGTACTTGCCACTTAATAATACATGTCATACCTACCACTCGTTACTCGCTACTTGTACTTTACTTGTTACTTTCATATTATACTGGCAATGCCATGCATCCTACTTTAACTGCTAGGTTGTTAGTTTACCTTCATTTCTGTTTCCTTGCTCAAGTCTTTTTAGACTTGCTGACATGTGCCCCTTTTCTCTTTTGGGTGACACATGTTAGATCCCAAGCCTGAGATTGCCGCTGAGGACGTGGTGTTTGCTGATGCTGAGTCAGAACCCGCGTTGATCGAGGAGTACGTGGACACTTGAGATCAGTCTTAGTGTCCTCGTTGAGCTTTTCCCTTTTGCTTTAGACTACTTTTATTTATCGGTGCATGGTACCAATGCTCTGTTTGTGATTGTCCCTTGCTGGCCGTGTGTTAGGCCTTTAGACTCTTTCCTTTTAGCCTGGTGGCTTGTCTGTGTTGTTGGATATTATTGTGGGCAATTCTGAGATTGGTTATTTTATATCAGTCTCCTTTCTATGTTATTATTATTATATTTGTTCTGTTGCGGTTACAGGGACCTGCAGTATTTTTATTGGACGCTTATCGGGCGTGCAGCTTCACGGCTCCACGCCCGTGTGGACCTTCTCGCGTCTCGCCTCCATTTTAGGGAAGCGGGGCGTGACACACATAATATGGAGTAATAAGAATAGAAAGGCGGACCTTTTCTTGTTTTTGAATTAAGCTTCCTATAATCAATACACCTTCTCCATCCAGTGGTGGTTCACATATGTATGAGTTCATTATTTTCATTCTTAACCACCGTTAAACCAGATTTCTTAGGCACGACTTGAGTTGGACTAACCCACTTGCTATCATAGATTGGATAAATGATTCCAGCATCAAGTAATTTAACCTTTTACCACTTCTTTTAACGTCTGGTTCAACCGACGTTGCATTTCACGCGTAGGTTTTGAATCCTCCTCAAGATAAATGTGATGTATACAAGTTAAGGGATTTATACCTTTGATGTCTGCAATGGGCCATCCAATGGCCCCTTTATGTTCCCTAAGCACATCAAGCAATGAGTGTTGTTACCAGAATGGACATTCCAAAATGACAGGAGTGATGTTACCAGAAGGTGGTCCATGTATGTCTAAGACGATGAAATCCACGGGGTAGTAGAACTTGTCCACCTGAACCAAAACATCCTCCTTGCAACCTCTTGGAACTTTCATTGATCTATCTGCTAACTATAGCACCACTGGAGCTAGTTTCAGCTCTCCCAAACCTAGATTCAAGAAAATAGAGTAAGGCAAAATATTCACACTCGAACCCAAATCAAGCAACGCATTTCTAAAGCACTTTGTTCTTATAGTGCATGGAATAGTAGGGGAACCTGGATCTTTGTATTTAGGTGGAGTGTTATGTTGAACTATGCAGGAGATCGATCAAGTAGTAAACCTGGAGAGTCAGGTATCGAATCCACGGGACAGTCGACCTGTAAACCAAAAGAATCAATTTCAAAAGATTAATGAAGCGAAGAAAAATTACCACCTTTCGATTGTGAAACAATTGTGATGATGATTTAAGTAAACAAGAAATTAAAACTAAAGCAAGTACGGAGAGTCGATATAGAGAGCAAATAAGAGGAGCATGTGTCGGTTGTGGTTTCGTTAGGGATTTTGTAATCGATGATTTTGAATATCTTTTCTACAACTCAACGTTTCATCTGGCTAGGGCATGAGAACGTTGAAAAGTATGGCAATAAAACGTATACACAAGAGTGCCAAAAAGTAGTCACGTAAAACGTCGATTTCATAAACAAAGTACGCACAAGTGCCCTCTCGGGTCACGATACGTCCTCTCGAAGCGTATCACGAATAAGTATTACTCAGATCATATTCAATTAAGCATGCACACATCTCCGATTAACATACTTAATTAGATTATACATAGAAATCGATGAAATACATGATTAAAACATGTATATAGGGTGAAAAGATAACAAAATCAAGGATCACATAGCCCTAACTACATCACAACCAACACATGAGGTCACTAGCCACGCATGGAGAAAAGAAAACTCAGTTTCATTAGCAAATACATGATCAAAACGTCAAAATACATGCTAAATACGTGAAATACATGAGTAAAGTTGAGATTTATATCACCAAAACTATTCAAAAAGCCTCTGAAATTCTTCTGTAAGACCCTCTATTCTCTGTTTCCAAATCCCTAGAAAATCTCATGAAAATACGCTCTGTAACCCCTCCAATACGCTCAAAATACGCTCAAAACTGGTGTAGAATACCCTCTGGAATACTAAGGTATTTATAGTGTATTTAGGTCGTTTGCGGATGCTACAAAATTTCTCAAATCCTACCCAAAACTCGCTCAGATCCGCTACCGACCTCCGGATCAAATGTCGACCATTGGATCGATGCAGGATTTCATTGGAGATTGACATTTGGCCTTGCAGGTCGGATCCACGCCCATTACCGCTTTCCTCTCCGAACCCCACTCAGAGTTTATCTCGACCGTCGGATCTCAGATGAACGGACAAGAGCATCCCACGTCACCCGCTCTCCGAGTGAATGCGGGGGAAATATCCACCGTCGGATCACAGATGAATGTGCGGGATTTTGCCACATCGCCCAAAGGAAATCCGATGCTCCGCTCAGATCGCTTCATGTGATGGCCGTTGGATCAACTTCGGAAGGCCAGTGAATAGCCATGTCACACCTTTCATTGATGCGCTCCGCTGCATTTGATCTCAAATGTGGGCCGTTGGATCACGATCCAACGGCCACAAACATCGCCGCGTCGTCATTTGCTGAGAGCCGTTCGATCTGAGCAGGAATCGATCAGATAATGCCACGTGGCCGCCAAGATTCATGCAGCCGTATTTCCCAGCGTATTTTGGGCGCATTTCCTCATTAAATTGGTATTCTGCATTCAATAAATCACAGAAATTAGCATAGATCTCCAAAAATACAAATAAATAGTCGGTGGAATCGTGAGATCGAGACCAAGCCATGAAAAATATAAAAAGTGCAGAAATACTCAGTTTATTGCTGCTTTGTGCTCAAATCAAGTGATTTCTCCAATAAATGATGATGTTCAAAATACGAACGTATTAGAGACCAATTAAGCATCATATAAGCACAAAATAAGGCTAAATAGGGGTTTAAATATGCAATATTCAACCCGAATCAGGGGTGCTCTCATATCTCATAGCAAAAATGGGATCAATGGACAGCGGCACAGAGGCGGTGGCGGTGGCGGTGGCGGCGGACTCAGCAAATGTGCTCCCGACACTGACAGAAGTGTGGACAGAGGTGTCGGGAGGATCGGTCAAATCAGGTGCAGGCTGAGGAATGGGGATCGCCGGGTCCAGAGGTTGGAGGAGGGGCTCAGCAGGAGCACCCTCAGGCTCAAGCACATACGCAACAGGGATGAGGAGGTCCATCTCTGGTCTCCACTCCCTTCTGCAGGTCCAATGTGGGTCCGAGCGGGGCTCGGAAGCACCATGTAATCTGTGCCATATGACCGTGCAGCCAAACCCAGTGGTGCTGACCGTGAACATGCAACATCCGCATCCGGGCCATAACATCTATGGAAAGGGAAGTGGGGCCCGGGGGTCGAAGCAAACCAGCTGGGAGGTCAACCCCGCACATGGGAGCCAGAAGAGTAATCAGACCGCCGCAACAGATCGGCATCCTAGCGCCGACAGAAATAATGATGCGATTTAAAAACCAACTGGCTATATCGATCTGAACTGCAGGGAGTAAGACGACTCCATCTACCTCTAAGGCTCTCGCTCTAGTCATCACATAGAGCATGTAAAGCTCAGGTGTAGACATAGTCCCAGGCTCATACCTTGTTAAAAAGTGGTCTCCATACGGCGCTGAGCAATGCGGAGGCATGTGTGGACTATAGAGGAGGCATTGGCCCGACTAGGGTCAAAGGCAAGAGGTGATACCGTGAAGAGTGTCCAGAAGGCATGAGAATCGAATGACGGTGGGGGGATGTGCGTGGGACTATAAGCTTAGTCGGGGTCCGTGACGGGGTATAGGAGGATATATGCCCATAAGGCAATTTATCCTAAGTGTACATCTTGTTCATATAATATATGGTGTTCATTATTCTAAGTATGAAATCATTTTAATAATATACTTGGATAATGTCCATAGACTTATAGTTAGGTCCTTACGTATCTAGATAAGATCTCGATTATGAGTAGTAAGCAACCGAATAGAAACGTAAGTCTTAAACGGTTTGTGGTCATAGATGCGTCGAGAACTGGATATTGGCACATCAGATAGACCACTGTGTCTTTGTCTTAACTTACGGTAATGATGATCTCACAGTCATTCGACTTGGTGAAGTCGGAGACGAGACACAGGTACTCATTGAAGAATGAGTTCACTGAACGACCAACTTAGAGTTATTAAATGGTTTACTTTAACTAAACTGTCTGTAATAACTCTAGGGTGATGATAGGTAAACTGGTCCTTATGACCTGAAGTCATTTGTACGAACCTGTGAGTGAACCGTGTAGCTTAGACATATGATCTAGCTTCGATGATAGGCCTGCTGAAAGATCTTAGGTTGGTTGCACCCGAAGCTCTCGAGGCGAGTAGATGACTAATATGGGATTCGTCACTTCTGTTAAAGGGAAGTTAGTGTCTCAGGCTAAGTACGATCTTTTGTGTTAATCCTCGGCCGAGTTACGTTGTAAGAAGTACAACGTGAATACCACAAAGACCGCCGTATATTGACCAATGTTGTCTAATAGGGTTGACAGTAAACCATACCCTAGGCCAACAGGAACACAGTCTTGACGAAGGGACTATAGCTAACGGTATTCATCACTGACACAGCCAAAGTAAACCCAACGATGCTTTTGTCAATGGGTCGATCATGTTATGATGATTCTGAAACAGGGACGACAACTACTGCTCGTGGTAACCGTCGTTTAGGGTTTTTGAGCCCCAACCTGTAGTAAGGTCAGGCTGTAGGGTCTCACACCGAGTAGCATTCGTGTCTTATTAATAGGAAGATTAATTCAGAGAGATTCATTTGATGAAATTGAATAGTTGATATTCACAAAGCTAGTTGTGAAAATAAGTCATAGATGCAATAGGGACAATGTTGCATTTGATGCAAACAAACATGTCGTAAATTGGTTACAACAACATTTGTAGGAACAAATACATTGAGAAAGATTACCTGGCTGACGGGATCGTCCCGGTCTAAACACAGGTTCAAACTGCGTCCAAATCGGAGCTCAAACGAGCCCAGAAATGCAAAAACAGTCCAAGGCAAAGTGGGTTAGACCCACTGGGCTAACAAGCCCATCCGTAAAGGCAAACAGACACGGCCCGCTGGCCAACGGGCGAGCGCCTGATAGCAGGCACGGCCCGCGGCTGCAGCGGGCCAGGCCCTCCTTGTCTTGAGGCCCCCACAACTTAAGTGATTGTAGGGTTTTTTGAAACCCCAAATGACGGCTACGAAAATTGATTTTTTGCCCATCTTTGGGCAATTATTTGCTGTCAAACGAAGTCGAAATTTGTCGTCGTTGGTTCCTACGCGTTCACCATTCAAAGCACTTCGAATTGATAGCTTGTTTGGTGTCTAAAGTTTAATGGATAAAGAGAATTAATTCATTAAAGTTGGCATTTATGAAATGCTTACTAAACTTCAATTAAAGCTTAATTAGGTAAATTAATTTCTCCTATATTTGTTTTAGTCCCACATTGCTCACATCGAAAGTAGAAGTGTCGACTCCCTATATAAATATGGATGCACTCTCTTCGTTGAAAAATGCACCAAGTCCTCGATCGAGTAGCTCCGGATTTTTGAGCTAGCTCGATCTACGACTAAACTATTCTCTCTCTCTCTCTCTCTCTCTCTCTCTCTCTCTTCTTCCTATTCTCCCGACTAGTCCTTGCAAGACTATGAAGGGGGTTTGGATTCGGATCCAGACGTCTAAGACGCTGGTCTACTCAAGTGAAACCTTCTACTGTGTGTGATTGGCTTGGAGGCGGGAGTCAGCTCGGGCAGATCGGTTCGAGGGTGCGAGGCGGCTCGGGTGGATTGATTCAAGGTGGTTCGGCTACGAGAAGCGTCAGAAGACGGTGCAGTACATCTTGCCCACCCCAGGGTCGAGATTCCAGGTACGTGGTTAAGCAATTTTTAGTGTAGATTTAATTTTGTCGCTGTAGAATAGATCCCTCTTGGGGTTGTCAGATCCACCCCAAGTTGGCATAGATCGGGCTAGGTTCTGGCTCTCTCAGAGCCTAGCTAAATTGTTTAACTAGCTTAGTTTTTGATTTTCCGATGCACTTTATGCCCCTGTGGTCCGTCCGACTTAGGACGGACACAGATCCGAGCTCTGAGGGTCCGCCAAAACCCCAACAGCGGTATCAGAGCCACTGTTATGCTTGTAGATCTATTTTAACGACGTTTTTAAATCCTTAAATTGCTGGTTTTCTACATACGGACAATTTTAACTTTATGTTAATATAATGTTTTGTGTTTTAAAATTGTTTTACAACATGAAAAAAATTTTGGTACGACTTAATTTTTATGCGATAAATTTAAATAGGTCTCTCTGTTATGAATCAACTACTGGGGGAGGAACCCCCAGCCCTTTATTTATAGGCATGGTAGGAGAGTAGATACATCGAATACATAGATATGGACGTATCTCTAAGATACCCGCAATCCTAACCAACTCTGGTTATTTCCATTCACAACACTCCCCCTTATCCAGCCATAGGTGTGGACTCCACTCAAGAGCGTAATAAGAGTCTCACATGGGGTGGATACTTCGGGATCCTGAGTTGGTGAGGTTTGCCTCGTTAAAACCTTTAGCTATGGAAAACCCAGTGGGAAAAACCATAGTTAAGGAAAAAGAGTGCAAACGCTCTTTAACTCCCCCTGATTTGTACAAGTGACTCTGCTCATGAATACTTCTGGATTCTGAGCGTCACTGAGGGGTGGATACTTCAGGATCCAGAGTTGATGTGATTTGCCTCGTTAAAACCTTTGGCTATGGAAAACCCAGTGGGAAAAACCATAGCTAAGGGAAAAGAGTACAAATTCTGTCAACTCCCCCTGATCTGTAAAAGCTCTTAGGCTTTCAGATCTCGTAGGCTTATCTCATCACTCCTATTTACAATATTCCGAAAATGTACACAGATTACAAATTTTGTCACCATCAAGCAGCTGCTGAATCCAGAAACTCTGGAGAGGTGTGCTAAGTTTCGTCGCCTCTGATGTGGTCTTCAGACTATATGGTCAGCTCCACGGAACCAGCCTCTATCCCAGTCGTCACTGGGATGTGATGTACCACCAGGCGCCCTTAAATACACCATTGGTGTGATTCTGGAATGGCGAGGATCTCGGAATTATAGGATGATGTTGCCTTCATAAGTTGCTTTGCATATTTGCAGTAGATGGTCATCCCACTGTTGGTACCTGTTCTGTGATTTCACAGTATATGGACCGGACCTGTAACCTGCATTTGCACAAATATTGGAGGATGCTACTATAATTTGTAAGTCCAAATCTTTCGACCCTTGGAGGAAGCGCAGAAGGCTTGACTCCGGTCTAATGGCCCTAGTGAGGTGCCAACTATCTCTGGCTAATGAGTTAACTGCAACTGCTATATCGGGACGCGTGCAGTTTAGCCAGGAGTGCATGATTGCACTTAGATAAGGGACTTTAGGACCAGTTATATCCTCCCCCTCTTCCAGCGATCGGAAGGGTTCTTTTTTTGTACATTCATTTAGTATACCACCGTAGGTGTACTTTGGATGACAATGGTCCTTTTAATTTCTCCAACGCACTTCTGGGCGTTTGTAACAGGATTCTATGAGCCATGACTTTATATTTGCCTAGGTATTTTTATTTCATGTTTAAAAGTCAGGCTTTTACATTTATTTCGGTTTTCTCTTCAGGAGATCCGATGAGATGTTAGTTGTCTACAACTAAGATCTCTAATCCTGTTCTTTGCACAGATGCAAAGACAACCTTCAGTAGGAATCATTGACTTGTCAAGTGATTCTCTTGGTTGTACATTTATTTATACTTATTGTTTTTCTTGAATAGACGTCCCGAAGTCTATTCAGGCATTTTAAGGAAATGTGGAAATTATCTTTATAAGATATCCACGAAGGTACGCCGTCACAACATCCAATAACAACATATCCAAAATTTTCCTTCGCCAAATCGTAAGGTATTCGCTTTTGATAGCTTAGGGAGACTGATGCATCATTTATGAGACATGCTCATTTGAATTTGTTCGATCCCTAGTTTCAGCGAAATTTTCCTTGGGCTATAGGTTGTACCGTATATCATACGATTTTGTATTTATTTGTCTTATGTTTGCAATACTTTGTTTTATCCACAGGTTTGACACCTTTTGGTGTCTGGACTTCAGGTCCGAACATTCCACGTTTCATAATTGAGTCCAGCTCATCTTCTATTGCCACGTTCCACATTTTGGCCAATCTCTACGTTTGCCTTCTAGCAACGGAGTGTGGAACGATAATTTACAAACATCATCGCCATTGCGATGTATATGGCAATATGATACGTGAATACATTGTCGACAATTTATGTTCTATCTGTCCAACACCTCCCCAGTACGTACAACATTTACTTATTTTCACTTTTTCCCGGCAATTCCTCTGCAGTGGATTCCTGGAAGGGTGATGGTGTGGACAGGAGCTCATTGTCATATGGTAGTATTGTCTTAAGGTCTCCAGGAGTTTCTTGTCCTAGGAGCCTGGTGGTCTGCCTCTTTTCTGTTGAGGATCAGCCACTTCTGCTGCTGGTGGAATGCATCCATTCTCGGGGATGTCAATCCTAGCTGGAGTTTTTGCAGCAGGGATGTGTGATCTGACAATCTTCTGGTTGTCAATAAATGATTCCGGTAATTAGTGAACAGTGTTCTCTGTGTGGAAGATCTTCTGGATCTCATCTACACATTGTATTGTTACCGGATCATAGTGGGTCAAACTGTTTGTATCCCACGTTATAATTTTCTTCGCGCCAGATTTTCCAGTATCTGGGCCTATTTTTTTTGGGAAACTCGTCTCATCGAGATCACTGTCTTCAAGGTGTGCCTTAATTACGTCCCCCGTTTGGGGTTCTAGGTATCTTATAAGTGAGGGTGAGTCAAACCCTGCATGGATACCTAGGCGACGTTGAGTACCGTTTTGGTCCTCTTTGGTGGTGCAATGGGGATTTAAGACTGCGCGACCGAAGATTCTCGGATGAGAAATGTTCGGTGGCATTCCATATGCAAGTTGCATTGGAGACTCTGACCTCCAGAGGGTCTTATTTTCATTTACAATGCAGCATGCAGAGTTTGCATGTCCCCATGCATCCATAGGCAATCGGGATTTAATGGACGTTCAGTCCTTTGGAGTCTACTTTTCAGTGACTCTGCCGACCCATTTTGGGTATGAACATGCGGCACTTGTATGTTCATTTTCAATTCCCGTTGATTGGCAGTACTCTTGAAAAGACTGAGGTATATTTCCCAACATTAACCAGACTTATTTACAACATTTTATTGTCTGGGAAATGTGCCCGCAACATTTTTATTCTTGTGCCAATAGCTTTGGAAAAGCTAAGTTGCGGGTCTTGTAGTAGACATACGTACGAATGTTCTGAGGATGCATTTATCAGTACAATGAAGTACCAAAATAGCCCACTATGGGTGGTGGATTTTATCCACATTTGTCTCCTTGTATTCTTTTTGAGGAAGCGTGGAGATCCTTTTTCAACTTTTCGTGGAGATGGCCTTATAATTAATCTTCCCTTATAGTAAGGGATGCGAGGGAATTTTCCCTTCTGAAGAATCTTCTGGTTCTTCAAGTCATACCTATAGGATAAGATGCTGTGCATCATCACAAATCCAGGGTGGCCAAGTCCATCATGCCAGAGTAAAAACTCGGCTGATGTAGGGCACTTCAGGTGCTCCGTTTAATTCTGCTTCCTTTCTCCGAATCTTCGTATGGTAGAGGCCTATAAGGCTCTCAAAACGTTCAAGTGTGGATTTTACTCCTTTTCTTGAGACGTTGCATCCGGTAATTTTTCATTTACATTTGCTGTTTCCAAGTGGGATCCGTTGAAACGGATGTCCTTGAAACTTAGAAAGTTTCTTTTGGAATTAGGAGGGATTAGTGCATCCATTATTTTTGTGTCGTTTGGGGGCAACTGTGTTGCATTCCCTGGATCTTCAATATAGCCCTGATATTGGGCTTTGTATTGAAAGAGATCGTACGTGTTTATTGTGTACTAATTATTTATGAGAGCGGTTTCAAAAGATGAAACATAAAGGCACATGCATATTCAGATAGACATATTCATTTATTGTCTACTAAAATTTTTCAATCAAAACAGATTGCGTAATACAAAAGCTCTCATAACGTGAGATGTTCTAAACAATTTGCTAAGATAAAAGTAAAGGCTAGTCAAGCATGTCATTATTTTCGAAGTCGTCAGCTGAAAAACTTAACTGGAGCATCAGATGTCATCAGGTTTGTTTCAGCTTTATTTTTCTTGTTCTCTTTATACAAATCCTGGAGATGATGCGGAGTTCGGCACACTCTGGACCAGTGGCCTTTCATGCCACAATTTTGGCACTGGTCTTCCCATTCCCTCTTGGGTGGGGGTATATCATTTCTATTTTTGTTATTTCTGTGCCTCGTGAACTTCCGTTTACTTTCATTATTTCACTGCTGCTGTACGTGGCCCTTGGCATTTTTCTGTTGACCCCCCTTCTGTGGTCTTTCTTTTCTTTTATTATCTCTCTTCTTATTGAAGGAAGAGGAATAGTGAGCTTCTGGTGGGGGGCAGTGCCGGGGAGCGTATATTGTGAGTGGAGAGAAGAAGCTCTCTGTTTTGCTCGGCCATGAGTAAACATGACAGCAGCTCGGAATACTTGGTGAACTTGCGTTCACGGTATTGCTGCATGAGTATCGCATCTTTTTCATGGAAGGACGTATACGTCTTTTCCAGCATGCGATTTTCTGAGACTTTTTCACCACACAACTTCAGGCGTGCGGTGATGCTAAAAAGTGCTGAGTTGTACTCAGCAACGGACTTTAAGTCCTGCAGTCTCAGGTTCTCCCACTCGTATCGTGCCCTTGGGAGTATAACATCTTTCTGATGTTTATACCTGTCCTCAAGGGCAGTCCATAGCTCAAGTGGATCTTCGACCGTAAGGTATTCAGCCTTTAAGGTCTTGTCCACATTGCGGCGAATATAGATGATGGCTTGCGCCTTCTCTATATCGCTAACATTTTCTTTTTCAGTCACAGCAGCGATGAGGGTCTTTGCCCGCAGGTGAAACTTTACATCTAGCTGCCAGCTTAGATAGTTTCTACCTGATGCTTCCAGTACTTCGAAATTAACGCTTGCAATATTAGCCATTTATCTAGCAGAGCACAAACATGCATGAATGAATAATTAATTCAGAGAAAACATTTTCATGCGGAGGCAATATTTAACGAAAAACTAAATGTGTGGATCGGCCAGTCCCACAAGAAAGAGTCCAAAAAAGTCCACAGTCCAAATTATACAAATTTGCAGCTTAAAGAAAATGAAAATACAACTTTGGAAACCCCGTGGGTCCCATATGATATCTCCATCTTCAAGCGTGGCCTCCGTCTTCTTGGAAGTTGGTCTTCTTTCTTTGACATTTACATAAATTCCTCACTACAATTTCTCTCAAAAATAAAAGAAAAGTGCGGGAAATAAACTGTGGGACTAAACGGCCGATCCAAAAACCACATTTAGCAATTCATGCAGAAATATTGTGCTCATCAACATTTTCATCATACATTTTCATCACAGGCATCACATGCATTTAATATTCGCAGAGATGGATAAATAATTTAAACACTTAATAATTATTGGACCACTGGGCAACGTCATATACCGTTAGGTTACTAACGGCAGAGCGGTCGCAGGAACTTCCTAATTATTAAGTTTTAAATACAATGCACAACCACGCATATAATATCCAACAGAATATACCAGAGATGCAAAGCATGTAAATATGATTTTTGCAGAAAAAAATCATCACAATGCAAAGGTTGTAAATTGAATGGGTTTAATCAATTAGATTGATTAAGAGCCCAAAATAAACATTTTCGTTGTCAGAGGGAAAAGTTTTCCTCATCATCCCAAAAGCCCCCCCAAGAATCCCCAAAAAGTCCTCGTCTGCCCGGTATTTGTCCCGTAATTTATCGTGATTTTTCACGAATATTTTGCCCTTAAATCCCCTTTTTAAATTAATTTTTAGGCTAGCAAGTTGCCTTTTAAGGCTTGTTAATAGCCTTTGCCTCCCCCAATTTTTTTTTCTTTCAGATAAAACAGCATGCGGGTCTGAAACCCGCAGTCGGCTTATGGGCTTCAGGCCCATAGGCTTCTTTTTTTTTTTTGAAATCTGTGGGCCTGAAGCCCACAGATCTGCTGTGGGCTTCAGGCCCACAGATCTGGAATTTTTTTTTTGAATTCTGTGGGCCTGAAGCCCACAGATCTGCTGTGGGCTTCAGGCCCACAGATCTGAATTTATTATTTTTTTATTTTTTTATTTTTTGCCTTTAGGGTTTCGTTGGGGGGGGGCCGGCACGGCCGGCGCCGCCGCCGCCCCCTGCAGGGGGGGCCGGCACGGCCGGCGCCGCCGCCGCCCCCTGCAGGGGGGGCGCCGGCCGGCGGGGGCCGCCCCCCCCCCCCGCAGGGGGGCGCGGCCGCGGAGGCCGCCCCCCCCCCCCCCCCCCCCCCCCCCCCGCAGGGGGGCGCGGCCGCGGAGGCCGCCCCCCTGCAGGGGGGCGCGGCCGGGGCCGCCCCCCTGCAGGGGGACGCGGCCTCGGGGGCCGCCGCCCCCTGCAGGCGGGGCGGCGGGGGCCGCCCCCCTGCAGGGGGAGGCGGCCGCGGGGGCCGCCGCCCCCTGCAGAGGGAGGCGGCGGGGGCCGCCCCCCGCGGCCATGGTGGTGGGGGGGGGTTTCCGGCGAGGGGAGGGTTTTGGGGGGGTCCGGTGACGGGTAGCCGCCGGAGGGTTCAAAATTAGGGTTTTTACCCTAAAAATTGAGTTTTTGGGATGAAAAATCCGTCGTTTTCAAGGCGACGATGAATTCCCATGACGATCTTGCGAGATCTAGAGGAGGGGTAATCATACGTATGATTAAAAAATATCGTTTTTAGTATTTTACCTCTATATCCGTCCTCCGGATATAGCGACGGTTGCTCGAAGCCCTACGCGGATGACGACCATTGATGGAGGAAGCCTTGCACCGCGCTCGTGGATCTCCCGTCTCGCCTTCGCCTTCGTCTTCGCAACGAACGGAAAGAGAATTTTGTGGAAAAGAAAATTTTTAGAGTCTTGTGCTGATAACGTGTTATGAATCAACTACTGGGGAGGAACCCCCAGCCGTTTATTTATAGGCATGGTAGGAGAGTAGATACATCGAATACATAGATATGGGCGTATCTCTAAGATACCCGCAATCCTAACCAACTCTGGTTATTTCCATTCACAACACTCTCATGTTTAAATGTTTTTAAAATTTTATTTTATAAGATAAAATAATTTTAGCATGCATTTAAATTTTTTTAAAGTTTATGTAACATAAAAGGAATATTTTATTTAATGCGATGATATTGAAAATTCATATTTTTGGTTGCATAAAGAGTGAAATTTTTTATAAAGCTTTATCCGAAAGTTTTTTAAAATTAATTTCAAATGATTTTAAAAGGGTTTTAAAATTGTTTTTTAAAGAATATGTGATATAAAGAAAATTTTATTCTCATGAGATGAAATAATAAATTTGTTTCTTTTATATTACATATAGGTTTCAAGATTATTTTATGCGATATTTTAATCTTAGAAATGTATCGTTAAAATTTTAAGGCTTAAGTTTTAAAATTATTTGATAATTTTATGAAACCTAGTTTTATGTGATAAAAATGCTTCAAGCTTTAAATTTTAGATCTTTAAATTTAAAAGTTAAATTTTAGATTTGCAAGTTGTTTGATTATGTTATAGATAATTTTTAACTTGCAAGCTTTCATTATATGTCACTAAATGAACCTTTAATTTATGCGATTAAATTAGTTGGTTTATGTTTTTAATGGACATGATGAATAATGTATTCATGAACCCTTTAGGTTAGCCATTAACTGATTAAAATTTTATAAGATGAAATTTTGACTAGTGACATGTTACATTTTAATAAACAAAACAACATCAAAACATAATACCAGATTAGCGTAGTCCCTTTTTGATTGACAATCATTATAATAAATCGTTTAAATGATGATTATCATAAAAATACTATTTTTGAAAGTTGTTATTGTCTTATTAAAATCCTTATTAGATTGGGGTAGCACGTTGAACATATGGACCTTATAGTTGAAAAGGATTTAATAAAAAGTGTTTCACCAATCCATAAAATTTTGAATTTTAGGATCCATTAGTTGATAAAGATTAACTAGTTTTAATTAAAATCCATTTAGTTGTTGGACGAACATAGAATTGATAAAACTCCTTCAATGGATCATGATGGCGGTCAATGTGCTTGGCTAAGTTTGCTGGACCATCCTAGCTAGTCTAGGGGCCGAGCGGACCTGGCTTAGTCAATTCCCTGGCCGCGTCCGCTGGACCGCAAGGAGTCGAATCATGACTGTGTAAGTCCATTGACTATACCTAAGTCAAATACGATAATAATCTTGTTCAAGATAAATCGTATCCCTCCTTGTTTTAGGAGTTGGCAACTGTAAGACCCGTGTTACGGTTGTTGAGCTACACTCAATCTGTGACATGACAATCTTATAGAAACTAATTTCTTGATAAACATCTTGACCTGACCCAAACCGTCATCTCATGCATTCGCCGAGCATCGATGTAAGCCTAACCAAGAATGTAGTCTAAGACCTGACCCAACCCGATGTGTCGTGCATAAACCGAGCGACGGGGCAAGTCATGCTAGACACGAAAACAAGGGTTCGGCTAGGCTAGCCATTGTGATCCGGATGAGCACACTCATGATCACAAATGACTAGGGATAAAAACGATAGTGAACCATATTTAATATGATTGATGACGAGTTTGTCTACCGACTGCAGAGTCAGACAACTTGTTGAGACACACTCAAGGTTGTCAGACTCAGGGTAGTCGGATCCCTCTCTCACAAATGTTATTTTATAATAAATTGTTTATTTTTATGGCTTTAATAATTTTAGTGGTAGAATATAGTTTTATTAAAAACCATTGAAACTATACAATGAACATATACTAACTAAAGTATCTACAAATTTGTAGAATGGTTTCGGGTCTTAAATATATGGTAGAGAAGAACGTGCTTGATGGAACAAACTATAAAGACTGGCTTAGGAACATTAAGTTAGTCCTTTCTCTAGCTGAGATTGGATACATGCTGTTCGAGGACGCTCCGGATAAGCCTGAAGACGATGCGACCTTCGAGGAGAAAGAAGCCTATAAGCTATACCAGAGGGATGCAGAGAAGGCCAGGTGCCTTACTCTGGCTTCGATGAATAACGAACTGGAGAGGAAGCATGAACATTTGGATGTTCAAAGTATGCTTTTGAATGCACAAGAGTTATACGGCAAGCGGTCTAGAGCTGCCAAGTTTGAAGCCACAAGTAACCTCTGGGGCACAAAGATGGAGGCTGGCCTGTACAAGATCATGTCATCAAGATGATCAGGTATGTGGAAGACGCCGCCCAGTTGGGTTTTGTCCTGGACAATGAAATGTCCGTCGACATTATCCTTAAGTCTTTAACCCCGGCCTTCAAGCCTTTTATTACTGGTTTCATAATGAACATTATTGAAACGGATCTTCCTGGTCTCCTCAATATACTTAGGCAGTTAGAGGAGATTGAGAAGAAACCGACTGCATTGGTTGTTGGCTCTGCTTCTTCAGACCAGCCGAAAGGTAAGGGTAAGAAGAGGCAGGTCCCACAACCTGCCAAGGTGAAGAAGGGGAAGAAAAAGACCAAAGGGGCCCTGTCAAAATTTGAGTGCTTCCACTGCCATAAGATGGGCCATTGGAAGAGGAACTGCAAGATTTATCTTGTAGAAAAGAAAAGGGGGCATACTGATGCCTCTACCTCAGGTTCAACAAATTAAATTCAATGAAGCATAATTATTTCCAATCACATAGTATGAGATACTAAGACATCTGTGTAATGTATACAGGTGGCTGATATGAAGCAAATGTTGGAAGAAGTTCAGAGGACGGTCGGCATCTGAGCAATCGTTGCTGCTGGGGCCGTGCAAAGACTTCAAAGAGACATGAAGAAGAAGGAGCTGATACTCAATTTTTTTTTGAATAAAATGTATCATTCCTTAAAGTTAAAACAATAATTGAGTGTTCAACACTCAAAGTTTATTTGATAAACATATTATGGTTCATCTTTATGAATCCGTTGTTTTGAATAAATGTCTCGGAAATTGTGCTTTCTGTTGAAATTGAGATTTGATTGAGATTGGCTTAATTTTTTGTAAATGTGGCTTTCTGAGTTGGTTGCAAAAAATTCTTGAACTATGATGCAGAGCTTCAGAAAATTTTGATTCTTTTGGAGCTGACTTAATGTTATAGTCAATCAATAGTTAAGTATAAGTTCTAGGAGCGTATAAATTGTGTGTGATCAAAATTATACGCATATTAAGGTTAATACTTAATAAAGTACATTTGATTCTTAAAGAGTTAATATTAAATGTAGTTAAGGGAAAAGTACAGTATATGACGTTTGACTGAGTGAGTCAATGTCAAGATTCCTTAAACCGATCTTGATTTGACTCATTCGTCAAACCCAACCTGACACTAGTACGTTTCATCTAAAGCACTTATCAAATGGTTATGCTCTTCATATATATAGTCTAAATATGATTTAGATATAATATTGAAGTACTTAACCAAATAATTCTTAAAGTCAGTGGGAGCTGGTTCATATACTTAGTTTCGGTTTCTTGGACTAAGTAAAAAGATTTCCAACTTATTTGAATCATATATATATAACATTGAATCAAAATCGTTTTGATTTAATCGACTATATAGAGACTTTGGGTGTCATATATGTACTTGATATATTGACACAAAAAGATTGGAATGAGCTGAGTCTGACTTATAGAAATGATAGACCCCACATCTAGATTATATAAGATAATTATTAGCTATACAAAGAAAGGAAAAATTGATCCAAATCATTTTTCAGGGATCAACCTAGTGTGATCAAGAGATGTATAAATGATATCCATTAAAATGCATTATAGATACTCGTTAGTAAATCCACTCTTAGGTTTGTCATATAAATGTGAAAGTGACTGATATGCTATGTCGGTATGAGATACCGAGATAAATAGCCTAAGTGCAAGTGGGAGATGTAGGAGGATATATGCCCATAAGGTGATTTATCCTAAGTGTACGTCTTGTTCATATAATATATGGTGTCCATTATTCTAAGTATGAAATCGTTTAAATGATATATTTGGATAATGTCCATAGACTTATAGTTAGGTCCTTACGTATCTAGATAAAATCTCGATTATGAGTAGTAAGCGACCGAATAGAAACGTAAGTCTTAAACGGTTCGTGGTCATAGATGTGTCAAGAACTGGATATTGGCACATCAGATAGACCACTGAATCTTTTCTTACCTTAGGGTAATGATGATCTCATAGGCATTCGACTTGGTGAAGTCGGAGTCGAGACACATGTGCTCATTGGAGAATGAGTTCACTGAACAACCAACTTAGAGATATTAAATGGTTTACTTTAACTAAACTGTCTATAATAACTCTAGGGTGATGATAGGTAAACTGGTCCTTATGACCTGAAGTCATTTGTACGAACCTGTGAGTGAACAGTGTAGCTTAGACCTATGATCTAGCTTCGAGGCTAGGCATGCTGAAAGATCTTAGGTTGGGTTACACCCGAAGCTCTCAAGACGAGTAGATGACTAACATGGCATTCGTCACTTCCGTTAAAGGAAAGTTAGTGTCACATGCTCAGTACGATCTTTTGTGTTAATCCTCAGTCGAGGTACGTTGTAAGAAGTACAACGTGAATACAACAAAGACCGCCGTATACTGACCAATGTTGTCTAATAGGGTTGACAGTAAACCATACCCTAGGCCAACAGGAACACAGTCTTGACGAATGGACTATAGCTAATGGCATTCATCACTGACACAGCCAATGTAAACCCAATGATGCTTTTGTCAAAGGGTCGATCACGTTATGATGATTCTGAAACAGGGACGACCGCTACTGCTCGTAGTGTTCATCGTCTAGGGGTTCTGAGCCCCAACTTGTAGTAAGGTCAGGCTGTTGGGTCTCACACCGAGTTAGCATTCAGGTCTTAGTAATAGGAAGATTTATTAAGAGAGATTCATTTGATGAAATCGAATAGTTGATATTCACAAAGCTTGTTGTGAAAATTAGTCGTAATAGCAATATGGACAATATTGCATTTGATGCAAACAAAGATTAAACGTGTCGTAAATTGGTTACGACAATATTTTTAGGAACAAACACATTGGAAAAGGTTACCTGGTTGACGGGATCGTCCCGGTCTAAACATAGGCTCAAACCGCGTCCAAATCGGAGCACAAACGAGCCCAGAAACGCAAAAACAGTCCAAGGCAAAGTGGGTTAGACCCACTGGGCTAACAAGTCCATCCGCAAAAGCAAACAGGCGCGGCCCGCAGGCTGCAGCAGGCGAGTGCCCGCTACACAGTGGGCGCGGCCCGCTTCCCAGTGAGCTGGCGACCCGCCCTCCTTGCCTTAGGCGGGCGCACCTGCTAAGCCTAGCGGGCGCACCCGCAACTTAAGTGATTGTAGGCTTTTTTGAAACCCCAAATGACGGCTACAAAAAATGATTTTTTATCCCATCTTTGGGCAATTGTTTGAGGGGTCAAACGAAGTCGAAATTCGTCGTCGTTGGTTCCTACGCGTTCACCATTCGAAGCCCTTCGAATTGATAGCTTGTTTGGTGTCTAAAGTTTAATGGATAAGAAGAATTAATTCATTGAAGTTTGCATTTATGAAATGCTTACTAAACTTCAATTAAAGCTTAATTAGCTGAATTAATTTCTTCCATATTTGTTTTAGTCCCATATTACTCACAAAAAAAGTAGAAGTGCCGACTGCCTATATAAATAGGGGTGCACTCTCTTCGTTGAAAAATGCACCAAGTCCTCGATTGAGTAGCTCCGGATTTTTGAGCTAGCTCGATCTACGACTAAACTATTCTCTCTCTCTCTCTCTCTTCTTCCTATTCTCCCGACTAGTCCTAGCAAGATTACGAAGGAGGTTTGGATTCGGATCTAGACGTCTAAGATGCGGGTCTACTCAAGTGAAATCTTCTACCGCGTGTGATCGGCTTGGAGGCAGGAGTCGGCTCGGGCAGATCAGTTCGAGGGTGCGAGGCGGCTCGGGTGGATCGAGTCAAGGCGGTTCGGCTACGAGGAGCGTCAGAAGACAGTGCGGTACATCTTGCCCGCCCCAGGGTCGAGATTCTGGGTATGTGGTTAAGCAATTTTAGTGTAGATTTAATTTTGTCGCTGTAGAATAGATCCCTTTTGGGATGGTCAGATCCACCCCAAGTTGGCATAGATCGGGCTAGGTTCTAGCTCTCTCAGAACCTAGCTAAATTGTTTAGCTAGCTTAGTTTTTGATTTTCCGCTGCGCTTTATGCCCCTGTAGTCCGTCCGACTTAAAACGGACACAGATCCAAGCTCTGAGGGTCTTCCAAAACCCCAACACGGGGGGCCACTGAAAGTAGGCTCGGAGCATGTCGAGGGTAATCTCGCACTCACGATCCATCAGTCGGAATGAGCAACCCCCAGGGGTCCTACGGATGGAACTAAGGACCTCGAGTGTCGACCGGATGTAGGTGTCCGCCGACACAGACAAAAATTCATGCCACCCTACGTTGTCATACAACTGGAGTTGGCCCTCAAATACCCCTAGGCACTCAAAGTCTGCAATGTGCACGAACCTAGAGGGGACAATCAAATGATGGGAGATCCTCTCAAGTCAGGCGCGGTGTATGTCATCTCTGAAAGTGATCCCCATCGTATCGATTGCAGGTACGGGCTGTGCCAGTGGTTGTGGAATAGGTGCGACAGGAGGCGGAAGTGTGGGTGGTGGCGGGCTAGGTGGCGGGGAGTCCGCTCTAGCGAAGGAGGAGCCAGGCTCGCTGGTCCTCTTCTGCTTCGAAGCGGGCACCCGCGAACGTGATCTAGTCTGTGGAGGCATGTGTGCCGTGAGACGTGCCTACCCAATGCGAAGTGCTATAGAAAAGGAGCAAGTATACCCGAGCACGACATGAATGCAAGCAGTGGATGTGTGCAGAGAAACGCCTCCTCCGTGAAGCTCCGAATATGGCTCTGATTCCCCCCAAGCTATCCTGAAACACATTGACAAATTAGAAATGAACATCGATAAATTTGGGGGAAAATCAAGAGTTATAGATGTGTATAAGGTTTAATTGTAATTCGGGGTGGAATAGGGCTTACGAAATGGAGAAATGGAGAAAAGGGGCGAAATAGGGCTAAAACGGCGATGACCGGCGGTGGGGGAGGCATCACCGGTGACGGCGCGGCGGCGTGGGTGTCGGCGTGGGGTCGCCGACTCAGGCGCAGGGTGGTTCGGCTCGGGCAAGGGAAGGGGTGCTCAGGGGGAATTAGGAAAGGTTCGGGCGAAAGCTAGGGAAATTTGGGAGAAATTTGGGAATTTTGTGATTTTTGGCCGCGAGCTGTCAATATATAGGGTTAGTCACTCGGCCGAGTGACACGCGCACTCGGCCGATTGGCTCAGTTTTAAAAGTTTTCGAAATTTTTAGTGAAAGTACCGACTCGACTGAACAGCACTTCCCACTCGGCCGAGTAGACAATGGTCACTCGGCCGAGTGGCAATGCCACTCAGAGCTTTTCAAGTACTGAAAGTGTCTGATTCACTCGGTCGAGTGACAAAGTCACTCGGTCGAGTGGCATATGAATGACAGAGAGGGGTTTTTTAAAATCTTCCCTGATCAGTACCCTACTCGGCAGAGTAGAGTCTTCACTCGGCCAAGTGAAAATTTCACTCGGTCGAGTGGGCTGCTATTTTCAGCTCCAACTCTCTGTTTTTGATCCACTTTCTGATTTTCTTTTCCCCGTCAGTTTCTTCCTTCTCCTAACGGCTGAGCGCATCCCTGAAGCGCTCTCATTTGTCATGGTCATCCTCCATTCATATGGTTTCCTATTCTCCATCTCCTGAAATGAAAAATATTACCCATTGTCAGGTTTTTCTTCGACTCTTGACTCTAAACACTAATAAAGATCTAGAGCAAAAATAAAAAGATAAATTCAACAAAAAATGAGATAAAAACGTCGGGTTGCCTTCCGACAAGTGCTCGTTTAAGGTCTTGAGCTCGACCCCTTAAGATACGCGTTTAAAGCTCGATGTTTGGTGCATGTGAGATGTGCGTGTCAAATTTGCCGGGAAGGCCGCTTGGGTTGAGTTGTTGATTTATTTCAACGTTCCTCGGCACCCCTTCATCATGGGTGGTAGTGGGGGATGAGTCCCCTAAGCTTGAGCTTTTAACATCTTTTTTCTTGCCGACGGCAAAGATTTGTTGTCTGGTGGAGCTTTCTTCGTATGCTTCACCGTAGAGAGCTTGCATAGCTCTCTCATCTTGACGACATCAGCGTCGTATTTCTCCTCGTCCGTAAGAGGGTCCGGCGGGTCTCCCATCATATCACCATCTTGGGAAGATTGACCCTCTTTGGGGCCGTCATCGTGCATGGCGCCGATGGCAAATGGCATGGCATCGTCAATCACCTCATCGAGGATGTCCATGTAGTCCACGTCCTCTAGCCAAGGCATATGCTTCATCGCTTTTGGAATGTGAAGCTCAACTTCAATATTACCGACGTTCAAGGACAAGGTTCCTTCCCTCACATCAACAATCACTCCGACGGTGGCCAAGAAGGGGTGTCCAAGAATCAGCGACGTATCGCCCTCCTCCTTAATATCCATCACCATGAAGTCGCACGGCAAGCAAAGTCCGCCCGGTATTTGTAGTTGTATGTTTTTCGCAATCCCCACTGGCCTAGTGATTCTCCCATCGGCGCGTTGTATCTTCATGTCCATCGCCTTTAGGTCGGTCCCCATGTTCAATTTCTTAAACATCGTGAGGGGCATGAGGCTCACACTTGCTCCCAAATCTACCAAAGCCTTTTGTAGTGGGACTCCTCCAAGCGTGCAAGGAATTCGGAAACTACCAGGATCTTTGAACTTGGTCGGTGCTTTCTCCTTCCTAGTAAACCACGTACTTTTCTCGGCGATCATGAAACTTTCCTTTCACTTCTTTCCTGCGATCAAATCCTTTAGGAACTTTGCATATGATGTGATTTCGATAATTGCAACCAAGAATGGGATATTCAAGCTCACACCTCGAAAATACTCCAGAAATTTGACAAGCCTCTTCTCAATTCTCGCCTTCGCCAACCGTTGTGGGAATGGTACCTGTGACATATAAGTGCGCTCCTCACGTGGCTTTTCTACCTTGGATTTTTCACCGTCGTTTGATGCCTTTAGGTCCTCATCTTCATTGACCGATTCTTTATCAAACGAAATTTCTTCCCTCTGCTCCTTAGTTTGAGTCATGGCAGGGGTAGTGTCCTTTCCGTCTCTTGTAGTTACCGCCACAACCGCATTGATGTGGCCGGTATTGCTTCGTTGGTTTTGTTCCGGTTGAGCTGGTAATTGTTGATTGTTCTTATTAGCAATGATAGTTGCTCCGATAATTATGCCACGATGGTGTTGAGAAAGTCTTATTGAGCCGTCAATCTTGCATTGATCTTCTTTTGTTCTGCCATGAACTCTTCAACACTTGCTTCATGTTCTGACTTTGACGGTGCTTGCGGTGGATTGGGTGCCCTCCATCCTTAATTGTACCCCGGCGGGGGTCTATAAGGCCCCGCTTGTTGCCTCGGTGGGTAGTTTTGTTGTTGGGGTGCTCTTTGTTGACATTGCGGTTGTTGTGGAGGCCGGGCTTGTGGTTGTTGCGGTGGTGGATTCAAGGCTCCATCATTACTGGCGTATGAAAATTCGGGGGAGCCCTTGTAGCCGGGTTCGCCCAATAACCGATACTACCCGCAATATATTGAACTTTCTCCATATCTCCGTCTCCTTGCTCCACTCCAACAAACATAACATGGGCTTGATTTTGCCAGTCACTCATGCTTCCTCCCGGTGTAGAAACGGTGGGAGCTCCATGTGGTTCACTAATCAAATTTTCCAATCTCTCTACAACTTTGTAAAGAGAATCAAATTTCGTAGAGAGCTCCGCCACGGCCTTTGCTTCATAAATACTTGCCGGCTTCAAGGATGACGAAGAATGTCCCCTTTTTCGGCCCACTATTGATTATTCAATGCCATCTCCTCAAGTAAAGCCGTAGGGTCATTCGGTGTCTTTGACAAGATAGCTCCATTGGCTGTTGCATCAATTATTTGCTTTGTGCTTGGTTGCAATCCGTTATAGAAGCTATGCACAAGCTCCCATGGCTCAATGCTATGATGGGGGCATTGGTGTTGGAGATCCTTGAAACGCTCACATGCCTCATATAGAGTTTCTTGAGGGCCTTGCTTGAAGGACATGAGTGTGCTTTGTATCTTGATAGTCTTGGATGGCAAATAAAACTTGTTGACAAATGCACTTGCCAGCTCATCCCAAGTAGTAAAGATCCTCTCAGCTTGCATCCTCAACCAATACAATGCCTTGTCTCGAAGAGTAAACGGAAAGAGGCGCAGTCGAATAGTGTCAGCCAGCACGCCTGGTATCTGGAAGGTGGCGCATTTAGACAAGAACAATTGTAGATGGTAGTGCGGGTTTTCTTGTGAGTTCCCATGAAATGGGTCTTGTTGCATCAACACCACAAGTCCTGTTTTAAGCTCGAAGTTCTTGTCGGCCGCCAACTCCGGCATGACTATATAAGAGGTGATAGATGTGATCTTGGGACGTAGCCTATCTCGGATGGAGACAAGCCTAGCCATACGCGCTGCTAACTCCTCTGGTGTTTCCAGCGCGGCCATATGATCTTCCTTTATAGCAAGTCTCCTCTCAGCTCTAAGCCTCCTTTCCGTACGCTCGATCTTAGGATCAAATAATATGTCTTCTTGGTGTGCCTTCGATCTCATGTACATGCACAGAAAAAGAGAGTCTAGAAAGAATTGTTAGCACAATAGAGGAATAAATGAGTGAGAATAATAAAAAATAAAAAAATGGCTAAGTAAAGAAAATAAAATACCGTCACCTCCCCGAAAACGGTGCCAAAAACTTGATCACGTACGGATATACACCCGGCAAACGACTGTAGTCTTACCGTAAGCGCACGGTGAAGTGACGAGCGGGTATCGAACACATGGAGGACAATTGACAGTACTCTATCTTGATCACCTAGCTATTGATGGAATAATAGAATGGTTTTGGGAATGTTGTCACAGTCGTTCAAATAATAAATAGAATTCAATATAATAAAAGTATCTAGGGCAAGGGAATCCTCACTACAGATCATCACTTATCCTTGTAGATCATGAATCTCAATGTTGCAAGGCTTGAATTAAGGTGAACTAGTCGCAACTGAATGTAGAACCTAGCTTATGCTCTCGTGCTATTGCCGGTCTATAGCAACCTAGATTAGATCTCACTCTCGTGCAACCTCTAACTTAAGCTACTAGCATGAAGATCGACATCATCGTCCAATCACACCTCAAACCCACTCTCGTGCAAACTCGACCTACGATCTAGGTTATGATAGTTCGTATTCGCCCAATCTCTTGCAAACGAATATGAGTATAGATTTATAATAGAAATCATAGCTTTGGTCCAATCTCTTACAAACCAAGTCTAGAGAATCTCGATTATAAACCTAAATCAAATATCTAGGCCTTCCCATCGATCTAATCCAATCTCTTGCAAACCCCAATCGATGGAAATTCCTAGCTACACGTAATAAATCAATCACAACTTAACCGTCTATCAATCCTAGCAATAATTCAATTCGTTCATCACAATTCTAATATCGGGTCCACAGGGTTCATCCCCATGCCCTAGAACGACAGAACTACTCACAATTAATCATAGCAATCTCAGAAATAATGAACAAGATCATAGCACAATTCATGATTGAGAGAAAACAATTCATAAAAACAAGAAATTTATCTAGAAAGAACAAAACAAATTGCACGTCTTTGATCTCCAGCTGAGAATTACAATAAGAATTGCTGTCAAAATTAAATTCAAGTCCCTCCTAAAACTAGGAATAAAACTAGCCTTAAATACAAGTCAAAATCATCCAGAAATTCCTGATAGAATTGCCCCTGGCGCAGCCAAAAAACCTAAATCGTGATACAGTTGGACTGCGCCACTCGGCCAAGTGGAACTTGTCACTCGGCCGAGTGACAGACTGTCACGACCCGCTTCCCTAAAATGGAGGCGAGACGTGAAAAGGTCCGCACGGGAGTGGAGCGATGAAGCCCCAAACCCGATAAGCGTCAATTTAGTATAAGCAGGTCCCTGTAATTGCAATCGAAACAACAACAATAATAATATAAGACGGATATGAAATACCAATCCCAAAGTTTGTCCACAAAATATTCAACATCACAGAAAAGCCACCATGCTAAAAGAAAGAGTCTAAGGGCCCAGAACAAGGCCAAACAAAAGCAACGACATAAAAAGTATAGGTGCCACGCACCGATAACAAAACAACTGTCTGACAAAAGTAAAACACACGGAGACACTAGGACTGGTCCCCAGTGTCCACGTACTCCCCGTCCAACACGGGCGCAAGCTCGGCGTCCGCAAACACCTCACCCTCAGCGAGCAACTCAGGCTCAAGGTCTAACATGCGTCACCCAAAAGAGAAAAGGGCACATGTCAGCAAGTCTAAAAAGACTTGGGCAAGGAAACTGAAAGTGACTAACAACCTAGCATTTAAATGTTAAACAATGGCATGGCAGTTGAATATGATGCAACAGTTTAAAAGAGAGGCAAGCACGCACGATGTAGCAAAAGCTACCAAATCACTGATTACTTATCATTTAACACTTATCACTTATCACTTATCACTTAACACTTAACGCTTAACACTTAGTGCATAGAGAGTCCACTTGCTGGCCGGCTCGTTTATCTCTATCACTATCAATCACTTAAACACTAGAGATTTCACCTGCTGGCCGGAGTGGCGGATCAAGCCACTCGGGCTCAGTCCGCTTATCTCTTACCCCACCCACATGTGTCGAGCGTTGGGGTTTCCAACTCATTATGCTCGCTTCTGGTCACGAGCCAGGAAAATAAGTGTGTGTTGACTTCCGAGCGTTGGGGTTAGCAACTACAGGGCTCGCTTCGGGAACACGAGCCAGGAAACATGGGATTGTAGCGTGTGCTACGCAATCACGATAAATAATCACTATGCAATGCCATGAACAGATAATTGCGTACCGTTAATGGAATTTAAACGTGACATATGAGCATGATGAGGGTGACGGACCAAGCTTCGTTGTCAAGCTAGGTCAAGGGCGTCTAAACGGCTATCCTTTCACCATTTAGTCTCTTTTACGCTAAAATAAGGGAAATGGCCTAAGACAGGGCCCAAATCAAGAGATGCAAGTATCACTTGCCTATCACCGGGGATGACGGTTACGAAAGTTCGTTTCCGCGAATGCTAGCCTACGGGGAATCGCTGTTATGGGGAACAATCATCAAAACACAAGTATTTTATTAGGGTTTCATAAAAATTACAATAGGATAAGAAAACAACGGTAGATCGATTTCTTACCGAGAGGAGGCGGAAGAAACACTCCGGGGAACCCTGGGATCAGATCTGGAAGCAAATGGAGAAGTTTGGGGAAACTAGGGTTTTGGGGGATTTGATGGATTTTGATGGATTCGGTGAGATTTTGGGGAAGATGAGAGGTAGAAAGAGTGGATGGATGGGTTGGATGATGGATTTGGGGCTTGGAATGAAGGATTGAAGCTTGGAGGAAGATGGGGGCTCAAGGGGGAAGATTTTAGGGTTTTGGGTCGTGTTGGGGAAGAAGAAAACGTTTGGGTTGAGTTTAAATAGGTTGGGCTGGCGGCTGCCCAGAAATTAGGGTTTTAACACTGGTTAGTCGGTCAAAGAACAACCACTGACCGACTAGTTTGGCAACTAGTCGGTCGGTCGACCAACGCAGACCGACTAAGTGTAAACAGTAACTCCTGAACGAAAATAGGATTCTAGAGTTAGTCGGTCCATGAACAAGTACTGACTGACTAGTTTAGCATCTAGTCGGTCGATGAACGTTCTTAGACCGACTAAGAGTAAACAGTAACTGATACAAAAATAAGATGATGAGTTAGTCGGTTCAAGAAGCATTGCTGACCGACTAGTTTGCAACCTAGTCGGTCAACCAACGTTCTTAGACCGACTACCGATAAACAGTAACTCTTGAGAAATTTAGAAAGCTAACTAGTCGGTCCAAGAAGGATTGTCGACCGACTGGATCGTCATCTAGTCGGTCGGTGGCCCTTCTTACACCGGCTAATGAGCACCAAAAGTTCCGATACGGAGCGCGGGGCCCCGGGATCGATTCCTAAGACTTCTAGGCTCGATCTAATAGTTAGATATGACCGTTATGAAGTCCGTCACGAATGACATACTTCGAAATCGACGATCCTAAGGAAGAAACGAGAAAGTACGACGAATCGATCGAAAATGAAAGCTACGGAGACGAAAACCACACATGAGGAGAAAATCCACCAAAACACATATTATATTATATTAAATCCAGATACATGAAAAGCAGTCGTTACATCCTCCCCGACTTAAGAAAAATTCCGTCCTCGGAATTTCCAAAAACTCACGAGTCCGGAAACAAAAGTGGGAAACGCTCTCGCATCTCATCCTCATTCTCCCAAGTAGACTCTCCAGGTGAGCCGTGTCGCCACATCACCCTCACAAGATTGACAATCTTGTTCCGAAGCGATTTCTGACGCCTGTCCAGAATCTGCACTGGATGCTGGTCATACGTCATATCGGGGTGAACGGTAATCTCCGAAAAATCCACCGCATGAGACGGATCGCTAATGTATCGACGAAGCTGCGACACATGGAAAACATTGTGAACTCCTTCCAAAGATGGCGGCAAGGCCAAGCGATACGCTACCTCGCCAACCCTCTCCAAAATGTCAAACGGTCCAATGTATCGCGGGCTCAACTTCCCACGCTTCCCAAAACGAATCACACCACGATTCGGGAAAATCTTCAAGAACACATGGTCGCCCGGCTGAAATTCCAAAGGACGACGTTTAGCATCCGCCCAATGCTTAAAACGGTCCTGAGCAATCCTCAACCTCTCCCGAATATTCCTGACGATATCCACGGCCTCCACGATCATCTCAGGCCCCAACAACTCCCGATCACCAACGTCATCCCAACTCAATGGCGATCGACATTTCCTCCCATAAAGAGCGGCGAACGGCGCCATGCCAATACTCGCCTGGAAGCTGTTGTTGTAGGAAAACTCTACCAGATGTAGATGGTCCTCCCACGAACCCTTGAAATCCAACATGCACGCCCTCAGCATGTCTTCCAAAATCTGAATCGTCCTCTCGGACTGGCCATCCGTCTGCGGATGGTACGCCGTGCTGAAACTCAGACGCGTACCCAAGCTCTTCTGCAAACTCTGCCAGAACTGAGATGTGAACCTCGTGTCTCTGTCAGACACGATACTCACGGGGACTCCATGAAGTCGCACGACCTCCTCCATATACCTCCTCGCCAGCGCCTCAGTGGACTGTCCCACTCGGAACGGAATAAAATGCGCAGATTTGGTCAACCGATCCACGATTACCCAAATCACGTCATTCTGCTTCGGACTCCGAGGTAGTCCAGTCACGAAATCCATAGTGATGTGTTGCCATTTCCACTCCGGAATCGGAAGCGGTTGTAGCAACCCGGCCGAACGCTGATGCTCCGCCTTCACTTGCTGGCAAACCAAACACTTGGCTACACTCCGAGCCACACTCCTCTTCATACCATGCCACCAATAATTCAGACGAAGATCGTGGTACATCTTGGTGCCACCAGGATGCACAGAATACGGCGAACTGTGTGCCTCCACCATCAGCTCCTCTCTGATATCCCCAGCAGGCACACACAACCTGGCTCCAAACCTCAGCGAGCCATCCTCATGAATCAAAAAGTCAGTCCGCAGACCGGCTTCCACCTGCTCCCGAATACTCGCCAGCTTCGGATCCTCAGCCTGGCCAGCCTTAATCCGATCCACGATCGTCGACTGTACCTGCATGTACATCAACGAAGAAGCCTCTCCAGGAAGAACAATCTCTACACCAGACTCGCAAAAATCCTGCTGCAATCTCCACTACAAGGTCAAAATCATCACCACTGGAAGCCTACTCAAGGCATCAGGAACCACATTCACCTTGCCAGGGTGATACTGCAAATCAATCTCATAATCCGCCATAAGCTCCAACCATCGACGCTGTCGCATGTTGAGCTCCTTCTGAGTGAAAATATACTTCAAGCTTTTGTGATCGGTGAAAATCTTCACTTTCTCACTCAGCAGGAAGTGCCTCCAAATCTTAAGAGCAAACACAACGGCAGCCAACTCCAAATCATGTGTCGGATAATTCTTCTCATGAACCTTAAGCTGACGTGACGCATACGCCACAACATGCCCGTGCTGATGCAACACACAACCGAGACCCTTGCCAGAAGCATCGCAAAAGATCTCAAATCCACCGCTGCGATCAGGCACGACAAGAATAGGGGCACTCGTCTACCTCTCCTTCAGAATACCAAAAGCACTCTCACAATCACTCGACCAAACATAAGCAACATCCTTCCGCGTCAACCTGGTCATCGGCTCAGCAATACGGGAAAAGTCCTTAATGAATCGCCGATAATAACCAGCAAGTCCAAGGAAACTCCGAATCTCAGACGCTGACGACGGAACATGCCACTCCCTGATGGCCCTAATCTTCTCGGGATCCACTGAAATACCATCTCCAGTCACCACATGCCCCAGAAAAGCAACTCGATCCAGCCAAAACTCGCACTTCGAAAACTTAGCATACAAACGATGCTTCCTCAAGATTTCCAATACCGTCCTCAAGTGCGATGCATGCTCTTCCTCCGACTTCGAATAGATCAGAATGTCGTCAATAAAGATAACGACAAACTTATCCAAAAAGTCGTAGAAAATCAGGTTCATCAGATTCATGAAAACTGCGGGTGCGTTAGTTACACCGAAAGGCATAACCACAAACTCATAGTGTCCATACTTCGTCCTGAACGCTGTCTTCGGAACATCATCCTTCTTCACCTTCAACTGATGGTAACCGCTCCTCAAATCCAATTTAGAAAACACCCTCGAACCTCCAAGCTGATCAAAAATATCATCGATGCGAGGCAACGGGTATTTATTCTTAATGGTCACCGCATTCAATCCCCGATAGTCCACGCACATGCGACGCGAACCATCCTTCTTCTTAACCAGCAACACCGGTGCTCCCCACGGAGACACACTAGGATTAATATAACCCTTCAGCAACAGCTCATCCAATTGCTTCCGCAACTCTTCCAACTCTACAGGTGCCATAGGATACGGCGCCTTCGAAATCGGCTGCGCACCTGGAATGAGATCGATAGAAAATTCCAAAGCTCGATCAGGCGGCAAACCAGACATCTCCTCGGGGAAGACGTCACCAAAATCACGCACCACAGCTGGCCACTCCAGCTCCATCTGCATAGCCACAGCCTCCACCGGCCTGGCCCGAAATCTGACAGGACCAAGCGAACTGCTACCACGACTGAACTCAAACACTGGATGTCTGGGAATCTCGAACACCACCTTCTTCCTCCTGCAGTCGATCGTAGCATAGAAGCTCGCAAGCCAATCCATCCCAAAGACCGCATCGTAGTTGGTGATGTTGTGGACAATAAAATCAGCATAAAGCTCATGTCCACAAACCACCACAGAGCAAGGACTGCATCCACGATGCACCGTGACTACTCCATTCCCTGTGACGATATTCCAACTCTTGGAGAGAAGGGGACGTCGACAAGGAATGCTTCTCCACGAAGCTCTGGGCCAAAATGCACATTGACGCACCTGAGTCAAAGAGGACTCGGGCAGGGAACGTGCAAACCAAAACCACACCTAACAAACAGTCTAATCGATCAAATCTTACTCTAGCAACACCATACACAAGCATTCACATAATTTAACAATCAATTTAATTAAGGAAGGAACAATCTAGATCGAAAGTTACCTGCAATGACCTCATCCATGGCCAAAACCTCATCCTCAGTCATCAGAAATGCCTGCCTCCTCGGCGGAGCGGCCTGCTGAAAAGCCTGCTTCTGCGGAATGAGGAGCACCCCACGACCAGCGGGCACCGGGGCTCTCTGCTGCAACGGCGGGGCAGCAATAGGTGTCCTCCAAGGTTGCCTCAACCTCGGGCACTCCCGGATAGCATGGGCAGGATCTCCACAGATAATACATTGCCCCAAGAACTTCCTACATGATTCCTTGATATGGCCCTCCTTGCCACAGAAATTGCAAGTCCTCCTAACAGGCCCTCCTGGCCTCTTAAACTGAACAGGTGGGTTCGGCCTGAATCCAGGTCTAACCACAGCTCTCGCCTGTTCCACGGGCCTCCTCACAGCACCAACAATAGACCCCTTCCTCTGGTTCACAAGCAGCTCCTGCCTCTTGGCAGCGACCAAAACCTTCTGATAAGATTCCCGATCAGAAGAGGTCACAAAACTCTGGAGCTCCGAAGCGAGTCCCTGCAGGAACCTCTGAGCTCTCTCCTCAGCGTCCTGCACCATCTTCGACGCAAACCGACTCAGCCTCATGAAATCCTGGTGGTACATGTCCACCGACGAGTTCCCCTGCTTCAGATCGATAAAACGCTGCAGCATCTCTTCCCTGGCAGCCTTCGGGAAGAACTCACCATCAAATCTGGCCTTGAAGGTAGCCCAGACGATCGGCTCCACTAACATCTTTTCTTCAGCATCCCACCAGTTCCGAGCATTATCCTTCAGCTGGCGCTTCGCCAAGTCAACCCAACTTACTTCGTTGACCTTGGACATCTTCAGATTGTCCTCGATATTCCTCATCCATTCATCAGCAGCTAGAGGACCTTCGGTTCCATCAAAATACGCAGGACCCAGCTCTCTGAACTGCTTCGCCCCAGGCTCAGGGCGTGGGGCTTCCACTACCCGAGCAGCTCGAGTCACCGGAGCATTCTGCACCTGCAGAAGCACACCCTGCTGAACCTGCATCATCTGCAACATCATCCTCATCATCTCTCCATTGGTGGGCTCCCGCTCAGGCTCCTCGTCATGAGGGGGCGCACTACTACCACCACCACGGGTGATTCGCCTTCCTGCCATCTAATGACGCAGAAAACGAAACAATTAGACTCATAGCTTAGGGCTCAGATGTCGAACTTATTTGTTGGACAATCTCGCATTATTATTGTTATTCCGATAATTGCAGTTACAGAAGGAGACCTGCATGGGCCACCACTAAAACCTGTCACGACCCGCTTCCCTAAAATGGAGGCGAGACGTGAAAAGGTCCGCACGGGAGTGGAGCGATGAAGCCCCAAACCCGATAAGCGTCAATTTAGTATAAGCAGGTCCCTGTAATTGCAATCGAAACAACAACAATAATAATATAAGACGGATATGAAATACCAATCCCAAAGTTTGTCCACAAAATATTCAACATCACAGAAAAGCCACCAGGCTAAAAGAAAGAGTCTAAGGGCCCAGAACAAGGCCAAACAAAAGCAACGACATAAAAAGTATAGGTGCCACGCACCGATAACAAAACAACTGTCTGACAAAAGTAAAACACACGGAGACACTAGGACTGGTCCCCAGTGTCCACGTACTCCCCGTCCAACACGGGCGCAAGCTCGGCGTCCGCAAACACCTCACCCTCAGCGAGCAACTCAGGCTCAAGGTCTAACATGCGTCACCCAAAAGAGAAAGGGGCACATGTCAGCAAGTCTAAAAAGACTTGGGCAAGGAAACTGAAAGTGACTAACAACCTAGCATTTAAATGTTAAACAATGGCATGGCAGTTGAATATGATGCAACAGTTTAAAAGAGAGGCAAGCACGCACGATGTAGCAAAAGCTACCAAATCACTGATTACTTATCATTTAACACTTATCACTTATCACTTAACACTTAACACTTAACACTTAGTGCATAGAGAGTCCACTTGCTGGCCGGCTCGTTTATCTCTATCACTATCAATCACTTAAACACTAGAGATTTCACCTGCTGGCCGGAGTGGCGGATCAAGCCACTCGGGCTCAGTCCGCTTATCTCTTACCCCACCCACATGTGTCGAGCGTTGGGGTTTCCAACTCATTATGCTCGCTTCTGGTCACGAGCCAGGAAAATAAGTGTGTGTTGACTTCCGAGCGTTGGGGTTAGCAACTACAGGGCTCGCTTCTGGAACACGAGCCAGGAAACATGGGATTGTAGCGTGTGCTACGCAATCACGATAAATAATCACTATGCAATGCCATGAACAGATAATTGCGTACCGTTAATGGAATTTAAACGTGACATATGAGCATGATGAGGGTGACGGACCAAGCTTCGTTGTCAAGCTAGGTCAAGGGCGTCTAAACGGCTATCCTTTCACCATTTAGTCTCTTTTACGCTAAAACAAGGGAAATGGCCTAAGACAGGGCCCAAATCAAGAGATGCAAGTTTCACTTGCCTATCACCGGGGATGACGGTTACGAAGTTCGTTTCCGCGAATGCTAGCCTACGGGGAATCGCTGTTATGGGGAACAATCATCAAAACACAAGTATTTTATTAGGGTTTCATAAAAATTACAATAGGATAAGAAAACAACGGTAGATCGATTTCTTACCGAGAGGAGGCGGAAGAAACACTCCGGGGAACCCTAGGACCAGATCTGGAAAAGATTGGAGAAGTTTGGGGAAACTAGGGTTTTGGGGGATTTTGGGGATTTGATGGATTTGGGTGAGATTTTGGGGAAGGTGAGAGGTAGATAGAGTGAATGGATGGATTGGATGATGGATTTAGGGCTTGGAATGAAGGATTGGAGCTTGGAGGAAGATGGGGGCTCAAGGGGGAAGATTTTAGGGTTTTGGGTCGTGTTGGAGAAGATGAAATCGTTTGGGTTGGGTATAAATAGGTTGGGCTGGCGGCTGCCCAGAAATTAGGGTTTTAACACTGGTTAGTCGGTCAAAGAACAACCACTGACCGACTAGTTTGGCAACTAGTCGGTCGGTCGACCAACGCAGACCGACTAAGTGTAAACAGTAACTCCTGAACGAAAATAGGTTTCTAGAGTTAGTCGGTCCATGAACAAGTACTGACCGACTAGTTTAGCATCTAGTCGGTCGATGAACGTTCTTAGACCGACTAAGAGTAAACAGTAACTGATACAAAAATAATATGATGAGTTAGTCGGTTCAAGAAGCATTGCTGACCGACTAGTTTGCAACCTAGTCGGTCAACCAACGTTCTTAGACCGACTAACGATAAACAGTAACTCCTGAGAAATTTAGAAAGCTAACTAGTCGGTCCAAGAAGGATTGCCGACCGACTGGATCGTCATCTAGTCGGTCGGTGGCCCTTCTTACACCGGCTAATGAGCACCAAAAGTTCCGATACGGAGCGCGGGGCCCCGGGATCGATTCCTAAGACTTCTAGGCTCGATCTAATAGTTAGATATGACCGTTATGAAGTCCGTCACGAATGACATACTTCGAAATCGACGATCCTAAGGAAGAAACGAGAAAGTACGACGAATCGATCGAAAATGAAAGCTACGGAGACGAAAACCACACATGAGGAGAAAATCCACCAAAACACATATTATATTATATTAAATCCAGATACATGAAAAGCAGTCGTTACACAGACCTTGATAAAAAACAGAGAATCGGGGATTTTTGGGGTCTGTCACCCTGTCATACTCGACCGAGTGAGCTTCTTCACTCAGTCGAGTGAGCTTTGATACTCGATCGAGTGAGGCTTCTCCAAATTCCAGTAAGTTGGATGTTTCTTGGGGAGAAAACACTGTCATACTCGGTCGAGTGGACTACTTCACTCGGCCGAGTGATATTTCTCACTCGGTCGAGTGAACTTTGACTCGGCGTGCTCCTGTATCCGTTGTTCAGCCGAGCACGATCCTTCACTCGGCCGAGTCTGCTCGGCCGAGTGAGCTGCTTCTGCGGCTCTTTCTTCTCCTCCTCACTTCCTCGTCAATTCTATCGAACTTCTTCCTCTTCCGCTCATCATCTATCATTGCTAGCTCCTCAATAAGTCCGTGAGCGATGCTCTGGTGTGCGTGAAAGTCCCTTGATCTCATTTTCACTCCAGATCGCTCCATATTTCCTGAAATACGACAAAAACAAGAAATAGTGAAAAGTAATGCGATATCGTCGAATAATCGTGAAAAACGCAATATTGGCGATCGAAATGACATGAAAACATGCAGAAAAAAGTTGTAAAATAAGAAGCGATCACTCCCTTGTTGTCGTGAACAAGAGAAGATCCGAGCTGCCGTTGAGTTCTTCTAAATACTACCGCACCATCGTCGAGGTCTCTTGCCCAACGTATATACAGCCGTCGACTACTGCATGCCCTAGCGAGGCTTCTTGCTGCCGTTCTCCATTACCGTCGACGTCGAGTCCAACTTGTTGCGCTTCATTGCATCATTGTCCATCCATCAGAGAAGCCGAAGCTGACCCTACCGCCGTGGAGATCGCCTTCTATAACGACCTGGTCCCCGGGATACCCGATAAGTACGAATCTGTATCGGGTATTCCTGAAGAGACGAGTGTTACGTAGAAATAAAGAAAAGAGAGTAGGAAGAACACTGCATGTACTACACACATACTGGAAAGTACAAGTAAAACTCCATCACATATAAAAACACTGAGAAAATAACGAAAGTACAATATTCCATTTTATTGATACATGGATACATCTTATACATACACCAACATCTTCATATTCACAACTCTAAGTACAAAGGTCCACTCGAAAAAGAAACACCAAAAGTACAAGTCTCTCATCATACCCCTCACCACCCAATACTACAACTGATCACCAACTCCAAAGCTCCAGCTGCTATCTCCAACCTCCAACTCACATGACCTGAAATTCAACGGGGACACGTCAACGCGTGACCCAGTAGAAACTCCTAACACTCTAGTAGAACCCAGTTTTAGAACTGGTTTACCTATCTAGGAGAGGGTGGTCTAACAAGTAAGGTTCATGGTGCATAAAAGTGATCACATTCCAACATGTGAACTTAGTTATAAGAACTTGCAAAACATGCATATGAAACCATATTATGAAATGTAGATATTGAAAGGAAGCATAAGAACATGTTACCATGGGATAGCAGTATTAAAGTAAACAAAAATAAGGAGACATGAGATAACAACATTTATAAATTAAAGACAATTACTTGAAGTTATTGATTCACATATTTGGAAACTCGTGTAAACCGTAGGACGCTAAGGAGTCGGACTTCACCCAAGGTGGGTGAAAAATGGTACCTCAATCAGCGACACGAGCACTGGAAGGGTCTCTCGTAACTTCGTACCCGAACGGGGCAAGGTACTAGAGCGAGACTCATTTCGGTTTTTCTGTCGGACAAACGGAGCAAACCATCATTTACCGTCATGGTGCGGCACGAGGACACTGGAGGCCTCTCTAACCCTCTCCAACTCCCCTTCTGGGGGCAACACATCGAGCGAGAAATCATAATTCATATGTCCGCTCCTTAGCTCCTAAAGTTTACCCGTATTTCCCCCAAACCCACATCCGGAGTCTCACCCATTTTAGAATGGACTGAGCTCCCGATGTCAAACTCTTATCCTCACTCTCAGTTTTTAAAGTATTTCTTCGTTTGTCAACAAATTATCTAGCGGTCTCGACTACCGCTTTTTCATCTCTCCATCTCTTTTATAATTTCACCGATGTTGTAATTCAGCAACGACCATTGTCTTTTCATTTCATTATCGCATAGTTCCATTTCTATCTTCATATGAAAATTTACATGGAAATATAAACAAGCATACAACATGAATAGTGTCTCAAATATCATACTTAACCAAAAGGGAACTATAACACTAGCATATGATTTATGGTATGAACAATAATACTACCATTTAACCATATTACAATCTACTCATGTCCAATGTACTACTAATCATGGAACATAAGCATATGAATAATTTGATGACTGAAATTAAACAAAACTTATGTGACAATAAGACGAACATTACCCATATGCGTATTAACGCTTAACAAATGGTTCTACAATTTTAACAAACTATTACCATACTGAAATTTTATCCATTTGCAAGATAACCACATGAACTAATTAACTCAATTGAAAGGTTAAAGTCAAATATAACATGATCATCTCAATATTAAAAAATCATTTATGAATCTGCCTAAAACAGCTAATGCAGAAAGATTGGCTCTGTTACCCTATCTACAGTCAGAATTAGCTTTTAGTCCCTTCTTCGAAGTTGTAGATATGGCAGTTTTGCATTGCTGTACCAAATTTTAGAAAATAATATGATATGGATGATTTATTGTGATCAGTTTAGTAATAGATGACAATATTTAAAAAAACAGAAACATTACATCAACTTCATCAGTGCTTTTCTCCCATTTACAAGCAGATTTGGGTGAAAAAAAATTGGGTATTGTGAATCTTGAAGAGTAGTTGTCCAAAATGTCCTAGAACTTCTAATTTCAATAAGAATTGTGGCCGAAATCTTGGTTTTAATACAAGTGTCAAAACTACCAGAAATTGGACAAGTTGCAGAAAAAGTCCTATTTCTCCTACATTTTGAATTGAACATATGGCATATGTTATATGATGTTGGGGTAGTACTTCGAGATCTACATGAATATATTTTTTATAGATTTTTATTTCATCTAGGTTGGGAGATACTCTCAGTTTAACAGAGAATAAAAATATTGAAATTTCAGAACAGTTTTGATTGAAACACCAGTTTGCATGTCCGAATTTTTATAAAATCATACAGTTAGAATTTGGGAATATGATCTAAATTAAAAATTTGTTCGTAACAATGAGATACCCAACAGATAAAATTTCCAAAGCATTTCCATTAGCCAATTAAGCCCATCACTTAGTCAAAGTTTCAATTTTTCTGGATAAAATTTCAGCATCAAGAACAAAAGTGTTTCATGAAAGTTAATTTAATTCTCATTGTCCTAAAACTAAATTCTACCTAGGTGAAAGAAATTTCTACCTCCAAAGTCCTCCAAAATTTCTTTGGCCCTTCTTAGTCCTTGAATAATTCTTGGGCCTACTTCTTCAATCTCCTATCTTCAAGCTCCAAATTAGTTTCTAAAGATGGATTTAGGATGATTTTTGAGGTGAATTTTGATGGATGAATGATGAGGAATGAGAGGGGTGCTTGAAAGAGTTCTTGGTGGAGAGAAAATGAAGTAAATGAGTGAAAGAGGGGGAGATAAAATTTTGGCCAGAATTGGGAAGGAGAAGGAGAGTGAGAGTGAGAGAATATGGGATTTTCTTGTTTTTTTTTTGTTTTTCTTTGCCTAGATTTTAGGTCTCCCTAAAACCCTCTCATCCTTTCATTTAGTCAAAGTCTAAGCCATGTGTCTCCTTCTTAATTAGCAAGATGACACCTAACAAGCTAAGGTGTCATGGTAAAACAATTTTGGAATTTGTATTTTGCAAAAATAAAAAAACATCTTGAAATACCATATACACTATAAATACAAGTATTCATCCAAATACTCCTATTTACTAAATTCAAAAGATGAGTTTAAAATATTTTTAAAAATAATTCCTACACCAAAATAATTAAAGAAAAATACAAGCAAACTTCCAAGAATTATACGTACGTATTTACATCAAAATACGTATAAATACGCGTACATTAAAATTGGGGTCATTACACCTTCCCTTACCGGCTTGCCGCCAAAGTTGGAGAAGATGAGATCCCGCCGCCGAGTCGTCGTTGCCGTGAGTACAAAGAGTAATATGGGTTCTATTAAACACGAGCTGACATGGACAGGAGTTCATGCAATCAAAAGAATGAAGAGAACTGCTGATGTGGATTCTTTTTAAGGAATTGCTTTGCGCACAGACCGAATTAAATTGAGTTTGAACTGGGATTTCTTTGCACACATACCACAGTGCTATTTGAGCCATAGTTTGATATCCAGGAGTCACGCCAGACTGAAGCTGACGCCGTGCTGAACGATAGAGACGATACACCATCACAATCTGAGCATTTCTGAACCCTTTACTTTATCATTATAAATGTGATTGTGTATAGATCTTTGTAAGAGAAACTTTACCGTTATTGTGTTCTTTTGGGACTTGTTTGGTTGGGGCTAGACAAGAGGGTCTTGACGTGTTGTTACAGTCAAGATACGCATTTACTAGGTTGATAGGATTCTGTACTTTGTTGAGTGTGGTATAGTTTAGGCGGGGAGTTGGAGCTAAGACCACATTGTAGGTGTACAGAAAGAACATATTAATGCTAGTATTTGCTTTGGGATTAGAGTAGGTCATTGCTGCGACCGAACCAGGGTAAATCTGTTGTGTATTCTGTGCTTACATTTTATTTACCCTGCTTGTGTTTTTAACTGCGTGTGATTTCTCGTTGGTTGCGCGAGAATTTTTTTAAGCCTATTCACCCCCCCCCCCTCTAGGCTAGGATCCAGATCCAACAGCCATAAACTGACTGAGAGTGTGTACTGCATGGGAAATATCAGGGCGAGTGGCTGATAGGTAAATAAGGGTACCAGCAAGTTCACGGTATCTGGTAGGATTTGGGTAATGGTGTACCATCAGAGCATCGAAGCTTAGGATAAAGTTCCATAGGAGTAGTCACTGGTGAAGATGCTACTTGTGAGGGGTCTATAGTAACTCTTTTTAGAAGATCAGATATATATTTTTGTTGAGACAGTAGATACCACGGAAGGAGTAGGCAACTTCAATGCCAAGAAAATACTGTAAATATCATAGATCCTTCATTTCAAATTGTGCTTGAAGATGTCGTTTAAGAGACTGAATGGTCAAACTATCATCTCCGGTGATGATCATGTCATCAACATATAATAGTAAAAATGGTATGACCGTGAGATGTGCTGCGTTAAAACATAGCATAATCAGCAAGGCTCTTTGTGAACAATGGATACATAGAAGTGCAAAAGCAAACCAAGCATGTGGGACTTGTTTCAGACCATATCCAGCGCGTCGAAGACGACATACATAAGATAGAGGTGCATCAATACCAGGAGGTGGTGTCATATAAATTGTCTCAGTAAGATCACCATTGAAGAAGGCATTTTTCACATCCATCTGATACAAGGACCAATTGCAAACTGCAGCAACAACAATGAGAGGGCGGATAGAATTAATTTTGTCAACAGGAGCAAAAATTTCCTCATAATTAATGACATATTCCTGAGAGAATCCTCACGCAACAAGACGATCTGTATATCTTTCAATTGAGCCATCTGATTTGGTTTTAATCTTAAAAATCCACTTACAACGAATTAGTTTTGCTCCTAGGGGTAATGGAACAAGGTCCCATGTTTGAGTTCGTTGAAAAGCTTGAAGTTCCTTCTGTATAGCCTATTGCCATTCAGGATACTTAATTGCCTCGGTATAAAACTTATGTTTTTGTAAAGTGTGAATAGCAGCAAGAAAGGATACAAATTGTGGAGAATAAAAATTTGTTACACAACTATAACGAGGAGGGGGACGTTGATCTCATGGATGATTGCGTCGAGGAGGAGGAGGAGGAGGAGGAGGTGTTGGTGATTGTGGTGATTGTGGGGATAGGAGTGGTGATTATGGCATTTCAGTGACCATTGGAGTGACACCGGAAATAGTCGCATCCGGTGGTGAATCTTTATCAGCATGAACTGTTGGAAACAACGATCTAGGATTTATGGTTTGATGATGACAAACAGTTATGAACGATCTGATGTGTGTGTTAAGTATTTGCAGGAGTGGGACGGACGTAAATATCCAAATGATGGCTATCTCAAAGAGATGGAGGAATTGCTATACACATAGCAATTGGACTAGGTCAAAGAGCTATGCGTTTAGCAAAGAGAACTTGGTCAAATATAGGTTGAGATGGAAAGAATCGTATGTGATTCATTCATATCAAATTAGAGATTTGACAATATCCTATTCCTATTCAAATCAAATCTCTCCAAATATCAAATCTTATATTCCTACTTTCTAGGGATAATTTTTCTAGCCAAAGCGTATTTAAGATTTCATCAAATCTGGAGATTTGGCATCAACCCTAGCTACCCCTACAAATAGGGCTCATCAAAATTGGGAGAAGAAAATATAGCCGGCCATATAACACATTCTTAAAAGAGGAGAGAGGAGGCCGAAATCCTCAGGAGAGATAGCAGTCGTGTTTTTTTTTGCAAGGCCGGATTTTTTTTCCCCCACATCTCCAAGAGCATTCTTTCTATATATATTGCAAGCTCTCTGGGATTTAATTAATTTTTTTTGTGGAGGTGTGTTTGATTTTGACAGGCCGCACAAAATAGTCTCACAGCCGGCTGCACAAAAGATCTCCAAGCCACCACTTTTCTTTGGAGAGTTCATCAATCAAAATAAAACGCACAGGCCAACGAAATTATCCAAGCAAAAATGAAAAGGTGATGTACCTCTGTCCTTGCATTTAAAAAAAATTATAAATGCTTTAAGCCGTTATTAAACCGGATATTTTTTTGCAAGATCCCTTTCTCTGTGCTGAGGTTTGTGAGTTCAAGTTTTTTTGTGAGACTTGTGTGGGAGCCGAAATTTGTGTGTACACAAAAATTTTTGAATTCAAAATCTCTGTGCAAAATTTTGGTTTGTGCCAGGCTGACATTGGGAACGTAACATTCATCTGTGCATTAGAAGAGAAAGGTTAGTTCCTTCATTATTGGTTACTGCATACACAAACAAATCAAAGGTGAGTGGATTAAATATAAATCAAAAGGCACTAGTCCCAGGGTCACGTTTTTGTGTGTGCATGTAATGCTACTCTTTGCAAATGGTCAAAACAAATCTGTGGAATAAAACAAAGGGAAGTGAAATAAAACAAAGGTAAAATTTCTTATGTCATTTAATATCACTTATATTGTTCCCTTTTGTTTGCAAATGTAAACGACAATTGGTGCTCCCGTTATCCTTAAAGCCGCCAAGCTACGACATTGTCGACATATAAAGAAGTGCCCAAGCACCATTGCCGAGATCAGCAAGCATCTACAAAGGAACAGACTCACAAGTTGCATGAGGTGCCGCAACTTGAGTTGTCGAGTCCGAGAGACATCTACTTCTTGTCAGACGACATCTGACCCGTGCTAAACGATAGAGACGACACACCATCACTGAGCTATTCTAAACTCTATTTATTCATCATTGTGATAGTTGTGTATAGATCTCTGTAGGGGAAACTTTTACCATCTGTGTTACTTTTTGGGGACCTGACGACTTGGGAGTCGTCACGGAGGGAGAGCATCTGACTAGATTGATAGTGTAGAGCATGTGGTGTGCGTACGAGCTAGGTGAGAGTAGATTTGGGATCTTGACTCATTTTAGCTGTACTTGATTACATATCTATCTAGTAGGTGCTGTCGGGGGCTGGAGTAGGTCGTGGGGACGACCGAACCAGGGTATATCTGTGTGTATTTTGTGATTGCTTTTTTATTGCCATGTCTGTGCCTATAACTGCGTGGGATTGTTCGTGGGATGCTAGGTGTGTGTGTGTGATCTTATGGCAATTCATCATATTGGGTCATCTCTAGGGGGGAGAGGGAGGGGGGGGGGGAGAGAGAGAGAGAGAGAGAGAGAGAGAGAGAGAGAGAGAGAGAGAGAGAGAGAGAGAGAGAACAAAAGAAGAGAAGAAAAAAGAAAAACACGATGGAAAACGACTCAAAAATGAAGAAAAAGAACACAAATGACGCACAAAGTGCGACTCCCCCAAGCTGAAACTTGCATTGCCCTCAATGCAATAATAGTGAATACGGGAGGGCAATGAAAATGGGGGGAATACGCACCGACACAAAAAATGAAAAACATGCAAAACACACAAACGAAACTGAAAAATAAAGAAAAAGAAAAAGAAACACATAAATAGAAGAAACAAAAGCACGACCAAACGACACATATAAACAGACACACGATGACATCTCACGACAAAACACACAAAAGTCGATTTCCCCCAAGCTAGACATAACAATGCTAGCAATATGATGTGATCATAAGAAGTAGAGATATGCTAGGGGGAAATCTGAAAAGAAAGAAATCAGACTGCAGAAGAGGACGACTCCTCGCCCTCCTCGGAACAGGATGTGGGTGTGTGTGGATGGGAGAGGAGGTGGGTGTGTGTAGAAGTGGGGAAAGTGGTGGATGAATGGGTGCAGTGGAGGTGTGAATGAGGGGTGTAGTGGTGGTGGTGGTGGTGAGTGGTGGAGGAAGTACGACGATCAATGCGGTGGTAGATGGAATGGATATGGCGACAGAAGAGGATGGAGGGGGGAGGGATCGTGAGCGCACCGGTAGTTTTCTGCGACGCGTATATGCGGTGATGGAAGTGGAGGGTGGTGGGAGTGTAGTGACGACGGTAGTGGTCATGGGTGGAGAAGTAGGAACGGGAATGGAAGCGGAGGTGGGTGGTGGAGATGATCGTCGAGGGGTGACGGAGGAGGAGTGGGTGGTGGTGGAACATGGATATGAGTGAGGATGCGGAGAATGGCTGCCAAGTTTCACTCAAGTGCGAGGAAACGTGGGTGAGAAAAGATGGAAGGGGGTGGGTCCGACGAGGTGGATGCGCCAGCGTGCAGAGCAGCAAGCTCAGTCTCTAGAGCAAGACGAGCGGAGACGGCCTGACGGCCATAAGAAGTGGAGGCCCGTCGTGAAGGAGAAATGGTGCCGACGGCAGTGGTCATATCGGCACCGGAGGCTAGGCCTAAGAGGGCCATAGTGACTGCCTGATCGGCCCCTGATATACACCCGGAGAACGATTGTAGTTTTACCACAAGCACACGGTCAAGTGGCGAGCGGGTATCGAACACGAGGAGGTGGTGTTGGTTCCAATCTATCCTAGGTTGGTTTGACTACGAAGGTTTTATTGGTGGAGATGGTTATGGAATGATATAATGAAAATGGTGGTGGATGTCGATGTCGGTGATAAAGAAGTCGGTCAAATATCGATTCAAATACAATATAATAAAAGTGTCTAGGGCTAGAGAATTCCCACTAGGATCGTCATACATCTCTGTGAATCGTGAATCTCAATATTACTAGACTTGTCTTGAGGTGAACTAGTCGTAACTGAATATAGAACCAAACTCACGCTCTCGCGCTATTGCCGGTCTATAGCAACCTAGATTAGGGCCCACTCTCGTGCAAACCCTAACATAAGCCACTAGCATGAAGATCGACATCATCGTCCAATCGCACCTCGAGCCCACTCTCGTGCAAACTCGAGTTACGATCTAGGTTATGATAGTTCATATTCGTCCAATCTCTTGCAAACGAATATGGGTATAGATTTATAATAAAAATCCTAGCTTTGGTCTAATCTCTTACAAACCAAATCTAGCGGATCTCGATTATAAATCTAAATCGAATATCTAGACTTTGCCATCGATTAGAATCCAATCTCTTGCAAACCCCAATCGATGGAAATCCCTAGCTATTCGTAATAAATCAATCACAACCTAACCTCCTAGTAATTCTAGCAACTTAGAAATTCACTCATCACAAATCTGAAATTAGATCCATAGCGTTCATCCACATGCCCTAGAACATCAAATCTACTCAAGCATAGCAATAACGATATAGAGATCAATAAAAGACATTGCTTGCATGTAAAAAGATATCAAATCAAAGATTCAAACAACAAGAATAAGGATAATTAGCTTCGATGAAGAACTTCAATCCAATTACAAGTTTTTAGATCCAATAGGGAGCCTAGGGCATGGCCTAACCTCTAAAATAATCACTAAGAAAACATAATGGGAACTCTCCTCTAATGACGGCTACAAACCCCTTATATAGCCTCCCAAATCCCTAGCAAATAACCCTCCAAAACCTTCTCAAATTCGTGCCCTAAATCACCTTGGCCGCAACTTAAAATCTGGGCCCAGGCCCACTCGCGCTGAGTGGGAATATGACTCGGCCGAGTGGAAATTCCAGCATTGCAGTGTCAACTTGCAGAAATTCTCCAGATTTCATCCAACCTCCGATTGGCGCGTTCTTGGTGGCGATGGAACCGTCATGAATTCTAATATCCATAAAAAATATGAGAAAAATACTTTTATTGCTGGAATGATAGCATATTTCAAAATAGTGGGAGGCTGTCTGAAAATCTGGGCGTGTGTGTCATCGGCGTCACTCGGCCGAGTGGGATTCTTCACTCGGTCAAGTGGACTTCTCTACCCGGCCGAGTAGGATCTTCTGCGGTTCTTCTGAAATTCCAGAGATTCTGCTCAGATCTCAGGAGAAAAACCCTGTCGTACTCGGACAAGTGGACTCCTTCACTCGGTCGAGTGGGCTTTGCCACTCGGCCGAGTGAGGCTTCTCCAAATTCCAATAAGTTGGCCTCTTCTCTGGACGAAATCTTTGTAGCACTCATGCGAGTGGGCTTTCTCACTCGGCCGAGTGGTCTTCCTTGCTCGGCCGAGTGAACATGGCAAATCTTCGGCGCGTATCCGTTTCACTCGGGCGAGTGCGGTCCTTCACTCGGCCGAGTGAGATGTCTGCTCGGCCGAGTGGGGTACTTTTGAGCTCTTTTCTTCTTATTTTCATCTCCTTGCAAATTCTATCAAATTCTTTCCTTCTCCACTCATCCTCTAGCGCTGATAACTCCTCAATAAGGCCATGAACGATGCTCCGTTACGCGCACAAGTCCTTTAAGCTCATTTTTGCTCCCAATTGCTCCATATTTCCTGAAATCCGACCAAAACAAGAAATAGTGAAAAGTAACGTAATATCATCGAATAATCGTGAAAATCGCAATATGAGCAATCGAAATGGCATGTAAACATGCAGAAAAAAGGTATAAAATATGGAGTGATCACTGCCTGAGAAGAAGTAGTAGAAGCCGGGGTGCTGTGATTGGGGCCTACCCCGGGGTCTCCTCTAGACGCTGGGATATCCTGCACGCCTAAGTGGGTAGCAGGGGACTGTGGTCTCGGAGCGTCAGGGATAGGGAACTGAAGATGCAACTCCCCTAAAATCTCTGGGTCGGGTGGAAAAGTCCAATCTGCCACGAGCTGAATAGTCATGCGACCTGGGTTGGGCAGAATAATGTAGGGAGCAGGGGTGGCCATAGAAAAATAAGAATCCACCCTCGGGACGGGGTTTGATCATGTGTGTGCCGCAGGACATCAAGATCTAGATATGTAGATCCTGCGGCACGTGGTAAATCCCTGGGGATGATGATATTGAAGGCTGGATGTGAGGCAATGATAGTGATGAGGCCCCCGCAACAATATTTGCCTTTGCCGGCACGGCTGATATCCGGTAATTTCTGAATAATCCAAGCGCCGCCATGAATGGGTATGCGAGGGGCCCCAAATGAGATCCCATCATCACCAGGAATGAAATCAAACGTCATGGTCCACAGTATAAAAAGATCAGGGATAGTCACGGTGCCGGACTCGTCCCTGGGAAGGAATGTACTAGATATGACGTGGTGGGCCAGACGGAAAACAGGGTGGATGATCGAGGAGGCCTTAGCCGTGGCTCTAGGATAGCGGTCGTGTAGGGTGAGGCGATGCCAAAAAAGACCGACATCAAAGTTGCGGTGATAATTGTAGGGAAGGAAAGCATCGCCTCCAAGAATAGGGAAACCGAAGATACTACTGATCGTGTTATGATTGGTGCGGATAGATCGGCTTCGAACACGGAAATTAACGATGGATCCCGCCACACATTTGAGGGGAAGACAGGAATTTTAGTGTGAGGGCGGGGTATGTACGTGCGTGGGCGTTGAAGAAAGACACCCAGCCTAAGTTCGCGAATAGAGACTCTACCCCGGAGTAGACTCTGTATCGAGAAGGGTTTGTGCATGTGCAAATCGGGTGGCTAGGTGTCCACGTTCGCTGAGTCGATTATAAAGATCTTTTTGGTCACGACTAGCGAAACGGTGTCCCCACGGACCCATCAGTGGATCCACTACGGGGACAATAGGTTGGGGTGGGGGTTGTGCAAGTAGTGCAGGTGGTGTAGGAGGAAGAGGACGTGTGGACTTGCGTCTCTTTCGAGACGGCTCCTCCTCACGCATGATACCCGTACCCTTATCCCTGTCTTTGGCCTTGCTAGTGTGTGCGTGTGATGCAAATGAATGCAAGATATGATGAATGCACACGAACAATAGCAATTGAGCAAAAATATAGCACTTGGGCAATATTAAAAATGGAGCTAAGGAGCGAAGTTACCCAATGGCGAAGTCAATCCTTGCTCGCAGAACCCCTAGCACAGCGCAATGAAGGGAGTGCGAAGCCGTGGCACGCCTTCCAACAAAGCTTGAAATTTTCGAAATGGGGGGGGGGGGGCGGCGGCTAGGGTTAGGGCGAAAAATGGGGTTGAAAGAGAGAGAGCGAGAGTGGGATTGATGGAGATGAAGATGGAGGAAGTGGAGAGAGAGGTTTGAGGGAGAGTGGGGATCATGGGGGGAGGTTCGTGGCCGGTTGGGAGAGAGGGGAATGCGAAACGACAGGAATAGATGAGAAGTAGGGTGAATAAAACGAGCGGTTCGATCGGGGGCTATTTATAGGGTTTTAGGTGAACCGATCGGGTGAGATATCACCCGATCAAGTGGGTTATTTTTCGAAAAATTTCGTTGGAAGGCTGCTACAGGCAAATCGATCGGGTGAGTTTTCACCCGATCGGTTGGCCGCTTCACACTTTTTTCCCGAGAGCTCTGTACCTTCACTCGGACATCAATACGACCGCCGCATCAGATCAACCGATCGGTTGAGTTAAACTCGAAAATTCCCGAGATCACTGAGGGTTCAAATGATCAGCCACCCGGTCACCCATTTTTGCAACCCGATCGGTTGGATAAATTCAGATATTGGCCATCTTCAGACACAGGCCACCCGATCGGTTGGTATGTGAACCGATCGGGTGGATCTACTTTCTACAAAAAAACACAAGATTCAAATAAGTTCTCCCAACGACAACTCCCGTTGCTGAATTTATTCATCAAAAACAAGAAAAATTAATCTTAAAAAGAAAAATAAAGACGAAGTTTAGAACATGGGTTGCCTCACATGAAGCACTATTGTTTAACGTCGTTTGCTCGATGCCCTGGTATTTGATATTCAAGGCGGTTGATGCGGGTGATGCCCAATGTTTGGCATCCCTTCAAATTTCGGAGAAGCGGCTAGTGTTGACGGTAGTGATAAGTAGACGCTCTCGACAATTCCTCCGCTGGTGGTATCCGGGGGTTCTCCCTCACATTGGCGTCTACTGCCACCCTTTTGAGTATCCGGATCTCATCAGCGGTGAGCCCCATGGGCTCTTTTCCCATGGGCTCTTTTCCTTTTCTCCTCGTTGGAGCATCAATCTAGAATCCAGGGGGGGTCGTCTGCGAGACACCCGCTTCCCGAGCAACTTCTTCTTTCTTCGAACCGACATGTTCTTCAAGGTCCCCCAAGCTATCGGGGGGGTTCCTTGAGAGAATTTCCCAGGCCCCAGCTTCAACGGCTTTTTCTTCCTCAATGTCCAGCAAATTGCACCCTTGCTCATCAGGAGGATGCTTCATAGATAGCCCAAAGTCAAATTCGACCTTCTGGTCGCCAACATTAAGGGAAAGCTTCCCTTTCTTCACATCTATCAGAACGCCAACGGTGGCCATGAGGGGCCGTCCGAGGATGATGGGCATATGAGTATCTTCTGGCATGTCCATCACGACGAAGTCTACTGGCACATGCACCCCACTGACGTTTACAGGAAGGTCGTCTACGACTCCTACCGGGTATTTGACAGATCTATCTGCTAGTTGGAGGGTCATACTGGTGGGCTCAAGGTCTCTCATGCCTATCCTCATGTATAGTAACAGAGGCATCAGGCTGACGCTCGCTCCTAAATCTACGAGCGCCCGATGGACTCTTACTTCTCCTATTGAACAAGGGATGGAGAAGCTCCCCGGATCCTTGAGTTTAGGCGGGTTCGCTCGCTGAATAAGAGCGCTACATTCCACCGTCAAAATGACTTTCTCTTTTCTGGAGCCTCTTGTCACCAAATCCTTCAAGAATTTCGCATAGGAAGGAATTCTCTCGATTGCCTCGAGGAAAGGGACCTGCAAGCTAAGGTCTTTAACCATCTCAAAGAACTTGCTGTATTTCTCGTCAATCTTTGCTTTGGCAAGTCGTTGTGGAAAAGGCACAACGGGCTTAAAGACTCTCAGATTCTCCTCCTCGCTCTTCTTCTTCTCTTCCTCAGGGACTCCCTCTGGAGTCATTGTCTTTGGTGACGAAGCCCTGTCGTCGTTAGATTCTTCAGTTGGTCGATCAACGACCGACGGAGCTTCAGGTTCCTTAGCCGGCACTCTTGTAGGAATTTGTGTCCCGCTTCTCAAGACGATAGCAGACACGTTGGCGTGATCATGTGTTAGTGCCAGTGTTGGGTTCGGCCCCCGTAGGTTGACCTCCGGCTGACCTGGGAATTGGCTCTGCGCCCTCTGTAGATTCGCCACTTATATTCCTAACTGGGTCACTTGCTCGGACAAGATCTTCTGGCCCATCCTCAGCTCCATATTGATTTTCTCCTGGTTGGTGATATACTGGGTCAAGAGGCTCTCGACCGGGGAGATAATACGATGTTGCCCATATGGCTGCTGCTGCTGTGGGGGCTGCTGGTTCCTTGGGGGAAACTATTGGTATAATTGTATACTGCTGCTGCTGTTGCCTAGGCGGCTGATATATCTATTGTGGCTGCTGTTGGGGCTACTAATACGGCGCCCTATAACTCAGATTGGGGCAGTTCCGGTTATTTGGAGAATAAGCCGGATTGGAGCTAGTCCGTGGTGGATATGGCGCATTCCCCATAGGGTTGTAGAATAGATGCGCTAACTTGGTCCACTAGTGGTGAGATGTCACCACCCTCGAAGTCTCCCAGGACTTCTGCTTCCACCGCCGCTACTTGTTGGGCGCCGGCACCACCGGCTCCTACCATCAACGCTGAGATCTGGGTCGACAGTAAGTCGAACTTGCTGGATAATTTGTCGACGTCCTCAACTCTATGAATACCCCCAGATCTGGGTGTGGCTCACTCCACCACCTCTCATTGTTCGATGCCATGTTCTCAAGAATTTTTCCGGCATCTTCTTCACTTCTCGACATAAAGGACCCCCCAACCGCGGCGGCCATCGAAGATTTCAGGTCATCCCTCAACCTGTTATAGAACAAATTTATAATCTGCCACTTCAGAAGCTCGTGATGAGGGCATCTCCGATGCATCTCTTTGTATCTCGTCCAAGCTTCATGCAGAGACTCGTGGCTGGCTTGGGAGAATCAGGAGATCTCACTCCTCAGCTTCATCGGTTTCCCCGGGGGGGAGAACTTAGTTAAGAAAGCATTCGAGCGCTTCTCCCAAGTATTGAAAGTGTTCGGTCCTTTCCCCTAAGCCATTGCTTGGCTTTATCCCGTAGAGAGAAGGGGAATAGCTTCAGTCGGATAGCTTCAGTTGTGACACCGTTTATCCTAAACGTGTCACACTTCTCCAAGAAGGAGTCCAAATGTTTGATCGGGCCCTCAATGGGTGCCCCTGAAAACTGATCCTGCTGGATCCACGTCACTAGCGACGGCTTTAGCTCAAAACTCACGGCCGTGATAGCCGGAGGTTGGATGGAGGACGAGGACCCGATGAATGGCATCGAGTATTCCAGCAGGGATTTCTATGGAGGTGTATTCTCCCCCATGGTTTCAGCTTCTTCTCTCCTTCTTCTTTCTGCGTTTAGACGCCTCAGGTGGCGTTAATTTCTGGGTCGAGAGGAATCAAGTCGTCTAGACTCCTTGTATTCCTGCGCATGAAAAACAAGAAAACCACATGAAGCAAGTATGGTATGAAATCAGATAAAAAACAAAAATAAAGAATAGAAAATAAAAATTAAAAATGAAAAAGTAGAATGCGAAAACAATCGCGAGATAGGGATATGAACTAGACTCAAGGGTTCAAGGATTCCTAAAATGGACAAACACATTGCCTCCCCGGCAATGGCGCCATAAAGCTTGACGTCCTCCAGTTTTTGATGCTATATGTGTGCAATGAGATATGGGATACCAGATTTAAATATTTATACCGCAAGCGCATGGTGTTGTAGTGTGGCTTGGGGGTCGAACACAGGGAGGCGTGATTGTGCTTGTCTAAAGGAGGAACCGGTTCACCCTAGGGGTGAGCTAGCCCGTACGATCGAATGGTTTGTCACGGAATATAAAGATACGATGGATAAACGATATAAAAGGAAACCTAGGACTTTGATTTCCACCATATCATGTGTTCTCACTATTACGACCGACGGATAGGAGTTCGATTGGATTTATGGTTTAGTGGTGAGACATTGCCTCTAAGAGTGATACTAGCATCCCATGGGCCCGATACTCTGGTCGGTGCCCAGGATGATACGCTGGACTACCCGGGTTCGGTCGGTGGGCATTCCCATGTCCATTAACACCGACCGACTCCGGGAGCACTCAGCTCACAACGATTACTCCCAACATCCCATCCTGCCGTTCCCACGCGCTAGGATTCGATGTCTATGCTAAGGGTGTGAGCTATGGGTAGGGGGTCAACCGCCAAGTTTATTCCCCCTTGGCCCAATGATCAAAGGCGGTCTTTTTCCCATCGATGACAATGAAACACCCGCGTAACCGTCTAAATTCCCAAACCCTATCAGAATCCTAGTCCTATAGTCTCTCTAGGGAGAACCCACGAAGAGGTTTCCACCAAAATCCCAGATTTGGGAACTACTCACAAATCATAGCTAAAAAGCAATCTAAATGAAAATCAACCGTAGAAATCATGATCAGGCGATTGAAATGAAGTAACAGCAATGCAATTAAGACTATATTAAAGTTTCACAAAGATCAGAAGACTTACAAAACAACATAAAATTCCAGCCGTCACAAATGGAGAAAAAAGACAGAAAAATAAAACAGCTCCCGTTTTCTGAAACCTATGGTTTCTATATATACAAATCGACGTCACCCGATCGGTTGAAGTATCAACCGATCGGGTGAGCTGCTAAGCATTTCATCTGCGGGCGTCGGGAGCTTCAACCGGTCGCGTCGCCCGAGCGATTGGATCTTGCGGCTACAGATGAACCGATCGGGTGATAAATCACCCGATCGGTTGGTTATGCCCAATAATGACAGAGAAGTCTGTCGGTTCACCCGATCCGCGAACCGGTCGGTTGAGCTCATCGGGTCATCGCTTGGAGATTTGCAGCTACAAGTGAATCGATCGGGTGATAAATCACCGATCGGTTGGAATTTAGCACATTCAGACAGAGAGCTCTGTCAGTTCACCCGATCAGCGATCGGGTGAGCTGCTACTCTCTTTAGTTGCTGTCTGGGTCGGATATGCCTGCATCAACCGATCGGGTGGCTGGTCCACCCGATCGGTTGAGGGCTGATATATTGATTTCTTCGACGTTTTGCCCTCTGGATCGCGCGTGACTCCTCCCGTTGCTCCGGGATTCATGATGTCTTCTTTAAACGTCCCCAATGCTGGCAATCTCCTGCATTCACACAAAAAGACAAAGAAGGGAAAGAAAACTAGAAATCACAAGAAAACGGGTATGTGACGATGGAAAACAACGGAAAAACATAAAGAAGACGTGCGTGAATATACAAAATATAAACGCACATCTGCGGACAATCCCGAAGGTCACACGACTTGTGCCAACACGATTAAATTTCTGACTACTCGAGTGTCCCACCTTTCAGAGGAGTCCCGAGCCACAGAGGGGGCAAGGATAAGGTACGCGAAAGGACCAGTACTACCTCTGCTTTCCAAGCTCCCCCGAGGGTGCAGAAACTCAGGCGGTGACGCAGAACCTCCGTTGACCAGACTGGAGCCTGAGCTAAAACTGGGATCAGACAAGAGCTGGGATCGGTCGTAAGGCTGGGGGCCACTTCCCCAGCTGTCCGACCCACGCCTTCGTCGACCATAAGTCGAGGGGCAACTCCCCTCGCAATCGAACGAACGGATCGGTCGTGAGGCTGGGGGCAACTCCCCCAGCTGGCTGATCCACTCCTTCGTCGGTCGTAAGTCGAGGGGCAACTCCCCTCGCCATCGAACGAACGGATCGGTCGTAAGGCTGGGGAACTCCCCCAGCTGGCCGATCCACTCCTTCGTCGGCCGTAAGTCGAAGGGGCAACTCCCCTCGCCACCGAACGAATGGATCGGTCGTAAGGCTGGGGGCAACTGATCACTCCATATTTTGCACCTTTTTCTGCATGTTTTCATGATGTTTTGATCGTCCATATTGCGTTTTTCACGAATATTCGACGATATCGCGTTGCTTTTCACCATTTCTTGTTTTTGTTGTATTTCAGGAGATATGGAGTGATTTAGAGCGAAAATGATATCAAAGGATTTTCATGCACTTTGGAGTGTCGCCCATGGCTTATTTGAGGACTTATCAGTAATAAAGGATGAGCGGGAGAAGAAGGAATTCCATAGGATCGACGAGGAGGCGAAAAGAAGAAGACAAGAGCCAAGATACAGCCCACTCGGCCGAGTAGACTACTCACTCGGCCGAGTCAGAAGATGTACTCGGCCGAGTGAAACGGATACGCACTGCAAATTTCAGGCGTTCACTCGGCCGAGTAAGGAAAGTCACTCGGTCAAGTGAGAAAGCTCACTCGTCCGAGTACTACAGGGAATTCGTCCAGAGAAGCTTCCAACTTACTGGAATTTCTGAGGAAGCCCACTCGGCCGAGCATGATTGCTCACTCGGCCGAGTGAAGAAGTCCACTCGGCCGAGGCAGCCAGAGAGACAGACCCCTGAGAACCCCGAAGTTACTGTTATTTTACAGGGTTTGTCACTCGGCCGAGTGACAATGGTCACTCGACCGAGTGACCCTCTCCGACTGCTGCCATGATTGCGAATTCTGGGCTGCGCAGGGGCAGCTTTGTCACGAATTTTTGGACGATTTTAGCATGTATTTAAACCTAGTTTTAGGATAGACTTGAACTATTTTTTAGAGACTTCTTTTATATTTTTGACGGTTATTCTTTTGTGAAATCTAAGCTGGTGATCATTGGCGACGTTATTGGTTTGTTCTTTCTTGTTAAAAAAACTCATTTTTATGAAATGTTTCTTCTTTGCAATGAATTGTGCCATGATTATTATTGTTATTTCTGAGATTTTCATGACGATCAGTGAGTAGTTCCGTCATTCTAGGGCATGGGGATGAACCCTATGGACCCAATCTTTGAATTGTGATGAATTCATAGATTTGTTGCTAGAATTGATATTGGTTAGGTTGTGATCGATTTATTACGAGTGGCTAGGAATTCATTTCGATTGGGATTTGCAAGAGATTGGATCCCAATTGATAGGAAGACCTAGATATTCGATTTAGATTAATAATTGAAATTCTCTAGATTTGGTTTGCAAGAGATTGGTCCAAAGCTAGGATTTTTATTATGAATCTATATTAATATTCGTTTGCAAGAGATTGGACGAATACGAACTATCATAACCTAGATCGTAGCTTGAGTTTGCACAATAGTGGCTTGAGATGTGATTGGATAATGGTGTCGATTTTCACGCTAGCGGCTTAGGCTAGGGTTTGCACGAGAGTGGGCCCTAATCTAAGTTTGCTATAGACCGGCAATAGCGCGAGAGCGTGAGCTTGGTTCTACATTAAGTTGTGACTAGTTCACCTATATTCAAGCTTAGCAACAATGAAATTTATGATTCACAAGGATGAGAGATGGTCCGTAGTGGGGATTTCCTATCCCTAGACGCTTTTTATTATATTGATATTTTCTTGCTATTTGAACGATTGTGACAATTACACCAAAACTATTCTTTTTTCTTGATAGCTAAGCAATCAAAGTAGGATACTGTCATTTGTCCTCCGTATGTTCGATACCCGCTCGCCACTACACCGTGCGCTTGCGGTAAGACTACAAGTCGTTTTCCAGGTGTATATCCGGGGCCGATCAAGTTTTTGGCGCCGTTGCCGGGGAGGCGACGGTATTTTGTTTTCTTTACTTAGTTATTTCTTTTTGTTTTATTATTTTCATCTTTTTACTCCTCTATCGTGCTAACAATTCCATCGAAGCTCTATTTTTCTGTGCATGTACACGAGATCGATGGAGCATCAAGAAGATCTATTATTTGATCCGGAGATCGAGTGTACCGAAAGGAGGCTTAGAGCCGAGTGATGACTTGCTATAGAGGACGATTGTATGAACAGAAGGGATACACCAGATGAATTAGCGGCACGCATGGCTAGGCTAATATCTATCAGAGATAGGCTATGGCCTAAGACTACTTCTACCACCTCATCTATTGCGATGCCGGAGTTGGTGGCAGACAAGAATTTCGAGCTCAAAACGGGACTTGTGGTTTTAATGCAACAAGACCCATTTCATGGGAACTCCCAAGAGAATCCACATTACCATCTTCAGTTATTCTTGTCCAAGTGTACTACCTTTCATATGCCTGGTGTACCGGTCGATGCTATCCGATTGCGCCTCTTCCCATTCACTCTCAGAGACAAAGCATTATATTGGTTGAGGACGCAAGCGGAGGGGATATTTACTACATGGGATGAGTTGGCGAGCGCCTTTGTTAATAAATTCTACCCACCATCCAAGACAGTCAAGATAAGGAGCACACTCATGTCCTTCAAGCAAGGACCTCAGGAGACTCTATTCGAGGCATGGGAGCGCTTTAAAGATCTCCAACACCAATGCCCCTATCATAGCATTGAAGGATGGGAGCTACTACATAGCTTTTACAATGGACTCCAACCGGGCACCAAGCAAATCATCGATGCAACCGCTAATGGAGCCATACTATCCAAGACACCGGATGAAGCTACAGCACTACTAGAGGAGATGGCCTCTAATAACCAACAATGGGCGACGAGAGAGGACATTCTTCTTCCTCCTTGAAGCCAACAAGCATATATGAGGCCAAGGCCATGGCGGAGCTTTCTACGAAGTTTGACTCTCTCCACAAGGTGGTGGAGAGATTGGAGAAGTTGATTACCGAGCAGCATGGAGCCCCCACCATATCTACACTGGAAGGCAATATGAGCGATTGGTAAGACCAAGCTCAAGTTATGTTCGTTGGAGGAGAGCAAGGAGAGGTTGCTATAGAGCAAGTACAATATGTTGCGGGGAACACCGATTATTGGGCCAACCCGGCCACGAGAAATCATCCATGATTCTCATACGCTAATAATGATGGAGCTTTAAATCCGCCGCCGCAACAACCTCAAGCTCGGCCTCCACCTCCACAACCTAAATATCAACCAAGAGGGCCACTACAACAAAGCTACCCGCCTAGGCAACAAGCGGGACCATATAGGCCGCCGGGGTACAACCAAATGTGGAGAGCTCCCAAACAACCACAAGCACCACCTAGATCGGATCATGAAGAGAGGGTGGAAGAATTCAAAATGGAGCAAAAGAATATAAATGCTAGATTGACGGCTCAACAAGACTCTCTTAATACTGGCACAATTAGCGGAGCAACTTGCGTTGCTTAACAAAAACACTCAACAATTATCGGCTCAACCGGAGCCAAACCCACAGAGCAATACCGACCACATCAATGCGGTGGTGGCGGTTACTACTAAGGGCGGGAAGGACACTACTCCCGCCATGATCCAAACCAAGGAGCCGGGGGAACAAATTTTGGATGAAAAGGAGCCGGTTATTGAGGAGTGCCAAAAAGAGCCACAAGAAGGCGAAAATTCTGAAAGTGTGAAGCCACGCGAGGAGCGCAACTATATGCCATCGGTGCCCTTTGCACAACGGTTGGCAAGAGCTAAGATTAAGAAGCGGCTCGCCCAATTCCTTGAGTACTTGCGAGGAGTAAGCCTCAATATCCCTTTCTTGGACGCTATCGTAGAGATACCGTCATATGCCAAGTTCTTGAAAGATTGATTTCGGAAAAGAAGAGAAAGGAGAAGATCATGCTCGTCGAGCAAGGTACATGATTCACCCAGAAGGAGAAGGAGCCTACAAAATTCAAAGATCCCGGAAGCTTCCGCATTCCATGCACACTTGGAGGAGTCCCGCTACAAAAGGCTTTGGTAGATTTGGGAGCAAGTGTGAGCCTAATGCCCCTTAGTATGTTTAAGAAATTGAATACGGGGACCGACTTAAACCCGACGGATATGAGAATACAACTAGCGGACGGTCGGGTTACTAGGCCGGTGGGAATTGCGGAGAACATACCACTCCAAGTGCCGGGAGGAATTTGCTTGCCGTGCGACTTCGTGGTCATGGATATCAAGGAGGAGGGCGATACATACTAATATTTGGACGCCCCTTCTTAGCCACCACCGGCGTGATAGTTGATGTGAGAGAGGGCACCTTGTCTTTAAATGTCAGAAACATCGAGGTGGAGCTCCATATTCCTAAAGCAATGAAGCACATGCCTTGGACGGAGGAGGTCGACTACGTGGACCTCCTTGATGAGGTGATTAATGAAGCTATGTTGTATTCTATCGGAGCCTTGCACGATGACGGCCTTGAAGAAGGCCAATCTTCAAGTGATGTAGAAAATTTGGAGGATCCGCCGGATCATTCTATGGTTGATGACGAAGACGACGCTGATGTCACAAGAATAAGGGAGCTATGCAAGCTCTCCATGGTCAACAATTTGAGGAAAGCTCCGCCGAATAAGAGATCGGCATCACCGGTGAAGAAAAAGAATGATAAAAGCTCAAGCTTGGGGGACTTATCCCCCAACACTACCCATGATGAGGGGGAACCAAGGAACACCTACGAACATCAACAATTGAATCCAAGTGGCCTTCCCGGAAAATTTGATGCGCGCATCTCGCATGCGCCGAACATCGAACGCTAAACGAATATCTTAAGGGGTCGAGCTCAAGACCTTAAACGAGCGCTTGTCGGGAGGCAACCTGACGGTTTTATACTATTTTAGTTGAATTCTATTTTTGTTTTAGATCTTTCTTAGTGTTTAGAGTCTAGAGTCAATAAAAATCGTGACAACGGGCTCTATTTTTCATGACAGAAGATGGAGAACGAGAAATCATTCATATGTAGGATGACCATGGCAAGGGAGAGCGCTCCAGGAACGCGATCAGGCCCCAGGAGAAGGAAAAGACTGACGGGAAGACGAAAAACAGAGAGTGGCGCAAAAATAGAGAGTCGAGGCTGAAAACAGCAAGCCACTCGGCCGAGTGAACATGTCACTCGACCGAGTGAACATGTCACTACCGCCACACCGTGTGTTTGCGGTAAGACTACATCATTTTTACCCATCGGGTTCGCCTTTTACTCATCTTCCTCGAGGATGAGTAAGAGGTAAGCTTAGGGGATTTTGATCACTCCATATTTTACACCTTTTTTCTGCATGTTTTCATGACGTTTTGATCGCCCATATTGCGTTTTTCACGAATTTTCGACGATATCGCATTGCTTTTCACCATTTCTTGTTTTTTGTCGTATTTCAGGAGATATGGAGCGATTTAGAGAGAAAATAAGATCAAAGGATTTTCATGCACTTCGGAGTGTCGCCCATGGCTTATTTGAGGATTTATCAGCGATAAAGGATGAGCGGAAGAAGAAGGAATTCCATAGGATCGACGAGGAGGTGAAAAGAAGAAGAAAAGATCCAAGATACAGCCCACTCGGCCGAGTAGACTACTCACTCGGCCGAGTCAGAGGCTGTACTCGGCCGAGTGAAACGGATACGCACTGCAAATTTCAGGCGTTCACTCGGCCGAGTAAGAAAAGTCACTCGGCCGAGTGAGAAAGCTCACTCGTCCGAGTACTACAGGGAATAGTCCAGAGAAGCTTCCAACTTACTGGAATTTCTGAGGAAGACCACTCGGCCGAGCATGATTGCTCACTCGGCCGAGTGAAGAAGTCCACTCGGCCGAGGCAGCCAGAGAGACAGACCCCTGAGAACCCCGAAGTTACTGTTATTTTACAGGGTTTGTCACTCGGCCGAGTGACAATGGTCACTCGGACGAGTGACCCTCTCCGACTCCTGCCATGATTGCGAATTCTGGGCTGCGCAGGGGCAATTTTGTCACGAATTTTTGGACGATTTTAGCATGTATTTAAACCTAGTTTTAGACCTAGTTTTAGGAGATATTTGAACTATTTTTTAGAGACTTATTTTATATTTTTGACGGCTATTCTTTTGTGAAATCTGAGCTGGAGATCATTGTCGACGTTATTGGTTTGTTCTTTCTTGTTAAAAAAACTCATTTTTATGAATTGTTTCTTCTTTGCAATGAATTGTGCCATGATTATTCTTGTTATTTCTGAGATTTTCATGATGATTAGTGAGTAGTTCCGTTGTTCTAGGGCATGTGGATAAACCCTATGGACCCGATCTTTGAATTGTGATGAATTCATAGATTTGTTGCTAGAATTGATATTGGTTAGGTTGTGATCGATTTATTACGAGTGGCTAGGAATTCATATCGATTGGGATTTGCAAGAGATTGGATCCCAATTGATAGGAAGACCTAGATATTCGATTTAGATTAATAATTGAAATTCTCTAGATTTGGTTTGCAAGAGATTGGACCAAAGTTAGGATTTTTATTATGAATCTATATTAATATTCTTTTGAAAGAGATTGGACGAATACAAACTATCATAACCTAGATCGTAGCTCGAGTTTGCACGAGTGTGGGCTCGAGATGCGATTGGACAATGATGTCGATCTTCACGCTCGCGGCTTAGGCTAGGGTTTGCACGAGAGTGGGCCCTAATCTAGGTTAGTTGTAGACCGGCAATAGCGCGAGAGCGTGAGCTTGGTTCTACATTAAGTTGCGACTAGTTCACCTATATTCAAGCTTAGCAACAATGAAATTTATGATTCACAAGGATGAGAGATAGTCCGTAGTGGGGATTTCCTATCCCTAGACGCTTTTTATTATATTGATATTTTCTTGCTATTTGAACGATTGTGACAATTACACCAAAACTATTCTTACTTTCTTGATAGCTAAGTAATCAAAGTAGGATACTATCATTTGTCCTCCCTGTGTTCGATACCCGCTCGCCACTACACTGTGCGCTTGCGGTAAGACTACAAGTCGTTTTTCGGGTCGTAAGGCTGGGGGCAACCCCCCAGCTAGCCGATCAACTCCTTCGTCGACCGTAAGTCGAGGGAAACTCCCTTCGCCACCGAACAAACGGATCGGTCGTAAGGCTGGGGGCAACCCCACAGCTGGCCGATCCACTCCTTCGTCGGCCGTAAGTCGGGGGGGCAACTCCCATCGCCACCGAACGAACGGATCGATCGTAAGGCTGGGGGAAACTCCACAGCTGGCCGATCCACTCCTTCGTCGACGGTAAGTCGGGGGGCAACTCCCCTCGCCACCGGAGGAACGGTCGGACGTAAGGCTGGGGCAACCCCCAGCTGGCCGATCCACTCCTTCGTCGGTCGTAAGTCGAGGGGCAATTCCCCTCGCCACTGAACGAGCGGGTCGGTCGTAAGGCTGGGGGCAACCCCTAACTGGCCGATCCTCTCCTTCGTCAGTCGTAAGTCGAGGGACAACTCCCCTCGCCACCGAACGAGTGGATTGGTTGTGAGGCTGGGGGCAACACCCCAGCTGGCCGATCCACTCATACGTCGGCCATAAGTCGAGGGGCAACTCCCCTCGCCACCGAACGAGCGGATCGGTCGTAAGTCTGGAGGCAACCCTCCCAGCTGGCCAATCCACTCCTTTGTCGTCCGTAAGTCGAGGGGCAACTCCCCTCGCCACCGAACGAATCTCGAACTAACTAACTGTTGTCCCTAGCCAACTTCGCAAGTCGGACCAACTTTACAAATGGAGCCACTTCTCCCCTTATACTACATCTCCCGACCTCCCTCAACAACGGTAGAGCTCGAAAGATGGGGGCAATTGATACGACCATTTTGTCCAGGCCTGGAGGAGCCAAGTCAACCACGATCAGTCAACCAGTCTACTACGGCCATGGGCTTCGGCCCAAGGATCTCACGGGCGGGTCGCGCTTCTCCACCCAAGACGAAGGCCCAAAAGACGGCCTACTTCCATAGTGGAGGAAATCGTGGCACAAATCGAGGAATCACTCCAGCCATCATGGCTCGCCAAATATGGCAACCACCCAATGCCATCACTCCAGCCATCATGGCCTACCAAATATGGCAACCATCCAATGCCATCACTCCAGCCATTATGGCCCGCCAATTATGGCAACCACTCATAGCCATAACTCCACCTTCATGGCATTCATCCCATGATAAAACGTGGCAATGATGGGGGTCAATGTTTCCCCATTGGCACGTCATCATCAATGACGGCAATGATGTCTCATCATGGCCCATTACTAGGGGGACTCACTTATATGAAGAGGGTAGATGCATCATCACCAAAGGAGGTCCCCGAGATCTACAACGGAGGTATTCATATATACTCTTACACCATCTTCCACCTTTATATACTTCTCCTCCATAGCTCGGCCCGAGGATCGGTGTTTAGTCTCTCCGCGAACCAACCCCAATCCCACCGAGCACCTATCAGAACAGATCTGACTTTGGCATCTGAGGGACATTGGTCGTAACCAAGGTCCGCCCCCCCTACAAGCTCTCTCGTCTATTAAGGTTCAGGAGATCCAGCGACATCGAGGCTACCCCTTAGCCCTTGTCCCGAGCTTGCTCATCTCCACCACCAGGAGGTCGTCGCTTTACCGAGGCTATCCTTCGGCAAGCCGACGCGAGGATCCGCGCGTCACTTGTCGAGCGAACGTGCCCTCAACCGATCCCGGAGGTCCCGCGTGTCCCTTTGACCGCGTTAACCTCCCACCCTCCGGTCAACAATTCAGCGATGAGAAAACACCTGTAAACAAGGCTACTGGGAAAAAAGTGGTTGATAGAGATGATAAGGTTAAGATGTGCTATTTTTGCAAGGCCATGGACCGAGTAAAAGAAGTATTAAATAAGAATTTTGGTAAAGGATACTGGAAAATGGTGGGACATGATCGACAAAAGATGTGGCATACAACTACATCAAGATATTCTTGTCGCATGTACTTATTTTTTATTTTTAAATGTAAACTCAATGCGATTCAAATCATTTATTTATATACCATAATTCGATTGCAAGTTATTTTCTGAATCCTTGTTTCCAATATTTCACTAAGACAACAAATGACAACGAGGCGTTAGTTGGATTTAGACATGTGGTTGAGAGTTTAAGGACCATATATCTCAAAGCAACTTGATATAGACAGAGAGGTAAATAGTTTTTAGATATTTCTATTTTGATGTAAGATTCGATCTAGTCGTTCATATTCTGAAATTATATATGGTAATTGTATGTAAAGTTTTATGGATGAAAGTTAGTGCATTTATCTCCTAAAAGACATGATAATAAAATAGGTTACTTAAGATATATATAAGAAGTTTAGTTCGTTGCATGTTTCCATGAACTGTACTATATTTTCTGACCGAGAGAATTTTTGTAGCTTAATGTTGGTCAATCATTGGGAGAGATCAAGCTCCAAATCTTAATCGCTTAGCTGTGCGTGTTTTAAGCCAAACGGTCTTTTTAATCTGTTAACGAAATTGGACTATATTCTTATTCATATAAAGACCATTTTCCAAGGAGCTCCAAGCCAATAAAAGGCTGATCCGTTAATTTTCGCTCGGGTGCAAAAACTGGGTCCAAGTTGAGTCGGGTTTGGATTCAGATAGTCTATTTTTTATCACATGAAAGCTATGATACGTGAGACACTTCTCCCAACAAAAAAATACCCATTCCACATCCATACAGGACACGTGTCTCCCCCGCTGATGGAAAATAAGCGGATTAAAACCCTAGAGATGTCGGAGTCTCCTTCAGCCAAAACCCTAGAGATGAAGGAATCTAAATCGGTTGCGAAGACCGTAGCCTCCGATGAGATCTCGACGCCGGAGAAGCCCTTCCAGATCCAGGTGCCGGGGCGATCGAGGGTCGCCTACTCGGTGAAAAAAGTGAAGGAGATAGCCGTAGGGCTTCAAAAGCCTCACAAAGATTTTGCCGATAGGAGATCGCAGGTCAAGGGATCTGTTAAGTGCGAAGAAGAAGAAGATCTCTTAGCAGTCGAGGAGCAGCTGAGATCCACATCGGCGTCGTCTGATCTTCGTGAATCTATGAAGATTCGATCCCCAATTAAGAAGCTTCCTGGCAGGTAAAGCTTCGACATTCTCTCTCTGTTTAAAATCTGACTTTTTTGGGGGATTAAAGACAAGTTCTTATTGAAAGTGTTTGGTATCGATTATACTAAGCCAAAGGTGGTTGTTTTAAATCATAAGATAAATTCCCACAATCTTCCCCTCCATTTCATCTGCCGAGACCTGATATTTAGATTATCAAATTAATATTTGAATTGAACTATAATTTGATGCAATTTGTAACCGATCAATGCAAGATTAAGAAGGAACATCAAAGGCTAGAACAAGACAACTAATTGAAATTATATATAAATCTACAACGCAGAAAAATACTAGGAGTAACCTGTTCGCCATTATTCCTGATGAGAAAGCTCTTCTCATTAACAAATAGAAAAGATCTTAGGATGTTGACTGAGTTTTTATTAGCCATTGATCCGGCGGCTCTGCAGACAGAAAAAACTTTATGTATGTGAGGGTTTATTTAGATTGAAGCTAACATATCACAAACCATGCAACAATTTACAAACATCACCGAAATTATTACACAAATTCAGGAAAATATTGCGATCTAGTTTGGAAAAAGGTTGAATAAAGCCTTGTCTTTTTACCTTCTTCTTGCGTCCGATTGGATGAAAATGGGATGATCTCAAAGGAGAAGGTGGATGAAGAAGGGCTTCTTCAGCGGGGTCAGGTGGTTTATATATCAGAGTTTGGATTGTGTTCATTTTAAATTTTTTTGTTTTTTATTTTAAAAAAACAAAGATAAAAACATTAAACCCATGGGAGACTCCAGAAGTAAATCATAAAGGGCCAATACATATATGAAAAGTCTGAATAGACAGTTGTATGTTCATGAATAAGGTTGGTATAAAATTATTTATTTATTACCAAATAGAGATATTTCAGCATTTAAGTATGATCGCATGAAATTTGTGTTGAAATGTATATGTTAATATATGGAATCATTCCTATGTGCATATATTGTCAAGATATTTACTTATAGTAAAATATTTTCAAAAAAAGGAAAATTTAAATGCAAAGGACAAATGAGTGTTACAATTACGTATTACTTGCCCAAAAGAGATATTCGACCACTTAATAGGTTAAACAGCTCAGAGTAATTTTTTTGTGTTCCTCGTGCTTATTTCTAAATGACCTTGCCAACTCTTTAAAAGACCAATCAGGCGAGCATCGCCCGAGTACAACCGAAAGAACACCAACAGATAAAATATCCAAACTTTATATCTATAACAAACATAATTAAAGTTTAAATTGAAGACAATAGCTTTCGAGTTGCTAATCGATGAAGTGTAATGCAGGGGGTTTCTTCGAATCTGGGCTTATGTAGTGTTTTGGTTTCGATTTCTATGTTTTTTGTTTGATAATAATAGCTTTCGAGTTGCTAATCGATGGATTGCAATGCAGAGGGTTTCTTCGAATCTGGGCTTATGTAGTGTTTTGGTTTCGATTTCTATGTTGTTTGTTTGATAATAATAGCTTTCGAGTTGCTAATTGATGGAGTGTAATGCAGGGGGTTTCTTCGAATCTGGGCTTATGTAGTGTTTTGGTTTCGATTTCTATGTTTTTTATTTGATAATAATAGCTTTCGAGTTGCTAATCGATGGAGTGTAATGCAGGGGGTTTCTTCGAATCTGGGCTTATGTGCTGTTCTTGTTTCGATTTCTATGTTTTTATTTGATAATAATAGCTTTCGAGTTGCTAATTGATGGAGTGTAATGCAGGGGGTTTCTTCGAATCTGGGCTTATGTGGTGTTCTCGTTTCAATTTCTATGTTTTTTATTTGATAATAATTGCTTTTGAGTTGCTAATCGATGGAGTGTAATGCAGGGGGTTTCTTCGAATCTGGGCTTATGTGGTGTTCTCGTTTCGATTTCTATGTTTTTTATTTGATAATAATAGAACTGATGTTAATTTTGGGATATTTTCATCTTCTTTTGGAGGGTTATTGTTTTTGTTTTGTTGCAAATTAATGGCAGAATGGCTACGCCTGATAATGGATCTTGGCTGTCTGATCCCCCAAAGCACCATGTAATGGACAAGCCTGGCGTTGGAACAGATGGACGCCACATCAAGTTACTTTCCAACCACTTCAATGTGAAATTTTATGATCCGAATGATGTTTTCTACCACTATGATGTATGTTTGTAAAGAAAATTTCTTCTGCTCAATGTGTCCTCTTGGATCGCTTTCTGTGTCTACCATATGCTAAAAGGAGAGGGAAAAAAGTAAAATAAATGCATTAATTTTGGCCTCTAACAACAACAGAAGCGAAGGAAAAAAAAGTTGGCAACCAAGAGCAGATGAGACGGTAATCAAAGTTTGTGAAAGAAATGTGGCAATTATGTGCCTAGCAGATGACGCTTCCAACACAATAGCGAACTCAAATTTTTGCTGAGGTAGAGGGCCAATGCTGTACATGCTATTAGCACCGTCATATGCAATACTCTTCCCAGCAAGATCCGAACTGTAAGTCTGGTACAGCATGTCCATTATCTTCCTCCCCCTTCCCCTCGTCGGCACGCTCGTCATCAGACTTTATTGCCACCTGCTCAAAAGGGAAGCTGACACACCAAAACCACTAAAACTATTAAATCTCAAACATTCTAGCATGTTTGAGATTTAATAGTTTTAGTGGTTTTGGCTTGTCGGCTTCCCTTTTGAGCAGGTGGCAATAAAGTCTGATGACGAGCGTGCCGTCGAGGGGAAGGGAATATGGAGGAAGATAATGGACATGCTCTACCAGACTTACAGTTCGGATCTTGCTGAGAAGATTTTTGCATATGACAGTGCTAATAGCATGTACAGCATTGGCCCTCTACCTCAGCAAAAATTTGAGTTCACTATTGTGTTGGAAGCGTCATCTGCTAGGTACATAATTGCACCGTTTCTTTCACAAACTTTGATTATCGTCTCATCTGCTCTTGGTTACCAGCCTTTTTTTCCTTCACTTCTATTGTTGTTAGAGGCCAAAATTGATGCATACATGTTACTTTTTTTCCCTCTCCTTTTTTAGCAGAGCTGTTGGCAATGATGGACATATGAAGCGATCAAAGAGGACACACCGAGCAAAGACATTTAAAGTGGAGATAAGCTATGCTGCCAAAATCCCAATGAGATCCATTGCAGAAGCAATCAGAGGAAGGGAAGCTGAAAACACTCAAGATGCTTTAAGGGTTTTAGATATCATTTTGAGACGACAGCATGCAAAAAGGTGCATATATTACTGCATGCCATTCTGTTAGTTGGTCAATATCCACCGTTTTGTTAATCTCTACTTTTGTGTGTGCAGGGGTTGCCTTCTTGTGAGTCAGTCTTACTTCATTAATGATACTAGAAACTACACTGATTTGGGTGGTGGAGTGACCGGTTTGGGAGGGTTTCATTCTAGTTTTCGCACTACTCATGGTGGTCTATCATTGAACATGGGTATGAACAATGTTATTTGTTTCAAATTCAGTTGATTGAGATGTTTATGAATCTGGTGATATCTTGTTTCTATTCTTTATTCAGATGTTTCAACTACAATTATCATGACCCTTGGTCCAGTTCTGTGTTTCCTGCTTAGCAACCAAAATGTAAGCAAGTCTCGCATTATTGAATGGAAAAAGGTGTGAATTTTTAGCGTATCTTTGCATATGATGCCTTTCATTCAGTAGGTTTTCTCACTGCCCTGTTTCAGGGTTAGTGATTCTTCGGGTCATTATCTTAAACTATTCAGGCGAAGCGAATGCTTAAAAATATGAGGATCAAGACTACTCACACCCTTTTGGAGTTCAAGATCACAGGGATAAGTAATGAGACATGCTACAATCAACGGTATGTACTTCTTTATTACACAAGCCCCATTTCCGTTTTCATGGTCCTTCACATTTACCATTTATTTCTATTTTCCATGCTCCTCAACCTGCTTTTGAACTCTCTGAAAGTCTTACACTGTTACATCTTTCATTTTTAGATTCCAGATGAAACGTGAAGATGGCGATGGAGAAAGTCAGACTGTAAATGTCACAGTGTATGATTATATTAGGAATAGGTGGGGATATATGTTTGATTTGTCACCCGATGTGCCCTGTCTTGACGTGGGGAAGCCAAATAAACCGACTTACCTTCTTGTTAAGGTTATTGAAAACAATGTTGCCTGACGGATTAGTGGAGAAGTCTTTACGAAATAACCTTTCTTTGTTCTAACTCTTTATTAAAAACTAACAAATGCAGCTATGACATCTTGTACCACTTCCACGTTATACAAATGCATTATCTGCCCAACAGAGGGCTTCTTTAGTGGAGAAGTCATAGCAAATGCCTCTTGAGAGAAGTATAGTCGTCACTGATGTTAGTGTTCTTCTTTTATATGTTTATTTGTTCTTGTTCTGTGCTATGTTATTCTTGTTTTTATGGTGGTATACAAATTTATAATGTATCGTTTTTTCCAAATTTAAAGTGATGAATGATCACTGCAATAAAATAATTCAATTTTTTGGGTGGTTAGATAAAAAAGCCTCCTTTGATTGATTGAAGTAACATTCTGCTATGGGCAAGTCAAGATGTTTAACACGTTCTAACATGTAACAACACAGTGTATCAGGTAGATGCTTAGAACTGTTTGTGTTGCATGCTGTCAGAAACAATCGATATGATGAAGATTCAATGCTCTCCTCATGTAAAATATGCATTGACAAGCACTTAACATGGTTAGATGGTCGAGTTCTTAGTGCACCTAAGGTACTATGGCCTCTTCATATTCCACCTTAAAATTTTCATGCATTTTGATCTTTAAAACTATGCGATTAATTGCATACTTTTTTATCACAGTTGATAGTTGGTAATCAAGGCTTACTATGTGAACTTTTCTGCACGTTATGATATGCGCAAACTCTCATAAACTTATTATATGTGGACGTAGTAAAGAAATAGTATGTGTCATCATTGCATCGCTCAGATTGAATTATTTCCAAATTTCAGTGTGCTAATAAAAATTTTTACTACTTTGTGTAGAACATTGACCCTCCACACGCCTTTATTATAGAAGACCCTCGATTTGTATGGTTTGGCCCAGTTGCGAGAGTTGAAAGAATGATTGAAAAGGTGATGGAAAAGTTTCATAGTCAACCACAGTTTCTTCTATGTGTTCTTCCCCAGAGAAAAAACTCTGATATCTATGGTGCGTGACAGTTCCTTTCTCGAAGCATTTATGAAGTAATTCAAAATCCGATTTCTGTTTTCTAGGACCGTGGAAGAGAGAAAACCTTCACTATGAAACTTTTCCATCACCTTTTCAATCTTTTTTTACTGCTTTGTGCAGAACATTGACCCTCCACGCGCCTTTATTATAGAAGACCCTCGATTTGTAGGGTCTGGCCCAGTTGCGAGAGTTGAAAGAATGATTGAAAAGGTGATGGAAAAGTTTCATAGTCAACCACTTTTTCTTCTATGTGTTCTTCCCCAGAGAAAAAACTCTGATATCTATGGTGCGTGACAGTTCCTTTCTCGAAGCGTTTATGAAGTAATTCAAAATCCGATTTCTGTTTTCCAGGACCGTGGAAGAGAGAAAACCTTCACGAAAAGGGAATTTTCACTCAATGCATCGCTCCTCCTCCTAGGATCACTGACCAGTATTTGACAAATGTTCTCCTGGAAATTAATTCAAAGGTTTTCCAGTTTTTTTTGACCCAATTTACTCTTTTTTTGCATTTATTAGAAACAGTTGAGCTGTCCACGGAGCTGATGATCGTAATAATTGTTTTGGTAGGGTTATTCTTTGATCTGTGGCAAGTATAATATGCGGTGATATCATTCTACAATGACCTCTAATGTGTGTGTGGTTGAAGTGGTTGGTCTGATTATTTTCTGTATTCTCGACTATTTTGGTTTATGTTGTGTGTGTGTATAGGTTAGGGGAAACACAATCCAAGTATATCTTAAGCTAGCCAATATGTTGGTGAAATTAAAATGATAAACCAAATTTACTGAGAAGCATCATTATAATCTGGAACAGTGCATTGTATGGTGTTTAGCTTCTGTATTTGCATGTACTAATATATTTGAATTGAAATAAGCATTATGAATCGTCCACCTGCATTTCAATAAATTCTCATACACAGGATCTTAAAATTGAATTTATTTCATATTAGAGTTATATTCTAGGAATTCAATGTCAAGCCCCAGTAATGGCTGCTCAACCAACATACTTAAATTGATGAAAGCTTTACTTCAGAAGGCGTCTTAAAATTTTTATCAGTTTCTACTAAATATATGTGAAGAGCAGAGAGAATCGTTGGTTTTAGTTTGTCTAATGGTTAAATATTAACAACTAAATAGTATTTCTTATTTTTGAAATGCATAAAAATGCGAAATACAAATTATTCTGTGCATATAATTTCTGTCAGATAGATAATTTAGAATTGTAGAGTTATGTTAACAAATTCTGATGAAAAATGAGGCTGGGAGAAGAAACCAAAGGGAGGTTTACATTAAACACTGAACACGAGGGTATGCTAAATTGAAGAACATTGAAAATATTGAAGTACTTGTGGCAATCAGTGGATTATCACGTATTGTTCATACTGCCTTGTTTTTTTCCCCTTTCACCTTTAATGTTGATGATGATGCTTTTGCCTCATCATGCCATTTCTTCTTCATGCTTGCTGCCTTCTGATATATGGATTTGGAGTTAGTTTGGTCCTTAATGAGAATTGCACTATTCGCCTTCCTATGGGCTGAAAACCTCCAAGACAGAATGGAACAAATCAGCTAAAGAGGTATCAGTAATGATACCCTCTTTTCAAGTGTGTAGAGTATGCATATGTTCGCGATTCTTTTGGTAGCCGATGAGTGTTGAAATTTCCTTTTATTTCAAACTAATTGACTCATAACTTGTTGGATGTTAGCACCTGATTAATAATCCGATTAATGTGACCGTCGTTTGTATGATTTTTTTCAGATTACACAACATGATAATAGATTACACAACATGATAACACTGATTAAAATATCGGTCGGTCGATACGGTCGACTAATCGGCTCATATATCGTTATCGGGTCTCAAATGATACTGTATGTTTTAAAAACTGACCACATATCGGCCGATAAAAGGGTTTAAAAACTGACCACATATCCGCCGATATCCGATATATTGGCAGATATATCGGGCAGAAATCGGTCCGATATGTATATTTTTAAATTAAGTTGTAATAGACGAACTTACAGTTACAATATTTTAATCGATACGTTACTAATATATTATTATAATTTGAAAGAATGTTTAATTTGAAAGAATATTCAATCATATTAATATGGTGACTTTAAAGAAATTTACCGAAAGCGCATCTTATATTAATGTTTGAATATTTTTTATTTTGAATTGGCATGTTCTTGATCTTCCATGTGTTTTTAAAGGTCATGTTAATTAAATTTTTTTGGCATTCATCCAATAGCACGTAAAAAGATTAATTAATTAGATACTACTATGAGGTTAGTCACTCTTGCTAGTGAAGTCACGCTGTATTTTTTTAATTTATTACGTTACGTAATATGTTAATGCTTAATATTAATAAGTCAATATGGCATTACTTGATTATATTGATGATATTGTCATGATATAATTAAATATGGACATATAAGGATGTTATAACTACTAGTTAATTATTAAAATTTGTATAGTTATAATGTTCAATATGGGCAACCCGATATTGACGCGTATCCCCGATATAACTTCCGACATCCGCTATCCGATATGAAAATTAGTCGTTCGATACGATCCCGGTATCAGATATTTAAAACCTTGCATGCTAGGTTGGATTCTTTGAAAATCTATTCAAAATCATATGCAATATTTGATGCTAATATTGTGTTAATGATGGCTATTCTACATGAAGTTGTACATCTAAGACTAAACTTAATGACGTGAAGATTAATATTATACAAATTTATCAGCAAAAATCACATTATTCGTGTGGCCGTACTACTGGTTAATTGCCTGTTTTAGCCTATAATGGAGAACATAGGAATTATTAATTCTCGAGAAGTTGTTGGTCTTGGGATACCAGTGTGACACACTTCCATTTTGCTTCCCAGCTATGTTTTAGTTAAATGAAATTTCCAACATGATCGCCTGAATGGTTGAACTTTGAAGGCATCGTTGGTCTCAAGAAACACAGAAGGGTAGCCACCAGCCTGTTTGGTTGAACTTTGAAGGCATCGTTGGTCTCAAGAAACAGAAGGGTAGCCACCAGAGGTCACATTTGTGTTCATTCTTAAAATTTGCCTTCTTACTGAACTTAACAGTACTGTTTGATAAGTATTATCTGTGTTATATAATTAACTATAATACAAAATTCAGAAGGACCATGGTAAGGAGCTTATGCAAGCGGGCCAGTACGATCACTGCTCATATCACATGTCTGAAGCGGGTCAGTACGACCATCGTCGGACACTTAAGGAGCTGGACTTCACCCAGTGTGGATGAAAAGTGGTACCCCAACGACACAAGCATTGTATAGGCCTCTCGTAACTCCCACTTTCGGCAGTGAGACAATTCTCGGATTTTCTAGTCAAACGGAGAAAACCTTCAGTTACTTAATGGTGCATCACAAGTACACCATCGGCCTCTCTAACTCTAGCCAACTCACCTTTTCGGGAGTGCGCCATCGGCCTCTCTAACTCTAGCCAACTCACCTTTTTCGGGAGTGCGAGTGAGAATCAAATCTGTGTCCACTCATTAACACCTACTTTTCACATGTGCTCCCCCAAAATCCACGTCTAGAGTTTTACCCATTTTAGAACGGTCTGAAGACTCCAGACTCTTGCACTCATCTCACTCTTAATTTCATCAATTTTTGTTACTTTTCATATTCCATAATTCCTTTACATCATATCACATTCATTCATCATTGCCATGTACTTTCTTTTCCTCTTTCAATTTCATATGCAAATTTATATGGAACAAAAATTTCAACATGAATGATGTCATGAAATTCCCAATTTCAACATGGTTTTCTAATCATGTAAACTGGAATAATTTAGTGCATAAAAGATATCTATATCATGGTATTTGCACAACAAAATTAACATCAAAGTAGGAACAAAACATGAATCTACCAGCATCTGGAAATAGCCACACGACCATATGGGTCTTCCACACGGCCGTGTGGAGTCGCTCTAGGGAAGCTCAACAAAAACATCCCACGCGGTCTTGTGGTTTCATCCACATGGTTGGGTGGTACTGAGTGGTTTAGAGGCTAACAGACCAACCACATGATCGTGTGGTCAACTTGTTCCTGACCTGAGTGGGTTGAGGAGCAATCATCCACCCACATTCTCAATTCTGCATTTTCTTTCTCAGGTGCTTCTTAAGTTGTGTATGTCTCAATGAGAATTTACTCCAAGCGCTTATCAACAGATATATAGTTTCCGCAGCTATAGTTAAACTTGCTATTTTGATTATTTGTGTGTAACAGGATGATGCAATTTCAGTAAGATTCTCGAAAACCACCACCAGGTTGGGCAAGACGTGCATGGATGCGCATAAATAACAAAATTCTGGAAAGGTTTGTGATAGACATGCATGGTTTTTAGTTTTGTAAACGATTTGCTCTCATATGTTGTTCATGACAAGGTTTCAGTTTTGTGAACTTGCAGCAATGCAGCAAGTCAAGTCAATTAGTGATCACGTACTCGTAGGTTTTTATAATTGGAGCAGTGGGTAGTAGGAGAACCTTGCAGCTGTGAGTCACGGTGGGGACATTGAATTATTGAGCATGGTGGAATGCTTTTATATATCATGTTGGCAATAATCGCCTCAAAGATTAGAAATCTTCTGTTTTTGATTTGAGTATTTTATTTGGATAAGGATAAGTATTCAATTGCATCCAAGTCGTTGTCGGATGCAAATTAATTAGCAATACATTTTGCCAATCCAATTAGCAGATAAGGGCAGGTTTTGGATCTAGCCCTTTGGATTTTACTTGGGGTTTTGTATAGTTTTGTTAAAGACTTGCAACACTTGCATAACGCAGGTGCTTTGTTTATATGCATGATGAGTACAGCTATCTCTTTATCTCCATGATTGTTCTGGCACTTTTCTCTCTGTCGGATGGTGAGAAATGAAAGCAAAAGAAGCTCTTTGTAGTTGAATTTGATCATGAGGGATTTGTTTGGAATACTGAACCATCAATATTCCAAACCTTTGAAGATGATTTAAGTAAATTTAAATGATTCAGATTTTGCAACCCATCAAGGCCTCATTTGAGCTCATTGAAAAAGTTCAAATATATTTAAAAAGTATATTTTTTTATAAATCGAAAAACAAATTTAAAATATATTTAAGGTAACTGAGATTTTGATCCTCCAATGGCAAACATGTAAATAAGTGAAAAACCATATGTGCAGGGAGAAAAACGGTGGGTTCGAAAATCAATTCCATGTTTATATTTTTACGACCAGATCAACTCTATGATTTGTTTATCTTCTCTATTATATTAGCGTAATTGATTTCTTTTGGACATGGAGGAAGGGATTATATTATATATATCGACCAAGTGGGTAATATTGTAATAATCAAAGTTTGAACTTCAAAGCATCAGGCCTGGATATTCGAACTCTTCTGGTTTTGACTGAGTATTTTATTTGGAGAAGGGAGAAGATAAGAGTTGGTGCCAGCTTGCGTTGCAGTATTCAATTGCCTCGAAGTCGTCGTCGGATGGAACGTCCCTCCCGCAAATTGAAGAAAACTAAAGGTTTTCACAATCCAATTAGTCGTTAATCGGAACGTCAGGTGATGTATTAAATTATTAATAATTGTTACCCCTTGCTTTGCGGGAAAGCATAGGCGGGGGTGGTTGATCTCTCCCTCCATTAGGGCCCGGAATCAAATCCATATCTTTGGGTCTTTGGTACACTTGTTTAAAATTTCTTTTAAACAGTTTTATTGGACTCGTTTGAACTCCGATTTGAGTGTGATTTTGATGCGGATGCACCGCTTGGACCGGACACGCACGCGGGGGATGCGGCTAGCGGGGAGCCCACAATTGTTTACTTTCGCAGGAGGAGACGTGGGCGCCGGTATTAGTCACATCAGGGGTATTTTGGTCTAGTCAGACCAAATTAGTAAATCCCCGTTTTTCCTTTATAATTAGGGCTAGCCGTCATTGTTAGTTCATGCTTGATTTGTCTTCGAACAATCTAGTTATCAATTTGATGTTGTTTAGGCTTTTAGGCGTTCAATAAAAGCTAGGAGAATAATTCGTCTCGAAGAATCCTTATCAAGTTCTTAATTTCTCATTGTTCTTCCACTATTTTCCATTTTTCCACCTTTAAATCGCTGTTTTGATCAATTATTCGCTGATTTGATCCAAACGGCAAGCGGTTCGTATCAAATTGGTATCAGAGCGGTGAGATCTAATGGCGGGAGGGACAAGAGGCGGCGCAACGGAAGAACGGCTTCAAGGGTTTCGCGAAGAAATCAACCGCGAGATGGAGGAATTGAAGAGATCCATGGGCGAGGATATTCAATCATAAAAAATGGCCATGGAGCTCTCCAACAAGGATCACGCCCATACGCAAGAGGATATCCAAATCGAACTCACACAAATGAGGATCGAGGCGACGAAGACGGCGAGGGAGGTGGCACAGATCCCGGCAATGATGACGATGCTCCAAACCATCTCGGCGGCTATCGGAGGAGATCGAGGCAAAAACCCGGAAGGATTTGTCGTCGAAACGGCGGCTACCAACCCTCCAAACCAAGAAGACGGCTGGCCAAACCCTCTAGGGTTTGCGGGGGAAGGCAGCTGGGCCCACCTAACCCTCGCGGCAAGCACGGCAGGCCCAACTGGGCCTGCCGGCAGTGTGATAGGCCCAACTGGGCCTGCCGAGAGCACGACAGGCCCAGCGGGGCCTGGGGGGTTCGACGGGCACTCCCGCCCCCCCCCCCCCCCCCACAGCAGCGACACCCCCAGGCGGGGGTGTCTGGAGGCTGGCGTCCCCGCCGGGGGGCGCCGGAGGCGGAGCGCCCCCTCCGGGGGGCGCGGGAGGCGGCGCGCCCCCGCCTGGGGGCGCAGGTGGCTGGGCGCCCCCGTCGTGGGGCGCAAGAGGCGTGGCGCCCCCGCTGGGGGGCGCGGGTGGCTGGGCGCCCCCGCCGGGGGGCGCGGGAGGTGGGGCATGTGTTTGGTTGCATGGAAAAGAAAAGAAAGAAAAGTGAAATGAAAAGGAAATAGAAAGAAAAAGAAAAGGAAAAGGAAACTGATTTCTTTTTTATGTTTGGTTAGTGAGGAAAATTGTAAAGAAAATTAAAAGGAAAATGGTAAGGAAAATGATTTCTCATGTTTGGTTGCTTATGAAAATGAAAAGGAAAACTAGAAAGAAAATATGATTTTTATTTATAATTAATATTTTATAGGGTCTCATTTTTCTATTAAACTCAATCCAAAACCATTCTTCTTGTTATGAATCAACTACTGGGGGAGGAACCCCCAGCCCTTTATTTATAGGCATGGTAGGAGAGTAGATACATCGAATATATAGATATGGGCGTATCTCTAAGATACCCGCAATCCTAACCGACTCTGGTTATTTCCATTCACAACACTCCCCCTTATCCAGCCATAGGTGTGGACTCCGCTCAAGAGTACTTCGGGATTCTGAGCGTAATAAGAGTCTCACATGGGGTGGATACTTCAGGATCCTGAGTTGGTGAGGTTTGCCTCGTTAAAACCTTTAGCTATGGAAAACCCAGTGGGAAAAACCATAGTTAAGGAAAAAGAGTGCAAACGCTCTTTAACTCCCCCTGATTTGTACAAGTGACTCAGCTCATGAATACTTCTGGATTCTGAGCGTCACAGAGGGGTGGATACTTCAGGATCCAGAGTTGATGTGATTTGCCCCGTTAAAACCTTTGGCTATGGAAAACCCAGTGGGAAAAACCATAGCTAAGGGAAAAGAGTACAAATTCTGTCAACTCCCCCTGATCTGTAAAAGCTCTTAGGCTTTCAGATCTCGTAGGCTTATCTCATCACTCCTATTTACAATATTCCGAAAATGTACACAGATTACGAATTTTATCACCATCAAGCAGCTGCTGAATCCAGAAACTCTGAAGAGGTTGCTAAGTTTCGTCGCCTCTGATGTGGTCTTCAGACTATATGGTCAGCTCCACAGAACCAGCCTCTATCCCAGTCGTCATTGGGATGTGATGTACCACCAGGCGCCCTCAAATACACCATTGGTGTGATTCTGGAATGGTGAGGATCTCGGAATGATAGGATGATGTTGCCTTCATAAGTTGCTTTGCAGATCTGCAGGGGATGGCCATCCCACTGTGGGTACCCGTTCTGTGATTTCTCAGCATAGGGACTGGACCTGAAACCTGCATTTGCATAAACATTGGAGGATGCTACTACATTTTGTAAGTCCAAATATTTCGACCCATGGAGGAAGCGCAGAAGGCTTAACTCAGGTCTAATGGCCCTTTTTAGGTGCCAACTATCTCTGGCTAATGAGTTTACTGCAATTGCTATACCGGGACACATGCAGTTAGCCAGGAGTGCATGATTGCACTAAGATAAGGGACTTTAGGACCAATTATATCCTCCCCCTCTTCCAGCGATCGGAAGGGTTCTTTTTGTTCATCCAGTAAGTGTACCACCGTAGGTGTACTTTGGATGACAATGGTCCTTATAATATCTCCAACGCACTTCTGGGCGTTTGTAACAGGATTCTATGAGCCATGACTTTATATTTGCCTAGGTCTTTTTATTTCATGTTTAAAAGTCAGGCTTGTACATTTATTTCGGTTTTCTCTTCAGGAGATCCGATGAGATGTTAGTTGTCTACAACTAAGATCTCTAATCCTGTTCTTTGCACAGATGCAAAGACAACCTTCAGTAGGAATCATTGACTTGTCAAGTGATTCTCTTGGTTGTACATTTATTTATACTTATTGTTTTTCTTGAATAGACGTCCCGAAGTCTATTCAGGCATTTTAAGGAAATGTGGAAATTATCTTTACAAGATATCCACGAAGGTATGCCATCACAATATCCAATAACAGCATATCCAAAATTTTCCTTCGCCGAATCGTAAGGTATTCGCTTTTGATAACTTAGGGAGACTGATGCATCATTTATGAGACATGCTCATTTGAATTTGTTCGATCCCTAGTTTCAGCGAAATTTTCCTTGGGCTATAGGTTGTATCGTATAGCATACGATTTTGTATTTATTTTTCTTATGTTTGCAATACTTTGTTTTATCCACAGGTTTGACACCTTTTTGGTGTTAGGACTTCAGGTCCGAACATTTCACGTTTCATAAGTGAGTCCAGCTCATCTTCTATTGCCACGTTCCACATTTTGGCCAATCTCTACGTTTGCCTTCTAGCAACGGAGTGTGGAACGATAATTTACAAACATCATCGCCATTGCGATGTATATGGCAATATAATACGTGAATATATTGTCGACAATTTATGTTCTATCTGTCCAACACCTCCCCAGTACGTACAACATTTACTTAATTTCACTTTTTCCCGGCAATTCCTCTGCAGTAGATTCCGGGAAGGGTGATGGTGTGGACAGGAGCTCATTGTCCTGTGGTAGTATTGTCTTAAGGTCTCCAGGAGTTTCTATCCTTAGAGCCTGGTGGTCTGCCTCTTTTCTGTTGAGGATCAGTCACTTCTGCTGCTAGTGGGTTGCATCCATTCTCGGGGATGTCAATCCTAGCTGGAGTTTTTGCAGCAGGGATGTGTGATCTGACAATCTTCTGGTTGTCAGTAAACGAATCCGGTAATTTATGAACTGTGTTCTGGATGTGTAAGATCTTTAGGATCTTATCATCACATTGTTTTGTTACCGGATCGTAGTGGGTCAGACTATTTGTATCCCACGTTATAATTTTCTTCGCGCCAGATTTTCTAGTATCTGGGCCTATTTTTGGGAAACTCGTCTCATCGAAATCACAGTCTTCAAGATGTGCCTTAAATGCGTCCCCCGTTTGGGGTTCTAGGTATCTTATAAGTGAGGGTGAGTCAAACCCTGCATGGATACCTAGGCGACGTTGAGTACCGTTTTGGTCCTCTTTGGTGGTGCAATGGGGATTTAAGACTGCGCGACCGAAGATTCTCAGATGAGAAATGTTCGGTGGCATTCCATATGCAAGTTGCATTGGAGACTCTGACCTCCAGAGGGTCTTATTTTCATTTACGATGCAGCATGTAGAGTTTGCATGTCCCCATGCATCCATAGGCAATCGGGATTTAATGGACGTTCAGTCCATTGGAGTCTACTTTTCAGTGACTCTGCCGACCCATTTTGGGTATGAACATGCGGCACTTGTATGTTCATTTTCAACTCCCGTTGATTGGCAGTACTCTTGAAAAGACTGGGAGGTATATTTCCCAACATTAACCAGACTTATTTACAACATTTTATTGTCTGGGAAATGTGCCCGCAACATATTTATTTTTGTGCCAATAGCTTTGGAAAAGCTAAGTTGCGGGTCTGTAGTAGACACACGTACGGATATTCTGAGGATGCATTTATCAGTACAGTGAAGTACTGAAATAGCCCACTAGGGGTGGTGGATTTTATCCACATCTATCTCCTTGTATTCTTTTTGAGGAAGCGTGGAGATTCTTTTTCAACTTATTGTGGAGATGGCCTTGCAATTAGTTTTCCCTTATAGTAAGGGATGCGAGGGATGTTTTCCCTTCTGAAGAATCTTCTGGTTCTTCAAGTCATACCCATAGGATAAGATGCAGTGCATCATCACAAATCCAGGGTGGCCAAGTCCATCGTGCCGGAGTAAAAACTCGGCTGATGTCGGGCACTTCAGGTGTTCCGTTTAAATTCTGCTTCCTTTCTCCGAATCTTCTTATGGTGGAGGCATATAAGGCTCTCAAAACGTTCAAGTGTGGATTTTACTCCTTGTTCTTGAGACATTGCATACGGTAATTTTTTTTTTTCATTTACATTTGCTGTTTCCAAGTGGAATCCGTTGCAACAGATGTCCTAAAAACTTAGAAAGTTTCTTTTGGAATTAGGAGGGATTAGTGCATCCTTTATTTTTGTGTCGTTTGGGGGCAACAGTGTTGCATTCCCTGGATCTTCAATATAGCCCTGATATTGGGCTTTGTATTGAAAGAGATCGTACGTGTTTATTGTCTACTAATTATTTATGAGAGCAGTTTCAAAAGATGAAACATAAAGGCACATGCATATTCAGATAGACATATTCATTTATTGTCTACTAAAATTTTTCAACCAAAACAGATTGCGTAATACAAAGGCTCTCATAACGTGAGATGTTCTAAACAATTTGCCAAGATAAAAGTAAAGGCTAGTCAAGCATGTCATTATTTTCGAAGTTGCCAGCTGAAAAACTTAACTGGAGCATCAGATGTCATCAGGTTTGTTTCAGCTTTATTTTTCTTGTTCTCTTTATACAAATCCTGGAGATGATGCGGAGTTCGGCACACTCTGGACCAGTGGCCTTTCATGCCACAATTTTGGCACTGGTCTTCCCATTCCCTCTTGGGTGGGGGTATATCATTTCTATTTTTGTTATTTCTGTGCCTCGTGAACTTCCGCTTACTTTCATTATTTCGCTGCTGCTATACATGGCCCTTGGCATTTTTCTGTTGACCCCCCTTCTGTGGTCTTTCTTTTCTTTTATTATCTCTCTTCTTTTTGAATGAAGAGGAATAGTGAGCTTCTGGTGGGGGGCAGTGCCGGGGAGCGTATATTGTGAGTGGAGAGAAGAAGCTCTCTGTTTTGCTCGGCCATGAGTAAACATGACAGCAGCTCGGAATACTTGGTGAACTTGCGTTCACGGTATTGCTGCATGAGTATCGCGTCTTTTTCATGGAAGGACGTATACGTCTTTTCCAGCATGCGATTTTCTGAGACTTTTTCACCACACAACTTCAAGCGTGCGGTGATGCTAAAAAGTGCTGAGTTGTACTCAGCAACGGACTTTAAGTACTGCAGTCTCAGGTTCTCCCACTCGTATCGTGCCCTTGGGAGTATAACATCTTTCTGAAGTTTATACATGTCCTCAAGGGCAGTCCATAGCTCAAGTGGATCTTCGACCGTAAGGTATTCAGCCTTTAAGGTCTTGTCCACATGGCGGCGAATATAGATGATGACTTGCGCCTTCTCTATATCGCTAACATTTTATTTTTCAGTCACAGCAGCGATGAGGGTCTTTGCCCGCAGGTGAAACTTTACATCTAGCTGCCAGCTTAGATAGTTTCTACCTGATGCTTCCAGTACTTCGAAATTAACGCTTGCAATATTAGCCATTTATCTAGCAGAGCACAAACATGCATGATTTAATAATTAATTCAGAGAAAACATTTTCATGCGGAGGCAATATTTAACGAAAAACTAAATGTGTGGATCGGCCAGTCCCACAAGAAAGAGTCCAAAAAAGTCCACAGTCCAAATTATACAAATTTGCAGCTTAAAGAAAATGAAAATACAACTTTGGAAACCTCGTGGGTCCCATATGATATCTCCATCTTCAAGCGTGGCCTCCGTCTCCATGGAAGTTGGTCTTCTTTCTTTGACATTTACATAAATTCCTCACTACAATTTCTCTCAAAAAGAAAAATGCGGGAAATAAACTGTGGGACGAAACGGCCGATCCAAAAACCACATTTAGCAATTCATGCAGAAATATTGTGCTCATCAACATTTTCATCAGACATTTTCATCACAGGCATCACAGGCATTTAATATTCGCAGAGATGGATAAATAATTTAAACACTTAATAATTATTGGACCACTGGGCAACGTCATGCACCGTTAGTTTAGATTACTAACGGCAGAGCGGTCGCAGGATCTTCCTAATTATTAAGTTTTAAATACAATGCACAACCACGCATATAATATCCAACAGAATATACCAGAGATGCAAAGCATGTAAATATGATTTTTGCAGAAAAAATCATTACAATGCAAAGGTTGTAAATTGAATGGGTTTAATCAATTAAATTGATTAAGAGCCCAAAATAAACATTTTCTTTGTCAGAGGGAAAAGTTTCCCTCATCATCCCAAAAGCCCCCCCAAGAATCCCCAAAAAGTCCTCGCCTGCCCGATATTTTTCCCGTAATTTACCGTGATTTTTCACGAATATTTTGCCCTTAAATCCCCTTTTTAAATTAATTTTTAGGCTAGCAAGTTGCCTTTTAAGGCTTGTTAATAGCCTTTGCCTCCCCCCAGATTTTTTTTTCTTTCAGATAAAACAGCATGCGTGTCTGAAGCCCGCAGTCGGCCTATGGGCTTCAGGCCCATAGGCTTCCTTTTTTTTTTGAAATCTGTGGGCCTGAAGCCCACAGATCTGCTATGGGCTTCAGGCCCACAGATCTGGAATTTTTTTTTTGAATTCTGTGGGCCTGAAGCCCACAGATCTGCTGTGGGCTTCAGGCCTACAGATCTGGAAATTTTTTTTTTCTTTTTTTTTGTTTTGAATTCTGTGGGCCTGAAGCCCACAGATCTGCTGTGGGCTTCAGGCCCACAGCTCTGAAATTTTAATATTTTTTTTCTTCTAGGGTTTCATTGGGGGGGCCGGCGCCGCCGCCGCCCCCTGCAGGGGGGGGCGCGGCCGCCGGGGCCGCCGCCCCCTGCAGGGGGGCGGCGGGGGCCGCCCCCCCTGCACGAGGGGCGTCGGGGGCCGCCCTCCTGCAGGGGGAGGCGGCCAAGGGGGCCGCCGCCCCCTGCAGGGGCGGCGGCGGGGGCCGCCCCCCCTGCAGGGGGAGGCGGCCAAGGGGGCCGCCCCCCCTGCAGGGGGAGGCGGCCAAGGGGGCCGCCCCCCCTGCAGGGGCGGCGGCGGGGGCCGCCCCCCCTGCAGGGGGAAGGCGGCCAGGGTGGGGGGATGGGGTTTTCCGACGAGGGGTTTGGGGGGGTCCGGTGACGACTAGCCGCCGGAGGGTTCAAAATTGGGGTTTTACCCTAAAAATTGAGTTTTTGGGATGAAAAATCCGTCGTTTTCAAGGCGACGATGAATCCCCATGACGATCTTGCGAGATCTAGGGGAGGGACAATCATACGTATGATTAAAAGTATCGTTTTTAGTATTTTTACCTCTATATCCGTCCTCCGGATATAGCGACGGTTGCTCGAAGCCCTACGCGGATGACGACCCTTGATGGAGGAAGCCTTGCACCGCGCTCGTGGATCTCCCGTCTCGCCTTCGCAACGAACGGAAAAAATTTTGTGGAAAAGAAAAAATTTTAGAGTCGTGCTGATAACGTGTTATGAATCAACTACTGGGGGAGGAACCCCCAGCCCTTTATTTATAGGCATGGTAGGAGAGTAGATACATCGAATACATAGATATGGGCGTATCTCTAAGATACCCGCAATCCTAACCGACTCCGGTTATTTCCATTCACAACACTTCTGAAATAAAAAATGAGCAATAACAAAAAGATAATTTTTGTTGTCGATAAAATTTTTGGCTCGGGAAAGGGAAGAAATTTTTTGGGAAAGAAAACGGTTTCCTTCCGATTTGGGAGAGAAAAGTAGAAAGAAAAATTCTATATGTTTTTTTCTTTCATTTTCCCTCTCACTTTCTTTCCTTCTATTTTTCTATACAACCAAACAATGGAAATTAACTTTCCCATCATTTTTCTTTTCTTTTCTTTTCTTTTCCTTGCAACCAAACACATCCTTAAGTAAATTTAAATGATTCAGATTTTGCAACCCATCAAGGCCTCATTTGAGCTCATTGAAAAAGTTCAAATATATTTAAAAAGTATATTTTTTATAAATCGAAAAACAAATTTAAAATATATTTAAGGTAACTGAGATTTTGATCCTCCAATGGCAAACATGTAAATAAGTGAAAAACCATATGTGCAGGGAGAAAAACGGTGGGTTCGAAAATCAATTCCATGTTTATATTTTTACGACCAGATCAACTCTATGATTTGTTTATCTTCTCTATTATATTAGCGTAATTGATTTCTTTTGGACATGGAGGAAGGGATTATATTATATATATCGATCAAGTGGGTAATATTGTAATAATCAAAGTTTGAACTTCAAAGCATCAGGCCTGGATATTCGAACTCTTCTGGTTTTGACTGAGTATTTTATTTGGAGAAGGGAGAAGATAAGAGTTGGTGCCAGCTTGCGTTGCAGTATTCAATTGCCTCGAAGTCGTCGTCGGATGGAACGTCCCTCCCGCAAATTGAAGAAAACTAAAGGTTTTCACAATCCAATTAGTCGTTAATCGGAACGTCAGGTGATGTATTAAATTATTAATAATTGTTACCCCTTGCTTTGCGGGAAAGCATAGGCGGGGGTGGTTGATCTCTCCCTCCATTAGGGCCCGGAATCAAATCCATATCTTTGGGTCTTTGGTACACTTGTTTAAAATTTCTTTTAAACAGTTTTATTGGACTCGTTTGAACTCCGATTTGAGTGTGATTTTGATGCGGATGCACCGCTTGGACCGGACACGCACGCGGGGGATGCGGCTAGCGGGGAGCCCACAATTGTTTACTTTCGCAGGAGGAGATGTGGGCGCCGGTATTAGTCACATCAGGGGTATTTTGGTCTAGTCAGACCAAATTAGTAAATCCCCGTTTTTCCTTTATAATTAGGGCTAGCCGTCATTGTTAGTTCATGCTTGATTTGTCTTCGAACAATCTAGTTATCAATTTGATGTTGTTTAGGCTTTTAGGCGTTCAATAAAAGCTAGGAGAATAATTCGTCTCGAAGAATCCTTATCAAGTTCTTAATTTCTCATTGTTCTTCCACTATTTTCCATTTTTCCACCTTTAAATCGCTGTTTTGATCAATTATTCGCTGATTTGATCCAAACGGCAAGCGGTTCGTATCAAATTGGTATCAGAGCGGTGAGATCTAATGGCGGGAGGGACAAGAGGCGGCGCAACGGAAGAACGGCTTCAAGGGTTTCGCGAAGAAATCAACCGCGAGATGGAGGAATTGAAGAGATCCATGGGCGAGGATATTCAATCATAAAAAATGGCCATGGAGCTCTCCAACAAGGATCACGCCCATACGCAAGAGGATATCCAAATCGAACTCACACAAATGAGGATCGAGGCGACGAAGACGGCGAGGGAGGTGGCACAGATCCCGGCAATGATGACGATGCTCCAAACCATCTCGGCGGCTATCGGAGGAGATCGAGGCAAAAACCCGGAAGGATTTGTCGTCGAAACGGCGGCTACCAACCCTCCAAACCAAGAAGACGGCTGGCCAAACCCTCTAGGGTTTGCGGGGGAAGGCAGCTGGGCCCACCTAACCCTCGCGGCAAGCACGGCAGGCCCAACTGGGCCTGCCGGCAGTGTGATAGGCCCAACTGGGCCTGCCGAGAGCACGACAGGCCCAGCGGGGCCTGGGGGGTTCGACGGGCACTCCCGCCCCCCCCCCCCACAGCAGCGACACCCCCAGGCGGGGGTGTCTGGAGGCTGGCGTCCCCGCCGGGGGGCGCCGGAGGCGGAGCGCCCCCTCCGGGGGGCGCGGGAGGCGGCGCGCCCCCGCCTGGGGGCGCAGGTGGCTGGGCGCCCCCGTCGTGGGGCGCAAGAGGCGTGGCGCCCCCGCTGGGGGGCGCGGGTGGCTGGGCGCCCCCGCCGGGGGGCGCGGGAGGTGGGGCATGTGTTTGGTTGCATGGAAAAGAAAAGAAAGAAAAGTGAAATGAAAAGGAAATAGAAAGAAAAAGAAAAGGAAAAGGAAACTGATTTCTTTTTTATGTTTGGTTAGTGAGGAAAATTGTAAAGAAAATTAAAAGGAAAATGGTAAGGAAAATGATTTCTCATGTTTGGTTGCTTATGAAAATGAAAAGGAAAACTAGAAAGAAAATATGATTTTTATTTATAATTAATATTTTATAGGGTCTCATTTTTCTATTAAACTCAATCCAAAACCATTCTTCTTGTTATGAATCAACTACTGGGGGAGGAACCCCCAGCCCTTTATTTATAGGCATGGTAGGAGAGTAGATACATCGAATATATAGATATGGGCGTATCTCTAAGATACCCGCAATCCTAACCGACTCTGGTTATTTCCATTCACAACACTCCCCCTTATCCAGCCATAGGTGTGGACTCCGCTCAAGAGTACTTCGGGATTCTGAGCGTAATAAGAGTCTCACATGGGGTGGATACTTCAGGATCCTGAGTTGGTGAGGTTTGCCTCGTTAAAACCTTTAGCTATGGAAAACCCAGTGGGAAAAACCATAGTTAAGGAAAAAGAGTGCAAACGCTCTTTAACTCCCCCTGATTTGTACAAGTGACTCAGCTCATGAATACTTCTGGATTCTGAGCGTCACAGAGGGGTGGATACTTCAGGATCCAGAGTTGATGTGATTTGCCCCGTTAAAACCTTTGGCTATGGAAAACCCAGTGGGAAAAACCATAGCTAAGGGAAAAGAGTACAAATTCTGTCAACTCCCCCTGATCTGTAAAAGCTCTTAGGCTTTCAGATCTCGTAGGCTTATCTCATCACTCCTATTTACAATATTCCGAAAATGTACACAGATTACGAATTTTATCACCATCAAGCAGCTGCTGAATCCAGAAACTCTGAAGAGGTTGCTAAGTTTCGTCGCCTCTGATGTGGTCTTCAGACTATATGGTCAGCTCCACAGAACCAGCCTCTATCCCAGTCGTCATTGGGATGTGATGTACCACCAGGCGCCCTCAAATACACCATTGGTGTGATTCTGGAATGGTGAGGATCTCGGAATGATAGGATGATGTTGCCTTCATAAGTTGCTTTGCAGATCTGCAGGGGATGGCCATCCCACTGTGGGTACCCGTTCTGTGATTTCTCAGCATAGGGACTGGACCTGAAACCTGCATTTGCATAAACATTGGAGGATGCTACTACATTTTGTAAGTCCAAATATTTCGACCCATGGAGGAAGCGCAGAAGGCTTAACTCAGGTCTAATGGCCCTTTTTAGGTGCCAACTATCTCTGGCTAATGAGTTTACTGCAATTGCTATACCGGGACACATGCAGTTAGCCAGGAGTGCATGATTGCACTAAGATAAGGGACTTTAGGACCAATTATATCCTCCCCCTCTTCCAGCGATCGGAAGGGTTCTTTTTGTTCATCCAGTAAGTGTACCACCGTAGGTGTACTTTGGATGACAATGGTCCTTATAATATCTCCAACGCACTTCTGGGCGTTTGTAACAGGATTCTATGAGCCATGACTTTATATTTGCCTAGGTCTTTTTATTTCATGTTTAAAAGTCAGGCTTGTACATTTATTTCGGTTTTCTCTTCAGGAGATCCGATGAGATGTTAGTTGTCTACAACTAAGATCTCTAATCCTGTTCTTTGCACAGATGCAAAGACAACCTTCAGTAGGAATCATTGACTTGTCAAGTGATTCTCTTGGTTGTACATTTATTTATACTTATTGTTTTTCTTGAATAGACGTCCCGAAGTCTATTCAGGCATTTTAAGGAAATGTGGAAATTATCTTTACAAGATATCCACGAAGGTATGCCATCACAATATCCAATAACAGCATATCCAAAATTTTCCTTCGCCGAATCGTAAGGTATTCGCTTTTGATAACTTAGGGAGACTGATGCATCATTTATGAGACATGCTCATTTGAATTTGTTCGATCCCTAGTTTCAGCGAAATTTTCCTTGGGCTATAGGTTGTATCGTATAGCATACGATTTTGTATTTATTTTTCTTATGTTTGCAATACTTTGTTTTATCCACAGGTTTGACACCTTTTTGGTGTTAGGACTTCAGGTCCGAACATTTCACGTTTCATAAGTGAGTCCAGCTCATCTTCTATTGCCACGTTCCACATTTTGGCCAATCTCTACGTTTGCCTTCTAGCAACGGAGTGTGGAACGATAATTTACAAACATCATCGCCATTGCGATGTATATGGCAATATAATACGTGAATATATTGTCGACAATTTATGTTCTATCTGTCCAACACCTCCCCAGTACGTACAACATTTACTTAATTTCACTTTTTCCCGGCAATTCCTCTGCAGTGGATTCCGGGAAGGGTGATGGTGTGGACAGGAGCTCATTGTCCTGTGGTAGTATTGTCTTAAGGTCTCCAGGAGTTTCTATCCTTAGAGCCGGGTGGTCTGCCTCTTTTCTGTTGAGGATCAGTCACTTCTGCTGCTAGTGGGTTGCATCCATTCTCGGGGATGTCAATCCTAGCTGGAGTTTTTGCAGCAGGGATGTGTGATCTGACAATCTTCTGGTTGTCAGTAAACGAATCCGGTAATTTATGAACTGTGTTCTGGATGTGTAAGATCTTTAGGATCTTATCATCACATTGTTTTGTTACCGGATCGTAGTGGGTCAGACTATTTGTATCCCACGTTATAATTTTCTTCGCGCCAGATTTTCTAGTATCTGGGCCTATTTTTGGGAAACTCGTCTCATCGAAATCACAGTCTTCAAGATGTGCCTTAAATGCGTCCCCCGTTTGGGGTTCTAGGTATCTTATAAGTGAGGGTGAGTCAAACCCTGCATGGATACCTAGGCGACGTTGAGTACCGTTTTGGTCCTCTTTGGTGGTGCAATGGGGATTTAAGACTGCGCGACCGAAGATTCTCAGATGAGAAATGTTCGGTGGCATTCCATATGCAAGTTGCATTGGAGACTCTGACCTCCAGAGGGTCTTATTTTCATTTACGATGCAGCATGTAGAGTTTGCATGTCCCCATGCATCCATAGGCAATCGGGATTTAATGGACGTTCAGTCCATTGGAGTCTACTTTTCAGTGACTCTGCCGACCCATTTTGGGTATGAACATGCGGCACTTGTATGTTCATTTTCAACTCCCGTTGATTGGCAGTACTCTTGAAAAGACTGGGAGGTATATTTCCCAACATTAACCAGACTTATTTACAACATTTTATTGTCTGGGAAATGTGCCCGCAACATATTTATTTTTGTGCCAATAGCTTTGGAAAAGCTAAGTTGCGGGTCTGTAGTAGACACACGTACGGATATTCTGAGGATGCATTTATCAGTACAGTGAAGTACTGAAATAGCCCACTAGGGGTGGTGGATTTTATCCACATCTATCTCCTTGTATTCTTTTTGAGGAAGCGTGGAGATTCTTTTTCAACTTATTGTGGAGATGGCCTTGCAATTAGTTTTCCCTTATAGTAAGGGATGCGAGGGATGTTTTCCCTTCTGAAGAATCTTCTGGTTCTTCAAGTCATACCCATAGGATAAGATGCAGTGCATCATCACAAATCCAGGGTGGCCAAGTCCATCGTGCCGGAGTAAAAACTCGGCTGATGTCGGGCACTTCAGGTGTTCCGTTTAAATTCTGCTTCCTTTCTCCGAATCTTCTTATGGTGGAGGCATATAAGGCTCTCAAAACGTTCAAGTGTGGATTTTACTCCTTGTTCTTGAGACATTGCATACGGTAATTTTTTTTTTCATTTACATTTGCTGTTTCCAAGTGGAATCCGTTGCAACAGATGTCCTAAAAACTTAGAAAGTTTCTTTTGGAATTAGGAGGGATTAGTGCATCCTTTATTTTTGTGTCGTTTGGGGGCAACAGTGTTGCATTCCCTGGATCTTCAATATAGCCCTGATATTGGGCTTTGTATTGAAAGAGATCGTACGTGTTTATTGTCTACTAATTATTTATGAGAGCAGTTTCAAAAGATGAAACATAAAGGCACATGCATATTCAGATAGACATATTCATTTATTGTCTACTAAAATTTTTCAACCAAAACAGATTGCGTAATACAAAGGCTCTCATAACGTGAGATGTTCTAAACAATTTGCCAAGATAAAAGTAAAGGCTAGTCAAGCATGTCATTATTTTCGAAGTTGCCAGCTGAAAAACTTAACTGGAGCATCAGATGTCATCAGGTTTGTTTCAGCTTTATTTTTCTTGTTCTCTTTATACAAATCCTGGAGATGATGCGGAGTTCGGCACACTCTGGACCAGTGGCCTTTCATGCCACAATTTTGGCACTGGTCTTCCCATTCCCTCTTGGGTGGGGGTATATCATTTCTATTTTTGTTATTTCTGTGCCTCGTGAACTTCCGCTTACTTTCATTATTTCGCTGCTGCTATACATGGCCCTTGGCATTTTTCTGTTGATCCCCCTTCTGTGGTCTTTCTTTTCTTTTATTATCTCTCTTCTTTTTGAATGAAGAGGAATAGTGAGCTTCTGGTGGGGGGCAGTGCCGGGGAGCGTATATTGTGAGTGGAGAGAAGAAGCTCTCTGTTTTGCTCGGCCATGAGTAAACATGACAGCAGCTCGGAATACTTGGTGAACTTGCGTTCACGGTATTGCTGCATGAGTATCGCGTCTTTTTCATGGAAGGACGTATACGTCTTTTCCAGCATGCGATTTTCTGAGACTTTTTCACCACACAACTTCAGGCGTGCGGTGATGCTAAAAAGTGCTGAGTTGTACTCAGCAACGGACTTTAAGTACTGCAGTCTCAGGTTCTCCCACTCGTATCGTGCCCTTGGGAGTATAACATCTTTCTGAAGTTTATACATGTCCTCAAGGGCAGTCCATAGCTCAAGTGGATCTTCGACCGTAAGGTATTCAGCCTTTAAGGTCTTGTCCACATGGCGGCGAATATAGATGATGACTTGCGCCTTCTCTATATCGCTAACATTTTATTTTTCAGTCACAGCAGCGATGAGGGTCTTTGCCCGCAGGTGAAACTTTACATCTAGCTGCCAGCTTAGATAGTTTCTACCTGATGCTTCCAGTACTTCGAAATTAACGCTTGCAATATTAGCCATTTATCTAGCAGAGCACAAACATGCATGATTTAATAATTAATTCAGAGAAAACATTTTCATGCGGAGGCAATATTTAACGAAAAACTAAATGTGTGGATCGGCCAGTCCCACAAGAAAGAGTCCAAAAAAGTCCACAGTCCAAATTATACAAATTTGCAGCTTAAAGAAAATGAAAATACAACTTTGGAAACCTCGTGGGTCCCATATGATATCTCCATCTTCAAGCGTGGCCTCCGTCTCCATGGAAGTTGGTCTTCTTTCTTTGACATTTACATAAATTCCTCACTACAATTTCTCTCAAAAAGAAAAATGCGGGAAATAAACTGTGGGACGAAACGGCCGATCCAAAAACCACATTTAGCAATTCATGCAGAAATATTGTGCTCATCAACATTTTCATCAGACATTTTCATCACAGGCATCACATGCATTTAATATTCGCAGAGATGGATAAATAATTTAAACACTTAATAATTATTGGACCACTGGGCAACGTCATGCACCGTTAGTTTAGATTACTAACGGCAGAGCGGTCGCAGGATCTTCCTAATTATTAAGTTTTAAATACAATGCACAACCACGCATATAATATCCAACAGAATATACCAGAGATGCAAAGCATGTAAATATGATTTTTGCAGAAAAAATCATTACAATGCAAAGGTTGTAAATTGAATGGGTTTAATCAATTAAATTGATTAAGAGCCCAAAATAAACATTTTCTTTGTCAGAGGGAAAAGTTTCCCTCATCATCCCAAAAGCCCCCCCAAGAATCCCCAAAAAGTCCTCGCCTGCCCGATATTTTTCCCGTAATTTACCGTGATTTTTCACGAATATTTTGCCCTTAAATCCCCTTTTTAAATTAATTTTTAGGCTAGCAAGTTGCCTTTTAAGGCTTGTTAATAGCCTTTGCCTCCCCCCAGATTTTTTTTTCTTTCAGATAAAACAGCATGCGTGTCTGAAGCCCGCAGTCGGCCTATGGGCTTCAGGCCCATAGGCTTCCTTTTTTTTTGAAATCTGTGGGCCTGAAGCCCACAGATCTGCTATGGGCTTCAGGCCCACAGATCTGGAATTTTTTTTTTGAATTCTGTGGGCCTGAAGCCCACAGATCTGCTGTGGGCTTCAGGCCTACAGATCTGGAAATTTTTTTTTTCTTTTTTTTTGTTTTGAATTCTGTGGGCCTGAAGCCCACAGATCTGCTGTGGGCTTCAGGCCCACAGCTCTGAAATTTTAATATTTTTTTTCTTCTAGGGTTTCATTGGGGGGGCCGGCGCCGCCGCCGCCCCCTGCAGGGGGGGCGCGGCCGCCGGGGCCGCCGCCCCCTGCAGGGGGGCGGCGGGGGCCGCCCCCCCTGCACGAGGGGCGTCGGGGGCCGCCCTCCTGCAGGGGGAGGCGGCCAAGGGGGCCGCCGCCCCCTGCAGGGGCGGCGGCGGGGGCCGCCCCCCCTGCAGGGGGAGGCGGCCAAGGGGGCCGCCCCCCCTGCAGGGGGAGGCGGCCAAGGGGGCCGCCCCCCTGCAGGGGCGGCGGCGGGGGCCGCCCCCCCTGCAGGGGGAAGGCGGCCAGGGTGGGGGGATGGGGTTTTCCGACGAGGGGTTTGGGGGGGTCCGGTGACGACTAGCCGCCGGAGGGTTCAAAATTGGGGTTTTACCCTAAAAATTGAGTTTTTGGGATGAAAAATCCGTCGTTTTCAAGGCGACGATGAATCCCCATGACGATCTTGCGAGATCTAGGGGAGGGACAATCATACGTATGATTAAAAGTATCGTTTTTAGTATTTTTACCTCTATATCCGTCCTCCGGATATAGCGACGGTTGCTCGAAGCCCTACGCGGATGACGACCCTTGATGGAGGAAGCCTTGCACCGCGCTCGTGGATCTCCCGTCTCGCCTTCGCAACGAACGGAAAAAATTTTGTGGAAAAGAAAAAATTTTAGAGTCGTGCTGATAACGTGTTATGAATCAACTACTGGGGGAGGAACCCCCAGCCCTTTATTTATAGGCATGGTAGGAGAGTAGATACATCGAATACATAGATATGGGCGTATCTCTAAGATACCCGCAATCCTAACCGACTCCGGTTATTTCCATTCACAACACTTCTGAAATAAAAAATGAGCAATAACAAAAAGATAATTTTTGTTGTCGATAAAATTTTTGGCTCGGGAAAGGGAAGAAATTTTTTGGGAAAGAAAACGGTTTCCTTCCGATTTGGGAGAGAAAAGTAGAAAGAAAAATTCTATATGTTTTTTTCTTTCATTTTCCCTCTCACTTTCTTTCCTTCTATTTTTCTATACAACCAAACAATGGAAATTAACTTTCCCATCATTTTTCTTTTCTTTTCTTTTCTTTTCCTTGCAACCAAACACAGCCTTAAGTAAATTTAAATGATTCAGATTTTGCAACCCATCAAGGCCTCATTTGAGCTCATTGAAAAAGTTCAAATATATTTAAAAAGTATATTTTTTATAAATCGAAAAACAAATTTAAAATATATTTAAGGTAACTGAGATTTTGATCCTCCAATGGCAAACATGTAAATAAGTGAAAAACCATATGTGCAGGGAGAAAAACGGTGGGTTCAAAAATCAATTCCATATTTTTACGACCAGATCAACTCTATGATTTGTTTATCTTCTCTATTATATTAGCGTAATTGATTTCTTTTGGACATGGAGGAAGGGATTATATTATATATATCGATCAAGTGGGTAATATTGTAATAATCAAAGTTTGAACTTCAAAGCATCAGGCCTGGATATTCGAACTCTTCTGGTTTTGACTGAGTATTTTATTTGGAGAAGGGAGAAGATGAGAGTTGGTGCCAGCTTGCTTTGCAGTATTCAATTGCCTCGAAGTCGTCGTCGGATGGAACGTCCCTCCCGCAAATTGAAGAAAACTAAAGGTTTTCACAATCCAATTAGTCGTTAATCGGAACGTCAGGTGATATATTAAATTATTAATAATTGTTACCCCTTGCTGTGAGGGAAAGCATAGGCGGGGGTGGTTGATCTCTCCCTCCATTAGGGCTCGGAATCAATTCCATATCTTTGGGACTTTTGTACACTTGTTTAAAATTTTTTTAAACAGTTTTATTGGGCTCGTTTGAACTCCGATTTGAGTGTGATTTTGATGCGGACGCACCGCTTGGACCGGACACGCACGCGGGGGATGCGGCTAGCGGGGAGCCCACAATTGTTTACTTTCGCAGGAGGAGACGTGGGCGCCGGTATTAGTCACATCAGGGGTATTTTGGTCTAGTCAGACCAAATTAGTAAATCCCCGTTTTTCCTTTATAATTAGGGCTAGCCGTCATTGTTAGTTCATGCTTGATTTGTCTTCGAACAATCTAGTTATCAATTTGATGCTGTTTAGGCTTTTAGGCGTTCAATAAAAGCTAGGAGAATAATTCGTCTCGAAGAATCCTTATCAAGTTCTTAATTTCTCATTGTTCTTCCACTATTTTCCATTTTTCCACCTTTAAATCGCTGTTTTGATCAATTATTCGCTGATTTGATCCAAACGGCAAGCGGTTCGTATCAAATTGGTATCAGAGCGGTGAGATCTAATGGCGGGAGGGACAAGAGGCGGCGCAACGGAAGAACGGCTTCAAGGGTTTCGCGAAGAAATCAACCGCGAGATGGAGGAATTGAAGAGATCCATGGGCGAGGATATTCAATCATAAAAAACGGCCATGGAGCTCTCCAACAAGGATCACGCCCATACGCAAGAGGATATCCAAATCGAACTCACACAAATGAGGATCGAGGCGACGAAGACGGCGAGGGAGGTGGCACAGATCCCGGCAATGATGACGATGCTCCAAACCATCTCGGCGGCTATCGGAGGAGATCGAGGCAAAACCCCGGAAGGATTTGTCGTCGAAACGGCGGCTACCAACCCTCCAAACCAAGAAGACGGCTGGCCAAACCCTCTAGGGTTTGCGGGGGAAGGCAGCTGGGCCCACCTAACCCTCGCGGCAAGCACGGCAGGCCCAACTGGGCCTGCCGGCAGTGTGATAGGCCCAACTGGGCCTGCCGAGAGCACGACAGGCCCAGCGGGGCCTGGGGGGTTCGACGGGCACTCCCGCCCCCCCCACAGCAGCGACACCCCCAGGCGGGGGTGTCTGGAGGCTGGCGTCCCCGCCGGGGGGCGCCGGAGGCGGAGCGCCCCCTCCGGGGGGCGCGGGAGGCGGCGCGCCCCCGCCTGGGGGCGCAGGTGGCTGGGCGCCCCCGTCGTGGGGCGCAAGAGGCGTGGCGCCCCCGCTGGGGGGCGCGGGTGGCTGGGCGCCCCCGCCGGGGGGCGCGGGAGGTGGGGCGCCCCCTTTCGGGGGAGCGGCGGGTCCGGTAGGGTTTCGGGGTGGCGCCACAGCCTGGGCCACCCCTCCTGAAGACCCGGGGACGCGATTTGGAGGCCCCGCGAGACCACTGAGGCCTTTTGGGGGTGTGACGGGGTTTGTTCAGCCCCCAGGAGCGACGGCGAGGCCCGGCGAAGGGAGAGGGGCTCATGGGGCGACGATTGGGGCCCTTGCGGCCCAATACTGGGGCCCAGGGGGCCATCTGGAGGGCCGGACAGCGCCCGGGCAGCCGCACGGAGGGGCTAGAGAGCCCAATTTTTTTCAGCCACCACGACCACTGGACTGTTTGGGGAACTACATCCCGGAGGGGGATAGGGAGCGGCCTCAATGGCCTGATGAGCTGTACGAGGGAGGCGACGGAGGCCCCGGAGGGGGGCAAGGGGGTGTGATGGTACCGGTTAGAGGCCGTGGCGGAAATGGGGGACAGCACGGTGGGGGGTTTGGAGCACAGTGCGGTGACATAAACACGGATCGAAGGTTGAAGAAGCTGAAGATGCCGATGTTTGATGGCACCGATCCTGACGGATGGGTCTACCGGGCCGAGCGTTACTTCCAGGTGATGCAACTGACAGAGGCGGAGGTCCTGCGTGCGATAGGGATCTATTTCGAGGACAAGGCCCTAGCCTGGTACCGGTGGAAGACAGTCCGCTCTCCTTTTCGTTCCTGGGAGGAGCTCTCTTCTTACCTTCTCGACCGGTTCCAGGAGAAGTCCGGAGGGGACTTCTATGAGCAGTTGTCAGCACTGCGACAGGAGGGGACAGTTCGGGACTTCGTGGAGAAGTTCGATATGTTGGCTAGCAGGTTGCGGGGGGGTGTCTGACCAGGTGTTGATTGAGAGCTTCATGAGGGGGTTGAAGCCCTCGATACGGGCAGAGCTTCGGATGCAGAGGCCAAATGACTTGGAGGATGTCCTCCGTCTAGCCCACATGGCGGAGGAGAAGCACACGGAGGAGAGGCGCATCAGAGGGGCTTGGGGAGCCCAGGGCCAGCGCAGTACGGCAGCACCAGTTCCACCACGGCCAGCAGCAGGAGCCCTAGTGGCGCCTAGAGGAGAGGTCAGGCCGGGGGTGGTACCAGGCAGGCGACTGACAAAGGCGGACATGCGGGCCAGGCGTGCAACAGGTTTGTGCTTCCGTTGCGACGAGAATTTCAGCCTCGGTCACCGATGTGCGAGCAAGTTGCTGCAGATTGTGATCGTACCCGACGAGGAGGAGTATGAGGAGGAGGTACTGGAGCCCGAGCAGGTGACGGAGGAGGAGGCGAGTGTACACATGGACGTGGCGGAGGTCTCCCTGAACTCTGTGGTAGGATTCACTCCGAATCATACCATGAAGTTATCAGGGACGTTGGCGGAGCAGGCGGTGACGGTCCTTATTGATAGTGGGGAGACTCACAACTTCATTTCTAGGAAGTTGGTGGATCGCCACGGGCTGGATCTGAGCACGTTGGAGAGATTCACAGTGTTGCTGGGGACGGGGAAGATGGAGGAGAGCGCTGGGCTCTGCAAGGGGGTGTGCCTGATGCTGCAGGGCATACAGATAGTGGAGGACTTCTTACCACTGGAGTTGGGGAATGTGGATGTCATTCTGGGGGTACAGTGGTTGAAGAAGTTGGGGGAGATGAAGGTGAACTGGAAGCTCCTGCGGATGGAGTTCCAGGACGGCGACCGGACGGTGGTGCTGACCGGAGATCCTACACTCTGCTTTTCGGTGGTGGCCTTCAAGGCCATCACTAGGGCGTTGCAGGATGAGGGTGAGGGTTTCATGGTGGAGTGCCAGGGGTTGTCGACTGAGGAGGAGCAACAGACAGAGACCGCAGTGGAGGTGGAGCCGGTACTGGAGCAGTACGAGGAGGTGTTTCAGAGCCCACAGGGGCTGCCACCGCAGAGGGGACACGAGCATGCGATCGTGCTACGGGGGATGGGGCTCCGGTCAGCGTGCGGCCATACAGATACCCGCATTCGCAGAAGGACGAGATAGAGCGGTTGGTGTGGGAGATGCTGCAAGAGGGGGTGATACAGCCCAGTGTGAGTCCTTTTTCTTCACCAGTGCTGTTGGTGAAGAAAAAGGACGGGAGTTGGAGATTCTGCGTCGATTACCGGGCGCTGAATAGGGAGACTGTCACGGACAAGTTCCCTATTCCGGTGATTGACGAGCTGCTAGATGAGCTACATGTGGCAGCGGTCTTTTCGAAGATCGACTTGAGAGCGGGTTACCACCAGATACTGATGCGGCCAGAGGATGTGCCGAAGACCGCTTTTCGTACCCATGAGGGTCATTACGAGTTTCTCGTCATGCCTTTCGGCTTGACGAATGCTCCGTCGACGTTCCAGGCACTCATGAACAAGGTGTTCCAGCCTTACCTGCGGCGGTTCATACTTGTATTTTTTGACGACATCCTGGTCTACAGCCGGGATATGGAGGAGCACATAGGCCACTTGGAGATAGTGTTCAAGGAGTTGTTGGCGAATCAGCTCTTCGCCAACAGGAAGAAGTGCAGCTTTGGGCAGCTGCGGATCGAGTACTTGGGCCATGTAGTGTCGGCAGAGGGGGTAGCGGCCGACAGATCGAAGATATCAGCTATGCTAGATTGGCCACTTCCTACTACGCTACGAGCATTGAGGGATTTTTTGGGGCTGACGGGCTACTACAGGAAGTTCGTCAAGGGTTACAGCACGATTGCGTGGCCTCTCACCGAGCAGTTGAAGAAGGACAGATTCAAGTGGGGGGAGGAAGCCACCAAGGCCTTTGAGGCTTTAAAGGTGGTTATGACGACGGCACCAGTCATAGCCTTGCCAGATTTCAGCATATCATTCGTGGTCGAGACAGATGCCTCGGGGTACGGGCTGGGAGCGGTACTCATGCAGGAGGGAAGACCCATAGCTTATTTCAGTCAGGTGCTGACCGCTAGAGCACGACTGAAATCAGTCTATGAGCGGGAGCTGATGGCCATAGTCTTCTCGATTCAGAAGTGGTGGCCGTACTTGTTGGGGCGGGAGTTCGTGGTCCGCACGGACCACCGGAGCCTCAAGTACTTACTGGAGCAGAGGCTGGTCACTGAGGAGCACCAGCACTGGTTGTCCAAACTGGTGGGGTACCGGTTCGACATCGAGTACAGACCCGGGTTAGAGAACAAGGCTATTGATGCCTTGTCACGGAGGGAGGAGGGCATCGACTTGAGGGAATTATCACTGCCTATGTGGTTGGGTTGGGAGCCGATGTTGCAGGAGGCAGAGGCAGATGCGGAGTTACGACAGATCCGGGAGAGACTGCAGAGTGGCGAGGACGGACCGGTTGGTTACTCAGTAGTAGGGAGCAGATTGCTGTACCAGGGGAGGATGGTGATACCACGGAGCTCAGAGTTCATACCTGTCCTCTTCCAGGAGTTTCACAGTTCGGTGACCGGGGGCCATTCAGGGGTACAGCAAACCTACCAGAGGATGGCCAGAGAGCTGTATTGGCCTGGAATGAAGAAGAGGATCACGCACCTAGTCGTAGCTTGTGACGTTTGCCAACATCACAAGTACATGGCTATGGCCCCAGCGGGCCTACTACATCCGTTGGCACTGCCGGAGAGGGTTTGGGAGGAGGTGACCATGGACTTCATTGATGGCCTACCACGGTCCGAGGGCTACACGGTGATATTTGTGGTAGTGGACCGCCTGAGTAAGTACGCTCACTTTATTCCATTGAAGCATCCATACACTGCAGTGTCGGTAGCTACCGCTTTCACGAGGGAGGTGATACGGTTACATGGGGTGCCCGGGTCCATTGTCCGACCGGGACCAGGTTTTTATGAGTGGCTTCTGGCGGGAGATATTCAGGGTGCAGGGTACGGTCCTGAAGCGGAGTACGGCCTACCACCCCCAGACCGACGGCCAGACGGAGGTGGTCAACCGCAGCATAGAGACATACTTGTGGTGCTTCGCCTCAGAGACACCACGTCAGTGGCATAGGTGGCTAGCGTGGGCAGAGTACTGGTACAATACTTCGTACCACTCTGCGGTAGGGACGACGCCATTTAGAGTGCTGTACGGGAGGGATCCCCCACCCTTGCTCCGCTTTGGTGACAGACAGACTCCAGTGTCTCAGGTGGAGGAGTACATGGGGGAGAGGGATAGTTTGCTAGAGGAGCTGAGGAAGCATCTGCTACGCGCTCAGCAGGTGATGAAGGCCTGGGCCGATGGGCATCGTCAAGATGTACAGTTTCAGGTAGGAGACAAGGTGTATCTCAAGCTACGTCCGTACCGGCAGAGATCGCTGGCGAGGAGGCCGAATGAGAAGCTGTTAGCTAGATATTTCGGTCCATACAGGGTGGTAGCCAGGATTGGCCAGGTGGCGTACCGGTTGGAGTTGCCCGCGTCCTCAGGGATACATCCAGTGTTCCACGTGTCACAGCTGAGGAAGGCTATTAGGGATCAGGCGGTGTCTTCTACTTTGCCTCCTACCTTGACGGAGGACATGGAGGTACTACTTGAGCCGGTGGATGTGAGGGCGGTTCGTCAGGGCCCGGGGCGGCGGAAGGAGGTACTGATCTATTGGGCGGGTCTATCGGACTGTGATGCGACTTGGGAGCCCTACGACGTGATGCGGGAGCAGTTCCCTGACTTCCACCTTGAGGACAAGGTGGGTCTGTTAGGGGAGGTATTGATGCGGACGCACCGCTTGGACCGGACACGCACGCGGGGGATGCGGCTAGCAGGGAGCCCACGATTGTTTACTTTCGCAGGAGGAGACGTGGGGGCCGGTATTAGTCACATCAGGGGTATTTTGGTCTAGTCAGACCAAATTAGTAAATCCCCGTTTTTCCTTTATAATTAGGGCTAGCCGTCATTGTTAGTTCATGCTTGATTTGTCTTCGAACAATCTAGTTATCAATTTGATGCTGTTTAGGCTTTTAGGCGTTCAATAAAAGCTAGGAGATTGATTCGTCTCGAAGAATCCTTATCAAGTTCTTAATTTCTCATTGTTCTTCCACTATTTTCCATTTTTCCACCTTTAAATCGCTGTTTTGATCAATTATTCGCTGATTTGAATCAAATGGCAAGCGGTTCGTATCAGATTTTCTCCCCGAATTTCGTGGAAAAATCCTCTCCATTTCTATGCATTTATAGAATATATTTGTAAACATTTTACATATGTATATATTATATTCCATTTAATATTAAAATCCATTTGCATCAAATACAAATGAACTGCGGGCACACATCTCTCAACAGAGTGGACAGTGGTTATGCTTATTTATGAGGAATACTCATGCCACCATAATTGGTGACCATTGTTCACCAACGTCACTGAAGAGACGCCGCTACTCTTATATTTCTTCCTCCAATAAAGCTCGAGATGACCGAATCGAGACAATCTTCCTTGGGTTGATCTTTGACAGCCCAGTGCCTTTCTTAAGTCGTTACTAACTTAAACATCGAAGTGGATTTGGGTCGGAACCCATATCGTAAAAACATCGAATTTTGATCCATAAAATTACAGATCTAAACGTATCCTTGGAGGAAAATAGGTATAGATCATGTTTTGATTTATTATATCCAGATCTATCCTCCAGATCTAGCGACGGTTGAGATGCCTACGGTAGATCTGACGAATCGTTCTTCGTCCGCCAAAGATTACCGCAAAAACTTTCAGTTGATTGGAGCGTGCTGATAACGTGTTGTGAAGGATGGCGGCTACTGAGCCAGTAGTCTTTTATTTTTAGCAAAAGGGTTACATGGTGGTGGTACCCTAGCCCTGCATGGGCCTTACATAGGGCTACAAAGCCCATTCATAACAAAAAGTAGAATGAATAGGGAAATAATACAAAAAGTTGAAAACCCTAACATGTGAATACAGATTTTGTCCAAAACAAAAAAAATGAAACAGAAAGAAAACCTTGCCCCAGAAAAAATTGTGGGTAAAATAGTTGAAAAATAATAACAGAAAACTTCAAGCTTATTAAGAACTAGCGAATGCCCGTGCCCGGAGGGCACGACGAAAGTCATCTCCCGGTGCGAAACCGAGGGGGACAGCCGGCTCACGGGTGAAATGGCGACGGGGGCAGTCGTCTCCCGGGCGCAAGAACGACGGCGACAGTTGCCTCCGGGGCGCAATACCGACGACTAAAAGAAACACTAGGTCAGTCGTCACAGGGGCACAAAAGCAGGGATTAAACCGCAAAAAAACACGAGTGCAAAGCGGAAAAAGAGCGATGACAACCCCGTAAATAGGAGAAAGATGTGGAGTCTTTGGGTTTTATGAAAAAACAATGGCAAACTTGCAAATAAGGGGAATGTGGTGGGCTTTTGTTTGGGGGTTCCACCAAAACACCCAACTCCACACCGAACCACTCACCCACACTCCATTGGCCCCACCACTCTCCCAAACACTTTGTCGTGGTCATATCTTGATGTCATATACGACAAAAATTCAAAAAAGTCCTCATTTTTATAATAGACTAGCAAATAACCCGTGCACACGTGTACGTGGACTAGGAAAAACGGTCGGAAGGGTGAAGAATAAAAAGTGTGGGTGTGTGTGGGGGGAGGGTCCAGTGGCAAAAATGTAAAAACCGGGGTTGTATGTGCAAAATTCCCCACCTCCTCTCTTATCCCTCAAAATCTCATCTCTTATCCAAATTCTCTTGTCCAATTTCTCTTGTCCAATTTCTCTTATCCAATTTCTATTGCTAACATCCCTATTTTATAGAATAGATATGTATGTATATATGTATAAGTATGTATGTATATGTATACTCTTGTCCAAATTCTCTTATCCAATTTCTCTTGTCCAATTTCTCTTATCCAATTTCTCTTGATAACATCCCTATTTTATAGAATAGATTTTTAACATTTTAAAGGGTAATTTTGTCATATATTAAACATATAATTACCACGTGATGAATTTTTAACACTCAACTAACAAGGGACATGAGGGGAAAGGAAAGTAATTTAACAAATATATATCATTAAAGATGTTGAGCTTAGTAACTAAGAAATCGATAATTTGAAATTGTTCTCTGTAATTTACAAAGCTCAAGAAGATAGTTTTTTGAAAAATGTACAAATGTCCAAGCTAGCTTAGGGCCTGTTCTTTTGCCCGAATGAAGCTGAGATTCCACCAAAAACCATACTATTCCCATCCCATCACTTCTCTCTCGTCTGCGTTTCTTCTTCATGTTCTTTTGCACACAAAAAAATCGGAATGGTGAGAATGCCAACGTGGCAGCCGAAAATGGGTTGTGAGGCATCCGCGCAAAATGGCTTGGATTACGGAGGATTCCAGGCTGCGTGGGCCTCCCTTCTCCCTTGCAGCCAATCACAAGTTCTCTTTTTTTAATTCATAAATAAACACCCGGTTTAATAATAATTAATTATTTATTTTAACAAAAGTGGACCACATATCTCACTTTCTATCTTAACTTTCAAACCCAAAAGAATACACATACACAAGAAAGTTACTGCGGGCCCCACAACTAACTTTCAAACCCAAATTTCTCTCTCATCAGATTCCACACTTCTCAACTTTCCCAATTTATACTTTTCTACAAAAGAACAGGCCCTTAGTGAAATTAAGCATTGCAATCATGCATAACATGTTTAATAACTGACAATTGAGCTGTAGATCAAGTAGCAAAATCACGTTCTTTTCTTGTGGGATTTCATTCGGGTCGAGTTTTCCCATTAACAATGTGCGTGAGAATTTCTTTTTTTTTGAACCACATGAAGTTCAGGGCCTGTTCTTTTGTTGGAAAGTATATTTGGGAAAGTTGAGGGAGTGTGGAATCTGATGAGAGAGAAATTAATGTGTAGTGTGTTCTTTTGTAGGAAAGTGGGGTTGGATTGTGGAGTTGGAAAGTTGAGGTGGGTCCCACTCCGTGTAGTGTGTACTTTTGGTCGAAGAAAGTTGAGGTGGGTCCCACATCCACACTGTCAAGACTCGACCGTGTGGGGGATGACACGACCCTCACACGGCCTTGACTCGGCCGTGTGGTTTTTTCCTGATGTCGATTTCGGGACAATGATAAAAATTAACATATGCGATTCTAATCTAAATCCTAGCTAGCTCAGTTAGGAATCCTATCTCTTGATGTCCTTCAAACAAATCTGGGGCCCTTCTTATTCCTTGAAGACCCTCTGATGATTAACTCCTTCCTCCTTCAATTGGTGTTCCAAAAGCCAGGTTTGGGTTCATTTGGCTTTTGGTTTGAGGGACGGCAGTGAACGACAGCAAAGGGGTAAAGGGCGTGAGTTGGGGGCTGAGGTGAGAGGGTAAGGGAGCTGAGGGAGTTCTCTTTTTTTATTTTATTTTCATTTTTCTTTGATTTTCTCCAATATTTTTCTCCCTTTAATCCTTGCATTTGCCTCATCATCGACCCAAAATCCTCTCATATTGCCACATTAGGGGGGCCGAACTAGGGTAAATTATGTGTCGCTTGTTTTGTTGCTTTCTTATTTTTGTTACTTTTCATTTTGCTAGGTTGGTTGGATTTTGCATCGCGACATAGCGATTGTTGAGTAGCCATTCGCTTTAGGGGCTTCCGATCTCGTATAATTTCATATAATTCCCCAACACTCTCAATGATAGACCTATCAATGGCTTCTAAAAGGATGATTAAACATTTGTAGATGCATGTACCCAAAACCCGCTGGCTGCACGCTCGAGATCTATGAATGTCTCGGCATCTTATCAACGATCAACAGCAACTTGAGCAGGAAATGGACATGGATGAATCGTGTTTTGTATTGTACTCTATATGTTATGGCATATATATACTCAAATTTGTATTTTCTATTCTTGAATACATATACAGATAAAAAACCGTATTCAAACGCATCAAGTAGCGCATGATATATAGGTTATCCCCAAACGCATCAAGTAGAGACTCGTCAATTTTGTAGTTTTCTTCTTAGAGAATCTTCTTAATTTCTGGTTGTGTATGTCCCAATGAGAATTTACTCCAAGTGCTTATCAACGGATATATAGTTTCCACAGCTACAGTTAAACTTGCTATTTTGATTATTTGTGTGTAACAGGATGAAGCAATTTCAGTAAGATTCTCGAAAACCACCACTAGGTTGGGCAAGACGTGCATGGATGCGCAGAAATAACAAAATTCTTGAAAGGTTTGTGATAGACATGCATGGTTTTTAGTTTTGTAAACGATTTGCTCTCATATTCTGTTCATGATGAGGTTTCAGTTTTGTGAACTTGCAGCAATGCAGCAAGTCAAGTCAATTAGTGATCACGTACTCATAGGTTGTTTTTATAATTCCAGCAGTGGGTGGTAGGGAGTTTTTTATTTGGAGAAGGGTGAGATGACAGCTGATGCCAGCTTGCTTTGCAGTATTCAATTGCATCCTAGTCGTCGTCGGATGCAAATTAATTATTAGATCAATTGCATCCTAGACGTGCACACTTGCTTTGCAGCTTTCTCTTTATCTCCATGATTGTTCTGGCACTTTTCTTTCTGTATTACATTCACGAGCCACAAATTAAGAAGCTCTTTGTGGTTGAATTTGATCATTAGGGAGTTCACCCGGGTGCGAGTGCCAGGGTGCGCGACCCGCCTAACAATTGGGCGGGAAGCATCAGCATCCCCGTATTTACGTGGATGCCACCACCCTAGGGGGTTTTGGCTTTTTGGCCCCCTAGGAAACTCGTTATTTACGTGTGTAGGCACCCAGTTCCTCAACCTGGACTTTTTTGGCTTTTGTGCCTCATTTTTTGGTTTTTTTTTAACTCCTCCGCGTTTGGACTACTGCATAATGTAATTAGGACCTTTCAAATTAAAGACTTGTTCAATATTCAAAATTGTATCAATGGGAAATTGTTAGATGATTCAACTCTGTAGCCTTTCAAAACCCCGTACAAATCTCTTTAAAATAGTTCAAGTTTTGTTATCACTGAACCATCAATATTCCAAACCTTTGAAGATGATTTAAGTAAATTTAAATGATTCAGATTTTGCAACCCATCAAGGCCTCGTTTGAGCTCATTAAAAAAGTTCAAATATATTTAAAAAGTATATTTTTTATATTAATCTGAAAAAAATTTAAAATATATTTAAGGTAACTGAGATTTTGGTACTCCAATGGCAAACATGTAAATAAGTGGAAAACCATATGTGCAGGGAGAAATACGGTGTGTTCGAAAATCAATTCCATATTTTTACGACCAGATCAACTCTATGATTTGTTTATCTTCTCTATTACATTAGCGTAATTGATTTTTTTTTTGGACATGGAGAAAGGGTTTATATTATATATATCGATCAAGTGGGTAATATTGCAATAATCAAAGTTTGAACTTCAAAGCATCAGGCCTGGATATTCGAACTCTTTTGGTTTTGACTGAGTTTTGTACTTGGAGAAGGGTGAGATGAGAGTTGGTGCCAGCTTGCTCTGCAGTATTCAATTGCATCGAAAGTCGTCGAATGGAGAGTCAGTCCCGCAAATTGAAGATAAATAAAGATTTCCCAAACCAATTAGTCGTTAATTGGAACGTCACGTGATAAATTAATAGTTGTTACCCATTGCTTTGCGGGAAAGCATAGACGGGGGTGGTTGATCTCTCCCTCCACTCGCGGGCTGAAGTCAATTGTCTCTCTCCCTTGCGCTTCCCTTTCCCTTTCCATTTCCCTTCCCATCCATCCCTCTCTCTCTCTCTCTCTCTCTCATATTCAGATGGTGGTGGCGGCGGCGGTGGGGGTCAGCTTGGCTATTGCGACCGTGTCGCCCATCATCTCCAAGTTGGAAGACAAAGTTGCCTCCTATTTCGGAGGCGACATCACGCCGGACGAGCTGGATCAGGTGAACGCTGGCATCCTTTCCAAGATTTCTACCGTGCTCCAGCAAGCCGAGAAGATCGATGCTGCTTCAGAGCTAAGCTGAGGCCATGGCTGGCGAGGCTCCAAGCTGCCGCATACGAGGCAGAAGACGTGCTGGACATGCACGAATACAACACCATCAAACACGAGGTCAGCCGTCTTCCCACTTCTCTCAAAAACATTAAAGGCAAGGCGAAAGAGATGCTTGCCCCTGTTCTGCCCAAAACAGAATTGAAACGGATCTTCGAGAAGCTGGAGAAGTCTGCCGACGAAGCAGACAAATTGATTCCCCTTCTCCATCTTGTTACTTCCACCTCCGCCCAAGCAGCCACTGCCGCCGTGAGGCAACCACAACGTACCACCGTCTCCGGTCTGTCGTCGCCCGTGTTCGGTAGGGACGAAGAACGCAATGCTCTGGTAAACATGCTGACTGGTGAGCCTCGTGAGTCCGGCGGCAAAAGAAACGTTGTTGCCATACACGCCATCGGCGGGGCCGGAAAGACCACCCTGGCTCAGTATGTCTTCGACGATGCAACAGTTCAAGGTCATTTCGATCTGAAGATATGGGTGCATGTGTCCCGCACCTTCGACCCACTCAGAATCACCAAAGACATCATCGGAGGTGTTGAAATGGGCTCGTCCGCAGATCCAGTTGGCAGTCTTGATGTTCTTCAGAGGAAACTCAAGGAAGCTTTAATGTCAAAAAGGTTTCTGCTTGTTTTGGATGACGTGTGGACTGAAGACATGCAATCGTTGGACCAGTTGCTTATTCCTCTGCATCAAGGTGGCGAAGTCGGGAGCAGGATTCTTATTACAACTCGGATGGAACGGACGGTGCTAATTTCGAGAGTCAAGGATGAAAATATTGTCTCCTTAAAGGACCTTCCAATTGGACAATGCCGCTCTATCTTCAACTACTACGCATTCGATGATCCTTGCAAGGTGATTGAAGATCCTGAACTTGCCGACATCTGCGAGAAGGCTCTGTTCAAACTGAAGAACTCTCCTTTGGCGGCGAGGTTAGCGGGGAGCTTGGTAAGGAAAACTGCATGCACTGCTGGTGCGTGGGGAAGGATTCTTGGTGCCGACGTGCTTGGTGGAACCATGGATGTCATTATGTCGAGTTTCCAGCACCTGCCCCCCCATCTACAACGATGTTTTGCAATCTGCAGTTTATACGAGAAGGGCCGCAGTTACGATTCAGATGGCCGCAGGTACGATTCAGATGGCATCGACGTGTTGGTACGGCTTTGGATTGCACACGGGTACGTTGAAGCCACCGGCGATGAGTCATTGGAGGACAAAGGCAGACGGTATTTTGATGACTTGTCATCCTATTCTCTCTTTCAACGCCATCCTACACGGGAAGGCAGGTATGTCATGCATGACTTGGTGCATGATGTAGCCGAAAGGGTCTCGAGAAACTATTGCTTCAGGATTGAAGGTGGCGACCCCGTTGATATTCCTCCAACGGTGATCCATTTGTCTGTTGTGAGCGGCAAGTTAGGTCCGCATATGGCCAACATAATGCAGCTGCCGAACTTGCGCACGTTTCTCATATCTCCAGGGGTGCGGGCTCCGTCCGTGAAGGATGAATTTGGCAACATCATTAAGCAGCTAGCAGCGGCAATGTTCGAGAAGCTAACAAAGCTTCGAGTGCTGCATTTGGAATGGGATAATTCGAAGCAGAATTTTTGCTTTGTTGACAAGTTAAAGCTTCTTCGAGATTTGCTAGTGAGAGATGAGGAGGAACTTCCTGAGTCTGTGGGGACACTTTATCATCTGCAACATATGCATCTTTCTTTTGGTTACCGCTTTTCAGTACCTAAAAGCTTAAACAATTTAGGGAAACTGAGGCATGTATATCCAGCCGAGTTATGCTCAAAGATAGATGATATTGGGAAACTAACTTCTCTTCAGAAATTTGAATTATATGGTGCCGACAGGACTAAGCGATGTGGTCTTCAACAACTGGAGAATCTGCAACATATTAGAGGGCGTCTAGCAATTAAGGGCCTTGAATTTGTTAAAGATAAGGCGGGGGCCACCATTGCAAAGCTAAATAAAAAAGGACTCTTGGAGGAGTTGACATTGGAATGGCACCCTGCTGATGTGGATCCTGATACTGCCGAGGCTGTGCTTGAAGGCCTCGAGCCCCATCCAGATATTAAAAAGCTTTATATCCGGTATTATACCGGTGCCAATCCACCTGGTTGGATGCTCGATGATCGTCGAGGCTGGCTTCCTAATCTAACATCTCTCGTATTGCGGAGTTGTCTTAATCTAACTGCGGTTCCTAATCTCCCTTGCCGGCTGAGAGAGCTCACAGTAGAGTATTGCCCTAAGCTGATGCAGTTGTACCCTCTTCCTTGCGGTCTTGAAGTGCTGGTGTTGTTAGATTGTCCTGGAACTGGAGCATTTTTGTCAGAGCAGCAGCAGCAACACAGCAGCAGTCACAAACCCTTTGCCCTCAGATCCTTGACGATTGTGGGTGATTTTTGTGTCCTTGGAGAGAATACACTTAATGACTTCTTAATGAACAACAAGTTCCCCTCTCTTTTTAGAGTGAAATTTGAAAATTTACCATCCGTGGCATCCCTTCGCCTGGGTCCCCATCTGACGGCACTCGAGGATCTATCTGTTGTCGGTTTGGAGAATCTAAGGTCGGTCAAATTCATGGGATCACTCACATCAATAAAGAGGTTGACAGTTAGAGCATGCCCAAAGCTTACAGCAACCGTAGGAGAGGGAAGAGGAGAAATCGATAACGGCAACCGATTGCCTTCTTTTGAAGGACTTGAAATTGATGACCCTTCTCTGCTCCCGGCTTTGCTTCAGGAACGTGGCCTCAATTCTCTTGTACGACTGAATATCAACACGCGGCAAAATGGGCCCTTCACTGCCAAGCAAGAGAGCATCTTTCTCCTCCTTACCTCACTCAGACAGCTATCCTTTGATTGGTGTTTTAGTCTTCCATCGTTGCCTGGGACTCTCGAGAAGCTATCTTCCCTGGAACGACTGGTGATTTGTGATTGCCCTAAGATAGATTCGCTGCCCAACCTGCCCTCTTCTCTGAAATCGCTAAAGATACATTGGGGCTGTCATCAGTTGGTGGCGGATTACAAAGAGGGCGGCCCACTTCGCCACCGGATTTCTCACATCGCTGACATTCTTATATGGTAGCCCAAGGAGTGTATGATCGATTGCAAAAAAAAGCTTCCTGTGATTTATCACTGGTATGTTATGTCACCTCCTATCACGGTCTTTCAAACTTTCTCATCTTCTCTGCAACTCTTTTACGAGCTTTCCATTCAAAGGATTGCTAGTTTTCTTTATTTTTATTTTTATTTTTTTTCCTAAGAACATATTGTATAAGGTTCAAACAGACTGATTTATATATGCCCAAGCTACTGTCAGATGTATGCCCGTTCCTTATTTCTTTCTCCTTTGTCTTCTGTATAACATGCAAATGTTTAAGATCTTAAAATTTAAAGGTTCTGTTCGTTTTGTTATAAACGTGCCATTTTTTTCAAAGTTCTATTCAGTTTTGTCTACGTCATTATATCTGATGGGAGGGAAATTCCCACATCCACGCCCTTTTTTAAACTACCAGATTTTCCTACTCAAAGCGATGCTTAAATAAGCTCTAGACATATGTTTTACAAGGATTTCTTTATACAGCTTTGAAAAAAAAGATTGTCGGTGGCTGGAGTAAAGACCTGATTATGATCTAATAACATCATCCAAATAAAGCACTTTATGCTCTAAATGTAGCATAGAGAATTTCGTCCAAATAAGGACATGTTATTTGTGCAAGAATATGATGTGTTCTTCATGTGAACCCTTGTCATTACATGAGCTTGGCATCAGGTCTCAGTTTTGGCTTACATGCAAACACACACATTTCATTTTTCTCAATGTCATGATCATGAACTCATTTTAACTTCCTTCCAATGCTCAAACATGCTGTGCCAGATCCCATTCTATTACTTTGTCAAAGGGGAAATCTTTCCAAGTCTTTTCATCTGAAGGAAGCGCGCAGACGGATGAATCAGATCGTAGCGATGGCAGTTCCAAATGCACCAAAACCCCCAGTCCGCAGCTCTCAGGCACACAAGAGTATAGAGAAGTAATAACAGAATCTCCTGGTTCACAACATCATTCCGTATCATATGCATCTGAAGACAGACAAAGTGCTGCAACATGATCTATTATTCCACAAACAAGCCGTTGGGCTGTAATCTAATTATGTTTGTGTATCAAGTTCGCAACACTCCCCATTTTATTCTACTTGGAAGAAAACATATGCTATCTTGCTGTAATCTAATTATGTGTACCTTTATTAATCCCGACTGTTAAGTATATGTTTATGACAATATTTGAATCCAGATGTTGTTGTTCCCAATTTCTCTGATACAATGTCAATCCAGCTCTTATAATTTTTTTAATTTCACAATACCTAGAGATCTCAAGAATCTGAAGTGGAGACCTGCGTCTCTGTAAGGAGGAGTTATCATTGTATCATAATGGCGTCATATGAGAAAGTCGATTCAAAATATTGCTTTAAATTTACTTCAGGAATCAAATTCAGCCGCTCGACGCACTCCATGCCTGTATCGGATGAAGGGCAAGCAACCACTCCACCGACCAAATGAACATATCAAACCATACCCTTTTGCAAGCACATAAATGAAGTGGATCGAGTTCATAAGATGGAAATTTAACCGCATACCCAATCGACAATCCAAATAAAATATGACAGCCTCTTCAAAACAATCTAACACCCAACATAACATCCCCAAATTAATCGGAAAAAGAGTTAACACCCACTTAACAAAGACTAGCTAACATGATAGATAGATAGATAGATATTTCCATCAAGGATCATAACCAGTAAGGTAAAAAGTTAAATCAAACCCATTTGAACCGAAGTTAACAGCAATTGAACTAGCACCCGCATATGAATAATGAGTACAACGCAACAGATATCATAATAACCATCAAACAGTTGATATCAATACTAACTAGTAAATAAAAGTATCTCTTCTTTTATCCATAACCCTTCTGGTTCTTTTTGCTATTTTTTTTCCCCCAATTCGTTTAGGCTCCATTGATGTCTACAATAACCATTAGAGGTATCTTCTCAGTCGTCTGATTTATGCTAATTAGTTCAACCATTTCTAAAGCAATTTTAGTTCCATCTACTTCATCTAACCTAAAATCTTGGTTCTCAATAAAAGAAGGAACATGCTTCCTATTTAATAAAGAGTAGGCATTTCTAGTGGATTTTTCTCAGCTTTTTGTCTTCATTTCTAGTGGAGATTCCTCCATCAACACCGCATAAACACTTTGTCTTCATTAACATGTTGATTAGTTTAGAGCTGAATCCTCGTGTGCATGACATCCTACATCCTACCAAGCATGCATACCAATCACATTCATAAACTAAATCATCTCATCTCGCTTTTAAGAGCCAACGAAACTTTACAGCTCATAGTAACGCTTCCTTCCTCAGGAACCAAGGGAGAACCTACAGAAAGAAAAACTATTTTGATTAAAACCAAAAACTGTACCTTTCTATCTTTGAAGCAGAAACTGGGGAAGAAGATAATGTAACGACCCACTCTGGGGGCACGTTACTGTTTGAAACATGAGCAAGTCCTGCTAGGCACCAATGAAATCAATACCGGCTTTGTTGCAGAAATACGCCAAGATACTCATACATGAAAATGGTTTACAACCTTATTACTGTTAGGAGTATATGTATAGGGTCTTTAGTGCTTATTTCCCTTTGCCTGTACTCTATATATATCGGGCTATTGCCCTTGGAATAACACAAGAGAGTTTATTCCTAACATGGTATCAGAGCTAGGTTTAACCTAAACCCTAGCCGTCTTTTGCTCTCTCCCCGCGGGCGAGGCGGCGCGCGCCGCCTCGCTCGCCTGCCGCGTCCGCCTGCGTCGGTGTGGGATCGCAGCCCGTCCGCCTGCACTTGGATCTACCATCTTCCGCCTGCGCTCGCGTCCTGACCACTCCGACCGACTGTTCTCATCTCCAATTAAAGCTCCGCTCTCCCTCTTCTCGCTAATGGCGGCTCGGGGAACGTGGACGAAGGCGAAGAGGGCGATTGGGCTCAACCTCTGCGCTTACGCATCGAGGACGTTGGACGATGCCTCTCCGTCCGACGAGTTCTCCGATGGAT